>OY728151.1:1255007378-1256257378 GCA_963277665.1 Viscum album | reverse complement strand
AATAAGTCTTTAAAACATCAACTTAGCTTACTTGAATTTATTCTTTCCTTTATATATATTTTGATGTGTATCTCATATATCAATTACTATTTTGGTCCTTTAACTTTCAGAAATTCATTCTTTGAAATAGAAGATAAAATATTAATCTTAGTATGACCATCATTTTCTAAGTTACTATTATCAATTAAATTCATTTAATAACCTTTAGCATGGTGAAAACCATCATTTGTCTCTTTGAAGACATCATAATTAAACAATAAGAGATAAGGATATATATTTCCCTTCCAAATATAAAAACCATTCCCATAAATCATGGGAATACCATTTTTATTCACTGAATTTAAATTATCCATTGAAGATAATAGAAAATATTGAATTATTTAATTTGATATTGAATTAAAAAATTAAAAAATAAAATATCCTATCAGAAACAAAGAAAACCATGCTCTGATACTAATTTTAGAGTAACTAGATCAATGAAATCACTAAGAGGGAGGGTGAATTGATGACTTTTCAATTTTTATTTTTTCCAATAAAAAACCATGAACACTTGTTAAAGTGGATTTATTTTATATCTTAATACAAATAAGTACACATAGATATGCCATAAGTGATTTATAATGTTCACTACTCAATGTGGGTATCTAGTATTTGGCATGATCTAGAAAACCCCATGATCACACAATCCACTGGTAAAACCCCATGATCCACTATGAATAGGTAAAACCCTTAGAAATCACTTTATAATTCTCTTGAAAATTTTTCTGTATCATTTCTATTTAGTTCATCCCATAATTATTATAATAAAATTTAATGGGTAAAAAATTATAGAGTCTTCCACAAATGATGACTTTCAAGTTGATCAACTGTTGAGATATTATTTCTATTCTATTTTTTTACAAAGAATTAATAATTATATTCAATTTGAACACACAACACTATGTGAAGAAACATCACTGGATGACTACATCTCTATTGTGAAAATTTATCTAAAATATATAAAAAGTAATAGTGACTTCTTCTTCCTTAAACTCTACTGTGAACTTTAGAACCAACTCACCAAATATTTTTTCACAGTACAAACACACATCTTTTCTTATTATTCAATGAATATTTATATTCATGAGATATTTTATGATTAATATAAAAACATTACCTTTTTCTTTGCCAATATTATAATTCTAAAAAATATAGTTTCATATTTTCAAATTTGAATTCTCTTGAGGTCTCTAATATCTATATTCAAAGAATATCACTTCTTCTCTTCATAAATGATGTAATAATAGTATTTAATAACTACCAAATTATGTTTTAATTATTCCACATGAAAACATAAATCATTCATTTTCTCCATGATGCATGAATTTAAATTAATTCATGCATGAAAAATATTTACAATTTCCAGTAAATATGTGACTTCACCATTCGTAGCACCAAACTCGTGAGTTCTTCTTCCTTCTTAAATCTTATAATTATTCATATTATCTCCCTAATAATTATTATGAATTAAATATGTATATAAATATATGTATTCATGTATGAACTATATATTGTTTTGTCTTCCTTATTTTATAGTGTAAATATCTTTGTAAGATCTTCTTTTTCTTTCTTTAAAAACAATACCTAAATCATGATAATAATTATCATAATAATTGTCTATAATAAAGAAAAGATTACATAGAATCATATGGATGATCTCATTATTTATAATTTAAAAATTATAGAAGAATATATTGATATATTTAGTTGATCTCCCCTTTCCATAGATAAATATCAACATTCAACAATTCAAATCTTGTATCACATTAAATTTGAGATGATTTAATCATTGAATATGTCCCAAGAATCATCCAATTGTATTTATCTTCATAAAATCAGTAAAATACCTATTATTAAATTATAATTCCATCATAAATTCTATTATTATAGATTGATCATATTAAATGATAATAAATGTATTGACCATGTGAAGCAAACCAATCAACTATACATGTCAGACTAACAGTGGGGATTGAATGCATGTAAAAATCAATCAACTATGTATATCCAGATGACCATAAGGTTTGAACATATATAAAAATAAATTGATTGGACCAATATAATTGACCATAAGGATTGATCATATGTATAATTAGTAGATGTATATATGAACAATATGAATTTGATTGATCATTTATCATAGTCTGGATCAAACTCATGTAAAACAAAAGGATTGTGAATGGGTCAACCAAAAGAATAAAGTATAAAGCGTGCCTAGATAAACTGAAAAGTCATGTAATAACTGTATAAACAAACAACTGAATGTATGGATAATCCATGAAGTTTTCCAGTGAGTGTGCATTCATATCAGTATAAAAGTTTTAGACTTGCTTCAACTCAAACCAGGTCCTCCTCAAACCATCTTTGGATATCCTCAATAAACTCAAAACCACTTATATGATTTTTTAGATAGTTTTTCAACATCCACTAACATATTACACTAATTTTCTTTAAGAAATGATCCAAAATCGTCATATTTGGTTTGAACATGTTTTATGTGTTAACAATAAAAGTCAGTAAAAGAATCGCATCCAGTTCAACCTTATCCAATATTTCGTATATAAATGAAAACCAAACCTAAAAGGAATTATCTATGAAATATACTTGGACTTAAAAAAGTAAAATTTGAGTTTTTTATGGATTTAATTTTCTAATTAACGATGATGCAGCTTATATGTCATCTTGTGTGAAAAAAAATCCAAGCAATTTATGTAAGAAACCAAAATTTGATTTATTCTTTAGAATAATCACCAAATATTGAATTTAAAACATTAACCATTGATCTCAAGTATTTCCGCATGACAACAATTGGAAAGTTACCAATCATCATTGATAAAAACCTTCCCCAAAATAAAGAATACAAATTGATTAAACATTTAAATTTTTTTGAAGTAATAGGATTGAGTCTAGGAGGCATCCCAAGAATTAACCCTAAAATATGATCACATAAAATTTTATGTAAGGGTAATTAAATACCAATTAGATATCCCTAAAAGAGGATAAATAAAACCATAATGGAGGTAGTTAAGAATGAAATAGATATGATTTTAGAGGAGGACATCATCTACCCCATTTTATACTCTCAATGGGTTATTCTCATTCACATTGTTCTAAACAAAATAAGATATACCATTATATGAAAAGACCACGATGAGTTAATCCCTATAAGGATTATAAATAGATAGATATTATATATCAATTATAGTAAGTTGAATCAAGTCATTAGGAATGATCATTTTCCTATTCCCTTTATTGACCAAGTGTTCAAGATATTATCATGGAAAAATCACTATTGTTTCTTATATGAACTTTCATGTTATTAATAGGTACCAATTAACCTAGAGAATAAAGATAAGACTGCCTTTACATGTCCTTTTCAAACATTTTCCTATAAGAGGATTCCATTAGCATTGAGAAAAGGTATATTTCAATGTTTTATGGTAAGTATATTTTCTGATCACATTAAAGACTGATTGGAGGTATTTTTGTATGAATTCACTATTTTAGGAAATTCTATCGATCATTATTTAAAAAAATAGAAAAAGGTTTTGAAAAATTGCATTGAAAAATAAATTTGATTTTAAATTTTTAGAAATGTCATCTCATGGTATAAAATGAATAGTCTTAGGGCTTGTCAATTCATAAATAGAAATTTAGTTGGATAAATAAAAAATTGAAGTGATACATTATCTGCCTTACCCCACTTAACTGAAACATGTTATATCCTTCCTTAACATGTAGGATTTTATAGGAGTCTTATTAAGTACTTTAGTAATATTTATCTTCCACTATCTAGATTACTTTTGAATATGTGACATTGATTTTAATAATGAGTGAAAGGAATATTTTTTTTAATTGAAGTGTAGATTAATCACCCCATTAGTAATGAAACCACCCAATAAGTAGAACCCTTTTGAGTTACTTTGGGATGCTTCAAACCAAGCTATGGTATCATTTATTTCCCAAATAATTGAATAAAGGCCACAAGTCATTTCCTGTGCCTCAATAAATTTATTTATTTCCCATATTAACTACACAACCATAGAAAAATAATTCATAACAAATTTTTTACTTTATTTAAATTTAGATATTATTTTCTTAGAACTAAATTCACTATGTTTTTTGAATCTGAAGCAGTTTGGTACATGATAAAGAAGGATGAGATAAATATGTAATAATTAATATGGATCTTTCTACTTAAATAATTTAATTTATAAATAAAATAAAATAAATTAACTAAGAACCATGTGGTTGAGCACCTAAACAGGTTGCTCAACATTGCTGTTGTTGAAATTCCAGACAAAGACCCACTGAATGAGAACATTCCAAAAGGGATGTTGTTTTTTATTAAAGGATAAATTCCTTGGTATACTAATATAGTAAATTATTTGGTAACTTATCAAGTAACCTATCGTTTAAACCCCCCATAAAATTAGTCTCAAATCTGAATCAAAATTTTACATTTGGAATGATCTATACATGTAGAAAATAAGGAATGATCATGTGAAAAGAATAGGTCTGCCAAAGAGTGAAATAAAATACGATTTTTAGTTTTTTCACACTATTTTATGTGGATACCTCTTTGAACTTCATATTATAGTGATAGAAGTCTTATAAGTTTTAATTTATTGGCCCTGTTTCTTCAAATATGCACATGAATTCTAAAAGAGTTATAAGAAATGTCAATTTACTAGAAAATATCTAAAAAATAAAAAATACCTCAAAAAACACAATCTTTTATGATATATTTTAATACGGTGAAATATACTTTATGGGACCTTTTTAATGAATTTTTGAACACTTACATCTTTATTTTAGTTGATTATGTTTTAAAATGAAAGGAATTCAGGTCCAAAAAACTGATGATGCTTAATTTGTGTGTGTTTTTGGAAGGAATAACATATTTAATAGGTTTAGAGTTCTAAGATCCATAATTAGTGATGAGAGGAAAAACTTTAAAATGGGATATTGGAGGATTTTATGAGAAAATATGGGGTACATCATAAAATATATACACATTACTATCTACAAACAAATATCCAAGTTTATGTGTCCAATAGAGATGTCATGGGGATGTTGTAAAAGACTATAAAACCTAATAAAAATGACTTGATCCATATATTTTAAAAACCATATAGTTTTACATGATTACTTAAAAGAAACCCCTATAAATTAACCCATACCAAATTATTTATAGAATGATTTTTTATCTAACTGTGGAGCTAAAACACATAACATATTAGATTTTGAGAGAGATGAAATTGGACTTGGAGATAGTTAAAAAAGAGCGGAGATTGAATTTATAAGAACTAAAGGAAACTTGAATATAATTTTTTTAAATTATATAATTTAAAAATAAATAGTTTGAGTGCGTCATGATTAGATCATAAAACATAAATAATTTGATCCAAGAGATTGATGTATTTTTTAAATTCAAGACTCAAGATGATGATAATAAAAACAATTCAATATGGGAAGGTCTATTTGTAGTTACTAATATATAACCCTTTAGTTTTGTGCATATAATTAAAGAAGAAGAAAAACCCATTCATTATTAATTGGAATAGGGTAATGAAATTTCATGGAAACTTGATTTTTAAAATTTAAGTGAGTGAAATTCCTTCTAGGGCCACTTATTTTTGAATATAATGTAATGAAATACTATCTTGTGTTTTTAATCGCTTACTTGTGAGGTGTCTAAACCTATTTTTACATATTCCTTATAATAAAACTTTTCTTTATAGAACCAATAATTTATTGAATAACTATATCCAACTAAATAATATAGTAAAAACCATGGAAAATTCAAGGGTTTTGTGATATAAATGATTGATGTACTATTTTTTATTTGAAATCCCGTCTATCAAGGAACTCTATTTTCAAACGTACTGTTACATTTAATCCTTTTATCCTTTATAATCCATGAATAAATTTGTTAGGAAACTATAATACAATCCAAAAATACATATCTTCCTTTCTCTAAAATCTTATGAATGGTCTAGATAGAATTTACATATGGAGGAAGGGAGAAATTGTGATGGATGATGTTTTTTTTCACATATGCTTTCACTGAATAGATAAGTGTTTGAAATTTTTTGATATTTATTTCTAATCAAAAGCATTCTAGTATGGATGGAAATATTTCAAAAAAAACATCCAATTTTGGGAAAGTAATTCTACCACTGGTTGAAGAAAAATAACCTCTCTTTCCCTAGGAAAATACCATTTTATACAAATTTACATATCTGAATTTAAACTAAAACAACGTATAAAAGGAGAAAATAGGAAAGAAATGTGTTTTTGATTCTTAATATCTCTATGGTGGATAGACCATGAAGCTAAAGAGGAGTTTAGAGGAAAATTGGACTTGTTTGGGGGATGAAATTTTCTTCGATATATTGAAAGTTATTTAGTTATACTAGAGAATATGTTTGGAAAAGTTGTTGAATTTATTTAAAGAAAAGGACATAAAACACATCTAAATGGAGATAAATACTTCTTAAAATAGGTATAGGTAGAAATAACAACCACAAGAAAAATATTCCAAAGTCCTTATTTTCCATCCAGAGAAGAGTTAAATTAAAAAATCATCAATCAAAACTTTATTAAGGATATAGAGAAACGTAATATTTTACACTGTTGAAATTATAATGAGATAATTTTTCCTATCAAAAATAAAATTATTGGACCTAAATAAGTTTAAAATAAGATATGTTGGATTATTTTATTGAATGAAACAAAAAACCATGAATTGTATTTTAACATAGATCAAAAATTTATAATTTTCATCAGAAATTTTTTGATTTAAGATTCACTACCCTTAAGCCACAAAAAACCCTTAAAATACCTAATGATATTCACTAATACTTCACTCATTATTTGGAGATTAATAATTTCATCAATCCTATGCTGACCCTTACATGTACTAGAAAAGAGAATAAATTTCCTTGAAATTCATATTTGAGAGATGAGTAAAATATTTTCAAGGAGGTATGTATAAGTGTACATAAGAGGATAAATAAAGTGGAAATAAATTAAATTCACTTAATGAATTAAATAAAATCAAGTTCATTGAGGAGTCATGATAACTTGAGGATGTGGGTTGTAATGGGAACTCATCCTGGATTATTTTTGAATTTTTCTAGGGTAATATTTTTAAAGTTAACTTGATCAGGAGTCCATGGTTTAAGTGTAAGGTATTTGAAAAGTCAATATTTAAGTAAATTTTTTACTATGTTTCAATGATTTTAATCCCACCATTTTTATCATTTTGAATAAAATTATCACATTTTTTAAATTGAGGAATGATTTAGAATATAATTGTTAAAAGGATTAAAATTGGATTATAGTTGTTTATTTAATATTTAGAATTATTTGAATAAATACTTGAATTAATTTTGTGTATTTATATGTTATAATAGTAATTCAAAATTTTATTTTTAAGTATTATACTTTAGTTCAATAAGTTTTAAATATATTTGAACAAATTATAGAAACAATGAGCTTTAGTTGAAAATTTTGCTAAAGAAATTATCCCATGGTGCCGTCATGTATGATATTTCATCATTCATTTAGATATTTTATTTTCGTTCATAGGATAACTTTTAAGATCAAAGTATATTTCACCTATATGGTTCCCGTGTATAAAATTTTAGGATTTTGAAGTATATTTTAATTAGTCGTATAATATTTGAAGTGCATCAAGATTTATCAAAGGGAAAATTTATATGAAGAAGTCATTTTTGTGCCTGTAAGACATTTGAGTTTTCTGAAATAGAAAAGGCATGAGCTATGTTAGACATTTTTTGTCCCATAGAAGAGTTATCTTATACATAATACAATTTAATAATGGATGAGATTTTCAGCTATGCATAATATATTTATACTATATGTTGAACATTATTTCCATGTATAGGATAATTTTCTTTTCAAAATAATGAGAATTTCCAGGATAAGAACAAGAAAGAAAATACAAGTACAAAAAACATCAAGATTCAAATTGATACCTTAGGGTTATATATCAAAATATATATAAACATTTAGTATATTCCCTAAGGAAAATATTATGCATAATATTTTTATCATGAACAAGGAAAAGGAAGCTCTGGATTTTTAAGAATAAAAGAATGCATATAGATCTAAATCCATGATGAAGATGAAAATTTTCAACACATTCAAATAATCAAAAATATCAAAGTTTTGACCAATATTAAGGGAACACTATAGTAAAACTACCCTATACCAATGGTTTTAAACCCTTGGTATAGGCCATAGAACCATTTATATACCTTATACCAATGGTTAAATTAACCATGGTGTTTTAAGCCGTTTCTATAGGGCAATACCAATGATTTCAATATTAACCATTGGTATAGACCACAACCAATTTTGAGTACAAACGATCTTCACTAAACGGTTGGTATACATATATATCAATGTTTCATTTCAAACCCTTTGTATAGCCTGCTCTCCCCAGTCAACACCAGAGGCCCATCCAGTAACTCCACACAATCAATTACATAACATTCAGATAAAATAACAACCATATTATACATTATATATAGTACATATATTATATATTTATCATTTAAAAAATTATTACCATATCAATAGTTTTTAAAAAATTCACAATACTATAAAATACATATAAAATCCAAACAATTGATTAGTTTTAGTCATTAAACACCATCCACACATTCTTCTCTTTACTATCTCAAAAATAGAGGGAATAAATATCTCGCTCATCACAATCATTGCCATCATAATCATCACCAACTTTATGAAAATTCTCACCAACATCAACATCTTCAGCATCATCATCATCACCTGGAGTATAATCACCTTGACCTCAACTATGACCATTATTTTCATCACCCGGTGCATCATATAAAGAGATCATTATTTCCATACATGAATCAAAAATTGTAGCATACTCTATTGTAAGTTATGGAAATAAATATGTAAAAGCTTCCAGAAACTACTCGGTGACCATTTTACCTATTTCATGGTCCTGTATAGCTATTTTTTATCCTAAACTACATCTGTATGGCCATTTTTAAGCATAGTTCTACCAAATCTTTGAGAGTCGCTCGATGATAGACAATTCCTAGTGGGTACGATGCTCTTATCGAGTCAACATTAGACTCTCCCTTGGTTCCCATTTCCTAATACATGTCTCAAGTCATCACTTGTGCAGAATTTATCATATTCTTTCTCATCAATGGTTCCCATTTTACACTTTTAAAAATATAAATAAGATATTTAATTATTAATTAAATATCAAAAAATTTAATATCAATAAAAATTATTAAAATACTTTCATAAGTTTATTCATTTACATCACTTCAATCTATTTTCCTCCAACTCAAGAAAAAAAAATTGCTCGAGGAAAACAACCTTAAATTATCAGTGTTTAATAAAATTGACGTTGATTAATATAAGAATGCATTATCAAATAATATGAAATTGGTTAAAAAATCTCATTCTAACCAATATTATAATGATCAAAATAAAATGAATTGATTGCATTTCAATAAACTTTGATTACTTTGGTCGTGGCATATTCATATTAGTTTTTATATATTTTGTATTGAGTCAGGTTGGAATGGATCTTAAATTTAGTTTTATTCATTTTTGTTCATTTTGTTTTAATTTTACTAGTTTTGCCATTTTTTGGTTTAAATAAACATTTTTTATGATGATTTAACACTTTTATTTTTGGTTAATTAATTATTGTTAAAATATTATCAATTTGGTTCAATATATATAATTTCATTTTTTTTAGTTTCATCTAAATTTAATTCAATTTGGTTTGGTTTTATTTGGTTTAGTTTTATATGTGTTAGTTCGGTTCACTTCGATTAAATTAAATTAGATTTAATTTGAAACAAGTTAATTTAGTTTGATCCTCATTAAGTTGTATTTTTATAGTTTTTTATGGTTTGAGTGGGTTCTTTTTCATATATTTTATTCTTTTTTGGTATTTTTTAGATCTATTAAATGTATTTTTCTTGACTTTCTCTCTGTATTATTTTGTTCATTTACCTTTTAATAACTTCATGATAGTTCAATTCAACTAATTTTGGATTATTTTAGTTTTAATCAATATAGTTTACATTAATTCACTTTAATTCAATTAATAAAAATATAGTTTTAGTCAGTTTTATTCTATTTGTGGTGGGATAATTTCTGTTTTATTGGTTTGACATTGGTGAGTTATGTTTGGCTCATATTATTTTGTTCCATTTGGTTTATGTGGGTACTGTTCTATTAGGTAAAGGATGATAGAGTTGTTTTTCTCTAATTTGGTTTTATTACAATTAAATTTATTTAACTCTATTTATTTTGGTTCAATATTATCTTGGTCTATTTTTTTTATTTGATCCAACTCATTTTAGGGTGGGTTTCATTAGATAGTATTGGTTCAATTTGGATTAGATGGGGTTTATTTGGTTTTATTTGGATTGATTTTATTTGGTTTTAATGGTTATTATTATCTTAGGCATGGGGTTGTTTAGTTGTTTATATAATTTTTTATTCTATTTCATTTACTTTGATTAACTTCAGTTTAGTTAAATTCAATAAATATTTTCTTTCATTCAGTTTTATTAGTTTCTTGTAAAACTCAATTTGTCATAAAAATGTACACGGTGCCTCTCATTATCATGCATTGTAGTGTTCCCTAAATTGTTCTTGTACTTCATATAATCCTTGTTTTTTTGTTTCTATATAATGAATCCTGAAAATATAAATTCAATAGAATTAATAAGAAATACATTTTCAATACAAACAATTAACGTTTATAAATACCTTAAACATGTTACTCTTCCAATAAATGGTCATTTCATAGTATTTTGTAGTTATAAAATCATTGAAGATTGATACACCCTCTAAGTATGTTCTAAATATACTCTTCCGATCAATATATATCTCATGTTTATATGATCTCCATAATTCTATGAGTTCCATCAATCATGTCACCTTTATAGTTTGACCATCAAGAAAGTTAAATCGATGATGCAACAAACATGTTAATTTATATAAATAAAATAATAATATAGATTTCAATTTAACAAATTTTATTACCCATATCTCCTACCATTAATTCTCCTTGATTTGATTACCTTTATGCCTTGATTAGACTGGTTGAACTAGAATGATATCACTATACTTGTCTTAAGCCTCCATGAAACTTCTACATTGTCTAACATTTTTACATACCATTCCGTTATCTTCATTATAATCTACCGTGATTTATGTTTGATAGTTCCAAGATTTATGCATATTGGTGTGCCTATGTAACCTATTATAAGATCCCACTAAATAGGATTAAATAAAAAACGTAGAATTAATTTATAGTACAACTGAAAAAAAATTATGCAATATAATTTGACACGCTTATAAACATAAACCTAGTCCAAGGTGATCATTAGGATATGATGGATACATGGTTTTTTCTAGATTGATATCCCTTAAATGATGTGAATGTTTTAATGCATGATTTGAATCGTTTACATGTTATGGAGTGGATGCTAAATGGGTGAATTATTTATATCCCAGTGGATAGGAGTAGGAAATGGAGGTAGCATACACATGGTAGGAAAAGAATAGAAGGGCTAGTGATACATAATAGGATATAGAAATTGTATATTCAAAGTAAATCCAAAATAAGATTATGATGGGGCATATGTGGGAGCATCCCAGGAGGCTCAAGTGGAGGAGTAAAAATTTTTGTAGATGGAATGTCTACTGGATGGTCTAGGTGTAAACAGGTATAATGGGTTCTCCATATAGGTCTAGTATAAATCTGCTTGATTTATCATGATGTTGACCCCTACTAGTAAGCTGAGTAGAGGTCAACCATAGTTTTGATGCCTGTCCTCAAAAGAAATTTGATAAATAATAAGAACATTACCTTAAATGTGATCTAGAAGGGAAAATATTACAATTTTTATAATCACTAAGGGAACCATAAGAGGTAACCCTAGGTCACATAGCCATAGATCATTATCAAATAGTCTCTTCCTTTGAATTTCATAAATATCTTTCATAATATACATAAGAATGAAATTTTAATTATTAAAATATATTTTTAAAATATAATGCCAAAAATTAAATATCAAACAAGACATACACAATATCATAAAATCCTCTTGTATACAGCGAGTTTAAAATAGTTTTTAGAACCTGGTGTAAACCTATTTCGAGAAAATTATTTAAACATATTTTAAAAACTATTATAAAGTGTTTGTTTAAAAACATTTTCTTGAAACTGTTGTTTAAAACCAAATTATACATGTATTAAAATTATTTTTAAACCTGGTTTTATCAAATAAAATAAATTAAATTAAATGAAAAAAAATACAATACTAAAATAAATATATCATTCCAAACTGAAACCAAATTAATGTAATTATAGGGTTATCAACTTGATAAACCCATGTCAATCTAAACTAAATGAAATATGAAGATGTACTCTTTCTTATATATTTTACCCACCATAACATTATGTTTGACATCAATTCTCACAATTGGAAAATTTGAGTCATCAAATATGATATTTTTATCAATACCAATGGGGGAAATAATTGATGCAAACCATTTTCATTTCATCATAGTGACTTGTATATTAGAGTAGTAATCCAATGACTACATTTTCTCAAAAACTCTATAATAAGACACATTTTCATATTGAAGACTATTATATAATGCACTGGTATAATAATATTTTGTTGTAGTTAACATAACTCCATCATTTTGTGTTCTCATATTCACTGTTTTATTAGTTGTAACAAATTTTTACCCATTGACTATTAATTATTTTCATTCATGAACCAAATAATTGAGAACAAAAGCTAATGATTTTAATTTATAAGAGCTAGAGTAAATAGGTAAACTCAATATCTAAAATATATATAAATAATAAAATTAAATGAATATCTATATTTTAAGTTGATTAATTAAATTATTGGTCATATATTTTTTTCCAACCAAGTATGGAACTCTTTGATATGAAAATTTTCTATCCTTTTAAAGGAAAAGAATGATAAACTCTACTTATAATTTTTTTTATGTTTCCTATATAAAATGATAATAAAATTTTAAGTTATATGTGAAATTATATAGTATGAGATAACATATATATATTCAAGTTACTTACTTTATATATTACTCAATAAAACCATAGTTAAACAAGACTGTGTGATGTGCCATGTCCCACTCTTCAAGGCTCAATGTAAATAATGTATATGACCAAGGAATTCCTCTTATTTGGGGAAGTGATGTAAATGAGGAATCTATTTAACTATAATAATAATATTCATTTCTAAATTTATGGCTACATATTATGCTCACATCAAACAAATACATTGAACAAAAATTTATACAATATTGATAAAGATAGTGTCTTAAAATAGAACATTTAGGATGATTACTATTTTAGACATAAGAATTCATTGTGAACATATTTCTTTAATTGTGACAAATCCACTGAAAAGTAATAGGTCCCTCAATAGGTCTTTGAGTATGAAGATGGAATGTTAGATGCAGAATTAAAGTGAAAAAAAGATGGAGGAACAAATTTCTCCAAATAACACAAAATTAATGGTGCCTCTTCCTGAATTTTTGTCAAGAAATACTTGGATAAATTTCTAGAATAATGGTCTCTATAAAAATGGCACAGTCGAATCGTCATCACCCTTACATGGTTTCATAGTAAATTTCATATTACTATTGGAATCAATTTGTGATAAAGGATGTGATAATCATGTGTTTTTGGGAGTCTAGTTTCAATTCTATTATTTTGAATCATTTAGATATGTTTCTTGAATGGATATTTGGAACCTTGATATTATCCAATACATCAAGAAAATGATTTTTCTCTGAAGATTTCATCATATAATATGCATAGGGAACTTTCCATTTATTTTCACTAATATACATGGGACACAATTTTGGTCGAATACCCTAATCCGATAAGACAAAATGAGATCATAAGTCATATTTAATTTTCCCTTTTATATTTAGATAAATTAAAATAACTATTTCACATATATTTTACTCAATGTGAATTACATATAAAAATGAAATAAAAAATTAGTTGACCATTATAGAAACTGAAAACAAAATAATTTTCTTTTTCTAATTATAGGTGGATTCAGTTTCAATATTATTCCTCTTTCTAGATTTCATCTGACCTTTCCCTAATAATTTTTTTTCATATTTCAATTAATAATAACATATGTTCCTAGAATATGTTGAGGTGGATTTTTAGTGTCAACAGTATTATCAAACATCCGATGACTCTTCCTCTATAGATGATTCATTGGAAAGAATCATTAATTAATCTTGAAACTGAAACTACAATGATATTTTAAGTCTTCTAGATCAGGTATTATTCATAATAATTTGAAATGATTTTTTTCCCTTCATAAACCAACCCTAAATAATTAAATAAGTAGGGAAATTATTTATAGTCTATAGAAGCGTATCACACATCTGAAATATATTATTGAAATATGCATCAAATGTGTGCACTCCCATATCCCAAATTTTAATTAACTATTTAATTAAAAAGTTTCAAGTATAAATTTATATCATTAACATGATGAAAAGGTCTAGATATTATTATACTTAATAAATTTAATGTTTTTTCATACACTTCCATGGATGAAGATTATAAACCTGAATAAAAACTATCCACATGTAGTGATATGTAACCATCTGACCAGATAGATTAAAACTATCATAGGACAGACCCAACATAACATTATCCACCTCACATACAAAAATGTTATTTCCCAAATCAAATTTCCTTCAAGATAATCCATCTCCAAGATAATATAACTCATAATTATTATAACACCCCAACCCCAGTTACCTAGACTCGGTGCATTATTTTAATACATTGGCATGATTACAGGGAATCAAGACTCGAAGGACCAATCGGTTTAGCAGTCTTGGAAAATAGATTACATACAAGAATATTACATTACACTTTATAACATAAAAAAAACAAAAATAATCCTTTATGAACGCCATTATTCCCTTGGCTTAACCCTGCATATCGATCAAAATACACTTCTTGGAATCCTGGGGAAAATAAAACATATAAATGGGTGAGATCAGATGCTCAGTAAGAATAACAATACAATGGAAACTTTAATAAATAAGAATAAACATTTAAGCCAATGTATAACTAAAACAAAAACCTTTTAAACTTGAACTTCATCATAATATGGAAAAAATAAAATGAAGTAATTCCATTTAATTATTCACATGGATATTCTACTAGTCAAATAATCACATGCAATATCACTAACCACTTTCATAATGATGGAATGCATAATGCCAGAATATCATAACCACATGGTAAAGGCCTTGTGGCAAGACTACAAATAAGATTTTTTCAAGGCCTTGTGCCAAGACACTAGTATGTCTCATGATACCTACCGATGCATCGAGGATCTATAGTGGGCTCCACCCGTCACTTACTAAGTCCAATGCATTCCTCAAAAGAAAAGTTTTAAATATAACATAAACATTAATATTAAAACTAGAATACAAAATGTCAATACTTTACTCATAAACCATGAATGTTATAAAAATAACACATTCACAGTCAAACATAACACAAAACCATCAATACAATATGGAAGATTTGTATAATGATAAATCAACTTCAAAACAAGTTTAAAATCCATTAAAGACTTTTGACATTGATGAAAATTATTTTTAAAACTCTTTGAGAGAAATACCCATTTTTCATGAAAACATTTAAAAATAACAAAATTTAGAAAGTAATATATTTAAAGAAATTTTTGAATCAAAGTTTCTCATACCACTTTGAAACTTTTTAGAGGAATTAACATTTTAAAAACATTGATGCCCATATAAATAAATCCTTAAAAACCATTTTGAAGAAATGGACATTAATGAGAAAGATTTAGAAGAATAAATATCTAAAACATTTTAAATGATGTTTTAGTAAAAAAAGTCCCTTAAAAGAATACCTTTGAAAAATCTCCCATGAAACATGTACATGGATAATAAATATGTCCCAGTAGATACTTACATAAAAATAACCTCAGATAATAAAGAGATTGTGAAATGAACCCTTAACAATTTGGTAACTTCCGAAATATACACCCCATGAAAGAGGTATCATATAATGAATATGTAAATACACATAAATTAAAGTTTATTACACAAATAATAAAATTATATCAAGTACATACACCACACAAAAGGTAATAGTGGCAATATGGCACAAATCTCACGGGAATAAGGAGTGAGATGAAAACCCCTTACCTTACACTTTTCTTTAGTTGAGGGTACATTTAACCTCCTGTATGAAGAACGTAGTATGTTATTAAATTATTCCAGAACCATATTAATATTTATGATATCATACTTTATTCATTTATGACTTTATACTACCCATTTAATATTAATTTCCATGTTAAATTAACATTTCGGGTAATAATTGCTTTCTTTATCATACGTGTTTTAACTTGTTACTTTTGATTGTATCACTTAGATCATCATTTAAATACATCCAGAATATAAAACATGATTTATATATCATATATATTTATAATATATATATATGTATAATAGAAATATATATGAAATGGAAAACACCATTTATGTAGACAGTAGTCCGTACGTACGCTTAAACGCTCTTTCCTTTTGCATAACTTATTGAACGAAACTAAGTGAATAAAATATATGTAAGTACATATATATATATATATATCCAGTAGAATTATTATTTCATATATTCAAAACATATTGGTAATATATATTTTTATAATCATCGATGAATGGTAAATGTGGAAACGAATCTCATCGCGTCGTGGAGACGGTAATCCGTACGTACGCACGAGCGACAATATAATTTCTTTAAAGGTGTGGAATTGGATGGTATATTAATTTTACAGAGACATTATCATGTTATTTTCATTATTTATATACATATTAATCATCATTATATCCATCCAAATAACATAAGGTGGAATAACAAATTACACCACGGCGTGGAGATGGTAATCCGTACATACGCAAGCTTGGTGACATTATGATTCATAAGATGGATAGAATAATGAATATAGCTGTGAAATAACATCACATTATATATAATATACTGGATTTATTATTTTATAATTGAAATAACAAATAAATAAGAAGTGTAAGAAGAAAGGAACATGAAAGAGGGTGGTGAAAACATTACCTCTTCTTCGGGTTCTTCCTTTTGATTTGATCAAAAGGGCTCCTTAGGATGGATTTCTGATCAAAATAAGGCCTCTAGGTTTAAGTGAGGGAAGTTGAGAGAATATTTGGGTAGGGTTTGGCCGAGTCAAAAGGCATTGGAGGTATGAATTTGAGATAAGGGCGAGTGCCCTTTTATAAGAGGGGTGAGGGGCACCTTTGGAAAAGCTAGAAATATTATTTTATAATAAATTAATATTCGGTTTCAAATGGATACAAAGTGTATTATTTAAAGTTTAAGGTGGTGATAGGTCTCAAACCAATCAACCAATAGTTTTTAGACATATTTGGGTCACTATATTAATTTTATCTTTTTGATTTAACTCTTAGTTAAATAGTTTGACATTTACCATGTCTCTTTGTATTTTTATATTATATAGTCAATAAACTTACTATAAACTTCCAAGAGACCCCCAAGTGGTCTATTAATAATACACATATCATTATATAAGTCCTTTTGCTGATACTTAGATATTTAGGAATAGAATATCAATTAATAATATAATATTTGTTTTAAAAACTCCTTTATGTCAATTTTGACACTATTTAATAATTGATTTTTTTTAAAGTCTTAAAAAGTTTATTAATTAGAAATAAATTCATTTAAGAAATCCTAACATGTCATATTAAACAATAAAAAAAATTATGTCATAAAAATTTTCAAATTATATTTATTTTAACATTTATAATACTAATTATTTGATTCTTTTATTAATAAGGAAATTTCTACATCATTACTGTGTCATAAATAAATTTAATTATTAAATGTCTAAAAATTATAAATAAAATACCATTATTTATGGAATATTTTTAGCTTTATAATGAATATTTATAGTCGAAAATATAACATATATAACCCTATGTAAAAATTTGTTTGCTAAAAGATATATGCTTATGTCATTTTTGTATTTACTTTAACTTAATTAATATAAAGTGTCATTATCACTTACAAGTGGATCCATGGGGTCTCAAAATCGACCCAAGTATTCCTATGGTCAGACATGTATCAACCAATAGGGTTAGGACACGTTTTAGGGTAATTTATTATTATTATAATATTATTTTTTACCCTTATTTACCAGATTTACCTTTTAACCATGGTAAATAAAATATTTACCGAAGTAATTATTCAAAATGTATAAAAATAAAAGTTACCTATTTTCATAATTTGTACCTCATAATTATAAATATGGAATCCATTTTTCTAAATTCAAAACACCGAAGTGGAAAAAATTAATTTAAAATTAATTCCTGTTGTTAAAACAAAAAGCGTGTTTTTAAGAGATAATAACTATCAAAAGATTGGCACTTCCTTATGTCCAGTTTAAATGTGAAATTATGTCCAATGACCAACATTGGATTAAATGGTAAAAATATAATCT
The DNA here is from genome assembly GCA_963277665.1 of Viscum album. Lineage (NCBI taxonomy): Eukaryota > Viridiplantae > Streptophyta > Magnoliopsida > Santalales > Viscaceae > Viscum > Viscum album. Next base: position 1,256,238,689 of record OY728151.1, on the reverse strand, counting down.
AATTATACACAAAAATAACTCAAATTCATAATTTATCAATATTAATTATTTTGATTAAAAGATTTGTTTTTAATTAAAATTTAGTAATTTTCACTATTCATGAAAATATGAAAGTTATCTGAAAAGTAACAAAAATTCACCCTAAGATAATTTTGATATTAAGAATCCAAAAATGAAGTCCATTTTGAAAGATAAAATGTATAAATTTTCAAAAAGTGGGTATTACTATTCATAACGGCTAGTTTGATTGGTTGTGGTGTGTGTTAGAACTCGAAGTTGCGTACAACACACGCTACTACATTATTGAAGGAGAAGCGTACCGTGGAAGTTTGGGGTGTTAAATTCTCCCATCCTTCAATAAATTGAATCCTCGCAATTTATGCTCGGTATTGGAAACATGGGGTTGATATTTCAAAATATCTTAGATGAAATCCCGCATCGAAAAATGGATTAATGAGGCGTCTGTTTAAAATAAAGAGTGGTAAGTATGAAGGTTATCGAAAATAACACATACTAGAGTTCCATGTAGGAAAATGTGGATATGGAAGAGAAATCTAACCATCATTATCTGATGGATAGTGGTAGAGAACATGGCTATGAAAAGGCCAACAATCACAAAGCCATAAATTTTTGTTGATCTAAGGTACCATCTAGGACAACTTTTTTGTTCTAAGTTCCTTTTCTTAATGTTGAAGAATTTATTTATGAGATTGGATAAGATCATATGGAGATATACTTACTTTATAATTATAGTTTTATCCATTAATAAATTTCTACCACAAACTCATCTTTCACTCCAAAACATAATACAACTCAAAATTAATCATATAGGGTTCCAAATATAATGAATTTATATTTCACATATCAGACACTTTATAAAAAAGAAACTACATTATACCATCCAAGAACGTCACGTAGTCCAGTGGTAGGTGATAAATCCCAATAGCACTATGGTTGTGGGTTCGATTCCCGCAGCTTTGTCTGACGCGACGGGTTGTCACACGGTCTGTGTGTTGTCCTTTTATAAAAATCCAAAAAATAACCTTTCAAACTTAATTAATTACAACCTTTAGACTTATCCAAAATACTTATATCCAAACTCACAGTCCAAAATTTATACAAAGTTTAAACATAATGAAGATCCTTTTTTCCATGTCATAACATGTGAACACCTTCATCATGAATTATTTTAAAACATGGTAACATCCTGAATTACCATAAAACCTTAATTGATTACTTTCATGCTCCCTTATTCCTTATAGAATACTGGATATATTTCTAATATCAAAATTTTTTGAATATTCCAACAATAATAAAATAAACAAACTATTAACCAGTTCCAAGGAAGTCAAGAATATCCAATATAATTTATCCAAATCAACCATCTCTTATTCCAAAATTACCACCTAAGTATCAAGACCATATTAAGGATTACCTTTCCTTCAACCATGTATTTTCAAGAAAAATTTTAACTTGCTGTTGAGTCACTTTTCATAGTACCATATAATCTCAAATCCTTAATGAAATAGTACTGCAGTACACTCGTTATTTATCTCTATAATTCATATAACCAGTACATCGTTGATAAAACACTCAAATGAAATAATTCTTTAATAACAACATAAGAACACTAGTAATTCCTCATAATATGTGGTAGTATCATAACTTTATTATTATCCAATAGTATCATTTGGATCATACTCTGATGATATGAACATTGATTCACGTAGTGTCCCCACTGCTTGCAGATGAAGCATCGTACATTTGAAACCTTTTTCTTACCATCGCAATCATGAACATGGTGTCCTTTTTCTCCACACTTATAACATACTCCCATTACCTTCAAGCATTTTCCAAGGTGATTCTTTCCACAATTATCACATATGGTAAAATCCTTCTTTACCTTCTTCCCTTTATCTGTCCTTCTCTCTACCATCCTTTTCTTCTTTCGCTTCCCTTTGAATCCATAGGACTCCGAGAACTCTCTACTTATCTTATCAACACATGATACTATTTATTCATATGATGATAATACATGGGAGACTATTTCCCTTCTAAATTCTATCTTAAGACCATGAAAGATATGATCCTTCTTACTCTTTAGATCATGCGTATTATTGGAGTTCTCATTCCTTCTACTGGGAGTTATTTCTAAACAATGGCATACACTAGATTAGTTTATGAATAGAAATACCTAATCCCAAACTTGTAAAACACTTAACATAAATTAAACTGTCTATGGATATAATCCATAATCATAAAAATGTCTTCCTTGAGGAAGTATATACTCATATACCCTTCATAATGGTTTGTAAAGAAAATGATAATTGTCCTAAGCATATCCCTAGGGAGTGTCGTTACCAAGAGTGCATCAAGTCTCGTTGTCATGCACCAATTCCCATTCGATTCTAGCTCAAAGCGGTGTTTTCAGGTTTTACCCCTAGGTACATCTGTGCCAGAGCCGCCTCTACCTACTCGTATCCAGACAGGGATGTATTTCTTGGAAAACTCACAAAATCTCTACAATACCAAAATTCTAGGAAGTTCTTCTATACTAATCCTCAAATTCTATCATAGGGATATGTGCTCTAATCAGAGTTTATCTAAATCTAGTTTCCAAGGTTATTTCCAAAATTCCTCTGATACCAACTATAATGCCCCGACCCCAGTTACCTAGAGTCGGTGCATTATTTTAGTACATTGGCATGATTACAAGGAATGAAGTCCCGAAGGACCGATCGGTTTAGAAGTCTTGGAAAATAGATTACATACATGAATGTTACATTACACTTTATAACATAAAAAACATCATAAATAATCATTTATGAATGCCATTATTCCCTTGGATTATCCCTATATATCAATCACAATACACTTCTTGGAATCCTAGGAAAAATGATACATAGAAAGGGGTGAGCTCAGATGCTTAGTAAGGATAACAATACAACAGAAACTTTCATAAATAAGCATGAACATTTAAGGTAATTTATAACTAAAACAAAAGCCTTTTAAACTTGAACTTCAAAGTAATATGTCAAAAATAAAATGAAGTAATTCCATTTACTTATTCACATGGATATTCTACTAGTCGAATAATCACATGAAATATCACTAACCACTTTTATAATGATGGAATGCATAATGTTAGACTATCATAACCACATAGTCAAGGCCTTGTGCCAAGACTACAAATAAGATTTTTTCAAGGCCTTGTTCCAAGACACTAGTTTGTCTCATGAGACCTACCGATGCATTGAGGAGATATAGCAGGCTCCACCCATCACTTACTAAGTCCAATTCATTCCTTATATGAAAAGGTTTAAACATAACATAAACATTCGTATTAAAACTAGCATAAGAAATGTCAATACTTTACTCATAAACCAGGAATGGTATAAACATAATACATCCACAGTCAAACATAACACAAAACCTTCAATAAAATATTTAAGATTTTTATCATTATAAATCAACTTCAAAAAAAGTTTAAAATCCATTAAGGAATTTTGAAATAGATGAAAATGATTTGTAAAACTCTTTCATAGAAATACCCCTTTTTCATGAAAACATATAAAAATCACACAATTTAAAAAGGAAGAAAATTAAAGACATTTTTGAATCAAAGTGTCCCATACCACTTTGAAAATATTTAAAGGAATTAACATTTTAAAAACATTCATGCCCATATAAATAAATCCTTAAAAACCATTTTCAAGGCATGGACATTAATGGGAAAAATTTCAAAGAATGAATATTTAAAACATTTGAAATTATGTTTTATCAAAAAAATTCACATAAAATAATCCCTTTGAAAACTCTTTCATGAAACATAGACAAGGATAATAAATATGTCCTGGTAGATACTTATGTAAAAAAAACCTCGGATAATAAAGAGATTGTGAAATTAACCCTTGCCAATTTGGTAACTTTCGAAACATACACCCCATGAAAGAGGTATCATACAATGAATATGTAAATACACATAAATAAAAGTTTATTACACAAATTATAAAATTATGGGCAATACATACACCACACAAAAGGTAATAGTGGCAATATGGTACGAATCTCACAGGAATAAGGAGTGAGATGAAAACCCCTTACCTTGCACTTTTCTTTAGTCGAGGGTACTTTTTAACCTCCTGTATGAAGACAGTAGTATGTTATTAAATTATACCAGAACCATATTAATATTTATGATATCATAATTTATTCACTTATGACTTTATACTACCCATTTAATATTAATTTCCATGTTAAATTAACATTTTGGATAATAATCGCTTTCTTTATCATACGTGTTTTAGCTTGTTACTCTTGATTGTATCACTTAGATCAAGATTTAAATACTTCCATATTTTAAAACATGATTCATATATCATATATATTTAGAATATATATATGTATAATAGATGTATATATATATATATGAAATGGAAAACACCTTTTATGGAGACGGTAGTTCGTACGTACGCATAAACGTTGTTTCCTTTTACATAACGTATTGAACAGAACTAAGTGAATAAAATTTATATAAGTACATATATATATATATATCCAGTAGAATTATTATTTCATATATTACAAACATATTAGTAATATATATTTTTATAATCGCCGATGAATGGTGAATGTTGAAACGAATCTCATCGCGCCGTGGAGACGGTAATCTGTACGTACACATGAGCGACAATATCATTTACTTAAATTTGTGGAATTGGATGGTATATTAATTTTAAAGATAAATTATCATGTTATTTTTATTATTTATATACATATTAATCATCATTATATCCATCCAAATAACATAGTGTTGAATTATAAATTACACCACAGCATGGAGACGGTAAGTCGTACGTACGCACGCATGGTGACATTATCATTCATAAGATGGATAGAATAATGAATATAGTTTTGAAATGACATAATAGTATATAGAAGATACTGTAGTTATTATTTTATAATGGAAATAACAAATAAAGAAGAAGTGGAAGAACAAAGGAACCTGAAAGAGGGTGGTGAAAACATTACCTCTTCTTCAGGTTCTTCCTTTTGATTTGATCAAAAGGGATCCTTAGGTTGGATTTATGATCAAAATAAGGCCTCTAGGTTGAATTGAGGGAATTTGGGAGAATATTTGGATAGGGGTTGGCTGAGCCAAAAGGCATTGAAGGTATGAATTTGAGATAAGGGGGAGTTCCCTTTTATAAGAGGGGTGAGGGGCACCTTTAGAAAAGCTAGAAATATTATTTTATAATAAATTCATATTCAGTTTATAATGGCTCAAAAGTGGATTATTTAAATATTAAGGTGGGTATAGTTCTAGAACCACTCAACCAATAGGTTTTAGACAGGTTTGGGTCACAATATTAACTTTATCTTTTGGATTTAACTCTTAGTTAAATAGTTTGACATTTACCATGTCTCTTTGTATTTTTATATTATATAGTCAATAAACATACTATAAAATTCCAAGAGACCCCCAAGTGGTCCATTAATAATAAACCTATCATTATATAATTCTTTTGGCTGAACCTTATATTTTTAGGAATAAAATATCAATTAATAATATAATATTTGTTTTAAAAACTCCTTTATGTCAATTTTGACATTATTAAATAATTGATTTTTTTAAAGTATTATTAACTTTATTAATTAGAAATTAATTCATTTAATAAATCCTAACATGTCATATTAACCAATAATTTTTTTTATTCCATAAAAACTTTCAAATTATATTTATTTTAACATTTATAATACTAATTATTTGATTCTTTAATTAATAAGGAAAATATTGCACCATTATTGTGTCATAAATAAATTTAATTATTCAATGTCTAAAAATTATAAATAAAATACCATTATTGTGGAAATATTTTTATATTTCTAATGAAGATTTATGGTATAAAATATAACATATATAACCCTATGTAAAAAAAATTTCTAAAAGATATATGCTTATGTCATTTTTGTATTTACTTTAACTTAATTAATATAAAGTGTCATTATCACTTACAAGTGGATCAATGGGGTCCCGAAATCGACCCAAAGATTCTCATGGTCGGAAATTTATCAACCAATAGGTTTAGGACACGTTTTAGGGTAATTTATTATTATTATATTATTATTTTTTACCCTATTTACCGGATTTACCCTTTAACCATGGTAAATAAAATATTTACCAAAGTAATTATTCAAAATGCCTAAAAATAAAATTTACCTATTTAGACAATTTGGATCTCCTGATTATAAATATGGAATCTATTTTTCTAAATTCAAAATACAGAAGTGGAAAAAATGAATTTAAAATTAATTCTCGTTGTTAAACAAAAAGTGTGTTTTTAAGAGATAATAACTATCAAAAGATTGGCACTTGATTATGTCCAGTTTAAATGTGAAATTATGTGCAACGAAAAACATTGGATTAAATGGTAAAAATATAATCTAATTATACTAAAAAATCACTCAAATTCATAATTTATCACTATTAATTATTTTGATTAAAAAAATTGTTTTTAATTAAAATTTAGTAATTTTCACTATTCATCAAAATATGAAAGTTATCTGAAAAGTACCAAAAATTTACCCTAATCTAATTTCGATATTCAAAATCCAAAAATTAAGTCCATTTTGAAAGATAAAATGTATAAAATTTCAAAAATTATGTATTACTATTCATAATGGCTATTTTGATTGGTTGTGGTGTGTGTTAGAACTCAAAGTTGCGTACAACACACGCTATTATATTATTCAAAGAGAAGCATACCGTGGAATCTTGGGGTGTTACATTATCTCATCCTTCAATAAATTGTGTCCTCTAAATTTATGCTTGGTATTGGAAACTTGGGGTTGACATTTCAAAATATCTTAATTGAAATCCCACATCGAAAAATGGATTAATGAGGCCTCTATTTAAAATAAAGAGTGGTAAGTATGAAGGTTACCAAAAATAACACATAATAGGGTTCCATGTAGAAAAATATGGATATGAAAGAGAAATATAACCATCAATATCTGATGGAGAGTGGTAGAGAACATGGCTATGAAAAGTCCAACAATCACAAATCCATAAATTTTTTACGATCTAAGGTACCATCTAGGACAACGTTTTTGTTCTAAGTTATTTTTCTTAATGTTGAGTAATTTATTTATGATATTGGCTAAGATCATAAGGAGATATACTTACTTTATAATTAGAGTTTTATCCATTAATAAATTTCTACCACAAACTCATCTTTCACTCCAAAAGGTAATACAACTCAAAATTAATGGTATAGGGTTCCAAATATAATGAATTTATAATTCACATATCAGACACTTTATAAAAAAGAAACTACATTATTCCATCCAGGAACTTCATGTAGTCCAGTGGTATGCGATAAATCCCAATCGCACTATAGTTGTGGGTTCGATTCCTGCAGCTTTGTCCGACGCGACGGGTTGTCACACAATCTGCGTGTTGTCCTTTTATAAAAATCCAAAAAAGAACCTTTCAAACTAAATTCATTACAAACTTTAGACTTATCCAAAATAATTCTATCCAAACTCACAATCCAAAATTTATAAGCAGTTTAAACACAATGAAGATCCTTTTTTCCATGTAATAACATGTGAACACCTTCATCATGTATTATTTTAAAACATGGTAACATCATGAATTACCATAAAACCTTTATTGATTACATTCATGCTCCCTTATTCCTTATAGAATACTGGATATATTCCTTATATCCAAAAATTTTGAATATTCCAACAATAATGAACTAAACAAACTATTAACATGTTCCAAGGAAGTCAAGAATATCCAATATAATTTATCCAAATCAACCATCTCTTATTCCAAAATTATGACCTCAGTATCAAGACCATATTAAGGATTACCTTTCCTTCAACCATGTATTTTCAAAAAAAAAGTTTAACGTGATGTTGATTCACTTTTCATAGTTCTAAATAATCTCAAATCCTCAATGAAATAGTACTTCAGTATAATCCTTATTTTTCTCCATAATTCATATAACCAGTACATCGTTGATACAACACTCAAATGAAATAATTCTTTAATAACAACATAAAAACACTAATAATTCATCCCCATCTGTGGTAGTATCATAACTGTATTATTATCCAATAGCATCATTTGGGGCATACTCTGATGATTTGAACATTGATTCGCGTAGTGTCCCCATTCCATTCAAGAATTTTCCAAGGTGATTCGTTCCACAGTTATCACATATGGGAAAATCCTTCTTTACCTTCTTCCCTTTATCTTTCCTTCTCTCTACCATCCTTTTCTTCTCTGGCTTCCCTTAAAATCCATAGGACTCTGAGAACTCTTTACTTATCTTATCAACACATGATACTATTTCTTCATATTATGATAATACATGGGAGACTATTTCCCTTCTAAATTCTACCTTAAGACCAAGAAAGATATGGTCCTTCTTACTCTTTGGATCATGTGTATTGCTGGAGTTCTCATTCCTTCTACTGGGCACCATTTCTAAACAATGGCATACAGTAGATTAGTTTATGAATAGAAATACCTAATCCAAAACTTGTAAAACACTTAACATAAATTAAAAATTTTATGGATGTAATCCACAATCATAAAAATGTCTTCTTTGAGGAAGTATATACTCATAAACCCTTTATAATGGTTTGTAAAGAAAATGAGAATTATCCTAAGCATATCCCCCAGGAGTGTCGTTACCAAGAGTGCAACAAGGCTCGTTGTCGTGTACCAGTTCTCGTTCTAGTCTAGCTCAAAGTGATGTATTTGGGTTTTAATCCTAGATACATCTGTGCCAGAGCCCACTCTACCTACTCGTATCCATACAGGGATGTATTGCTTGTAAAACTCACAAAATCTCTACAATACCAAAATTCTTGGAAGTTCTTCTATACTAATCCTCAAAGTCTATATTAGGGTTATGTTCTCTAATCAGAATTTTTCTAAATCTAGTTTCCAAGGTTATTTCTAAACTTCCTATGATACTCACTGTAATGCCCCGACCCCAGTTACCTAGAGTCGGTGCATTATTTTAATACATTGGCATGATTACAAGGAATCAAGTCCTGAAGGACCGATCGGTTTAGCAGTCTTGGAAAATAGATTACATACATGAATGTTACATTACACTTTATAACATACAAAACAACATAAATAATCCTTTATGAACACCATTATTTCCATGACTTAACCCTACATATCAATCACAATACACTTCTTGGAATCCTTGGAAAAATAAAACATATAAAGGTGTGATCTCAGATGCTCATTAAGGATAACAATACAGTGGAAACTTTCATAAATAATCATAAACATTTAAGGCAATGTATAACTAAACCAAAAGCCTTTTAAACTTGAACTTCAGCATAATATGGCAAAAATAAGATGAAGTAATTCCATTTACTTATTCACATGGATATTATACTAGTCGAATAATCACATGCAATATCACTAACCACTTTCATAATGATGGAATGCATAATGCCATACTATCATAACCACATAGTCAAGGCCTTGTGCCAAGACTACAAATAAGATTTTTTCAAGGCCTTATTCCAAGACACTAGTTTTTCTCTTGAGACCTACCGATGCATCAAGGAGCTATAGCGGGCTCCACCCATCACTTACTAAGTCCAATTCATTCCTCATATGAAAATGTTTAAACATAACATAAACATTCGTATTAAAACTAGCATATGAAATTTCAATACTTTACTCATAAACCATGAATGATATAAAAATAACATATCCACATTCAAACATAACACAAATCCTTGAATATAATATGGAATATTTGCATCATGATAAATCAACTTCAAAACAAGTTTAAAATCCATTAAATAATTTTGACATAGATGAAAATGATTTTTAAAACTCTTTGAGAGAAATACCCTTTTTTAATGAAAACATTTAAAAATCACACAATTTAGAAAGGATGATATTTAAAGATATTTTTGAATCAAAGTGTCCCATACCACTTTTAAACTTTTGAAAGGAATTAACATTTTAAAAATATTCATGTCCATATAAATAAATCCTTAAAAACCATTTTGAAGGCATGGACATTAATGAGAAAGATTTAGAAGAATAAATATATAAAACATTTGAAATGATGTTTTAATAAAAAAAGTCCCTTAAAATAATACCTTTGAAAAATATTTCATGAAACATGGACATGGATAATAAATATGTCCCAGTAGATACTTACGTAAAAACAACCTCAGATAATAAAGAGATTGTGAAATTAATGCTTACCAATTTGGTAACATACGAAACATACACCCCATGAAATTGGTATCATACAATGAATATGTAAATACACATAAATGAAATTGTATTACAAAACTAATAAAATTATGGGCAGTACATACACCACATAAAAGGTAATAGTGACAATATAGCACGAATCTCACGGGAATAAGGAGTGAGATGAAAACCCCATACCTTGCACTTTTCTTTAGTCGATGGTACATTTAACCTCCTGTATGAAGACCATAGTATGTTATTAAATTATACCAGAACCATATTAATATTTATTATATCATAATTTATTCACTTATGACTTCATACTACCCATTTAATATTAATTTCCATGTTAAATTAACATTTCGGGTAATAATCGCTTTCTTTATCATACGTGTTTTAACTTGTTACTATTGATTGTATCACTTAGATCATGATTTAAATACTTCCAGAATATAAAACATAATTTATATATCATATAAATTTATAATATATATATATGTATAATAGACATATATATGAAATGGAAAACACTGTTTATGGAGACGGTAGTCCGTACGTACGCATAAACGTTGTTTCTGTTTGCATAACGTATTGAACGGAACTAAGTGAATAAAATATATGTAAGTAAATATATATATATATATATATATATATTCAGTATCATTATTATGTCATATATTACAAACATAATAGTAATATATATTTTTATAATCGACGATGAATGGTGAATGTGGAAACGAATCTCATCCCGTCGTGGAGACGGTAATCCGTATGTACGCACAAGCGACAATATAATTTCCTTAAAGGTGTGGAATTCGATGGTATATTAATTTTACAGATACATTATCATGTTATTTTCATTTTTTATATACATATTACTCATCATTATATCCATCCAAATAACATAGTGTTGAATAACAAATTACACCACGACGTGGAGACGGTAAGCCGTACGTACGCACGCATGGTGACATTATCATTCATAAGATGGATAGAATAATGAATATAGTTGTGAAATAACATCACAGTATATAGAAGATAATAGAGTTATTATTTTAGAATGGAAATAACAAAGAAATAAGAAGTGGAAGAAGAAAGGAACTTGAAAGAGGGTGGTAAAAACATTACCTCTTCTTTAGGTTCTTCCTTTTGATTTGATCAAAAGGGATCCTTAGGTTGGCTTTCTGATCAAACTAAGGCATCTTGGTTGAATTGAGGGAAGTTTAGAGAATATTTGGGGTGGGTTTTTTTGATCCAAAAGGCATTGAAGGTATGAATTTGAGAGAAGGGTGAGTGCCATTTTCTAAGAGGGGTGAGGGGAACCTTTGGAAAAGCTAGAAATATTATTTTATAATAAATTCATATTCGGTTTGTAATGGCTCAAAAGTGGATTATTTAAAGTTTAAGGTGGGGATAGGTCGAAAACCATTCACCCAATAGGTTTTAGATGGGTTTGGGTCACTATGTTAACTTTATCTTTTTGATTTAACTCTTAGTTAAATAGTTTGACATTTACCATGTCTCTTTGTATTTTTATATTATATAGTCAATAAACTTACTATAAACTTAAAAGAGACCCCCAAGTGTTCCATTAATAATACACTTATCATTATATAAGTCCTTTGGCTGAACCGTAGATTTTTAGGAATAGAATATCAATTAATAATATAATATTTGTTTTAAAAACTCCTTTATGTCAATTTTGACACTTTTTAATAATTGATTTTTGTTAAAGTCATAAAAACTTTATTAATTATAAATAAATTCATTTAATAAATAATAACATGTCATATTAACCAATAAAATTTTTTTATGTCATCAAAACTTTCAAATTATATTTATTTTAATATTTTTAATACTAATTATTTGATTCTTTCATTAATAAGGAAAATACTGCATCATTATTGTGTCATAAATAAATTTAATTATTCAATGTCTAAAAATTATAAATAAAATACCATTATGTATGAAATATTTTTATATTTCTAATGAATATTTATAGTTGAAAATATAACATATATAACCCTATGTAGATTTTTTTTCTAAAAGATATATGCTTATGCCATTTTTGTATTTACTTTAACTTAATTAATATAAAGTGTCATTATCACTTACAAGTGAATCCATGGGGTCCCAAAATCGACCCAAAGATTCACATGGTTGGAAATGTATCATAAAATAGTGTTAGGACACTTTTTAAAGTAATTTATTATTATTATAATGTTATTTTTTACCCTTATTTACCGGATTTACCCTTTAACCATGGTAAATAAAATATTTACCGAAGTAATTATTCAAAATGTCTAAAAATAAAAGTTACCTATTTACACAATTTAGACCTCCTGATTATAAATATGGAATCCATTTTTTTAAATTCAAAACACAGAATTGGTAGAAAATAATTTAAAATTAATTCCCGTTGTTAAAACAAAACGCGTGTTTTTAAGAGATAATAACTATCAAAAGATTGCCACTTGCTTATGTCCAGTTTAAAATTGAAATTATGTCAAATGACCAATATTGTATTAAATGGTAAAAATATAATCTAATTATACTCAAAAATCACTCAAATTCATAATTTATCACTATTAATTATTCTGATTAAAAAATTTGTTTTTAATTAAAATTTAGTAATTTTCACTATTCATCAAAATATGAAATTATCCGAATAGTACCAAAAATTCACCCTAAGATAATTTAGATATTCTGAATCCAAAAATGAAGTCCATTTTGAAAGATAAAATGTATAAATTTTCAAAAGGTGTGTATTACTATTCATAACGACTAGTTTGATTGGTTGTGGTGTGCGTTATAACTCGAAGTTGCGTACAACACACGCTACTGCATTATTCAAGGAGAAGCGTACCGTGGAATATTGGGGTGTTACAATTATCTTAAATTATCCCAACATCATTAAATATAATATTTTTGATGTTTTAGAAGACATGAATATATTTTGAATCCAAGGAATCAATGGAAGGTTCCACATAACTTTCTGTGACACACAAGATGGTGTTTCATCAACATTTTGATTCCATCTAGATATACCATATTATTTACAGTAATTTAGGTCTAATTTTTACTCCTATAATATTCTAGAATCTTTCAAGAATGTATAAAGTTTATTAGTATAAAATTCAAGCTGGTTTATTGACTTTCATGGAATATAATGATTTGAGGGAAAATATGAATTATTAGGAAGTAAGTCCTTAAAAAAGGAAATAATACAATCAATAGTGGTATTTGAAATTCCATAAATGGGATTTCCATGATATATCCTCATTAAAAATTCCAATTTTTTTTATTTTAATACATTCCTGATATACAGCAGCCCTATCATCATCCATTAATTTTTTCACTCTCTCAACTTCATAATTTTCACTATTTTCCTCATGTTTATTGATATCATTGTCTTATTGAATTGTGATTCTATATTTATCATGATGATTCAAAAATAGAAATTGATCAAATATAAAATTCTCCATACCACTCCTTTCATTCCATTCATGAATAATGTTATATTGTATCATCTCTCTATTATATACTAAACATAATATTTTTTTTTGAAATAAAACTTATGTTATATGGTAGATAAATTCTTCCCAACATAACGAAGGTCTTCCAATATTATTATAACATATAAAATATATAATACCTTCATCTGAAGAATTTATAAATGAAAAATGTAAAAGAAATCTAAATTATTTTGAAACTCTGTTAAGATCAGATCAGTTTTCTACATCCATATTCTATTCATTATATTATAGGAAAAAAGTTATATTAATATCAATATAGTAAACAATAAGTGAAAATTTAATTACAACCAATTTTAAAATTAAATTAATCAAATAATATTAGTTGATATCCAAAAAAAGAATAAAATAAATGAAATATAGTATAACTGATGCATAAAATTAATGAACCAAATAAACTATAAGACATGGAATGAGCAACAAATATTACATAATACAATTAAATACATATGCCTTTAGGAAATAATTGTTTTGAAAAAAACTTTCTTGTTTTGAATATGACGTAAATTCAATTAAATGCATTTTTTTTTATCATGGAAAAAAATTACTCATGAATAAAAAAAATGTATCCACCAATATCAAAAAACATTATCTTTGATAGATATATTTTTATGAGGAAAAAATTTATAATAGAATAAAGACTTGATTTAGTATCACATGTATGGGGATCATTTCCAATAAGCTAATCCAAATACGAATTTTAATATGAATGGAATCAAGCCATACAGGAAGGTATCCAAACAAAGAATAATAGATGACATTTTCTATAATCGATGCATACTAGTAATGACCCAAATAAAGTATAATACATCGAATAGTAAATAACTAATAAGTACTATTATATTGAAATTAATTTTACAAATATTTTGATAATTCAATTATGAAAACGTAAATAAATAATTTCCTAAAACCCTAATGAAATAACAAAATAAACAAATTAATTCATTACTTAATTATATAATTGGTTAATATATATTACTTTGAAATAAACTCTATATTGGATTTATATAGAAGTAGTGAATAACTAAATTAAAAAAAATGTGTATCAACTACATTCGTAGTTATTATTTAATACTATGACAAAAATAATCTAAATGGACCTTAGTTCAAATAATGGGAAATAATCATGACCTAACAGGATCTCAATTATGTTTTGATATGTAGGTAAAAATTAAAACAATGATTATTAGAAAATGTGATGGATTTGGAACTCATTAATTTGATATTGAAGAAGAATGAAACCAAAATTCAACCAATGAGAGGAGATCTCTATGGGAGAAGAGATGGGAGGGTTACGCTTGATGTAAAGGGGGTTAGGGATCATTGATGGGAAAGGGAGGAAGGAGGATGTAGATATTATGTTAAGACCCTATACCAATGGTTTTTAAAGAGACATTGGTATATTATTCTGTATTATAATGGTTTTCAAAAATAAATTATATGTGATGCACTATACCAATAGTTTGTAAAAACCGTTATTATATGTTATTGAAAATTTATCTCTACCAATGGTTCTAGAAAAACATTAGTATATGATCACAGTAATTTCCACAATTTCTAGTAGTGGAAATAAGTCATAGATCTACCAAAGTAAGATTATGTGGGATGGAAATAGGGGCTCGAGTAGACTACTGGAGAGCTTGTTATTCCTATATTGTTTACGAATTTCAATTAGTTTTATAATTATACTTAGTTTTCAATGTCTTATTATAAAATTGTATCTTAGATCACATTGAATAGTAACCATACCAGTAGTACTGCCTAACCTCAAGAGGAACTCACTGTATATTAGAGGCTACCAACTAGTAATGAGGGTCTAGGGTAGTATCCTGGGGATACTATACCCACATATCAAAGTGTTAGATAATAGGGTAATAAATAAACATAAAGCACCACAAAAAACCATCAGAGTACACAGGAAAAAATAAACATCCCATCCAATAACAATAATGATACAGGGTATATAATCATAAAATAACTTATTTCATACTCAGACGACCATGTATACAGAGTAAAAATAGAATAAATAAAGTACAAACTTGGCCCCGACATATCACCAAGCCATACTAAATCCTAGTATCCAAATATAATCTAAAATAATCCATCTTGATCATGAAATCCCATGCCTCCACCCAACTTGAACCTACAGTAAGTGAGTCTTTCTTGGGTACCCAAGTCCAGTGGTGATCGAAGCGGGGTGAGACTACATAACACTATAGGGTACCACCAATGTGGTCTTGTACAATACTAGAAATGTAGTGATATATGTGTGTGTCATGATCAAAATAAATAAACAAACCACTATCAAATAAATAAATAAACTGATAGAAAATAAATAAATAAACATCCCATGATACATATACCAACTATTGTTGATCCTTATTTCTATGAACCCAATTGACCAGACCTACATCAGTTAGTTTTATGGTGTCTCTAAGAAAATTGTGATGACCTTTAAAACTCAATAACATGTAATTAAAAATCCATTTTATCCCAAACCATATCCTCATGACTCTTAGGACTCATCTCATTGTAGTCAAAATATTCGAGCTCCAAATCCATGAAAACTCTAACACCAAGCTTCAAATCCATAGAATCTATAATAGTATATATTCTTGAAATACATGTAAACCCAATAATATCCTCAAGTATTTAGGGTCTCGTCCTATTTAATTCCAAAATTTTGAGCTCCAAATCCTTGGAATCTTCAATGCTGAGATCCAGATTTATGGAATCTTCAATAGTATATCATCTCTTAATCTATGAAAACACAACTATATCCTCATGACTCTAAGGACCCATCTCACAAAATCCCAAATATATAAGCTATAAATCCATGGAAACCCCATCCATATCACATATACCCTAAGATAATAATCCAATTCAAAATAAAATAAAGTACAGGGTTGGTTGAACTCCCAAACCTGACATTGTTATATGTATCCCACAACACACAATCAAGGTCGGTCAGTCATTGGGGTATCTACTATGATCCCCTAGGTCAGTACATAGATATAGGAACCCTAATAGGGTCCTCAATACCATAACAATTCACTTGAGTCACAACTTGTCTCTTATAGGATGGAATTCCCCCCTCAGTAAGGTGATAGTCACTACACAGCCACATAGGCCTCATAGACAAACCTCACTGGAGTCATTCTTGAGAGATGGATCAAGTCCCATCTCTATGTCTAAGTTCACTCCTGGTTGGTCTTATCACCCATCCCATATCTAATATAGTTATGGTATGTACTCTTAGTTTGAATGTTTGTCAAGTGTCCTCACCAGACCTACTAAGTCCATTCATCTCAAGTTACATCACACCCTCCCTTGGAGGTGTCCAGGTGTCTAGCAATCCTCTTAGTTTAGGGATAGGCCAATAATGACTGAGAAATCAAGCCAGTTCCCAAGGTCCTCAATGTCCATGGAACTTTTCTTTTTTAATCCCAATCATTTACATAAGTTAAAAAAATAAAATTAACTTATCATTTAAATTAAATTATCCAAATGATTTAAATTAAAAATTTCTTTTTTAATGAAACTGGTGAATTCCCTATGTGGTGTGACATTCATCACACGCATCATAAACAAGATGAGATAATTCCATAGTGAAACCACCATGGAAAACATACCTATACATGAATCCATTTACCTTTTTAAATTCTTGGTTTAATACTGAAGGACCCTGAAACACCCTAAGATGGGAGGGGTGCATTAGGGCATCAACAATTTATTTTAAAGTGACGGATCTTATTCCCACGTTCGTAGGAAGTTGTTAAATCTTTCTGTTGGTAATGTATAGTAATTTAAATATTCACATGTAGAAGTATCACACAACAATTTTACTTGGTTCAGCACTAAGGGCTAGTCTACATACCATACGCAGATAGGTTGTCGATTGTACAAAAGTCCACTAATCTTTACTTGTTTTGGATTAAAAAAGTTCAACACATTCACTATGTTCCAGGAACACTACCTTTACAAGGTTTTATGGATAACACACTTCATCCCTCATATCACATCTGTTGACTCCCCCTTTCTCACTACGTTGTGAAAAATCTGAACTTAGTTTATCAACTTGAAGATCGCTTCAATGGGTTGGAATTAAATCATACATCCTCACATATGGATGGATTCTCTATTGAAGTTTGGTTTTCCTCTATATATGTAGTCTAATTATTTTTGTACTATTAATTTATAAACTTTTCCTTCACAAAATATCATTCTTCTTCCACGTACTTCGGTGCACTGCTTACTGTGAGTACTTTGCGATCCACCTCTCTTTTCGTGTATTGTCCTGCTACACAGATGGATTATTTCTACTCGAACCACCTCTCTTTTTCAAAAATCATGAGATTCCTCTATTTACATACTCTCTTATGAAAATATTTCTTCCTAAAAACCACTTCACACTTCATCGAATTCCTTCGAATTTCTAATCAGAATCTCCTCCTTGGGGTTGTCTTCCCACTAACCACTCTAGATTTCATTGAATTCCTCCTGTATTTTTAATCTCTTTGTCGCATTCTTAATGAAGGGATTAGTTCTCCTTATATATTCAAATAGGTATACATAATCCTCTAAAATTATATTAACCAAATCTTCCATATAGTACTTCCTTAACCATGTATTGTGCATCTCCCACAAACCATTTTCCCTACGTGGTTCGTCTACCACCACTCTTCCTTTGTGGTGGTTGAACTCTTCTATGAACTGATCTTTACCTCATTTTCTCCAAAGATAAGCCATCCTAGTAAACTTTTACCTACCACATACTACAAACCTTCTTATAAACCATATCTGTCATGTGAACCATTTTTCTTTCATGATCTGTGTAACACCATTCGCGATCTACGTAGCACTACTATGAAAAAATTATGTAGTTTCCATTTTTCCTCTCTAACCTGCATACCTCCTATGCAGTATATGAATTTTACTTTTCATACTATGAACCAATATTTATAGAATCCTTTTCATAAAACCTTCCTTTTCCAAAATAATAAACTCTAGATTTTGAGACCCAAAAAATTAGAAAATTCTAGGAAACTACACAACCTTAAACACCTACTTCGGCCTGTACTATAAGAAACATTATCTTGAAGACCCCTTAATCAACCCAATTTGTATTGAAAACAAACACAACACAAAATCTAGTTCCATTAAAGAATACCCTTGGGTACAATAATATCTTCTCATAGTCTCGTCGTGACCCATCCAAGCCCAATAAAGCTCCACCAAGATTACAACACATTCCAAGGCACTGACTCATGCTAATAAACATTAAAGGATCAATAATAACATTTAAAATTAATTTATCAAATTAAGCCTAAAATTTTATTACCACGGAAAAGCTCATCAATAGCCTCATTGCACTAGAACCATAACCAAACTCATGTCAATGACACACAACATGACCTCAAACACATTTCTAGAAAAATATAAAATACAAATCACTAATTCACATGAAAAATTGATTTAATTTAAAATTTAAACCTTAAATAATTTTATTTAATAGAATACCTTGAACCAAATAAAATTTGGTGACATGCTAATGGTATCTTGGCATTCCCTCATCCCAATAAGAAAGAAATCCCCATAATTATTTTAAGATTACAACATGATCTGGTAGAATTGAAAAATAAAATCCTAGGTGGGAAACTCAAAATTAAACCAGAATGAAGAGAAATAACAAGAATTTAATAGATAAAAAAACTCACTAATAATATATGGTAAACACATCTAAAAATAACCCCAAAACAAAGGGGGAGAGAGAGGTGAATGGTGGGGATTGTCTAGCTTCCATAAGGAAGAAAAGAAAAATAGGGATCCACCCCTCTTAAAATTAGGGGAAATTGTAATTTTAACCCAAACAGATCTCATAATATCACTGTTGGCACCACTGTATGAGTGGTGTTCCACTGTCCTACCACTATTTAGCCAGTAGCTACTACAGTTTTTACTATAGTTTCATGACCACTTCAAGATGCTTCTAACACACACACAGTCCTCTTTATCACCAATTAGACCCCATTTCCCATAAAAATACCTCCTTTTGGTGTTACCAACCTTTGGAATTCAATCTCGAATCCTAGCTCAAAATTTATACCACCCGATAATTGGAAAGTTAAAATTTTCAAAGAATTTCAAAACTCGCCCATACACCCAGGGTTTTAAAAACTCCCCACTATAACACTTATCAACCATGAGAAGTCTTGGTGGTGTTAAAAATATACAACCTAGACAACTCTGGATATTAGTTACTTCTAAAATAGCAAAATCCCAAATTGAATCACCAAACATTCCACTAAATCTCTACTCCAAAATTTAGGTGCTTAATCTGATTGACATCGATCCAAAACATGTAACCACTACTGATGCATTAGGAAGAAACTTATATAAGCCCATCTATACCAAGACACCCAAGGTTTCATCATCTAAATATTCATCCAACCTATGGTGTTCTCTTTCATATAATTTAGATCATACTGGAAAATTCCAATGTTATGTCACATCCATAATCAAAAATTTCTAGTGAAGCACAACACCATCGTTCTAGAGACTTTCTTGGAGTAGTTTCTCAATTTACCACACTTTATCATATATGAGAATTTTATTTTAAACAACATCTCCCATTCTCATTTTTTAATCCCAATCTAATTGGATAGACACCCATTTTTTATGCATTAATACTATATACTTTAACATTTCCTCGAAAATATTGGGTCAATTCACAATACATACCTATAATATCCAAAACAAAACACTTGATGCAGTTTCTAGTGTACCACCTTCAATTTCACACTAAGACACTAGTTGAACCTTCTATGGATGATCAATCTCAAAATTTCTTGGATTTCACACATTGGTGCTTCACTAGAGTACCTAATCTAGATAACCCAACTCCTATAAGCACCCCTTAAGCATTCAAACATTCCCACAAAATTCATTACCTGGCTCTTAGTGATATTCCATGGTTGAACCATCAACTATTCTTTTTTACCACTATTCCATGCTAAAATCATAGATTCACCACCAATACGATCACATTAAGATCACCTAAACTCATCCCAAGATCGATAATGATTCAAAAAATCTATCTTGTATCATACATGAAGTCTTACCAAACATTCTCCAAGGAATTTGGCTGAATTCATGTCCATTTCCTCCTCGGAATTGGAATGCCGTAGTGTTTGTCTGATGGTTGTTTTCATAAATCATGACCCATATTACATGAGTATCATTTCACAATGAATTATTACATACTCTGTACTATAGGATTTTTCTTATCATCAATATCCATGGCATATTTATTGTTCACCACCGAACATAATGGTCAAATATGGCCAAACACGGTCATTCTTGAGTGCCAACCAAAAGCATAACTAAACACCCATTCCAGACCCAAGGGATCATCATCCACTACCTCTTATAAATTCTAACTCATGATGAGGATAACCATCTTCAATCGGCCACCAGTGCACTCCTGACCACATGGTATTACTTAATTCATTCTTGAAGAACCACTGTATATATTCCATCGTCGGATGTGTGCCTATCTTACCATGCTATGCTCATCATCCCATAAAAACATTATGAAGTCCAAAGATCCTAGAATTATCATGTTATAGAACCCTAACTATTTCATTATCACCAATCTACATAGAGGTACATTCTCTATTTTTTCCCAAGCCTCAAAAAACTCATCCCATAAGAGTTTCATTAGTTCCATCAGTCCTCAGCTCACACCTATCCACTCACTGATTTTCATTTTAGATAGAATCACCTATTTCTAGTGCACATACTGCTTCGATATCATCTAATAAGATGTCATTAATTTTAATAGAGACCAAACATAGGAAAAAACATACACATTATCCCATTAGTCACTTGTCACAAAACTAGTTTAACCATGATCCATGGCATGTCAACTTTTCTATCAAAGAACACCCCATTTTCTATAAAAATAAATCCTAACATCCTACCCATATCGAGTCCTACCATACCCTTATCAAATATCTAGAATCATTCCAAGTCATGAGCATCTACCCATACTCTCAATGTGTACTACACACATACATGACAGCTGGTTTCGGCACCTGAATGGTCTTTACCTTCAAATCCAATATTGATATCAAGGAACTCTAGGTGACTTACATTCCAAATCACTATCACTTAAGGTTCTTATTATATAAATGGTATTAATGAATCATATTGCCTATAAAATTTTCTCTATATCACCTTCCATGCATCAATCCCAACCCAAAGCATCCACCTAAGCATCCATATCAAAATAACTCTCAAGGTAGGGTAACAACATACTAGGGTTAACCTCAATAATTACCAAAAACTAACTCACTAAAACATAATTAATAACTCAAAATCACAAGGTTCGGACTCAATAAATCATGAGTTAAATCTAAGGGTCACTAGGGAGTCCCACCAAGCCCATAGGCCAGGTATCATGATAAATAATAAACCAGGGGAAATCAACCATGATCCCATCTCAAACATCACCCATAAACTCATGTACCAATAACCCACTCTAGTGTTCTAATATATATGTAAATAGCATCACATTTCAAATCCATCAACCTTCTAGGCACTAATTCTCCCCAAGAATCCACCTACGGGGATGCTCTATAGAGAATCACAACTCATCGACCATCACTACTATAACCAATAGAATCATACTAGATGATTTGTATCAATGAACTACACCCAAGATATCTAGTTATATATAATTCCATTCCATGATATATGGAAAAATGTCATATAGGTTATTATTTTAACTTTAAATAACTAAACCTGAAAAATGGAAACCAACATGGGGTTAAAGGCCAAGGAATCACATGCAAACTAATCCACATCATCATCCTCGTCATTGATAATATCTTCATGGATCCACATATCATTCCATCGTAAGGAAAATTATATACATGTCAGTCCATCTCAGTAGAATTCCACTATATACCTATATGGGAAAATATTGTATGAGTAGTTTCTCACACTTTAAGCAGTTTGACCTCTCTTCAATGACATGATCACCAACTAGAAATACTATATGTCATGTGAACACTACCTATTGAGAATGATTTTAGCATAAACCTCTTGCCTCCATGAGAAAAGATCTAAATCCATAATTAACTTCCTACCGATGGGATAAGATCCAAAATCCAACAAGTTGTCGTTAATATCAAACATCATTTATTCCAACTAAGGTAAAATAATATCAAATTTATCATCACATACTAAGAACATTAATTACTTCCCTACAAACATGGAATTAATAACAAATTAGGAGTTCAGGAGGCATCATCCTAATATCCATCACAGGCTCTAACACATTCCTATATCTTCTGAAAACTAATTCCCAAATATTAAAACAAATAAAAACCTTTATGATTCCACTTTTTATTGTCCTCACCTTGGACACTCAGAACAGTCATCAGACCTATAAAATCACATGACCCCAAGCATGCTTCCCTATAATCCAGAGGATGCTGAATAGGAGTGGGGGTCTAGGGTAGTATTATAGGGAGACTATATCCCCATATTAGAGTGTACAATAATTGGAAATAACAAAACATAGATAACCACAAAAAACCATCAGATTATATAAGAACAAATAAACATCCCTTCTAATAACAATAATTATGTAGGTATACAATCATATTAAAATTGATCTCCTAATGGACCAACCAAACAAAGTTTAAACTAGAACCTTATACATCAAAAATACATAAAACATCATAGTATCAAAAATAATATTTTATATTCTATAGAAATATCATATAATATTTAGCCTCCACCCATAATGAACCTTCAAAAAGTGAGGGTTTCTCAGGAACCTAAGTGTGGTGGAATCCCAAGCAAGGTCGGAGTACATAACTTAGTAGGGAACCAACAAAATGGTCCCATTATATACCTAAAATTCAATGATATGTATATATTTTATTCTCAAAATAAATAAATAAACCCCTAGAAAATAAAAAAAACAACACTTGTACAATATGATAACTATTGTTGATATTTAGGTATGTGCCCTCAATCGACCATACATGTTTTGACTAGTGCTAAGGTGTCTCTAAGCACTTAGAGATGACCATGATAACCAAGAAACATATTAATACAAATACATGGAAACACTAACCATATCCTCGTGACCCTATGGACCCATCCCATGGCAGTCCATACATATGAGCTCCAAATCTATGGAAGCTCCAACATTGATCTCCAGATATATGGAATATTTAACATTATATTGGATCTAAATCCATCACAGACCAATTGTATCCTCAAAAATCTAGGTTTATATCCAAAAGTATTTTAAACATATGAGCTCTAAATCCATAAAATATCCAACACTAAGCTCCAAATACATGGAATCTCCAATCGAATATAAGGTCTAAATACATTCCATCCCAACTCTATCCTCATGAATCTAGGGTTCTATCCCACAATATTGCAAACATATAGGATCCAAATACATGGTTTCTCCAACCATATAACATCGATCCCAATGGTTTATTCCAAGTAAATCATAAATAAATCAAAATATAGGGTTTCCCAAACTCCCAAACCCACCATCATTATCCATATCTCATCACACTTTCTCAAGGTTTTTCTATCATCAAGATACCAACTATGATACCAGGGGTCAACAAATAGATGGAGTCACCCAACTAGAGTCATCAATATCATACCAAGTCACTTAGGTCACAACCTATCTCTCAGAAGATGTCATGACCCCCTCTGTAAGGTCATAGTCACAACTCATCCTCATAGTCCTCATAAGAAATCCTCACTGGTGTCAATCTTGAGAGATGGATCAAGTCCCATCTTTAGGTCCAAGGTCGCCCTAGGGTGGTTATCTCACCCAACCCATCTTAAGGGTCCTCACATTTCCTACTAGGGCTATCCATATCAAGTCAATCCACACTCTCTTGTGGAGGTTTCTAGGAGTCTGAGTGTCCTCTTAGTCCAAGACTCGACCACAAATAGCCTAGACTTCAAGCCAATGACCAAGGTCCTCAGTGGCCTTGTCACTTTTCCCATTTTATCACAAGTACTGACATAAGCTAAACAATTTAAATTAAATTACAATTTTATTTAAATTCACTAAATAATTAAAATTAAACTATTCCTTTTTAATGAAATAGGTTTTCACCCTTGGTGGAACGACTTCACATTACACTCGTTGTAAAAATGAATTAAAGTTATAGGGTTAGAACCATAGACGACCTACCTCGATATGAAACTATTTCCCTTTTTAAAGTCTTGGTCCTACTACTCCACCTAGGCATGATGGGACCCATCTAATCCCAACCAAGATTTTTTAAGATCACATCAAATTCCAAGACCCTAAATATTACCAAGAAAATTTAAAAAATAAATTATAACTTTTATAATTAATTTAAAAAATTATATATAAAAGTTAATAACCACTGAGAAGCTAATTTATGGCCTCATCACACTGAAACTAAAACCAAACACATACCAATGACTAGTAGCATGACTCAAACCCCATTTCATGAAAAATACCTAATATGCATCACCAATTCACATGAAAAATTAATTTAATTTAAAAGTTAAACCATTAATAATTTGGAAACATGACATACATTGACCAAAACAGTAAGTGGTGACATGTGGATTACATCACATGATGCACTCATCATAAGAAAAAAAAGAAAACCCCATCATTATCATGTGATTCCACCATACTCTAGTGGAATCTAAAACCAAATTCCTAGTCAAGAAACTAAAAATTAAACAATAATTATGGTAAAATAAATAGGGTTTAATAAGTGAAAAAACTCACTTAGAGTCATTAATAAACTCATCCAAAAATGAAGGAGAAATATGGAGGTGAAGGGTAGGGGTTGATCGACTAGAATAAGTAAAAAATTAAAGGGAGGGGTATTCCCTTATTAGACTCATGGGGGGTTTAATTTTCCCAAAAAATAATCCCACTGGCTAATCGATGGAACCCCTATAGGAGTGGGGTGCCACTGCCAAGCCACCAGTAATCCAGTAGCTACTAGTGTTTTTACTATAATAGAACAACCACTCCATTCTTCTTATTATTCATAATTTATTATTCCTTTTATGAGTTATACCCTATTATCTGCCTAAAATACCTTCTGTGGGGGTTCTATTGCATAAAAATTAAATTCTGAATCCCAATTAAAAATTTAGACCATCTAGTAATTAGAAAGTTAAAGTTTCCCTTAAATTTCAAAAATCATTCAAACATTAAGGGTATCACACTTATCATTAATCCTTTATCTATGTTAACCTTTTAATCTAGGGTTAAAAACTAGATTTATTGGGGATGGGGATTAGAATCATTGTAATTATTAATTCTTCACACCTTAATAAATATAAACTCTTTATTGTTTACTGATTTAAATTTTTTATGGCTATTTTCTTTATTAATGTAATCTTTTTTAAGTTTTTAAATTTGTTCATTGTTACTATTGAGGCTGATAATCTATAATTTTACTCCACCCAGTACACTTTTTCACAAATCAATAGGTTATGTAAGATGGTGAGTGTCTATCAATTTCTAGCACATGTGTTGAGGTTATGGGATACTTTTAAATTTCCCAAGAGAACTAATAATTTATGGGGTATTTTTTTGTAGTTTATAAGTAATTTAATAACATTTAAAACACATAGGAATAGTTAATAACCAAGTTTTAGTAACTTTTAGGTAAGTCTCCACAATAACCTCAATAAAGGGTGATATATGAATAAATTGAAGGTTATTTCAGTTATCAATTAATAATAAGGGAATTAAACTATTTTAAAGAATATGATAGAATTAAAAATGTAAATCAAACCCTGAACCCATCACTTTATTCTTAATCTTACTTTCAATCTTCTTGTTTCATTTTTTTTACTTTGTTTTTGTAAATAATAATTAAAAAATCCATTTTCTCTAACCAAAGTGAAAAGTGATTTTTTTTACCCTTCACTAGATAGAACCTAGGGTTACCACTAATGATAAATTTAACCTAAGATATATAATTTATTTTTCCACACCCAATGATAGGTTTCATTTTCACTCTCCAATCAACAGTAATATTCCTCATATTAAGAAAAGTGTAGGGTGTCCTCATTTCAGGATAGTGTACACCAATATTGTTGATGTTAAGAATTTCCTGGAAAAGAAAATGAAGATATGGAATTATTTTTTCCTTTCAAAGATGTAACCCATCGAATATAGAAACTACTTTATTATTGATAGTGTTAATTATTTCAATATATCTCTTCGATCAAAAGATGTTAGTAATAAAGCGAAACCTTACATCTAATAGAACAAATACCTGGATCTGCCTCAATAATTCTTTGACACCACATGCTAGGCCCATCTTCGAGTATAAAACTACTGATAAGGGGATAACTTAGTCATTACAAACCACAAACTATCAAAATATTATGACATTCATTAATTAGTGTGACTGGATTTCAAACAAAATGATACGATTACTTGAGATACACATAGTGCAAGGGTTTTTATAAGGTTCAATCACTCTTGTTATTAAGAGATTAATACTTGTTGAAAAATGGATTTAATCACATTGTGCATGTTCTTATCTAATTATCAATAAAAAATTAATGGATTAAGAAGATGGTTCTGAACTCAAAGTACAAGAAACAAATTAAAGCCTCAACAAGTTTATTAATCTTGGTTTCTTGGACTCAAGTTACTCCAAAATTTGTATCATGTGTGTACCCTTATTTTTGTTCTCATTCGCAACCCAATTATCCCTATAATACTCTCTAGAATTCACATTCAGTTATCTCAAAGTTTTTCACACCTTTATTCATGAAATAATCATTAAATTTATAGATAACTCATGGAATGAAATTATGAATTATATTATGACCATAATATTTGAAAATTATAGATCTTATCAATTTATAAATCATAAAATAAATCCATAAATTTCACACCAATATTATGACATGACCAACATTGTTACATCAGGGCATCTCTTATGTTCTCAATTACAGTATTTTGAAATATTTTTGTGTACTAGAATATTATGGTGTGAACACATTTTTTGTGGATTGATGCTCATGATTTTGGTTTAATTCCATTAAACTCCTTAGACATTCTCACACTAAATTTATACAGCTCATTAACATGAAATAATTTTTTTCCCACAACTCCTTGGGAATAATGTCACAAAACAATCTCCACATATTACAATTTGGTTTCTATATAAGATTAGAAGGTTATGTATTATATAAAATATCATGATGCAATGATATCCTTCATTTCATTATTTCCTTTTAATTCATGAAATTTACATTCCTTTATAATCCTCTCACCTTTAATCAACCTCTAACTTATTCATGATAGTTTTGTTAAAACATATAGCATGAAGATATTTACAAAACTCACAAATTAATTGTCTTAAGAAATAAGTCATAACATAACTCTAATGTGAAGTTTATCTAAATGTCACACCATCAGATAAAATGATGTTTTTTAGATTTATAAAACCATTGGTGTAAAGATAAATACTATATTGACCATGTATTAATTGTGAGGAACTCATAGCTCCTCCCTTTGTCAATTCAATTCATAAGGGATTCACAAATTCACCAAAACATATAGGGTAAATCAATATCCCCCTATGGGATATTTAATTTTACAATATTTAGTTAATCATATATAATTTTTATTCATTAAACCAATGATTATTTATATTTAAATAAATTTACACTTATCTTGGAAATTTAAAAAAAAATATTATCTAATCAAAAAAATTCTACTATTCAAATTTACAATAATTGTAATTTATAAAGCTTAGATAATTAAAACTTCTGGCTTCCTACATTACTTATATTCAGATGATTTTCCAATATTTATATTTGATTTTAGATATGTGTTATGTATATATGAAACATGATATTTTTTAAATATTTCATAAATTTTATTATAAAAAATCATTCTTCATAATCTATAAAATGCATATAAAAAAATTGAGACTGGTTATAGTTCGGATTGCTTAAATCCTATATCTTCTGTCAAAATTTTTCATGGGTTATGAAACTTATGGTAATTAGGTAGCACAACTATCCAAATTGAATCCAATTTAATCAATATATTATAATTTTTTTATTTAAAATAATAATTTATTTAATTTTAGAATTCTTAAAATATATTAATATATATTATCGTGAAATGATTTTTTATATTTGGGATATAATAGTATAAGATTTTAAAAAAAAGTGATCAAATATTAAGATCAATTTTATTCAGTAAGTGTAAGATCCTGAACTTTATAAATATTCATCATACTTTTCAGGTAACTTTTATCCTTTTTGGATCATATTTTGGTTGGATCTTGTTTTGGGTAAGTTCATGTGAGTTTTGGAAACTTTTGGAGGGGTTTTGGGCAGTGTACAGTTGGCATGTGGTTTTCCAAAACTATGCACCTACCCCCCAGAAAACTGTGCATCCCTGATAGAGGTAAATTTCATATATAGTGCATAGTTTATCAAACTTTGTGCCACTTGGGAGAAACTATGCACCCCAGATAGTAGGGGTGCGTGGCTAGGGTGCACGGTTTCACAAACTATGCATCCCCACCTAAGAAACTGTGTGTGCAGAATTTAAAACCCCAATTTTTTTATAAAAAATTACCAAACACCCTGGCTTTATTCCTTTTCATCCCTAATCGACCTAACTCAATTTTCATTGATTTGGATTCTCTAGAGGGGATTCCAAGACTCCTTGAACCCCTTATTTTGTGAATAAAAGATCTAGTGGAAGAAATTTTCACCTATCCGGTATGTAATTTCTTCCTCATTTGGTTTCCTCTATATCCTATCTTTCTCTCCCATTATAGAGGAATAATTTTTCCTACATTTTCAATGTTTAATATCTAATATTTGATGGATCAAGTTTCATTAGATATTGGTCCTAGTATGTGATCCGAGATCTCCTCTTCCATTGTGAATTTGACTATTCCACATCAACCTGAGTGTTATATTTTGGAGAGAATCCCTCAGCATTCTTGAGGTAGGTGGTCTAATTTCCAATTCCCATAGTCTTGATTATAATTTTGTGTATTTAATTGTGTGATTTAAATTACCACATTGGGAAATTATTATTTTTAATTGATTTAAATAATTTACTTCCTTGAGATTATGGAACCCTTCATGGATCATGTTGGACCAATTAATGATTATGATACTGGACTAGAATAGAAACCCAAGGGGCATGAAAATACATTTAAAATGGTTATATATTAATTGTAAAAAGTTAAATAATGGTTAAATGAAATTTAACAAAATCCTATATTCAAGTTTAATAATGGGATTAAAGTGTTATTTAGCTTAACCTTGAAGGGATAATGAATTGTGAAATAAATGATGAGATTGTTTGATAAATGAGTTATGAATGTGGAATCATGATATATAATATTTATAATTGATTAATAAAGGAGATGTGGGTCAAGGAATGAATCTCCAAATACCCATGGTCTTCTAGAATACTACTCTAGGCCCCCAAGATATATATATATATATATATATACATGTGATAATTGAGTAATTAGATAAGAAATACTGCTCTAAATACCCATGGGGTTCCAAAATCCTACTCTAGGCCCCCAATGTATGAATGTGAAATTGAAAATTACATGATTAATTAAATCCCATGAATAAATGAAATGTGATATTCACTTGGTGTATGGTTCAAACTCCAGAATGGACCAAAGTAGGTATGATTAGTTTGGGTGTCACTATGAACCTGGGAGCATATGTGGTTGATTAAATAATAATTAAATTTGAAACCTATTTATCTATATCATTTATTATTTACTCTTTATACAACTACATACAATTTTTTAGACTAGATATTTCTTTATATGGCATTGGTGGTGGATTAGTGAGTTGTACTCACACCCTACTCATGATACCAGATTTGTACCTGAATAGAAATCATGTTTTTAAGACAGGATAAGGGAAACATCCCCATGTTGGATGACTAAGTTCGGATTAGGGATGGAGAGTGGATGAGAGAACCTAACGTGATGGTGGGACCCGCTCAAGAGTTTTCAGTGTGTCTTTATTTTGGGTTTTCATTGGACAGTTGACACAAATATTTCATGAAATATCTACTATTTTGGTTTATGTTCATTTTTCCTATTTTGGATTTATTCATGTGATGTTGGCCTTTATTTATTATGGTATCATATTGGTTATAATTTATTTTCAATTGGATATTTTTTATTGATTTTTGTTATTGTTATACATTCAAAAAGTGGGTATATTATACCCACATTTCATATTAGACCATTGATGTTATTCAGTAGCCTCTATTATATGGGGAGGTATGGCTGAGGTCATGTTGTGAACGGGCTCGGGGATCCAACAGGTGGCACCCAGGTCAGGATGTCAAAAGGTGGTATCAAAGGGGTTCTCCTCCTTTAATGTTTCTTACTATTTGGTTAAGGTGGATAGGATATTAGGATTATTCGATTATTTTTCATGATGTCATTAATGGTATTAGTTAAACCATATGTGGGGGAAAAACCAAGTACCCTATAATGCCTCAAGCCTGCGCTTATGAACTCGGTTCTTGAAAAATGCTTTGTAATTTTTTTATAAAAGAAACTGAAAAATTACACAACACTTTAAAGAAAAGAGGACCCTTTACCGGTCTAGGTTCTTGAGAAAATATACATGCTTAAAAAACATCAAAGTTATAGAATAAATCAAAAAAATGAAAGATTAACTCCACTTCTGTGTGCGATACAACAAAGACGACCAACTTTGGATTTCAAGGAAACATGTGAAAAACATTTCGAAAATGTAGGGTGAGAAAAAAAGATGACCCGGTAAGGGGTTTTGAAAACCTTTGATAAATCCCATTAAAATATTCTTTTGAAAATGAGTTTAGAAAATTAAATTAGAAATACTTTTGTAGAAAAACCTTTACAAAATACTAAAATTCTTTTAAAATTAATTATATTTCATAAAGGATTTTAAAACTAATCCAGTGATTCGGTTGAAAATATTAAGCAAGATCTTAAAAATGAAACAAATGGGCCACTCGAAATCTTGGGCCTAACAAGTTGAGGGGTGGATTAACTATCCAATTCCCTATCGTATTTACAAAGTTCGAGTACCGGTTTTTTTAAACCATTTTTGTATTAGATTTCCTTATATATATATAATTTTAACTGGTGCTTTAGTTTAGAAAATATATTCATAATCATGATTGTAAAAAATGAATACTAATCTTTACTAAAAATTATATATTTGACTTTGTATGATCATATCTCTTGATACATGACTTTTCATAAACACATGGAAGTTAAATCAACATCCACGCTCTTGAAATTTCAAAGAAATATTTATTAAATTTATTTTTTGTATGAAGGAATAAATAGATCACAATAGTGAACATATAATTCTATCTTCTTATAATTAATCAATAACAATAGATAATTATGTGTCGTGCATAAAAATCATCAAAGCAATATTTCTTTACTAAATAAAATCATCCATTTATAGGAACATAATTTTCAAGGAATATGAATTTAAGTACATATAAATACATTAATGTATAAAGGTCATGATATCAAAATCATTGATGTATGGACATAATCTTAATTTCTATATGACATGAATATGATAAAATTATGACATTCCTAATTTATAAATTCACATGTGAATTAATACTTTATTAATAATTTATTTAAACAATTATATATTTAAACATCATGCAACTATATATATATAATGTTAGTTTGAAAAGGAATATTAAAATATAAAAACATGTTTTATTTTGAATTAAACCATGAAGTAGTTTTCATCCTTTAAAATTTCTTGATAAAATAAACTCAATAAGAATCAAATTTAAAACCAACATTTTGATAAATTTTAGTAACAATTAACAATATATAAAACATAGTTATAATATTTGAATAGATGGTTTACCCATGAAAATAAAACTACAAAAAATAAAATAAGTGAATATCTTTATTTTTAAATAAGGTATAGATTAATGAAATAAATATTTAAAGGTATCATCCCCTTTCTAGAAATTAAATAGATTTTGAAGAACAAAACCCATAAAAAACAACTTTGAACATAAAATTCATTTATAAAACTAAATATTTGAAAACCAAATATTTTCCCTTTCAAAAAAATAGAACTTATAAATTTGAAATGAATAATAAAAATTCCCTTACTAAAATAATAACTGAATTGTAATGAAATTATACATAAATACTTTACAAAAAACTAAATAATTTGTGACGACCTTAGATGAAAAATGGAGAAAAACTCAATTAGAATCAGCTTTTAATATAAAGAAATCACATATGAGATAAATAATCTGTTGCACAAATAAAATTTGGGTAGAAAAATAATTTGACATAACAGATATAAGAAATACCTTAAACAAACATAAATCAAAATCATGAAAATGATTGAAATATATATAATCTGCCTTATGAAAATATAAATAGAAATTTCACAGACTGTATTTGAAAAAAATAATAAACCCTTCTAGTTTTTTTCTTGTTCCACAAATTTGGAAGACAATGAAAATAAAGACCCTTGTTTTCTCTGATACAGCCTCACTAAACTCACACACACACACACCTTCAAAATAAAACCAAGGTACTGCTTATATTGCAGTTTCTTAGTGTGCTTCATACGCAAGTAAGAATAATAAATAAATAAAATTAGTTGCCTCTCAAATTCAATATGAGATTCATATTGATGAAAAATCGATATCGTTTGTCTTTTATATGAAAATTAGTGTGTCAATAAATTTTTTTGATATAACTAGACATTGACAGAAACAATTAACAAACAATTTTTAGAATTATTGAGTGAGGTGGAAAATTGACGAACATATCCTTTTCAGATCATAATACCAATATATTAAAATATAACAAATCAAGAAACAAAACCACAAACGGATTCAATGAATGAAAAATTATCACCAACAACAAATAGTTTCTAGAAAACAACTTGAAACTAAATTGGTCAAAAAATTATTTATTCATAGATTATAATAATCTTAATGGAATAAAAAGAAGAAAACTGACACAGAAAGAAATAATCCCGAGCCTCACAATAAACAAATCATAATTGTTGAAAATCGATATACTAAACACATTCATTTGAAGATAAATCCAGTCGAAGATAAAATTAATTGAAGAAATTATATACATCAATAGAAAACAAGTGGGAGAAATCGATAGATTAAGTCACTATTAAGGATATTGCATTGAGATTCAAACATAATAGTCAATTAAACACCAAAACACCTAATCTCCAGATACCGAAAAATGAAAAGATCACAAAATTAGAAGGTTGTTTTTCTCTAGATCTCTCACAAAACCCTCAACACACTCAAAACATAACTTACTGAAGATCTCTAGTAGTCGGGAATCACTCTGGAATCAACACGCACCTGGAAAAACTCAACTCCAGCTCATGACCCATGGTCTGTCATCGACGACACCAGTCTCGAATCTCAAAGACGAACCACTACTCAGCTTCGACCAATGCTCGCCCTAGTTTCACCATGAAGTCCTTGAGGTATCTCCCTCGAAAATGGATCGAATAGATCTTCCGACGCAGAGTCACAAACCCTAAAAGAAACTCATCCTGATTATAGGTTTTCATTCTTTTTTTTAATTTGTTTTATTATTCTTTTATTATATTAAATACAATCATTTATCGTTTTTTATTTTTATTTGTTTAAATAAAACAATTATCTTTATATATCATTTATATATATATATAATCCTCATATTAATATCTTAATAAGATATGTAATATTAATATTTTCATAAATTTCTAGAATATATGTATTTTAATATTTAAAACATTATTTACTCTTGGAATAATTTATTAAATATTTTTAAACTTTTTTTATGGCATAACAATATTCAAATCAATATTGTTTCTATATGTGTTTAATTATTTATTTTATAGCCACGTTTATCATAATACATTTATCAATTATAATTTATAACTTATAATGGATAGTTTTTATAATGGTTGGATAAAAACTCTATAAATATCAATGTTTAAGGGTCGTTCAAATGCACAGAAAAATAATATCACGATGCTCACGCCACTGTTTTCAGAAATGGTTTTATATGTTCCTCTTATTATTAGTTTCATTTTTATTGTTCTTGCTATAAATTTTTTTCTTCTATCATATTCAAAAGATGAGAATTGCCCGATTAACATCGTTGTGTTTTTTGGTGGTCTTCCAATTGTTTTATTATCGATAGCAGTGGGTTTAATGGGTTAGTTCTTATGTTTCAAGGATGTATTATGGTCTTTGTGCAAATAAAGTGCTTACTACATATAACCTTGCATTCAGAAGTTTATGTATTTTATTTAATTTTGGAACTTTGACAAAACATAAAACTTACTTTTAAACATGGGGTGTTAAATTCTCCCCCCTTAAATGAATTGTGCCCTCAGAATTCTTTCATCGGACTTACAAAAATTATGAATTTCCATCTTCGGAATTAAAGAAAATCTAAGGAGACTTAAACATCTAACGAAAAATCTATGGTGTAGATTTTATTTTCCTCAAAAGAAAACATCTAATCTCCAAAGTTTTCTAGACCATTTCTCTTATACCAATTATAATTCCCAGAGCCCTCTCTTCCGGACTCGGTGCTTGAAAAATGCTATGTAATTTTTTTATAAAAGAAACTGAAAAATTACATAATACTTTAAAGAAAAGATGACCTTTTACCGGTCCATGTTGTGGAGAAAAGATAATAAAAAACATCTGAGTTATAGAATAAATTAAAACAAAATGAAATATTAACTCCGATTTCGCGCACACTACAACAAAGGCGACCAACTCTGGATTTCAAGGAAACCTGTGAAAACATTTCAAAAATGTAGGGTGAGAAAAAAAGATGCCTAGTATGGGGTTTGGAAAACCTTTTATAAATCCCATTAAAATATTCATTTGAAAATTCATTTATAAAATTCAATTAGAAATAATTTTTTAGAAAAACCTTTACAAAATACTACAATTCTTTTAAAATTAATTATATTTCAAAAAGGCTTTTAAAACTAATCGAGTGATTCAGTTGAAAATATAAAGCAAGCTCTTAAAAACAAAACAACAGGGCCACTTGAAACTTTGAAGGCTATCTTGGGTGTACCCACTTAAGGGATGGATTCACTATCCAATTCCCTATCATATTTACAAATTTCGAGTATCGGTTTTTATAAAAAATTGTTTGTATTAGCTTCCCATATATACATATAATTTTCACTGGTGCTTTAGTTTTGAAAATATATTCATAATCATGTTTGGAACAAATGAATACTAATATTTAATAAAATTTAAATATTCAACTTTGTTTCATCATATCTCATGATACATGACTTTTCATAAACACATGGAATTTAAATCAAAATCCACACACTTGAAATTTCAAAGAAATATTTATTAAATTTCTTTAATGAATGATGGAATAAAAATATCACAATAGTGAACATATAATTCTATCTTATTAAAATTAATCAATTATGTGTCGTGCACAAAAATCATCAAAGTAGAATTTCTTTACTAAATACAATCATCCTATTATATGAACATAAGTTTTAAGGAATATGAATTTAAGTACATATATATACATTAATGTATAAATGTCATGATATCAAAATCTTTGATGTATGGACATAATCTTGACATCTATATGACATGAATATGATAAAATTATGACATTACTAATTTATAAATTCATATGTGAATTAATACATGATTAATAATTTATTCAAACAATTATATACTTAAACGTCATGCAAGTATATATATATAATTTTAGATTGAAAAGGAATATTCAAATATAAAAACATGTTTGATTTTGAATTAAACCAAGAGGTAATTTTCATCCTTTAAAATTTCTTGAGAATATAAACTCAATTAGAATCAAATTTAAAACCAACCTTTTGATAAATTTGAGTAACACTTAACAATATATATAACATAGTAATAATATTTGAATATATGGTTTACCCATGAAAATAAAACTAAAATAAAATAAAATAAATGAATATATTTATTTCTATATAAGGTATAGATTAAAGAAATAAATAATTAAAGATATCATTTCCTTTCTAGAAATTAAATAGATTTTGAAGAAAAAAACCCATAAAAATAAACTTTGAACATAAAATTCATTTATAAAACTAAATATTTGAAAACCAAATATTTTCCCTTACACAAAAATAGAACTTATAAATTTGAAATCCATAATCAAAATTCCCTTACTAAAATAATAATTGAATTGTAATTAAATTATACATAAATACTTTACACAAAACTAAATAATTTGTGAAGACCTTAGATGAAAAATGGAGAAAACTCCATTAAAATCAACTTTTAATGTAAATAAATCACATATGAGATAAATAATATGTTGCGAAAATATAATTTGGGTAGAGAAATAATTTGACATAACAGATATAAGAAATCCCTTATACAAATATAAATAAAAATCATGAAAATTATTTAAATCTATATAATCTACCTTATGAAAATATAAATAGAAATTTCATAGACTATATTTGAAATAATAATAATAAACCCTTGCAGTTTTTATCTTATTCCTCGAATTTGGAAGATAATGAAAATAAAGACCCTTGTTTTCTCTTATGCAGCATCACCAAACTCACACACACACACCCCTTCAAAAGAAAACCAAGGTACTACTTATATAGTAGTTTCTTAGTGTTCTTCATACGCAAGTAGGAATAATAAATAAATAAAAGTTATTGCCTCTCAAATTCAATATGAGATTTGGATTAATGAAAAATTGATATCGTTTGCCTTTTATTTGAAAATTAGTGTTTTAATAAAGAATTTTGGACAGAACTGGACGTTGATATGAACAATTAACAATAAATGTTTAGAATTATAGAGTGAAGTGGAAAAATGATGAACATATCATTTTCGGATCATAATACCAATATATTAAAATATAAAAAATTAAGAAACAGAACCACAAATGGTTTCAATGAATGAAAAATTATCGCAAACAACAAACAGTTTCCATAAAAAAAACTTGAAACTGAATTGGTAAACAATTTATTTATTCACAGATTATAATAATCTTAATCAAATGAAAAAAAAAAGAAAATTGACACACAAAGAAAAAATCTTGAGCCACACAATAAACAAATCAGAATTGTTGAAAATCGATATACTAAACACTTTCATTGGAAGATAAATCGAACCGATGAAAAAATTAATTAAAGAAATTATATACACCAATAAGAAACAAGTGGGAGAAATCAACATAATAAGTCACAATTAAATATATCTCATTGAGATTTAGACATAATAGTCAATTAAACAAA
Organism: Viscum album; assembly: GCA_963277665.1. Taxonomy (NCBI): domain Eukaryota; kingdom Viridiplantae; phylum Streptophyta; class Magnoliopsida; order Santalales; family Viscaceae; genus Viscum; species Viscum album. The sequence continues at coordinate 1,256,200,511 of OY728151.1, read as the reverse complement.
AAAACACATAACTTCCAGATACAGAAAAATTAAAATATCTCAAAATTGATTGGTTGTTTCCCCTAGATCTCTCAAAAAACTCTCAACACACTCAAAACTAAACATACCGAAGATCTCTAGTAGTCTGTAATCACTCTGGAATCAACACGCACCCAAAAAAACTCAACTCCAGCTCGTGACCAATGGTCTGTCATCGAAGACACCATCCTCGACTCTCAAAGATGAACTGCCACTCATATTCGACCTACGCTCACCCTGGTCTCGCCCTGAAGGCCTAGAGGTCTGTCCCTCAAAAACGGATCGAACAGATCCACCGATTCAGATTCACAAACTCTAAAAAATATCGGCCTAATTATAGGTTTTCATTCCCTTCTTTTTATTTGTTTTACAATTTTTTTTATTCTATTCATTACAATCATTTATCATTTTTTAGTTTTATTTGTTTAAATAAAACAATTATCTTAATTTATCATTTCGTTATATATATATATATATATAATCCTCATATTAATATATTAATAAGATATGTAATATTAATATTTTCATAAATTTACAGAATATATGTATTTAAATATTTAAAACATTATTTACTCTTAGAATAATTTATTAAATATTTTTAAACTTTGTTTATTGTATAAAAATATTCAAATAAATATGGTTTCTATATGTGTATATTTATATATTTTATAACAATGGTTATCATAAGGCATTTACCAATTATAATTTAAAACTTATAACAGATAGTTTTTATAACGGTCAGATATAAACTCTATAAATATCAAAGTTTAAGGGTCGTTCAAATGCACAAAAAAATAATATCACGACGCTCAGGCCACTATTTTTGGAAATAGTTTTATATTTTCCTCTTATTCTTAGTTTTATTGTTATTGTTCTTGCTATAACTTATGTTCTTCTATCAGATCCAAAAGATGAGAACTAATTGACCGGCAACATTGTGTTTTTCGGTGGTCTTCCAATTGTTTTATTATTGATAGTAGTGGGTTTAACGGGTTAGTTATTGTGTGTCAAGGATGAATTGTGGTCATTGTATAAATAAAGTGCTTACTATGTATAACTTTTCATTCATAAGTTTATGTATTTTTTTTCATTTTGAAACATTGACAAAACAAAAAAATTAATTTTAAACCTGGGGTGTCACATTCTCCCCCCCCCCTAAATAAATTGTGCCCTCTCAATTTTTTCATCGGACATACAAAAATTATGAATTTCCATCTTTAAAATTAAAGAATATATAAGGAGACTTAAATATAAAACGAAAACTCTATTGCGTAGATTTTTTTTAAAGACAACATCTAATCTCCAAAGTTGTCTATACCATTCTTCTGATACCAATTATAACGCCCCGAGCCCGCTCTTCCGAATGTGGTTCTTGAAAAATTCTATTTAATTTTTTTTATAAAAGAAACTTAACAATTACACAACACTTTAAAAAAAAGAGGACCTTTTACTGGTCTAGGTTCTGGAGAAAAATAAATTCTTAAAAAAACATCAAAGTTAAAGAATAAATTAAAACAAAATGAAATATTAACTCTACTTCCACATGCACTACAAAAAAAGACGACCAACTCTGGATTTCAAGGCAACCTGTGAAATTTTTTTTGAAAACATAGGGTGAGAAAAAAAGATTCCCAGTAAGGGGTTTTGAAAACCTTTGATAAATTCCCTTAAAATATCATTTAGAAAATGCATTTAGAAAATTAAATTATAAATACTTTTGTAGATTAACCATTACAAAATACTATAATGCTTTTAAAAATAATTATATTTCAAAAAATCTTTTAAAACTAATCCAGTGATTCAGTTGAAAATATTAAGCAAGCTCTTAAAAACAAAACAACGGGGACACTCAAAACCTTGAAGGTGATCTTAGGCCTACCCACTTGAGGGATGTATTCACTATCCAATTCCTTATCGTATTTACAAAGTTAGAGTACCGGTTTTTATAAAACATTTTTGTATTATCTTGCCTTATATACATATAATTTTTAGTGGTGCTTTATTTTCATAAATATATTCATAATCATATTTGGAACAAATGAATAATAATATTTACTAAAATTTATATATTCGACTTTGTATGATCAAATCTCATGATACATGACTTTGCATAAACACATGAAAGTTAAATCAACATCCAGGCACTTGAAATTTCAAAGAAATATTTATTAAATTTATTTTATGCATGACGGAATAAACAGATCACAATAATGAACATATAATTCTATCTTCTTAAAATTAATCATTTATGTGTCATGCACAAAAATCATCAAAGCATCACTTCTTTACTAAACACAATCATCGTTTTATATTCACATAAGTTTTAAGGAACATGAATTTAAGTACATATATATATATATATTAATGTATAAATTTCATGATATTGGAATCTTTGATGTATGGACATAATCTTGATTTCTATATGACATGAATATTATAAAATTATGACATTCCTAGTTTATAAATTTATATGTGAAATAATAGTTTATTAATAATTTATTTAAACAATTATATACTTAAACATCATGTAAGTATATATATATAATGTTAGTTTGAAAAGGAATATTCAAATATAAAAAATGTTTGATTTTGAATTAAACCAAGAGGAAATTTTCATCCTTTCAAATTTCCTGAGAACATAAACTCAATTAGAATATAATTTAAAACCAACCTTTTGATAAATTTGAGTAACACTTAAAAATATATATAACATAGTAATAATATTTGAATAGATGGTTTACCCATGAAAATGAAGCTACAAAAAATAAAATAAATGAATATCTTTATTTCTAAATAAGTTGTAGATTAATGAAATAAATAATTAAAGGTATCATCCCCTTTCTAGAAATTAAATATATTTTGGAGAAAAAAACCCATAAAATCAACTTTGAACATAAAATACATTTATAAAACAAAATATTTGAAAACCAAATATTTTCCATTGCACAAAAATAGAACTTATAAATTTGAAATCCATAATAAAAATTCCCTTACTAAAACAATAACCAAATTGTAATGAAATTATACAAAAATCCTTTACATAAAAATAAATAATTTGTGGAGACATTATATGAAAAATGGAGAAAAACTCCCTTAATATCATCTTTTAATGTAAATAAATCACATATGAGATAAATAATCTGTTCCACAAATATAATTTGGGTTGAAAAACAATTTGACATAACAGATATAAGAAATCCCTTACACAAACATAAATAAAAATCATGAAAATGATTGAAATCTATATAATCTACATTATAAAAATATAAATAGAAATTTCACAGACTGTATTTGAAAAAAAAAATAAACCCTTATAGTTTTTATCTTGTTCCTCGAATTTGGAAGACAATGAAAATAAAGACCCTTGTTTTCTCTTATGCAGCCTCACCAAACTCACACCCCCCCCCCTTAAAAAGAAAACCAATGTATTACTTATATAACAGTTTCTTAGTGTGCTTCATACACAAGTAAGAATAATAAATAAATAAAAGTAGTTGCCTCTCAAATTCAATATGATATTTGGATTGATGCAAAGTTGATATTGTTTGTATTTTATTTGAAAATTAGTGTGTCAATAAATAATTTTGGACAGAACTAGAAGTTGAAAGAAACAATTAAGAATAAATATTTAGAATTCTATAGTGAATTGGAAAAACGACGAACATATCCTTTTCGGATCATAATACCAAATATTAAAATATAAAAAATCAAGAAAGAGAACTACAAACGGATTCTATGAATGAAAAATTATTTCAAAAAACAAACAGTTTCTAGAAAATAACTTGAAACTGAATTGGTCAACAAATTATTTATTCAAATATTATAATAATCTTAATCAAATGAAATAGAAGAAAACTGACACACAAAGAAATAATCCTGAGCCACACAATAAACAAATTAGAATTGTTAAAAATCGATATACTAAACACTTACATTTAAAGATAAATCCAACCGATGATAAAATTAATTGAAGAAATTCTATACATCAATAGGAAAATACTGGGATAAGTAAACAAAATAAGTCATTATTTAGGATATCACATTTATATTTGGACATAATAGTCAATTAAACTCAAAAACACCTAACCTCCAGATACTGAAAATCAAAAAGATCTCAAAATAGGAAGGTTGTTTTCCCCTCAATCTCTATCAAAACCCTCAACACACTCAAAACGGAACTTAACGAAGCTCTCTAGCAGTTGGGAATCACTCCGGCATCAACACACACCCGGAAAAATTCAACTCCATCTCGCGACCCATGGTCCATCATCGACGACACGAGCCTCGACTCTCAAAGATGAACTGCCACTCAGATTCGACCTACGCTCTCCCCGGTCTCTCCCCAAAGGCCTTGAGGTCTCTCCCTCAAAATTAGATCGAACAGATCCACCGATGTAGAGTGACAAACCCTATAACAACTTGGCCCGATTATAGGTTTTTGTTCCCTTTTTTTAATTTGTTTTATCATTTTTTTATTCTATTCATTACAACCATTTGTCGTTTTTTTTAGTTTTATTTGTTTAAATGAAACAATTATCTTAATATATAATTTCATTATATATATATATATATATAATCCTCGTAATAATATCTTAATAAGATATGTAATATTAATATTTTCATAAATTTCCAGAATATATGTATTTTAATATTTAAAACATTATTTACTCTTATAATAATTTATTAAATATTTTTAAACTTTGTTTATTGCATAACAATATTCAAATAAATATTTTTTCTATATTTGTATATTTATTTATTTTATAAAAACCGTTATCATAAGACACATATCAATTATAATTTAAAACATATAATGGATAGTTTTTATAATGGTCGGATAAAAACTCTATAAATATCAATGTTTAAGGGTTGTTTAAATGCACCGAAAAATAATATCATGACGCTCACACCACTATTTTCAGAAATGGTTTCATATATCCCTCTTATTCTTAGTTTAATTTTTATTTTTCTTACTATAACTTTTGTGCTTCAATCAGATCTAAAATATGAGAACTAGCTGATCGAAATCGTTGTGTTTTTCAATGGTCTTCCAATTGTTTTATTATCGATAGTAGTTGGTTTAATGGGTTAGTTATTGTATGAAAATGATGTATTATGGTCTTTGTATAAATAAAGTTCTTACTACATATAACTTTTAGTTCAGAAGTTTATGTATTTTATTTCATTTTGGAACTTTGACAAAACATAAAACTACTTTTAAACCTGGGGTGTTACATACCCATCATGGGATTGTTGTTCTTGATGTTTGTTATTACAGTTGAATGTTATTTCACCTTAGGTGATTAAATCATTGTATGATGTTATTATTTTTTAGATATTTTTGTTGTTGAAAAGTATGGCATGATATTTGAGTATACTTTCATAATTCTAGGCACTCAATATTTTTCTGACATGGATCATTTTAGGCATGCACGAAAAATAAGGGTTATGGTGAGTTATTGAAATTAAAATTATTTTCTTTTTCTAAGTAATTTAAAATGAAATGGTGCCTAATAAAGAATTTATAATCGACAAATTATGATGAATTTGTTAATTTAAAATGGTTAAAATGGGAATATAATGGTTAACTTGAAATGTGGTAGTGTTTTACCCTATGTTATCCATGACACAGATGAGGGATGGTTGAGGGTGGTGATAGTGATTCAGTTTTGACCATGTGATGTAGTATGGGGATTAATTTCTGTAGAATTATATAAATACCTCTTTTAAATGTGATAACATGTTATATGTCATAATACGTGTATTTTTAATTCTATATACATGTCTCCATAATGAAAGTTTTCAATAAGATGATAGGATGACATAGTTGGAAATGATCCTCCAGTAGTGGAACCAGAGGTTATGATGGTTCTTGATGATGGAGAAGGCAATAAGTTCTTTGAGAACATCATTCAATTTACATAGTTTATGTATAGAGACTCAAGGGTGGGATGTATGAAATATGTCTGACTTGAAATGGGAGTTCCAATTACAACACCCTATAACCTTCACCAGAGAGGGTGAACTTATGGTAGCTCAGTTCTTGATAGAGTACATCCAGAAAATACATGACCAGTTAGATACTCTTATAGATAAGATAGAAAAATTTACCACATATATGTTACATGGATCAGTGAATCAGTAGTAGGATATTCATACTTGGGATTATCATCTAGAGAACATAGAATTTATAGACTTTCAAGAGAAGTTATTGAAACACTTTTACCCAGAGATACTCAGGAAAGAGAGTGCAGCTGATTTTATGAGGTTGACAAAGGGGAATATGTTAATGATGGGATATGCTAGTCTCTTCACCAATTTTTAGTTCTTTGTTCCAACACTGGAAGGATATGAGGAAAATGTATTGAAACATTTTCAAGATGGACTTAAATGAGTGATTAAGTCACTAGTTAATTTTTTTGGATGAATAAGTTTTCTAAGGTGGTGAATCAAGCTCTCATTTCTAAGGGGAACCTAAATTAATATTCTAATGGAATCTTTTTTGTTTTAACTATATGACTAGGAGGTATGTCTTCTGAGAGTATGAAGCATCTCAATGAGAACATCAACTAGGTAAATGGAAAATAGAGTAGCAAGGGAGAGTGATTAGTTACCCAGGGCATTGATAGAGGGTACTTCTATCAGTGTGGTAGGTTAGGTCAATTTTGTAACCAGTGTCCCTGAAAAATGGTAAAGTTTCAAGATTGTGGTAATATAGGGAATCAACAATAGTTCTATAGGAACCCCATAATTATGGGTAATGATGGAGGATCTAGGCCGAATCAGAGTGCTAGAAGGGAATCTTCTACCCCATATTAGTTGGGAATTTAGAGTTATTCTTGTTGTGGAGGTCGATCTAGTGTATATGGTACTTTGATGATGGAGTAACTTTATCAACAAGGTAGTGTGACTTAGGGGACTCATACAATATCATTGGGTATAGGGATAGGATAGTTATATATAGTTTAGCCTACAATTGTGAATATCGAGGCTAAACCATCGGTATTCATAGGTATTATTCTTATAGATTCTACACTTTCTATTGCTTTATTTGATACAGGAGCCTCTCATAATTTTATATTTTCTAAACTTTTGAATTGTTTTAGTCTGAGAGTAGAGTTTTTGAGTGGGGTTATAATGATTGAAACACCATTAGGAATATGGTCAAGGTTCATATGTTTCTTTAAGTGGTGTTTTCTTGAGTTTTTGTAGTATTATTTTATTTGGGATATTTAAATACTTGACATGTCATTTTTTGACTTGATTTTGGGTATAGAATAGTTAGTATCATACTAATACCCTATTTATTATTACCTTAGGAGAGTAACATTTACGTCTCTTGAGGGTAATAATTATACTTATTATTGGGAGTGGGATATCCAGGTAGGCCGTGTAGGGCCATTTTATCAAAAATTAGGGGATCTCATTATCTAGGTTGAAATTATTTTTCTAAATGATGGTGGTATTAAGTATGATGTCTTTCCAGCCATATTCGGCCACTTTTAGGATGTGTTTCCTGGAGACATATCATGAATTCCACCTAGGAGAGATGTAGAGTTCATGATTGAGTTAATTCCTAGAGATGAACCAGTTTCAATTCCACCTTACTGGATAAAACCATTAAAACTTTAAGAGCTTAAGAATAAACTATAGAAGTTGATGGATAAAGGATTTATCCATCTGAGAAAATATCCTTGGGGTTATTTTGTTTTGTTTGTTAATAAAACTGATGCAATGTTGTTTTATTTATGTTGATTACCGAAATTTTAACCAGATGATAGTGAAGAACTGGTATCCTCTTACTTGTATCGATGATCTCTTTGACCATTTGAGAGGATATTGTGTTTTCTCCAATATTCACTTGAGTTTAGGGTATCATCAGTTGATATTTTACCTTATCATATATCGTGGACTATTTTCAGAATAAGTTATGGCCTATATGAGTTCTTCATAATGCTATTTAGTATGATGAATGCTATGGATATATTTTTGGCCTTAATGAAATCATTCTTCCACCCATACCTGTATCATTTTTTTGTAGTTTTTGTGGATGACATTTTGGTGTACTCCAAGACTCATGACGATCATTCAAAAAATATTAACATCATCTTTATTACACTGAGAGAGAATTGTTTATATAAAAATATATCTAAGTTTCAATTACAGATCTACATGTTACATTTATTTGGTCATATGATCTCTGATTAAGGTGTTTCAGTGGACCTAGAGAAAGTTCAGGTAATTTTTTCTTGGGGTAATCATAAGAATATTTTTGATATTTGAATATTTTGGGGCTTAGTGGGATATTATCGGATATTTATCCAAGACTTTTTTCATTTTATAGCACCACTTTTAGTCTTTAACAAGAATGGGATCAAGTTTTAATGGTCTTCATTATACGAGAATACTTTCTAGGAGTTAAAAAGTTATTTGACTACTACACAAATATTGATCCTACCCGAGCCTGGTGAGGAGTGTACTATGTTTTTTATGCATCCAAGATCAAACTTGGAGTAGTGTAGATGTAGGTAGATCGAGTGGTGGTGTATGGTTCATTGAATTTGAGGACACATGAATAGAAATACCTTATTTATGATCTTGAGTTACACTACGGGAAAAATGGGTATTTGCGACGGGATTGCTTTCCCCGTCGCAAAAGAACTGGCGCGCGTTGCGCGCCAAATCGCGAGAAACATATTTGCGACGGAGAAATATTCCCGTCGCAAATAACCGGCGGCGGTAAAAGGTATTTGCGACGGGAATATTTCCCCGTCGCAAATAGTATGTCGGCAGGTGGTTATTTGCGACGGGACCCGTCGCAAATAACTATTTAACCGTTGACCGTAATAAATGGTGGCTAAGGTATTTGCGACGGGTACCATCGCAAATAATACTATTTGCGACGGGATTCCCGTCGCAAATGGACCCGTCGCAAAAATCTAACCTATAAATACCTCCATCTGTTTTTTTCAAATCATTCTCAAACTCCATCTTCTTCTTCTCTCAAAGTTTTATTTCTAAAGTTCAGTTTTTCTCAAGTTTACTTTTTTTCTCCGGAGTTGATATTAAAGTTTTGAAGAACGATCAGAGCAGATCAATTTTCAAGGTATTTATGTTCATTTTAATTTAATATTTATTTTTAATTTTTTATTAGTTTCAATTATTCTTAAATAGTTGTAATTTAATTATGTTTACACTGTTTTGTTACTTAATAAATTTAAATTATTAGTATTGTTCATAGTTAATGGTAATTAGGAATAATTAGGAATAATTAGTAATAATTTTTAATAATTAAGAATAAATATTAATAATTAGTAATAAATACCAATAATTAGGAATAATAACATTGTTACATTATTAGTATATTTTATTATTAATATTAAAATAATATGATTTTTTATATATATACAATTCTCTTTTCATCTGTGTGTTTGCTGTCTCCACATGTATTATTTGTATGTGGAGATAGAAAACGCACAGATGAAAGAAGAATTATATATAAATTAGAAAATTATATTATTTTAATATTAATAATAAAATATACTAATAATGTTATTATTCGTAATTATTGGTAATTATTCCTAATTATTGGTAATTATTCATTTAATTACTAATAATTAGGAACAATTACCAATAATTATCAATAATTAGGAATAATTAGTAATAATTAGTAATAATTACCAATAATTAGTAATAATTACCAATAATTAGTAACACTTACCAATAATTAGTAATGCTTACCAATAATTAGTAATACATACCAATAATTAGTAATAATTATCAATAATTAGTAATAATTATTAATAATTATCAATAATTAGTAATAATTACTAATAATTACTAATAATTACCACTAATTAGTAATAATTAGGAATAATTACCAATAATTACCAATAATTACCAATAATTACCAATAATTAGTAATAATTCGTTATAATTAGTAATAATTAGGAATAATTAGGAATAATTAGGAATAATTAGGAATAATTAGTAATAATTACCAATAATTACCAACAATTAGTATTAATTAGTAATAATTAGTCATAATTACCAATAATTACTAATAATTAGTAATAATTAGTAATAATTAGTAATAATTACCAATAATTAGTAATAATTAGTAATAATTAGTAATAATTAGTAAAAATTAGGAATAATTAGTAATAATTACCAATAATTAACAATAACTACCAATAATTAGTAATAACTACCAATAATTAGTAATAATTAGTAATAATTAGTAATAATTAGTAATAATTAGTAATAATTACCAATAATTAGTACTAATTACCAATAATTAGTACTAATTACCAATAATTAGTATTAATTACCAATAATTAGTAATAATTAGTAATAATTAGTAATAATTAGTAATAATTAGTAATAATTAGTAATAATTACCAATAATTAGTAATAATTAACAATAATTAGTAATAATTACCAATAATTAGTAATAATTACCAATAATTCCCAATAATTACCAATAATTACCAATAATTACCAATAATTAGTAATAATTACCCATAATTAGTATTAATTACCAATAATTACCAATAATTGGTAATAATTAGTAATAATTAGTAATAATTAGTAATAATTAGTAATAATTACCAATAATTAGTAATAATTACCAATAATTAGTAATAATTACCAATAATTAGTAATAATTACCAATAATTAGTAATAATTACTAATAATTAGTAAAAATTAGGAATAATTAGTAATAATTACCAATAATTAACAATAACTACCAATAATTAGTAATAACTACCAATAATTAGTAATAATTAGTAATAATTAGTAATAATTACCAATAATTAGTAATAATTAGTAATAATTAGTAATAATTAGTACTAATTACCAATAATTAGTAATAATTAACAATAATTAGGAATAATTAGTAATAATTAATAATAATTACCAATAATTAGTAATAATTACCAATAATTAGTAATAATTAGTAATAATTAGTAATAATTAGTAATAATTACCAATAATTCGTAATATTTAACAATAATTAGTAATAATTAACAATAATTAGTAATAATTAACAATAGTTAGTAATAATTACCAATAATTTGTAATAATTACCAATACTTACCAATAATTACCAATAATTACCAATAATTAGTAATAATTACCAATAATTAGTAATAACTACCAATAATTACCAATAATTGGTAATAATTAGTAATAATTGCCAATAATTAGTAATAATTAGTAATAATTAGTAATAATTAGTAATAATTAGTAATAACTACCAATAATTAGTAATAATTAGTAATAATTAGTAATAATTAGTAATAATTAGTAATAATTAATAATAATTACCAATAATTAGTAATAATTATCAATAATTAGTAATAATTACCAATAATTAGTAATAATTACCAATCGTTACCAATAATTTGTATTAATTAGTAATAATTACCAATAATTACCAATAATTACCAATAATTACCAATAATTAGTAATAATTAGTAATAATTAGTAATAATTACCAATAATTAGTAATAATTAGTAATAATTAGTAATAATTAGTACTAATTACCAATAATTAGTAATAATTAACAATAATTAGGAATAATTAGTAATAATTAATAATAATTACGAATAATTAGTAATAATTACCAATAATTAGTAATAATTAGTAATAATTAGTAATAATTACCTATAATTACCAATAATTGGTTATAATTAACAATAATTAGTAATAATTAACAATAAATTAGTAATAATTACCAATAATTAGTAATAATTACCAATACTTAGTAATAATTACCAATAATTACCAATAATTACCAATAATTACCAATAATTAGTAATAATTACCAATAATTAGTATTAATTACCAATAATTACCAATAATTAGTAATAATTACCAATAATTAGTATTAATTAACAATAATTAGTAATAATTACTAATAATTAGTAATAATTACCAATAATTAGTAATAATTACCAATAATTACCTATAATTACCAATAATTACCAATAATTAGTAACAATTACCAATAATTAGTATTAATTACCAATAATATTAGTACTAGGAAAATAATAAAAAATTTATATAATATTAAAATTATCAATATTTGTAACATGTTTTGCTTTATTCTCAGCAACGGGCCATTTGCGACGGGATCCCATCGCAAATGGCCCGTCGCAAATACCTGTTTTTCTAGTAGTGTTATCAGTAGTGATTCGTTCATTAAAGTGTTGGTGGCATTACCTATTGTGTGAAAATTTGTATGTGTATACGGACCACAAAAGTTTGAAATCCATATTTTTTCAATGATATTTTAACCTCTTGAAATGAAGATATGTTTATTATATGTAGTCTGTTGATTTTGAGCTAGCCTATATTCCATGGAAGGGAAAAATTGTGCTAATAATTTCAGCAAGAAGACACATAATCAAGGAGTTCAGGAGTCCAATTCTGAGTGGAAGATAATGACCTTAATAACTGAGATGCATATTATGGTTCATGACGGATATGAGATGATGACCCTATTATCCTTATCAGTTGAGTCCACACTTCTAAGCTAGATTAGGGAGTGGAAGTATAAGGATATAAAGTGATTTTTATTGATGGAAAGCCTTGAAGGTGGCGAGTCACCTTCTGATTAGACTATAGATGAGTATGAGATCATCTATTTCTGGAACTTTGTTTTTGTGCCTAGGTGTGTGCTTGAGGAGATGATGCATGAGTTCCATAAATTGAATTGTGTGGTGCATCCAGGTTTGACCAAAATTTACCATTATCTATATTAGCATTATTGGTGGCCAAGCATAAAAAGGGAAATTGTAGGTTTCATGACATGATGTTACACCTGTCAGCTGGTGAACGTGAAGCATCAAAGACCTGGTGGTTTAATAAAATTATTTCCCATTCCAAAATTAAAGTGTTATGAGATTACCATGTACATTATGGTGGGTCCTCAAAGGAACCCTCAAAATAATTATACAATTTGGGTGATTGTGGACCGGTTGACAAAGGTAGTCCATTTATTTCCTATCTGAGAGACTTTTATCATGGGATAGTTGGGTGATCTGTATGTTCAGTATATAGTCTTTTTATGGGGTTATATGGATAATAGTTTCAGACCATGATTCATTCTTTACTTCACACTTTAGGCAGGACTTATAGAGGGTGTTGGGTACCCGGGTGGTTCTAAGTACAACCTTTTACCCACAGACAGATGGGAAATTAGAATGCATTATCCTAGTGCTAGAGGACATTCTATGAGAATGTATTCTAGACTTTGGTGGATCTTGTAAGAATCAATTACTGTTGGTTTAATTCTCCTACAAACACACTTATTTGGTGAATTTTCATATGGAACCATATGAGTCTCCTTATGGTAGGCCATGAAGATCACCTCAATGTTTGATAAAGGTACATAAATCAAAGATTTTGAGACCGTGTATAGTGTAGGAGATAGTAGATCAGTTTTAGCTTATTTTGAAATGTATGGATATAGATGAGAGTAGGAAGAAGTAATATTTTGATTGATTTTATCATACTATTTGTTCTATAGTGGGAGACCTTGTATTCCTTTGGGTTTCACTGAGATTGTGTCACCATAGGATTCAGTGGAAAGGCATGTTGGTGCTCATGTTTCCTGGGCCATTTGAGATTTTGGAGAGGATCATACCAATATAAATATAGTTGGATCTTACATAGATGTATAATTATATTCATTATTTTTTCCACATTTCATAGCTCTCTTGGTATCATCCTGACTCAACTCATGTGGTAAATATTGATATTTCTAAGCTTTAGTATTATGTGTCCTTTGAGTAACATATGATTCGTGTTGTGGATAATAGTGAAAAAGTGTTTTTGGGCATGACCATTACATTGTTCAGACTGTTTCAGTATCATGTCCAAGTTCAAGTCGAAACATGGGATAGAGAAGTAGATATGCGTTCTCAGTGCCCGACATTTTTGCCTCAGAATCTTAGATATTCTTGGGAGTAAAGCTTGAGGATGAGATGTTATTTTTCCTATATTTCTAATGTTTCATATCTATGTTTTTATGGATCTATTTTCATTAGATATTGTTCCTATGTTTTTATAGTATATCTCCTCTGCCATTGTGAATTGGACTATTCCACATCAAATTGAGTGTTACAGTTTAGAGAGCATCCAACATCGATCTTTTGTTAGGTGGTCTAATTTCTAATTCATATGGTATTTATTATGATTTTGTGAGTGTAATTATATAATTTAAATTTAATTTTTGGGAAATTTTATTTCTAAATTGGTTTAATTAATTGATTTCCTTGGGATTGTGGAACCCTTCATAGATCCCATTTGATCTGTTCATGATTACGAGATCATACTTGAATAGGAAACCATGAGGTTTTCCAATAAATTTAAAATGGTGACTTATGAATTTTAAAAATGGAAATAATGTGAAAATATATTTTAACTAAATCCAAGATTCATTTTTGATAATGGGATTAAAGGATTATTTGGTTTAACCTTGAAGAGTTAGTGATTTGTAAAATAAATGATAAGAGTGGTTGATAAATGATTTATGAATGTTAAACCATGATATGTGATATTTATGATTGATTTATCAATGATTTTTTTTTCATGTACTAGTTCTCCAAATACCCATAGGGTGGAAGACTACATCTCTAGGCCCCTGAGATATATATATTTATATGCATGTGATCACGAAGTTTGGGGATAGGGACTACTTCTCTAAATACCCACGGGGTTCCATACTACTTCTCTAGGACCCCAATGTATAAATTTGAAATTTTAAATTAAGTGATTAATTAAATCCCATGAAATAATGAAATTTCATATTCCCTTGGTGTATGATTCAGACTCTGTCATGAGGGGAATCATGCATGATTTGTTCGGGTGTCACCATGATCCTAGGAGCATACATGGTTGATTAAAGAATAATTACATGAGAAACCAATTAATATTTATCATTTATTTTTTATTTTTTATACAACTTCATACACTGTTATAGACTGGATATTTCCTTATACACCGTTGGTGGTGGCTTACTAAGTTTTACTCATGCCCTACTCATGATTCTTGATTAGTACCTGAAAAGAATTCATGTTTGTAGGACTAGATAAGGTCTAGATCCCTATATTGGATGATTGAGTTGGGATTAGGGATGGATAATGGATGAGGGAACCAAACATTATTTAGGGTGTAATAACCTAATCTTTTTGAATGATAATTGTTTCCTGAAAATGTGTTTTATATTATACTCAACAAAATTATATCTCTTTAATAATGATGTGAGTATAAATTGAAATGTTACTATCATTTTTTAACCATTATATGATTTTTGACCAATATAATTGTTGGAAACAATAATCTTAATAATTATTTTAATGTTATAATTAGTGTTATAAATAGAAGTGATAATGGTTAATTAATGTAGAAAAGAGAAATGATGGCCTCAACCAGTAGAGTCATGTTGTACGAAGCCCATTTGTTGAAGATTGAGAGGGAGGTATCATCAATGGTATTCAATCTTGAACAAGTCTATTCCAAGCTTTAACATGTTAATCTTTAATTAAATCACTTAAATGAGAAGTTCAATTTAGTGGAAATTACCACTCAGGCGATGTTATCTGATCTTCCCCAAGAATCTATCACCATCGCACACCTTACCCTTAGGTCGTATGTGAGTGTTATAAGGTGTTATATTTTAAGTCCATATTTAATTTAATTGTAATGATAGTGTATAAATAAAATTTTTATTCAAACAATTCCATTTTAAGTATAGTTTTATGTAATAATATTCAGTTGGAATTTGATAAATTGATTTTTTTGATAGAAATTGTACTTTTCATAAAATTTATAAATATTATAATAAACTAATATATTATGAAAAGTAATTATTTTAATTTAATGGTATGTTTAAAACACTCCTACTAAAATATAAATGATAATATAATTTTATTTTTTCAAGTGTCATAAATTTCACTATGCAATTTCACTATGCACTTTCTATCTACTATTAAATTTAATAAATAAAGATTTATATATATAATTTAAAATTATCATATTTATATAATTATTATGATAAAATAAATATCATTTTTGAAATCATCACATTGAAATTAATTTGGGGTGAATTTATGATAATTTTATAAAATACTTTTTTTATGAATAGTAAAAATACAGTTTGAGTTTTTCAGTATGTTTAATGACATCATAATTATATAACAAGTAATATAAAATTATGTTAAAATATTTTGAATTAAAATATCATAATAGTCATCCCAAGTTTCCAATACAATGGTAAAATACCATGGCAAATCTCATGTTTTTTCATTTACCACTACCTAGGTGTCCAAGGAAATTAATAAACAAATCCTCCTATTTTTCTATAAATACTCACACATTTATCCATTTTATTTCACTTATAATTCATCCTAAAAGATATATATATAATAATTTTACCTTCTGAGGAGTGCCCCCAAGGTGTCCTCAAGCCCCCAAGGTCCTGATACTCAATTGTTTGGAACACTCTTCAATGTAAGGGAAATCTCAACTTCTCTTTTCCATTTGAGTTTCATTTTTATGTGGTATGTCTTTAAAATTTACATACTATGTTCTTATGTAAATTTTATTCTATACCTTTACTATATTAAGATTAATTTATTAATGTGAAACCATTGTCCCATATCTTTTTAATTTTTTCTAAAACCATGTTTCATACCCATTATGCTGCCGGATTTTCTTCTCAAAATTTTTCTCTTTTTCTCAAGAAATTATCTTATTTTATTTTATGTATACCCAAACCTATTTATTTTATTATTTTATTCACCTAGATTTAAAAATTATATATTTTATTCTGGTATTAAAATACATGAAACTCACCTTTCTTTATCATGTATTAATAATGACATAAAGTTATTTCCTTTTAGTACTTCTTTAAAACATCATGATTGTGATATGAACCCCATATTTTTGTTCTCCATGGGTTATTTATGACATGTTTTATTATGATCTATATGGATCAAATTAATTAATACATATGAATTTTTTTCCCTTATATCACTCCAATTTATTGGGTAAATAATTTAATCTCTAGATATGACAAGCTTTACGATACCATAGTGAATAACCTTAGAAATTTTTATGAAACCTCAGTGATAAACCTTGGTGATATGATTATGAATGACTCAATTAGATGTTGTAGCCACATTTTCATGTTATGATTCAATTTATTATTATTATTATATGTCTCATTCTCATTCTTTTATTATATTTCTCATGTTCTTATTGATATTTATCAAGATCACATGGAATTTTTTCCTTTGATTTCTCTAATTGGGCCTTATGCTCACCCTTTACATTGATGTATTTCTATAGATTATGAGATGTAGTAAATTTACTTATGATGAACCTATTATTAATCCTTTAAAGTGGATTAGAATAATTTCTTATGTTTTCATGTATTATGTAACTTATTTCCACGAAACTAAACTTCAGAATATTCTTTTTTTGTACAATGTAATGAAAATTTATATAATAAAAGGTTGGATTTCATAGTTGGTATCAAAGAATGGTTTTGTTATTTTTGGAAAATAGGATTTAAAAAAATTAGTAAGAACACTAGGGGAAATTTTAAATGTGGAAAAACATACTAGTATTTTGGTGAAGTATTAATTAAGTGGTTTTTGAGAAAAAATCCCTATTTGGATACAAACAAGTGGATGTTGTTCTGGAATAGATATAACTAGGGGTAACGACTCTAACAAGGTGCATTGGTCCTAACTCAGTGTAACCTAGTACCTGACAATAATCCTTACAGACCACCTAGTTTGACACTCCTTAGGGATATATTTGGTTAATTAAAATATTTTTATGAGTCATTATAAAGGATATGTAGAAATTTTAATTGTTTTTATTGAATAACATACTTATGTTTTAAGACATTAAATTCTTCTAGAATTATAAGATTATTAAAATAAATATGTTTCTCACTAAGGTTTTCTTCTTTTAGAAAATGGAGGGAAATAGGAGGAACCATGTAAATAGTGATCATAATGGACCACACACTAACAACCCTCTGATGGAAGATAGAATAGAAAGATTCATGAGAATGATGAATCAACTAACTCTAGTTATGAGAAATAACTTGAATCAAGACAAGAGACAAGATTCACCATAAAGGGAATAAATTTCCTTTGAGTCATTTATATGTCAATAAACACCTTCTTTCAATGGATCTACCAACCCATTGATTACTGAATAATGGATAAGCTCTATAGAAGAGATCTTTTCTATACTATGTTGTTCTGAATAAGAGAAATTCGCCTTGGTTGTGTACCACTTAGTGGGAGAAGTTGATCAATGATATACACGGGTTAAAAACCTGAATCCAATAGGGGATATTGATGCAATGGAGTGGGAAGAGTTTAGGGGAACCTTTTTCCAAAAAATATTTCCCTCATTCAATCCAAATTAAAATGGAGAAGTAATTACTAGAGATGATGAAGAAGTAAAATAAATATTTGGGAATCTATGTGATGAACTTCACAAGACTTTCCCATTACACATCTATCTTTTTCAAATATCCTAATGGGAAGGTTGATAGATTCTTTAGTGTAATAATACCCCATCTATGGAAATATCTGGACAATTGAGACTATTATGACTATGAGGAGATCGTGAAGGGTGATATAAAAGTTGAACTAGAGTTTAGAGAGATTCATTTTTCCCATAAATCAAATTAAAATAATAGATATTTGGATCTAAACTTGGTGAGTCTCTTTGATTAAGGAAGATGATGAAATCATGTTCAACTTACCACGTGCAACAAATGTGGAAAGAATCATTCAAGGAACTTCTTAATCATGAGTGTGAAATGTTACAAGTGTAGAAGATATGGCCATATTTCTAGGAACTATCATGGTGAGTTGAAGCCTAAACTTCTCAACACTGATGTAAAAGGAAATATGGTTCAGGCCCAGTTTGAAGTTTAATTCTTTAATTGTGGAGAACTTGGTATCTTTTCTAATAACTATTCAAATATAAATTTAATGGAGGGGAATCACCATAAACCTCTACATAGGTAAAGGGATCAAGTTTGTTATTTTTCTGGCAAGAAATATAAAGTTAAAGATCCAAATTTTGTGGTTGAAGGTACTCTCATTATTCTCTCAAATCTAGAAATTACATTGTTTTTATTCTGGTTCTATGCATTCCTTTATTTCTTGTAATTTTGTAAAAAAATGTTGAATAAATCCCTAATATTATATAAGTAGAAATATAAATCAATATTCCTAGAGGTATTATCCATTAATCAATAGTGTATATAATCTTTAGTATTCACATTGGTGAAAATAATCTCATCATAAATCTAGTATTCATTCCCATTCTATAATTCAACATTATACTAGGGATAGACTCGGTCTCAAAGTATAATTCTAAGATCAAATATAGAATCAAGTAAATCTAATTATTCCTGAATATACAACCAATATTTGTTTTCAAATGAGAGATATTTCAACCTGAGCTTTGTCTAGAATAACCTCCCATAACATTCTTTATGAAAATGATCGGTGAAGATGAAGAAGGAAATTAAAGCATATGAATAGACAATGTCCCCATAATTCATGAATAAATTGATGTATTTATAATGTTATTAATATTTTCATTACTTATTATATACTCCCTTTATTTATTTTATATGAAATGTGCATAATTTTTGTGAAATATTAATGTTTTAATACTAAGTATAATTTTTGAGCATTTTTAGAAGTAGTCCAATTGAGTCAGTTTACTAGTTTATTTATAAATCTCTCCATACTGATACAAATTGTGTGGTTCTTATTATAATTCATAATTCCATATCCAACATTTCATTAGAAAGGATCATGAGCCAATTCTTCTATTTGAAGGCTCATATGGACCACAGAAGAAGGCCCGCAGAATCTGTAAGGAAACTGGACCAGCCATGAAGATTTAATTTCTGGGCTCAATAAAGAAGTTAAATTTTTTTCATTCTCCTCCAAATATCTGGGGACAATGAAAAGAGTCTTGGATAAAAATTAAAAGTCTCAACGCCAAAGCCAAGGGGCCCAAATGATTCATTTAAACTCAGCCCACCATTCTGGACGAGAAATAAAATTAGTATAGTATTCATGACATATCTCATGATGTAAGGATCCAATTAAGATGATATTTTTCAGTGTGAAATATGAGATATAGGCGGCCGACTTTTTTGCAGAAATCATTCATATTTTAAGGCATATTCCTATTTTAAAATCCATTCACATGTTGGACATCAAAAAATCATGGATAGAAATGGATAGTTTAACATTGTTTATTGAAACCGACATAACGTTTCCTTCATAGGTCCAAATTCGTCCAAATTCTGATAGTAGTCAAAAAAAATTATTATCTACAACTTTGAAGAAGGAGATATCTCGACATTCAGCTGTATGGATGTCCATATCATCGAGCCCAGTGGAAGGACATATTGGGAATGAAAACTGTCCACTTCCATGGGCTATAAATACATTCCCCTCCTCTCCTTCAAAGGAGATGGGATTCCAGAAGAGAGGAGAACATATTGGCATGACCAAAGCCTTTAAAATGTCTTGGGAGGACCTTCTATACTCAATTTTTCACTTGAGAGTCCTTTCCTCCTCTCTTTTTTTTCATTTACTTTTGTGTTCTTCATTTTTGTAATCTTGTAAGTCTCTTTCTTTGTAATTCTGTTTTAATGAAAGTTTCTAATTCAATATATATTATTATATTCCACCTTATGTAGTTTCATATTAATGTTCTTAAAATAGTTTAAATACATTTTAATCCCTTTCCCTTATTTCACTTCCTCATTCAATTGAAATTCTATTTTTAATTCTAATTATCGTTTGTGTGTGTGTGTTCGACGCACAAATATTTTCTTATCCCGTTCTTTTTGTTCTATTTATAATACATCACCATTAACATATATTACCATATTAATAAATATATTAATGGATGAGTAAGTATATTATTGGGTGAGTCAAAATTTTGGGATGTTAAGTGATTGCGAGTATTTTCTCGATGAATATTCTTCAAATTAGCATTGTGTATGTTGGACTTAACATGTCATGGATTAATGACTTGTTTTGTTTAACATGTGGTTTCCATGGATTATTGGAACCATAAATACACTACCCTAAACAAGAAATAATTGATATTAAAACCCTAAGTTATGTTAAGGCTTGGATTAAAGCCTTAACACTTAGGAATTCCAATCAACGTTATCTTGTGAAGTGAGTGTTAATATAAATGAAATATAAAGCAAATCTCAAGGATATCAAAAGATTAACTCCCTAAAAATGAACTCACCCCAATATTTATAAATTTTTTAAATAAATCTTAATCAATAAATCATTTCATAAGATCTAAAAACAACCCTCCCCCCAATTAGAATATAGTCAACTAAAAACAAATGACTATTAAAAAGTATCAACACCGAGGATTCGACCCGAGTGCTGCTATACACATTTGCAGAGCATTGGAACATTGACCGGTCGATAGGAGACAATCGGCCGCACTTTCAAATGGCTCCATTTCCAGGGATGGTAAAATTAAGTATTCGTTAGTTTCTAGTTATTGTAAAAAACAAAATTTAAACAAAATTTAAAAAAAATAAAAAAAACACAAAGAAAACCCGCCTTCCTCCTAAAAATCATAAATAGAAAACACAAAGAAAAAAAATTGCCTTAATTTTTCTTCCAAATATCTTTGAATACCCCATAGCCTCCCAAAAAATCCATTGGATTTGTTTGACCTCGAAATTGAGCGAACTCTTCGCTAACTTAGGAGGAACTTAAGAGATAATCAACTCATTCAAGAACCAGTCCTTGTCCAACCATTTGAATTAGATATGGATAATCCTAGGTAACAAACACTTAAAGAACTTACTACCCCTGATATGAATTACCAACCACTTGGTATTCAATATCCAAACATAGAGGCTAACTTCGAACTCAAATCAGGTTTGATTCGTCTTCTTCCTCATTTCCACAGGTTAGCTCGTGAGGATCAACATATTCATCTTAAAGATTTCCAATTGGCGTGCTCTACCATGAAGCCTCAAGGGGTTTCTAAGGAACAAATCAAACTCCAAGCATTCCCTTTCTCCCTAGATGGCACTGCTATGTCACGGCTCTACTACCTTCCTCCTGGTTCCATAAACACATGGAATGACATAAAGCGACTCTTCTTAGAGAAATTCTTTCCTGCTTCTTGTACTGCTTCTATCCGAAAGGAAATAAGTGGTATTCATCAATTCCCAAGTGATTCGCTCCATGAGTACTTGAAGAGGTTCAAAAATCTTGTTGCAACCTACCCACACCACCAAATCCCGGATCAACTCTTGATCCAATACTTCTATGAGGGGTTATTGGCTATGGATAGAACCCTCATTGATGTTGAAAGTGGTCATGCTCTTGTTGACAAAACTTCTGCAGCTGGAAGAGATATCATAAGCAACATGGCCGCGAACACACAACAATTCCATACTTGAGCACATGATCAAGTCAAACAAGCCTAATATAATCAATCCATAGACCTAAACAAGATGACCGAGTGGATGAGTGAACTTACAGGTCTTGTGTGAAAACTAGTTGTGGCATCCAAATCCCCAAACTCATCTTCTCTACAATCAATGTTTCCTAGACCTATCAAAAACTATGGAATCTGTAACTCTCCATCTCATCCAACTGAATCAAGTCCACAACTTCAAGAGGATCAATCTAATTCATCTGGACCAATGGACCTCAATGCAGTATATGCTCATAGGAACACCAACTCTCAACAATCAGGTCGGTTCATTAGAAACTTCAACCAACCTCACTTTGATCCCTTCTCTTCTTCCTATAACCAAGGCCTGAGGTATGGTAATTTTCTCTCTCATCCCCCACAATTCCCTCATCAAAACCCAAACCGGTTCTAATATGGTCAAGGTGTTGGTAACTTCCAACAACCTTATCCTTTTATTCCTCAACCTCAAAGGAACAATCCTCCTCCTAGATTCTGATATCCTAGTCAGCTTTCCCAATTCCAAAACCAATACAATCGCTTTCCCAAGAACCAAAATCTAGGTCATCCCAATTCAGTACAAGCCTCTTCTTCCATGAAACCATGGGAAAGTGCAGTGAAAGATCTTTCCTCCTTCACCCGTTTTAGCATCAATAACAATGAAACCCAAATTGGTCAACTTGCATCCCACCTTAGTCAATAGAAACTATCCAATTATTCCAAACTTCTAGCTCAACCATTACCCAACCCCAAGGGTAATGTAAGTTCAATTGCACTTAGATCAGGAAAGTGAATTTCTATGCCTCATGTTGAGTCCTCCAACCCCCCTTTAAATGTTGACCTAGAAAATGAAAAGAAAACGAAACTTGAAAAGGAATCTGAATTCATTACCTCACCTCTATCTATTCCACTTAGGAAACCAATTCCTTTTCCTCAAGCCATTTCTATGCCAAATAAGTCATTTGAACCTGATCCTGAAATGCTCGACATGTTTAGACGTGTTGAAGTGAACATTCCCCTCTTAGATGTCATAAAACAAATCCCTAAGTATGCTGAGTTTCTTAAGGAATTGTGCACCCACAAGAGGAAACTTAGTACCTTCGAAAATGTTTCCACCCAAAAGTCCATACCCATTAAGTGAAAAGATCCAGGGACCTTTACATTTCCATTCCAAATTAGAAGTTCCAACTTTGATGATGCACTCATAGACCTAGGAGCCTCAATTAATGTCATGCCCAAATCCATCTTCTCCAACCTTGGTCTAGGTCTCTTACATCCAACGGGTGTTTTCATTCAGTTATCCAATCGAAGCACAACCAGTCCTGAGGGAATAATCGAGGATGTCTTTTTTCATGTCAATGATCTTATCTTCCCAGCCTATTTCTATGTCCTTGACATGGATGGTGAGACGAACTCTTATCAATATGCCTTAATTCTAGGAAGACCATTCCTAATGATAGTGAGAACCAAGATTTATGTCCATTCAGGAATCTTATCCAGTTAATTTGGTGACCAACTGGTCAAGTTCAACATTTTCCAAGCCATGCGATGCCCATATAAGGATCACTCTGCATTCTCAATCCATTCCTCTGAGAACACTTCTAACAGTCAATTGAACCCCAATATATCATGTTCTTCATGTTAAAATGATAAAGGATCTTGAGAAATATGTACCATGATTAACCAAGTTATAAATGGTGAAGTTGATGTTGAACTCTCATTCATAGACTCCATCAATATAGAGGAACTTGAAAGCTCTCTTGAATCCCACATAAACTATAATCTCTACTACTCCACCTTGGACAATATTTAGAAGAATTAATCTAAAGCAACTGAAGTTTCTTCCTCCATTACTGGGTTTTCTAACCCACAAATGAAAGATGAAACTGATCTTAAACCTCTTCCCGAACACATTAAATATGAATTCTTTTTCCATGATCACTCTTATCCAGTCATTATCTCTTCTTCACTTACTGAAAATGAGGTGTCCAAACTTGTTCAAGTTTTATAGGAAAACTAAAAGCCCTTATGGTGGACCCTAGATGACATACCATAAATCAACCATGCCCTTTTCATGAATCACATCCATCTTGAGGAATCATCCAATCCAATTAGACAACCACAAAGAAGACTCAATACACTCATACTTGAGGTAGTTAGGAAAGAGATCACCAAGCTTCTTCAAGCAGGTATTATCTACCCAAATTATAATAGTGAATGGGTTAGTCCGATTCAAGTTTTACCTAAGAAGGGTGGGATAACAATTGTCAAAAATTAACATGGGGAGGTAGTCACAACTCGAGTGAAAAACAAATGGTGTGTGTGCATCGACTACCAAAAATTGAATGTTGAAACAAGAAAAGATTAATGCCCTCTTCCATTCCTTGATCAAATGCTGGAAAGATTAACTGGAAAGTCACACTATTTCTTTCTTTATGGATACACTGGCTACTTCCAAATACCAATCGCACCTTGGGACCAAGAAAATACTACTTTCACTTGCCCCTTTGGAACATATTCATATAGGAGAATGCCTTTTGGCCTTTGAAATTATCCTGCAACATTTCAAAGGTGTATGATGAGTATCTTTTCTAAATTCATTTAACACTACATGGAAGTATTCATGGATGAATTTACCATTTATGGTGAGTCATTTGAATATTGCTTGAATTCACTCTCTCTAGTCCTTCAGAAGTGTGTAAAGTGTAACCTTGTGTTAAATTTTAAAAAATGTCACTTCATGGTTGCAAATGGGATAGCTCTAGGGAACATAGTTTCAAACTATGGTATTTAAGTAGATCCTGCCAAAATTGAAGTGATCCAATCACTTCCTCAATCCACTTTTGTTCGAGACATCTGTTCATTCCTTGGTCATGCCAGTTTCTATAGGCGATTCATCCATAACTTCAGTAAAATTTCCCTCCCACTCACACGGTTTCTCCAAAATGATGTCACTTTCCATTTCAAGGAGGTTTGCAAGACAGCCTTCGTTGAACTCAAAATTGCTCTTACATCTTCCCCGATAATCTAACCCCCAGATTGGTCCTTACCCTTTGAGTTAATGTGTGATGCTTTTGATAGAGCCTTTGGGGATATTCTTGGTCAAAGAAGAGAAAAAATTCCTCATGTCATCTATTATGCCTCAAAAACATTGGATGAAAATCAATCTCACTTTAATGTCACTGAAAAAGAACTTTTAGCAGTTGTTTTTAATTCTGGCCCTATCTCTTAGGGTCCAAAATCATTATCTTCATAGACCATTCTGATATAAAGTTCTTACTCAAGAAAAGTGATTCCAAACCAAGTCTAATTAGGTGGATCCTAATGATATAAGAGTTTTACCTTGAAATCAAAGATATACCAGGAAAATAAAACCTCGTGGATGATCAATTGAGTAGAATTTCTAATTCTTCTCATTCTGAAATCATCGATCCGGAATTCCCCAATGAGCACCTTTTATCTCTCACTCCAAAAACACCATGGTATTCCCTCATTGTAAATTACTTGGTTTATAGTGTTTTTTCTAAAAATTGTTCAAAATAAAAAAAATGAAGATGAAAAGTGATTCAAAATACTATTTTTGGGAAGAAAATAAACTTTGGAAAACTGGGGCTGACATGGTAATAAGAAGATGTGTTGATGAAAATTAACATTCTTCCATCTTAGAATTCTGTCACTCAATGCCTGGTGGTGGGCACTTTGGACCACAAAGGACCTCCCTAAAGGTCCTAGATTCTAGATTCTTCTAGCCTTCACTCTTCAAGGACTCACATGAGTTCTGTAAATCATGTCCCACTTACCAAAAGTTTTGCATAATTTCAAATAGAAATGAAATACACCAAAAGAATTTAAATTTCTATGAGATCTTCGATGTTTGTGGTATCGATTTCATGGGACCATTCCCCACTTATAATGGATTTTTATATATTCTTCTTGTGGTTGGTTATGTTTCTAGGTGGGTCGAGGCCAAACCCACTAGAAAATATGATTCACAAACTTTTATTTAGTTCTTAAAGAGGCACATATTCCATCGATTTGGCACACCACGTGCCTTGATTAGTGAATTTGGAACCCATTTTTGTAATAGATCATTGAAATATCTTTTGAAAAGGAATGGGGTTGTACATAATAATTAAACTACATATCACCCCCAAACAAATGGCATGGATGAAATTTCTAATAGAGAAGTGAAAGGAGTGCTTGAGAGAATTGTAAAACCCACCAGAAAAGACTGGCCTGAAAGACTTGGTGAAGCACTTTTGGCTTATCGAACTGCCTATAAAACACCCATTGGGATGTCTCCTTTTCGGTTAGTTTTTGGTAAATAATGTCATATACCAGTTGAAATCCAACATAAGTCCTTTTGGGCTATGAAAACCTATAATTTTGATTGTGAAAAATCTAGTGAAAAAATATTGTTTCAATTGGTTGAACTGGAGGAGCTTCGACTTCATTATTACGAGAATTCTAATCTCTACAAAGAAAAATCCAAGGAACTCCATGTCAAACACATTCAGAGAAAGGTATTACATGAAGGTGAAAAGGTAATTCTATTCAATTCTCGATTTTGGCTTCACCTAGGTAAGCTTAATTCTCATTGGGAAGGTCCTTTTGTTATTACTAATGTTTACCCATTTGGTGCAGTGCAAGTCCAAGACCCCTCTTCCAAAAGGACATTCATGGTTAATGGACATCGGTTAAAGCATAACCATGAGAGGATGCACAATCCTGGATCAACATTGACTTCCACTGGATCCCCAACTTCTGCAGTTGACCCACCACTAGAAGGAGATGGTAACCCACCAAATCCAAACTAGGGGGCACCTCTTTCCCTTTAACTCTCTCTGTCTCTCTTACTCCCTTTACCTCTTTCTTCTTCTCCCTCTTTCTTTCATTTTTTTACCACATTCTTTATCAAACCCTTTATTTTTCTCTTTCCCTATTCTGTGGGTGAGTATTTATTAAAAACTAAAAAAAACTAAACAAAAAAAAACAAAAAAAGCATCATAACAAAAAAAAATAAAAAAAAATCAAGAGTCATGCTTACTCACCATCGAGTTTTGAAACATTTTCAAACAATTTTGGGGAGTTGAATGACATGGTTTTATCTCAAAAATCTTGTGTTTTCATCATATATTTGGATAAAGAATATTTTCAAAACCAACAAATTTTGAATGCTCAATTTTTGACTTGGAAAATGAGTTTCCCCACCCATGAGAAACAACATTAACTTTCATTCCAGGGCCACCTAGGTCCATCTTTTCAAAATTTGTGTTTTTTTACCCCCATTTGTGGGTCTTGAGTTTGTGGACCTTCAAGATGAATTTCCTACTTTAGTGGACATTAATATGATAGAGTCATTTTCTGAACCACATGAGAATCACAATAGCCAAATAGACTCTCATTTCCCTTACATTAGTCCTCCTATTGAAATCCCCTTCGAGCCTATGAAAACCTTTTTTTATAGCCACATTACAAGCCCAATACCTTTTACCACTCAATATCAACATGGATTTTCATTGCATAGTTTTTTGAAATTTATGTGTGGGGGGAATGTATTTCATTTTGGGTGCCCATTTTTTTATTTCACCGTGTTATCATATGCTTGAGGGAAATCATCCATTTTAGTGTGGGGGAGAGGTTTTCCTTCAGTGGGGTTTGGGAATGTATATATTTTTATCTTTTATAACTAAAACGTATTCAAAAAAATCAAAAAATATCAAAAATAAAATAGAAATAAAAATGGGTTGTGTCTTGGGTGGGTCAAAAATCACTCTTCCTCAACTTTTTATCTTATTATAAATATTAAAATTAGTATTGTGAGGAGATAAATCATGGGTTGGGAGATGATTATGAGATATATTTCAAGTTCAAATTTCAAAAAATAAAAAAAAATGATGAACACTTTTTTCATTGGGAGAAGTTTTATGTTTTTTAAATATTCCATCTTCTCATTCCCTTAATATTTCCTTCCACTTTTGTGTCTTATTTCACATTTTAATTCCCTTGTAAATATGTGTTTCCATTTCCTTTCATGTCTCATTTCAAAAAAAATGTGTATTTCTTTTTCCATGTTGCTATTTTACCTATATTCTTCTCTCTCTTGAAAATTATATTCCTACCATCTCATAACCACAAAAAACCACTTCAAAATACCTCTTGATTCTTGTTCACTTTGGATAGGGATTAGAAGTTGAGAGCTCTTTCAAACTCTAAGATTATCACTTTTGTTTGGTGAAAGAGTGAACCTCCACAAATGAATTTTATCATCTTGAGAGGTGTGAGTTTTGAGTGTCCACATTTTCCATTTCTAAATTTTAGAATTAAAAAAAGAGTTGTTTTTGGAACATTTTTTCTGTAACAACTTGTTGTGTAATTCAATATGGATGAGTGATATTGTCTAAACCTCCCCTGATTGGGGAAAACAAAATTTTAATATTTGTTGGTGAGTGAAAATGATTTTGTCATATTTTTATATTTGTTGCACATGAGGACATACACAAGACTAAGTGTGGGGGAGTTGATGTTATTAATATTTTCATGACTTATTTTATTCTTCCTTTACTTATTTCATATGAAATGTGCATGATTTTTGTAAAATATTAATTTTTTAATACTATGTATAATTTTTGAGCATTTTTAGAAGTAGTCCAATTTATTAAGTTTACTATTTTGTTTATAACTCTCACCCTAATGATCCAAATTGTGTGGTTCTTGTTTTTTAGGATTCCTAATTTAATATCCAACATTTCATTATAAGGTGTCACGGTCCAATTCTTCCATTTGAAGGCTCATATGGACCACACAATAAGGCCCACATAATCTATGAGAAAAATAAACCATCCATGGAGATTTAATTTTTGGGCTCAATAAAGAAGTTCAAATTACTTCATTCTCCTCCAAAGATCGGGGAAAAAGGTATCTATTCTTGGATAAAAATTTCAAGGCCCAAATCCAAATAAAATTTGCCCAATGATTCATTTAAACTCAGCCTACCATTCTGGAAGGGAAATAAAATCAGTATAGAATTCATGACATATATCATGATACATGCATCCAATCAAGATGATATTTTTCAGTGTGAAAGAGGAGATATAAGAGTCAGAATTTTTTGAAGAAAGAATTCGGATTTGAAGGCATATTCCTATTCCAAAATCCATTCACATTTTGTCCATCGAAAAAGAAAGGATAAAAATGGACAGTTAATAATTGTTTATTGAAACCGCCATAAATTTGTCTCCATAAGTCCAAATGCCTCTAAATTTTTAGAGTAATCTGAAAAAATTATTATATAAAACTTTGAAGAAGGATATATCTAGAGATTCATCTTTCTGGAACTCTAAATCATCGAGCCAAGTGGAGGGACAGATTGGGAATGCAAACAGTCCACTTCCTTGGGCTATAAATACACCCCCCTCCTCTCCTTCAAAGTATTTGGATTTTTAGAAGAGAGTAGAACATATTGTAATGACCAAAGCCTTTCCAAGGGATTTGTAGGACCTTCCATACTCAAGTTTTTACTTGAGATACCTTTCTTCCTCTCTTTGTTTTTATTTACTTTTGTGTTCTTCATTTTTGTAATCTTGAAAGTCTCTTTCTTTTTAATTCTGTTTTAATGAAAGTTTCTTCTTAAATATCTCTTATTCTCATCCACCTCATATAGTTTAATATTAATGTTCTTAAAATAGTTTAAATACATTTTAATCCCCTTCCCTTCTTTCTCTTCCTCATTCAATCGAAATTCTATTTTTAATTCTAATTATCGTTCGTGTGTGTGTGTGTGTTTGACGCACAAATATTTTCTTATCCCGCTCTTTTTGTTCTATTTATAATTCATCACCATTAACATATATTACCATATTAATAACTATATTAATGGATGAGTAAGTCTATTATTGGGGTGAGTCAAAAAATTTGGATGTTAAGTGATTGAGAGTATTTGCTCGATGAATATTCTTCAAATTAACATTGTGTATATTGGGCTTAACATGTCATGGATTAATGACTTGTTTTAATTAATGTGTGGTTTCCATGGATTATTATAACCATAAATAAACTACCCTAAATAATCTATAATTGAGATTAGAACCCTAAGTTAAGTTAAGTCTTGGATTAAATCCTTAACACTTAGGAATTCCAATCAACGTTATCTTGTGAAGTGGGTGTTAATTTAAATGCAATATAAAGCAAAGCTCAAGGATATCAAAAGCTTAACATCCTAAAAATGAACTCAACCCAATCTTTATAATTTTTTTAAATCAATCTTAATAAATAAATCATTTCATAAGCTCTGCAAACAAACCCCCAATTAGAATACAATCAAGTAAAAACAAATGACTATTAAAAAGTATCATCGTTGTGGATTCAACCCGAGTACTACTATACACATTAGCAGAGCATCAGAACTTTGACTAGTTGATAGGTGACAATTGGTCGTGCTCTCAATTTCCTAAGGAGTTACATGGACCTCCCTCAGAAAGAGAGGTAATGTTATCTATTGAGATGATGTTTGGTTCCAAGCTGATTTCAAAGACCTCGTATTGAATGTAAAATGTAGAGCTAGAGGAATTAAAGAAGAAACTCTAAGATCTTGTGGAGAATGGGTTTATATAACCAAGTTTGTCTCTTTGGAGAGAAATTATTCTCTTTGTGAAGAATAAGTATGATTCAATGTGAATATTCATTGATTATAGAGAAATTAATATAATCACACTGAAGAAAAACTACCTTATTACATGAATTGAGGATTTATTTGACCAGATTCATGAGGCTCAATTCTTCTCCAAGATTGATCTTCGATCTAGTTATCATCAATTGATGGGGAAGAAATAATATATTCCAAATACAGCCTTATAATCAAGATATGGTCATTATGAGTTTTTTTATGCCCTTATTCTTGACTAATACACATTCTATATTAATTTATTTAATGAATAGAGACTTTAAAGACTATCTTAACAACTTTGTGGTTGTTTTTATTGAAGATATTCTGATATATTACAGAATTCACAAGGATAATGAGATCATCTTAGGGTAAGATTGAAAAGGAAGAAGAGTCTATTTGGGAAGTTTAGAAAATTTGAATTTATATAACAACAAGTTGCTTTCTTGGGGCACATTATAACCAATGAAAGAATCTTATTTGATCCTTCCAATGCAAAGGTTGAAGTGGAGTGGCCTCATTCTGTAATAGTAAATAAGATTCATAGTTTCCTTAGATTAGTGGAATGTTATTGGAGGTTTTTGAAAAACTTTTCATGTATTTATAATCCTCTAACCAATTTAACTTGAAAATGTGTCAAGTTCTTATAGACAAAGGAGTGTGAAGAAAGTTTCCAAGAGCTGTCGTGGAAATTGTTTAATACATATGTGTTAACTCTACCCTCTATTAGAGTAGGATTCATTATTTTTAGTAATTAATACCTAAAATGGATTGGATTCATCCTCATGAAAAATGAAAAGGAGATTGATTATTCATCTCGACATTTGAAGTTACGTGAGAAGAACTATTCTAAATATGACCTGGAGTTAGATTTGGTTGTTTTTTTCTCTGAAGATATGGAGGCATTATCTTTATGGGGATAAATGTGATATATACATAGACCATAAATTCTTAAAGTATATTTTCACAGAAAATTATTTGAACATGAGACATTAGAGATATTTGGAACTTCTTAAATACTCTGATTGTTCAATTCATTATCATCCTGGAAGAGCAAACAAAGTCACTAATGAATCATGTTGTGTTGGAAATGATTAGGATTCAAGGAGATCATTTGATCAAAAACCTAGTAAAACTGGACATTGGAATAATATGGGAATGGAAATAATAAACCCTATCCCAAATGATTTCTCAAACACCATTATTATAGAAGATCCTTTGTTAAAGAGGAAGCTAGAGGCTATAAAAAATGGTAAGTTTCCTATGTTAAATATTGATCAAGAAGGTGTACTGAAATTTTTTACAAGGCTATGTGTTCCATATATTCCAGAAGTAAAAAGGAGCTTATGTATGAAGCTCATAGATCTAATTACTCTATATATACTAGAAGTTAGAAAATGTATATGGACCTTCATGGTCATTATTGGTGGGATATCATGAAAAGGGAGATTTTTAACTACACTACAAGGCACCCGATGTGTCTACAAATGAAGGAAGAGAGACAACTTCCTAAAGGGGTATTACAACCACTACCCATACCAGCATGGAAGTGGGATAATATCACTATGTAATTTTTCAATGGTCTTCATAAAACATCCAAGGAAATAATGCGATGTGGGTAATAGTGGATTGTCTCACCAAGAAGGGCCATTTTATCTCTATTAGGGAAGATTTACCTCTTGGCCAACTTGCCAATATTTACATAAATTAAGTGGAGAGGTTTCATGGAGTGACACTTTCTATTATTTATACTCATGATTCAAGGTTCATGTCAAAACTTTGGATAAGTCTTCAACATGATCTGAGTGCCGAATTAAATTTTAGTATGGCCTATCACCCCCAAACTGATATCCAATCTGAAAGGACTATTCAGACACTTGAGGAAATGCTGATCACATGCTCAATTGAATTTAAAGGTGTATGGGGTCAACATATCCTGTTAGTTGAGTTCTCATACAATAACAGCTTCTATTTTAGTTTTGAAACGAAACCCTATGAACCTATATATGGGAAGTGATGTGAAAATCATACTTGTTGGTATGATGCTTGTGGGATAAATATTCTTGGGTCTGATCTTGTGTAAAAGATGACATAAAAGGTTCATTCCATCTAAAAACACATAAAGGATGGTCAGATTTGGCAAAATAGTTATGCTAACAACCGTCGATGGGACTTGGAGTTTGATGTTGGCAACAAATTCTTCCTTCCAATTTCACCTTCGAAGAGAGTCATGAGGTTTGGGAAGAAAGGGAAGCTTAGACCTAGGTACACTGGCCCCTATGAAATCCTTGATCTCATAGGAGTAGTGTCATATCGGCTTACACTTCCTCCAAATATAGATCATGTTCATGATGTATTCCACACATCTCTATTGAGAATGTACATACCTAACCCTTCACATGTACTGAATCCTAAGGGGGTAAAACTAGAACATGACCTATCTTATGTGGAGAAGTTGGTGGAGATCTTGGATAGTAGAGACAAGGTTCTATGCAAAAAAGACTACCCACCTCATTATAGTGTTTTATAGGAACAAAAAATATGGATAAGACATGTGGGAATTAGAGGAAACAAAGAGATAGAAGTATTAACACCTTTTCTCAACCAAGAGAACGAGATTAAATTTAGAGGATGGAATTTCTTAAGGGGGGAGAATGTAATGACCTAAAAAATTTTATTGACAATTGTTTCCTAAGAATTTGTGTTATATTATACTAAAAAAAGTATATCTCTTTAATAATAATGTGAGTATAAATTGAAATGTTACCATTAGTTTTTGCCCTTTATATGATCATTTCTCAATATGATTGTTGGAAACAATACTTTTAACAATAATTTTAACATTTTAATTAGTGTTATAAATAGAAATGATAATGGTTAATTAATGAAGAAAAGAGAAATGATGCCATCAACTAGTAGAGTTGTTCCATAAGAAGACCATTTGTCAGAGCTTGGGAGAGAGGTATCATCACTAGGCTTCTCTCTTGACCAAGCCAAATATAAGCTTCAACATGTTAAGTTTGAATGAAATCACCTATAATAGAATTTCAATTTGGTGAAAATGACCACTCGGGTGATGTTATCTGATCCACCCCATGAATCTATCACAATTGCACACCTTACACTTAGGTAGTATGCAGGTGTTATAAGGGGTTATGTTTTGAGTCACCATTTACTTAAAGTGTAATGAAATTGTATAAATAAAATTTTTTTCCATCAATTCTATTTTAAGAAAAGTTTTTCATAATAAAATTGAGTTTGAATTTGATAAATTGAATTTTAATATAGAAATTATATTTTTTAGTAAAGATAAAAATATTATAATAAAATAATATATTATGAATAATTCTTATTTTAATATAATGGTATGATTAAAACACTTTTATTTAAATATAAATGATAAAATAATTTTATTTTTTCAGGTGTCAAAAATTTCACTATATCATTTCACTATGCACTTTCTATTCACTATTATTTTTAATAAATAAGGATTTATATATATAAATTTTGAAATTCTCATATTTAGAAAATTTTAATTATAAAATAAATATTATTTTTGAAATCATAATTTCAAAATTAGGTTAGTTTGAATTTATGAAAATTTTCAAAAATAAGTTATTTTTTCATGATTAGTAAAAATACAGTTTTCATTTTTTGGTATGTATAGTGATATTATAATGATGTAGTAAGTAATATAATTTTTTTTTCAAATATTTTGGATTAAAATATAATAATGGTGTCCTAATTTTCTAATAACATGGAAAAATACCATGGTCAGGCCCTTGGTTTTACATTTACCACTACCTAGGTGTCCAGGGAAATTAATAAACAAATCCTCCTCTTTTTCTATAAATACCCACACAATTATCCATTTACCTTAAATTAAAATTCATCTTATACTAATATATGGTATTTTTACCTCCTAAGGAGTCCACACAAGGAGTCTTAAATCCCACAAGGTCCTGATCCTCTAGTTTTAGGAACACTCTTCCAAGTAAGGGAAATCTCAACTTCCCTTTTATATTCAAGTTTCCTTTTTTATGTTGTATATCTTTCAAATTTCCATATTATTTTCTTATTTTCATTTTATACTATCCCTTTATTAATTTAATATTATTTTATTAAAGGGGGACCCTTTTTCTTTATCTTTTTAATGTTTTATAAAACCATGTTTCATACCCGTTATGTTGCCAAATTTTCTTCTCAAAATTTCTCTCTTTTTCTCAAGAAATTCTCTTATTTTATTTTTTGAATACCCAAACCTTTTTATTTTTCAGGTTTATTCACCTATATGTCAAAATTATATATTTTATTCAATTATTAACATACATTAAACCTTCCCTTTTTATGGTTTAATAATGACATAAAGATCTTGTATTTAATCACTTTTTCTAAAACGTCATGATTTCGATATGAAACATGTTTCTTTTATTCTACAAGGGTTATTTCTAAAACAATTATTATGATATATATGGATAAAATTAATTAATATATATGAAGTGTGCTCCCTGGTATTTCTCCAATTAATTGGTTAAATAACTTAATCTCTAGAGATGACATGTTTTATGATACCTTGGTGAATAACCTTTGTAATTTTTTTGACACCTCACTGATAAAACATAGTGATATGAATATGAATGACTCAATTAAATGTTTTAGCCACATTTGAATGTTACAATTAAGGTTATTATTATTATTATATTCCACTTTCTCATTCTTTTATGATATTCCTTATGTTCTTATTGATATTTCTCAAGATCACATGAAAATAGTTCCTTTGCTTTCCCTTATTGGACATTATGCTCAGCCTTTCCTTTGATGTATATCCCTGGGTTATGAGATTAAATAAATGTACTTTTGATGAAAATATATTGATTCATTTCAAGTTTATTAGAGTAATTATTTATGTTATCATGTATTATGTACCTTATTTATAAGAAACTAAACATTAAAAGATCCATTGTTTGTACAATGTAATGAAAAGTTATGTAATAAAAATATAGGATTACATATTGGGACCCAATCAGGAGTTTTTAGTGTGTCTTTATTTTGTTTTTTCATTAGACACTTGACACATATACTACATTACATATCTACTATTTTGGTATATGTTTGTTTTACTTATTTTGGATTTATTCATGTGATGTCGGTCTTTATTGATTATGGTATCATATTGGTTATTGTTTATTATGATTTGTATTTTTTATTGATTTCAATTATTTTTACACTCTAATAAAGGGGATATAGTCTCCTCAAATTATATATTAGTCCCTCACTACTAGTCGGTAGCCTCTGGTATACGGGTAGGTACACTAGAGGTCATGTAGTGAACCATATCGGGGCACCAGCATGTGGAACCTGGGTCAGGATGTCACAATAAGTGAAACTAATTTATCACTTTATCATAAATTTAATACAATTATATTATTTATGGTTAAATTAAAATTAATTATTATAATATATTTATTAATTTTCAAAATAAAATTTTTATATTCTTATAATTTATGAATATAATTGATGGTAATATGAAACCACTATTAGCTTTATTTATATATCCATAGGAAATAAATATTTTTAATTAATGGTTGTGTTATTTCTAAATAATGTTGTTTTCTAATTGGTATTTTTTATAATTTTTTATTATTTTATCTCCCATAGTAAAACACTAATGAACATTTTATGTTAAAATATTTTATTGTCTAAATCAATGCATGATTATATTTACTCAAAGCATTAATAAAAATCATGTGTATATTGAAGTTAGTTTTCTTATTTCATTTCACTCATATACATAAACTATTTGTATCTTTAAAGGATTGAATTTATTTTATTGGAGTGATAAAATAAAATTTAACAATAGTTTACAAAATTTTGACATAGCACCCAAGGTTGAGAGACAATATACAATTATGGATTCTTGTACATTTAATGATAACATATATTATAAGGCAAGTTAAATATATAATACCTTAAGTTTTATGTTCATGAAAATACCCATAGAAAGTAACATCATGTGTAGAATCCTTAAAACTAGAAGTGTCAAATAATTTATAAAATTTATGGGATACTATTCTTAAACAATTGAAAAGTCTCTTACTAGTAAATTAAAGAGTATGTTAACCACCATGAAGTTCGATGGTTCTAATACTATGCATGGGAATGTCATTAAAATTAAAATTAATACAACAAGACTAAAATATTAGGTAATGGAAGTGAATGATATTTTTCTAGTATATTGTTTCATAAACTCATTACCAGTTGAGTATAAATTATTCCAAATGAGCTATGATACAATGAAAGATAAATGGAATACACTTGAATTTCATAGTATGTTTTTTATAGGAAAACAAGATTAAAGTGTTAGGGAATCCACTCTATCCGTTATTTGAATCATCATGGACGTTATAATTATGGTATAAAGAAGTATGGAAAAGGAAAATAGCCATTGGAAGTTAATAAGTACTCTATCTAGAAATAGAAAAATGGAAACAAATATAGGTTTCACTTTTATTGGACGACTAGATATTTCAAGAATTATTTTCTGAAAAGAATGGATTGGTTTAAAAAATCAAGGTAAACAAAATACTTATGTATGTTATGAATGAAACTTAATGAAATTTACATAAATTGATTATTATTGTATGTATAATGTTTCTAATATGGTGCATGGATTTATTGCACCCAAATCATAGTCTCACCTGAAAAGTTCATTTTCATGGGGAATAGAGTGAATGATCTAATGAAAGTGGTCAAGAATTATCAATTAATCCTAGACACTGGATATAGGTAAGAATTATATGAAACCTTTTATATAAATACTATATATTAGAATTTGGATTCATTCTTGAAACTTAATATTATGGGATACTCTTTTATTTTTGTGAATGAATGTTTTATTTTATTTAAGAATACTCATATGATTGGTTCTAGTAGATTATTTTGTGGATTATGTAAATTTAATCTCAAAAATTTGTAAATTGAAACTCTCGTGATAATTAATTTTAATGTTGGTTATAAACTAGTTTTGGTGAATGAATTATATTCTTTTTATTCCAGGAAAATTTTGGTCATATTTCCAATAAAATATTGGAAAGATTGATTAAGATATAAATCCTTCAAGATTTTTATTTATTAATCCAAACATTTATGTGGATTTTATTAAATTTAAATAAGAAAAAAACACAAATAAAGGATTTATTAGAAGCACTCAACTCCTTGATATTATACATATCAACATATCTATACCTTTTGACATTAATTATTCTGATAAAGAAAATTATGGCATCTCCTATATTGATTGATTTTAATGTTATGGGTATGTATTTTTCTTACATGCCAAATATTAAGAAATAAATTACTTGTAAGTTTATGTAAATTAATTTTAAAGGAAATTATATATAAATGTAAAAGTTATAGGGACTGATAGAGGTTTTGAAAGTCATAGCATATATACTCAATACACTATGTCATTTTCACCACAAAAAATGGAATATCATTAGGTAATAATATACATTGATGGACATGGTTATGAGAATGTTAAATAATTCATCATTACCATTATCATTATGAATTTTTTCTCTAAAAACTACTATGTATTTGATGAATAGGATTATAGGTAAATCAGCTATAAAGACTCCTTTTGAAATTTTGACTGTTAGGAAACTTAGTTTGATACTGACTGAAATTTGAATTTTTATTAAATAGGAGGGTAATGGCCCATCGAAAACAAAGAGTTCTCATGGAGTTATGAAGTGATGAAGGCAAGGGGAATCCCCTTGAACAAAATTTTTACATTAATAGGAAGGGAACTCACACTATAAAAGATGATAATAGTGTCCTCCTGATTTCCATCCCGTGCAAGAGCATCTGCTGAGAAGTTGCCTTAATGCCAAATATACCTCACTTATTGTCCACCATTGGTATCCAATGAGAAACTTTTGGTGATGTAAACCAACTCCCATGGTGTAATACATTTCCCCTATAGGATTCTAACCAAAACATTAGAGTCATAATCAAACTCCAGCACCTGAATATCCATTATTTTACACAACTTGAGACTCGTTTGGAGGGCCATAGCTTCCACACCCAACGAACTGCCAAGGCAATATAATTCACTAAATATGAACCAAACTGAACCCCTTTAATCCCTGAGGATCCCCCACCTCTCATATGCCTATTCATAAAGGATCCATCCACGTTAAGATTTAGCCATTTGAAGGAGGTGTACATCCAACCCACCACCCATTAGGTCATTCAACCATAGGGTTTCTACTCATCAAAAAGGAAAACGAGTCATATCCCCCTAAAGTAGATCCCCCAACTCAACCAATAGTGATATCACTCTCAATTTGAGATAGATCACAGATCGGACGTGGCCCATTCAAACCTGGTTACGGGTTTCCCAGAGTGACCAACAGATAGAGGAAAATATGACGGAACACACCTTTATCTCTATTTCATTCACTTAGTTTGATACATATGAGTGTTTGGGAGTTATTAGGTAAATTAGATATTTCACTCTACATGAAAGAAAAATTTATGGGATAAAAATAGGTGGATATGTCATTAGTTATCCATAAAATAGGGGTATATATTTTTTTATCCTAAACATGGTATGAGAATTATATAAACTATAAATTCTATATTTTTTTATAATTTTGAATTAAATGCGAATGAGGTTCCATAAAATATTTAAATTGAATAAATTAGAGTTTAAAAATAGAGTTAATAACTATAAAAAATAGAGTTAATAATATCCTAAATAGAAAGAGGCGTATATATATTTTTTATGATTAAGAGGTATATAAAATGATATTAACATTAACAATGATCAAATTTTATATTTACAATCCAATAATTATGATGATTTTTATAAATTGTTGGATTACATGAAAAGTGATTTTAATTACATATAGAAAAATAAAATTTTAGACCTTATATAATTTCTTGATGAACTCAATATAGTTGGCTGAAATTGGGTTTTCAAAACTAAACATGTCTCTCATAGAAAACCTAAACACCATAATTCTATACTTGTTTCTATGTTATTCGATCAAAAGGATGGAATAGACTATACAGAAATCTTTTCATTAGTTTCTAACAATGATTATCTTGGATTATTATGGAATTAGTAACTTCTTCTGATTTAGTGTTACATTAATTTATATAAAAACAACCTTTCAAAATAGGAATTTAGTGGAGGATATATATTTGGATAAACAAATAGGTTTTTACATTAAAATAAAGGAACACGTGTTATGAAAGTTAAATAATTTAATATATATACTTAACCAAGATTACCAACAATAGAATCATAGGTATAATGATATTGTTGTGTATTTTTTATTTAAATAAGACGTCATTGATCGATTTATATACCAAAAGGTCTGTGGGAGTAAGTTTATATTATTAATTCTATATGTCCATGATATATTATTTTTTATAAATGATCATTTTCTATTAAGTGTTATTAAGAAATTCCTCTCTAAAGTTTTTTAAATAAAAGATATTTTAAAGCCAAATATGTTATTAGAATAAAAATATTTCATAATAGATCACAAGGTTTATTGGGATTATATTAGACATCATATATTTAAAAAATAGAGTGGTTGAGGATGTAAAAATTCATTGCATCACTAGTTCTAATTCATAAAGGTGATGAATTCAATCTCAATCAATTTCAAAAAAAATGATTTATAATGGAAATAGATAGAAGTAATTAATTATACATCTCTTATAAGAATCTTGGTTTATTCTCAAACATGTGCAAGGTTAGATATTTTCTTTTGAGTTGGTATATTAGAAGATATCAATGAAATATTAGCATATATCATTAGAGAGTTGTAAAATACTTCTTTTGATATATGTAAGGAACAAAGGATCTCATGACTACTTATAAAATATATATTCATATTGACGTGATCGGATTCTCTAATTCATATTCTTATAGTTATGTTGATACAATAGAGCCTACTTTGGGTTATATGTATCATATAGCTCATAGAGTAATATCATGGAAGAATAAAAATAAGTCAGTTATCATTTCTTTGATCATGAAAGTTGATCTTGTAGCATAATTTAAGGCTATAGTTCTTGGAAAGTGGTTATATGATTTTATTATAGGGAATGGAATTATTTATAATATCACAAACCCCTATAAATTTATCAATACAATTTCATAGTTGTATTCTTTTTAAAAATGACATATATTTCAAAGGTTCTAGACATGTTTACAACAACAAAATAACCTTTTATAAATGTTCACAAAGGACTTTCTCAATGAAAAAAATACTAAGAAATTTGGCATTGAGAAAGGGGTCCTTTCTCAGTACTAAAAAGTGTTAAGAAAGACCTACACTTTCTTAGTGATTTTTTATCATTGAGAAAGAGTTAAGATGATAGATAGAACTATTATTTGGTGCTGGAATAGTCCAAAAACACAAAAAAAACTAATGTTCATTAAAATAAGTAGTAAAATCAACATGATGAATAATTATGTTGAAATAATACAGAAAATAAATAAATATCATTATTTTACAACATATTTTTACTTTTAGTTATTGTTACAACGTTAACAAATACAGTATTTATATAAAAATAACATGTTTAGAAGAGTGTGTCAAAAAATCTTCAATCCTTTAACTTTTAATCATCCTAAGAAATATATTTGAAACTAAAACAAATAATACATAAGTAAAAATAAACAATATTTTTTTTGTTAATAACACTTAATAAATTTAAAATTTATTAGAAATAAAAAATACACATTAGGTTATTCCAATCACACTTTAAATTGAAATGGAATGTGTTTTATTCTTTCATGCCAAAAAAATCATCAATCATTAACTTGGAGTTTTAGAACAATTTGAGCAAATTTTCTCAATTTTGAATATGTGATATGGGTATTGTTATTATTACATGCATAAAATTTAAAAATGAACATTCAATAACAATGGCCACACTACATGTTAGAATGATGTGAATTTTATTCTTATTGGTGTAAAATGAATAAACATTCATTTTTCTAGAGTTTTAGGTTAATTGGATCATGTTTTTTCATTTGATGAGTATTTGATGTTCATTTTCACTAAAATATAACTTCTAAATTAAAAATATAAAATTTTAATCATTCCTACAAAATTATTCCTCTAAATGACATAGGTCTCATTAATACATGTAACTAATGAAAAAAATTATATTATTATATAGTTTAATTATATTATAATATCGTTTACTTTGAATTGAAAATATAGCACGAATTTTTCACAAAAAAAATAACTTTGATATTAAAAACATGCATTTTCAATCATTTTGGGCACAACATGCATAAGAATAATATGAGGCTTATTCCTGTTGAGTCAATAAGGTTTTCCTTATGACTTTTCCATTCCTTCTTGTTTTGAAAATCACAAACACCTTATCTTTAAGGAAATTTGATTTTATAAGGAAATTTTCTTTCTTAAGGAAAATTGCTTTTATAAGGAAAATTGCTTTCTTAAGGAAAATCTCTTTTATAAGAAAAATTATCCTTATCACATTTTCATCCATATTTTTCTTAAGTATGAGATTCGGATTCATTTTCTCGGAATCATTGAAACTTTGATTTAAAGCATTCTGTTTTGATATAAAGCATTCTGTTTTAGGGTTCGGATTCTGGATAAGAACTATAAGGAAGTT
The DNA here is from genome assembly GCA_963277665.1 of Viscum album. Lineage (NCBI taxonomy): Eukaryota > Viridiplantae > Streptophyta > Magnoliopsida > Santalales > Viscaceae > Viscum > Viscum album. The sequence goes on along the minus strand of OY728151.1, from coordinate 1,256,157,621 downwards.
TCATTCCGAATTCCGGATATGAACTCTGACTAAGTTCTATTCCAGATTCAGAATGCGAATTCTAAAGAAGAATTCTCATTACGAATTCTAATGAAGAATTCTCATTCTGAATTCCCATTACGAATTTCAATGAAGAATTCTCATTACGAGTTCTAATGAAGAAATCTCATTCTGAAATCTCATTACGAATTCTGATGACGAATTCTCATTACGAATTCTGATGACGAATTCTCATTACGAATTCTGATGACGAATTCTCATTACGAATTCTGATGACGAATTCTCATTACGATTTCTGATGAAGAATTCCTATTCCGAATTCCCATTCCGAATTCACCTATTAAACAGAATTTGAGTATCTTTGTTTTATACACTCTGAATTAATTCAGACTCCGAAAAATATCTTTGTTAGACTCCGAACATTTATATTGCTTACACTTCTAAAATTTTTTCCACTCTTTTCTATTGTTATTACACTCCTAACCTTCACTCCGAAGTTTTCATTCCGAACTTTTATGTTAGAGTTTAAAACGATGTCGTACATTCTGTTACACTTGTTTTGTTATAAAACGATGTCGTCCATTTTGTTATAAACTAACCGTTGTCTAAGTGACACGTGTACAGGTCCCTCCGAACTTTAAGGAAAATATGACCGTTGGAGAAGGAGCCGACCTTACCTATAAATAGGAGCTCATTTGAAAGAGCTCGTGGCTGATAGCTGATGGATAGCTGATTGCTGAAAAAGTGCATACATACTGTTGAAGTGATTTCTAGAGAGAGAGACTCTTATTAACTCTCAAAGCTCCGTGCGACTCCGAATGTTGGTGATTACATTCTAGGGCTTCCGGGGATAGGAAGACAGAGGTGTCGACCACCTTAAAGTTCGAGGGCTTCCTTGCTGAGGAAGACAGAGGATGCCAACTACCTTGAAGTTGAGGGCTTGCGGGGATAGCAAGACAGAGAATCCGATCTTCGTATCGAGGGCTTACCCTGGTGTGGGTAAGACAGACTTGCTTGAAAGTATAAATCAAGGGACCTTTATCCAAGGTTATTGGATACCCTTCTCTTTGGGTTAAAAGACTTATATTTTGTTACTAGTAGTTCTACTACTTGTTTCTATTCCGCTGAATTTGTATCATAAGGAAAGTATAACTTTCTTATACATTATTATTTGTACTCTGATTAATTTAGATTCTATACGCTTTAAGGTAGAATCTCATATTGTAATTGTTTGTTAAGTTTCAATCTCCGGAACCATATTTCCGGAACCTACTTTCGGAATCTCTTTCCTAGTTCACTTTCGGTGTTAGAGGTATTGTGAATTTGCTTAGTTTAATCTTTGTTAAACTTAGTTTTTTTGAGGAAACTATAGTTATTCATAACTAACTTTAAAGGTTCCAAAGGAATTTTTAAAGTATACAATTCACCCCCCCCCCTCTTGTATATTGAGCATCTCATACTATATTTCGATCCTACAATTGGTATCAGAGAAGGTCTCTGAAATACTTGTACTCACATACAAGTTTTTCTTGCTCAATTTATCTTTCCGAAATTTGTCATTCCGAACCTTTCTCATTCCGAACTCTGTGATTACGATTCTTTTCTACTAACAAGTTTGTGTGCAAAGTTATTTCTAGTATGACAGGAATTAATGTTGGATTTATTGACAATCTAAATCCTACAAGACCACCTATATTTGATGGTAATGACTATGAATACTGGAGAGATCGTATGAAGACTTTTGTTATCAATACTGGAGTAGACAACTTTGTCATGCTTACTGGTGATTATAAAATTCCTGACAAGGAAGTCAGAACCTTCACAAACCAGGAAAAGCAAGAATATCAACTAAACTATAAGGTACGCAACACTTTACTATGTTCAATGACTAGAAATATATATAGCCAAATTTCTTCTTGTGAAGAAGCTAATTATATATGGAAGAAGTTAGAGGTTACACACTTTGGGACTTCTAAAGTGATTGAGACTAGAAGAGCTATGCTTAGAGCTGAATATCATGGCTTCAATTTTCCTTATGGAGAACCTATCTGTAAAGTTCAACAAAGATTTATGACTATTGTCAACAGTCTACAATCTATGGGAGAAAAAGTTTTAGATAATGAAGCTCTTGTGGACAAGATAATTGACATTATGCCCAATGAGTGGGTATCCAAGAGAATAGCTATAGATGAGAATTGGAAGGTAACTCAAATTACTCTTGACGAGCTTTTTGGAACTCTTCTACAACATGAAACAATAATGAAGAGAGATGCTGACAATATCAAGAAGAAGAATGGAAATGGTACTGTTGCTTTTACTACAACTTAAAATCAGATGAAAGCTAAGACTCCTGAGAGAGTTACTAGATCCAAGTCTAAGAAAGTCATTTTCCATTCCGAATCTAGTGAGAGTGAAGTCTCAGAAAATGAATTAGCCAATCTTGCTCGAAGGATGAACAAGATAGCTGGACAGAGAAACTTTCAATCTAAGTATAAGAAGAAGGATAGGAAAGATAAGAAAGATGGAGAAGTTACTTGTTATGAATGCAAAAGAGCTGGACATATTAGACCAGATTTCCCTATGCTCAAAAAGAAAGAAAGGAAAGAAATACATTCAGACAGGAACAAAAAGAAGTATTATAAAGCCAAAGCTAAGAAAGTTCTGAAAGCTAATGACACCTGGAGTGCCAGTGGTGGTGACTCTTCAGATGAATCTTCTGATTATGAATCTTCAGGACAGAAGAATCTTGGTCTTATAGCCAGATTACCTATTGATAATCATTGTCTTATGGCTAAGGTACGAAATGCTGAATCATTGACCAATGTTTCTTTAAATTCTAATGATAGTAAGTATTATAACTCTTCTGATGAAGAATCATCTTCTGATGAGGAAAATACTTTACCTACTTATGAAGAAGTCTCTAGGTTTGCTGAACTTCTTGAGATTGAGAATTCAAAACTCAATAAGAAACTTGATAAGGAAAACTCAAGGAATTCTATTCTTACTAAAGAGATATCAGATCTTTCTAAAGATCTTGATAAGAAAAATGTTGATTTTGAAAGTATTTCAAAAAATCTTGAGGAAGTAAGTTCTGAGAAGAATAAACTTTCTAAAGAATTAGAAAAAGTAATTTCTAAGAAAAATGTTTTCAAGCCTAACTCTAGTTCTAAAACTAATGATTTTGAGGATAAAAACTTGGTTGTAAAACTCAAGTCCGAAATTTTTTCCTTAAAGAAGTGTTTATCAAACTTTACCCATGGTAAAGAAAATTTTGATAAGATGTATTCCCAAATAAGACCTTTAAGAAATAAATCCGGATTTGGTTATACCCATGCAAAACCAGTTTTCAGTAAAAATTATTTTGTTCCTCAAAGTGCCCCATTTTGTACCAAGTGTCAATGTGGTGGTCACTGGGCAAAGAATTATTCCTTAAACAAAACCCAATCTCTAGGTTTTCACAAAGCCTACTTTTCTAAGAAAATGTGGATACCTAAAATTTTATTGTCTGGAAATCTCGGATCCAAACAAGTTTGGATTCCGAAAGTCTAATTTTCTTCTTGATTTCAGGAAAATAAAGAAAGTACCAGCAACAATACATGGTACATGGATAGTGGATGTTCCCGGCACATGACTGGTAACAAAAGCTTCTTTGAAAAGATTATCAAAACTAAAGGAGGAAAGGTAACTTTCGGAGACAATGCTAAGGGAGAGATTGTTGGTATTGGTAATATTGTTCTTTTAGGTAAAACCTTGATTTCAAATGTTCTTTTTGTTAAAGGTCTTAAGAACAACCTCATTAGCATAAGTCAGTTATGTGATGAAGGTTACCTTTTGAATTTTAGGAATGATAAATGCTTAGTTCACAATTCCAAGGAAGAATTTATTCTCTCAGCCAATAGGAAAGAGAATGTTTACACCTTAAACTTAGAAGACCTAAGAAGCCAAGATTTACCATGCCTAAGTGCAATGGAAGATCATTCTTGGTTATGGCATAGAAGATTAGGACACTGTAACCTTAGAAACCTATGTAAACTCTCTAAGAAGAAACTAGTTAAGGATCTACCAGAGCTTAGATTTGATTCTTCTAAAGTTTTTGATCCTTGTCAATATGGAAAGCAACATAAATCTAGTTTTAAGTCAATCGGTGAAGTCTCAACAACTGATGCATTACAGTTAGTGCACATGGATCTTTTTGGTCCAACACAAACTGGAAGTATTGGAGGAAAATACTATGTGTTTGTTCTAGTTGATGATTACACTAGATTTACTTGGGTCTATTTTCTAGAAAAGAAATCTGAAGCTTTTTCCTATTTCAAAAGTTTTAGAGCTCAAGTTAAAAATGAGAAAAACCTTCCATTGAAAACTATTCATAGTGATCATGGAGGAGAATTTCAGAATTCTGATTTTGAAACTTTTTGTAGTAAGAAAGGTATTACTCACAATTTTTCAGCACCTAGAACTCCTCAACCGAATGGTGTAGTTGAAAGAAGAAATAGAATTCTTCAAGAGATAACTAGAACCATGTTGAGTGAATATTCTATTTCTAGACATTTCTGGGCTGAAGCTGTAAGTACTGCTTGTTATACTATAAATCGAGTTTTGATTAGACCTTTTCTTAATAAAACTCCTTATGAGTTATGAAATGGTAGAAAAACAAGACTTTCCTACTTCAAGGTTTTTGGTTGCAAAGTATTCATTTTGAATACTAAAGATATCTTACATAAATTCGCACCAAAATCTGATGAAGGAATTTTCTTAGGTTATTCCACAACCTCTAAGGCTTATAGAGTTTTCAATAAAAATACCTGCACTGTTGAGGAAACAGTTCATGTGAAATTTGATGAGTCTGATCCTTTTGTTTTTAAACCATCTCAACTTACATCTTCGGATGTGTTTTCAAAAACTGATTATCAACCTTTGATAGAAAAACCTTCTGATAAGGAAATTGTTCTAGAAGATACTTCTGAAACATTTACCCCAGAAGACTTTCTACCCTATGTTGATGAACATATTTTACAAAACCCAAATCAGGTGTTTCTTAAGAATCATCCCAGTGATAGTATCATTGGCGATGTAAATCAACCTATAAGGACTAGAAGTTCCTTAAGAAATGAAGTAGAACATCTAGCATTTCTTTCCCAATTAGAACCTAAAATCACTGATGAAGCTTTAGGTGATGATGATTGGATCAAAGCAATGCAAGATGAACTAAATGAATTCGAAAGGAATAAAGTCTGGACCTTGGTTGAAAGAACTAAGGAAACTTCTGTTATTGGAGTAAAATGGGTTTTCAGAAATAAATGTGATGAAAATGGAGTCATTATTAGAAATAAAGCTAGACTTGTTGCTAAAGGCTATAATCAACAAGAAGGAATAGACTATGAAGAAACCTATGCTCCAGTAGCTAGACTTGAATCTATCCGCATTCTACTTGCCTTTGCAGCATTCTTTAATTTCAAACTTTTCCAAATGGATGTGAAATGTGCTTTTCTTAACGGTTATGTTCAAGAGGAAGTTTTTGTTGAACAACCTCCTGGCTTTGAAGATACAAAACATCCTGATCATGTTTTTAGACTTACCAAAGAATTGTATGGCCTTAAACAAGCACCACGAGCATGGTATGATAGACTCACTGGATTTTTGCTTCAAAATAACTATGCTAAGGGAAATACAGATCCAACCATTTTTATAAAGAAAGATAAGAAAAATGTTTTGATTGTTCAAATTTATGTTGATGACATTATATTTGGTTCAACTCAGCAATCTTTGACTGACTCTTTTGCTAGTCTAATGAAATCTGAGTTTGAAATGAGTATGATGGGTGAGTTAACATTTTTCCTTGGTTTTCAAATTTCTCAAAAACCAGAAGGAACCTACATATCTCAACATAAGTATATTAAAGATCTTCTGAAAAAGTATGGTTATGAAAACACTAAGAGTATAAGTACTCCCATTGGTACCTCAAACTCTTTAGATCTTGATGAAGCTGGGAAACCAGTAGATCAAACATCTTTTAGAGGTATGATAGGAAGTCTACTTTACTTAACAGCTAGTCGACCAGACTTAATGTTTTCAGTATGCTTATGTGTAAGATATCAATCCAATCCTAAGGAATCTCACTTAAAGGCAGTAAAAAGAATTTTTCGCTACCTTAAGGGAACCATGGATCTAGGATTATTCTATACTTCTGGAAATGATTTTGTTCTAAAAAGCTTTTCTGATGCTGACTTTGGTGGATGTAGAATGGATAGAAAAAGTACATCCGGAACTTGTCATTTCTTAGGAGATTCTTTAGTTTCTTGGTCATGCAAGAAGCAACATTATGTAGCACTCTCCACTGCTGAAGCTGAATATGTAGCAGCTGGAAGTTTTTGTGCACAAGTGTTGTGGATGCAACACACACTCACAGACTATGGCTTGAGTTTTACTAAAACTCAAATTTTGTGTGATAACACAAGTGCCATTGCCCTAAGTAAAAACCCTGCACATCACTCTCGTGCAAAACACATAGATATTAGGCATCACTTTCTTAGGGATCACACACTTAAAGGAGATATTATTCTTCAATTTATCGGAACACAAGATCAACTTGCTGATATTTTCACAAAATCTTTGCCTTCTGATAGATTTGAATATATTAAACAAAAGTTAGGAATGATAACCGTAAGGTAATCTTTCTTAATTAACTTTCTGTTGAAAAAGTCTCCTTACAGTAATAAACTCCTTTTCATAGGGGGAGTACATTTGATTGTTTGTTTAACAAAGTTTTTCAAATTTTGTTTTCAAATTTTTTGGAATGAAAATTTCCGGAATGGAATTTCCGGAACTAAAATTTTCTAGATTGGACGTTTTCGAACAGAACACTTCTGGAATGGGAGTATTCATGTTGAAAATTTCCGGAATGGAAATTTCGTACTGGAAGTTTTATAAAGGAATTTTCATACCACAGTTTTCTGTAATAAGTTTTTCATACTAAGTTTATTTTTCATAGAATTTTTTTTGCGAAATCTTCCATTACGAATAATCCTCCTAAGCCAATCCGAAAGGTATGATTTCCCTACTCAAGTTTTCGTAATCATATTTTACTTGCTGGAATTTTCTTGTATTATGTTTTCGGTTTTCTTAAATCTTTATTTTAATAAAACCTCAAAAAGATCGGATTCAAGTTTTCAACCATCAGATCTGATCGCAGCTCTTTCCAACCGTTAGATCAACTGTGGAATGTGAACCGTCATCTCGTCGCCTATATAAAGGGGACCCAATTTCTCGTCCCACATCGATCTCAAGCTCTCGCGTCTCGAATCTCTGCCTCTCTGATTTAAGGCCGTTCCAAACTACAGTTGTCTCCATTCCGAACTTTTCAAAGAACTTCAGATCCAAATGTCTGCGGAATTAGAATCTCAAGAAATGTCATCCACTAAGCCTATTTCTCAGTGGTTAGTGTACAGAGAAAGGTTAGTTCATCCGGTTTTCTTCAACAATTATGATTCCCTTATCTCAAAGAATATTAATTTGAATGGCTGGGAAGATGTTGCAGTATCAAAAACCGGGAACCAAGATGAAGTGTACTCAGATTTACTTGTCGAGTTTTATGAGTCAGTTTCTTTCTTTAAGGAAGATAATAGGGAGAAGTTCTCTTTTAAGTCTTATGGAAAGACTTACAAGCTTTCTCACACCAAGGCTGCAAGCTTGGTAGGATTGTCTTATGAAGGAGAAGAAGAATTTATTTCGCATGTTTTACCGGACTCTATGGGTAGCTTCTACAAGGAAAAGGCCTTAGAAACTCTCGGATTGGCTGATGACAAGGCTCCGAAGATTGCAAGTCTATCTACAAACTTCCGAATTCTGGAGTTATGGGTGCAAGGACTTATCGTACCAAGGAAAGGTGATAAAGATAGCTTGAAGAAGAGTGAGATCTATATCTTAGATTTCCTGATAAATCTAAGGAAGTTTAACTTGATTAAGCGTATTCTTCTTAATATTGAAAATTTGAAGAAGGGGAATCTGAGAGCTCAGATTATTATGTATCCAGCAATCCTCTCCAAGTTGATTGTTCGGTGCCGTGAGTCTTTCAAGGAGGCTTGAAAATCTAAGCCGAGAGTTTTCAAGATCATGCTGCTCAGTGATGGCACTCTTAAAAGAATTAATGTAGCTTTTGACAAGAATTCTGGAAAGTTTATTGATCTACCTCCTCAAGAAGAAGTGGCTCCGAAACCTGCTGATCCGGAATCATCTAAGCCGGTAAGGAAGAGAAAGCTGAAAGAAGTGGAAGTACAAGCAGAGAATCCTAAGTCTAAGGAAGTCCATTCCGCACCTCCAAAGCCTAAGAAGAAGAAAGCCTATCCTGATGAGGTTGTTTCAAAGTGGAGAGCTGATAAAGAGAAAAGGAAAGAAGGGGATCCGCAGTTCGGATTGGACCCTGCGGAGGCTAAGGCCTTGAAGGAGAAAACTGCTGATGAGATTGAAAGACAAGCAAAGGAGAAGAAGATCATGAAGAAGATGTCCGAGGCTGAGGTAGCTCAGGCTTTATTGAAATTCAATGAAATGGTTTCAGCAACTATTCCAGTTCCGAGATCTTTCTCCCTGGAATCTCTACCTGAGACTCCAGGAAGAAATCTTGTTGCTCCGGAAGAGGCTGTTGCTAAGAATTCTGAGGAAGTTGAGCAAGTGGAACAAATAGAAGAGGGTGCTGAAGGAAGTGGTGAAACCGGAGATGTGCTGAAACAAGTAGATGATTACAAGGGAACACCTTCCGAACACTTATCACTCCGGACTTCAGAAGCTGAATCTTCGAAGCTAGTTACTCCAGCAATAGAAGAAGAGAAAGGAGAAGAAGAAGTTGCCTATCATGGAGAAGAAGAACAACTTTTACATGATATTTCTCAGATGAAAAACGCAGAGGTTGGTGTTCAGGAAGTTGCTGATGAGGAAGATTTTATTGTTCAAGTTTCTGATAGTGAGAAGAAAACTCCGGAACAGGATTCTATTCCGAAAAAAGATAAGGGGAAACAAATTCTTGCTGATACTCCGAGTTCAGAAAAGAGGATGAGAAAGGAAGCTGGTAGTTCTTCGAAGAGAAAGTTGGAGCTTATTGAGGAAGAAAACTCTCCAAGCAAGATTTCAGATTCGGAGTCATCCTCGTTGGGGCATGACTTTGTTGTTCAGTCTTTGAAGAAGTTGGTGGGAACCATTCCAACCTTCTCCAGTATAGACTCAAGATGTCAGATGCTCCAACATGCGTTGAATCAGAAAACAGACTCCGTATCTATGGTTATGGATAAGTGCGTTGAGATTGAGGCTCAGTTCAAAACATTCTTTGTTGGTTACGAAGCTCATAAAAGATCTTGCAAAAGGATGACAAGCTGGTCGAAGAAAACTGTGGAAGAGATGAGGTTGCTTGATGAGTTTCAAGACAATGTTAAAGATGCTTTTGAGACTGAGGACAAGAAGATTAATGAGTTAACTACATACTTTGAAGAGAAGTTGACTGATGAAAAGAACTTCTGGATTCAAGAAGTCAGGGATCTGAATGGTAAGTTGAATTCTGTTTCTCAGAATTGGAAATTTGAAAGGGATCATCAGATCGATTTTGAAGAAAGGATGAAGGCTCAGGAAGAAAAGATCCAAGCTCAGGAAGAAAAGATGAAAGCCCAGGAAGAAAAGATTGAAGCTCAATCCGCAAGAATAGTGGTCTTAGAGAAGCAAGCTGAAGAAGATCATAAAGACTTAAAGAAGATCAAGACTATTCTTAAAGGGCTCATGTCAAAGGAAAAAGATCCGAAATAACCTAATCCGATCTTTTTGTTGTAATTTTTTCTTTGTTGTCGAGATTCCAAATTTAATAAAAGTTGTACTTGTTGTTTCTATTGTTGTCATTACTAATCTTTCAGGTACTTTGTTATTTTTTTTCCATTCCCTCCAATTCTTTTTGAAAATCACAAAGGGGGAGAAGGAAAAGATCCTTAAGAAAAAGTGGAACTCTAATAAGAGTTTATCAAAGGGGGAGAAAGAAAATACCCAAGGAAAAAGAACTCTAATAAGAGTTTGTTTAAGGGGGAGTTTTTCTTAAAGAAGATCTTCTTATGAAATATCACTCTGGAAATCTGAATACGATCCTTAGAGTTTCAAAGCCTAAGGGGGAGTTAGTCGTATTCATCTATATCCTTAAAACAAGGGAGATAAGCATTAATATGTTTCTTTCTTCTTTGAATAGCTTTTTCGTAAGGATGTTTGTACTTTCCAAAAAGGGGGAGATTGTTGAGTCAATAAGGTTTTCCTTATGACTTTTCCATTCCTTCTTGTTTTGAAAATCACAAACACCTTATCTTTAAGGAAATTTTCTTTTATAAGGAAATTTTCTTTCTTAAGGAAAATTTCTTTTATAAGGAAAATTGCTTTCTTAAGGAAAATCGCTTTTATAAGAAAAATTATCCTTATCACATTTTCATCCATATTTTTCTTAAGTATGAGATTAAGATTCATTTTCTCGGAATCATTGAAACTTTGATTTAAATCATTCTGTTTTGATATAAAGCATTCTGTTTTAGGGTTCAGATTCTGGATAAGAACTATAAGGAAGTTTCATTCCGAATTCCGGATATGAACTCTGACTAAGTTCTATTCCAGATTCAGGATGCGAATTCTGAAGAAGAATTCTCATTACGAATTCTAATGAAGAATTCTCATTCCGAATTCCCATTACGAATTTCAATGAAGAATTCTCATTACGAGTTCTAATGAAGAAATCTCATTCCGAATTCTCATTACGAATTCTGATGACGAATTCTCATTACGAATTCTGATGACGAATTCTCATTACGGATTCTGATGACGAATTCTCATTACGAATTCTGATGACGAATTCTCATTACGATTTCTGATGACGAATTCCTATTCCGAATTCCCATTCCGAATTCACATATTAAATAGAATTTGAGTATCTTTGTTTTATACACTCTGAATTAATTCAGACTCCGAAAAATATCTTTGTTAGACTCCGAACTTTTATATTGCTTACACTTCTAAATTTTTTTCCACTCTTTGCTATTGTTATTACACTCCTAACCTTCACTCCGAAGTTTTCATTCCGAACTTTTATGTTAGAGTTTAAAACGATGTCGTACATTCTGTTACACTTGTTTTGTTATAAAATGATGTCGTCCATTTTGTTATAAACTAACCGTTGTCTAAGTAACACGTGTACAGGTCCCTCCGAACTTTAAGGAAAATATGACCGTTGGAGAAGGAGCCGACCTTACCTATAAATAGGAGCTCATTTGAAAGAGCTCGTGGCTGATAGCTGATGGATAGCTGATTGCTGAAAAAGTGCATACATACTGTTGAAGTGATTTCTAGAGAGAGAGACTCTTATTAACTCTCAAAGCTTCGTGCGACTCCAAATGTTGGTGATTACATTCGAGGGCTTCCAGGGATAGGAAGACAGAGGTTCCGACCACCTTAAAGTTTGAGGGCTTCCTTGCTGAGGAAGACAGAGGTTGCCAACTACCTTGAAGTTGAGGGCTTGCGGGGATAGCAAGACAGAGACTCCGATCTTCGTATCGAGGGCTTACCCTGGTGTGAGTAAGACAAACTTGCTTGAAAGTATAAATCAAGGGACCTTTATCCAAGGTTGTTGGATACCCTTCTCTTTGGGTTAAAAGACTTATATTTTGTAACTATTAGTTCTACTACTTGTTTCTATTCCGCTGCATTTGTATCATAAGGAAAGTATAACTTTCTTATACTTTCTTATTTGTACTCTGATTAATTTAGATTCTATACGTTTTAAGGTAGAATCTCATATTTTAATTGTTTGTTAAGTTTCAATCTCCGGAACCATATTTCCGGAACCTACTTTCGGAATCTCTTTCCTAGTTCACTTTCGGTGTTAGAGGTGTTGTGAATTTGCTTAGTTTAATCTTTGTTAAACTTGGTTTTTTTAAGGAAACTATAGTTATTCATAACTAACTTTAAAGGTTCCAAAGGAATTTTTAAAGTATACAATTCACCCCCCCTCTTGTATATTGAGCATCTCATACTATATTTCGATCCTACAATTCCTACATGTCAAAAAAATCATAGGTTATTAAAATAGGGTTTCATGATAATTCAAGAATTTTCTCTAGATTTTGAGTTTGTGATGTGTGTTATTTTACTTATTAGATACTTAGAAAGATAAAATATATTTTTAATCAAACCTATCATTCCATATGTCAAAATTATGTGAGGTTACTTCCTATGGGTGAAAATTAAATCAGGGGTTGTTTTCCAAAATTTTCATTCTAATCTGATCTCTTTTTCTCATAATTGAATGTATAATGTATGTTTTAAACTAAAATCTCACTTTTATATTAAAAACACACACTATTAGTCATTATATAAACAATATAGATCTTAGTAATGTGAGGTTCATTTATATATATCACAATTGAATCATTTATCACTGAGTAAGTGTTTTTTGATAATTTGATCATGTTTTCTTGACTTTGAGTATGTGACTCATGTTTTTTACTTATTAAATACTTCAAATAGAAAAATACACCATCAATTATACAATCCAAACTACATGCTAGGATTATGTGTGGTTTGTTATAATATATAAAAATGACTAAATGGAAATTTTCTTATAGTTACATGATAATATGATCATGTTTTCTTAGTTTTGATCATCCAAAACATGTTTTGAACTAAAGTAAGAATTCAAATTTGGAACCACATAATTTTGTTTATACAAAACAATTCGAACCTATGAATGATGTTCAGTTCAAACATAAATATAAAAAATGAATTAGTGATTATTTTTTTATGTTTCATGATAGTCTTAGATATTTTTTGGAAAATTGAACATACGACAAACATTGTTAACTAGAATTTTACCTTTAAATTGAAAACATTCACTTTCAAACATTACAAGCACCCCACATACTAAAATAACATGTGTTTTATTCCTAAATTTAAACAATAAACAATTTTTCATTGATCTATATTTTTATGAAATTACTAGTGTTTTTTCTTATATTTAAGTATATGATTTGTGTTTTACACTTTTCAAATGCTTAAAATAGAAAAAATCACTTTTAACCATACCATACACACCACATGTTGGGATGAATTTTAGTTTATTACTATATGTGAAAAATAAATCAAAATGTATTTCTATAGTGTGTCATGATAATAAAATCACATTTTCTTAGGATTGAGAATGTAACACATATTTTAAACTAAAATATCACTTTTAAATTGGAACCACACACCTTTAGGCATTCTGATCGCACTACACATCAGAAAGATGTGAATTTTGTTTCAATGTATCATAAATGAATCATTTATCATTTAATTAGTGTTTCATGAAAATCCAAGCTTGTTTTCTTGATTTGAGTATGTGATGAGTGTGTTTTACTCTTAAAATATAAGAATTAACTTTTAATCATATTAGCCACATTTCATATCATAATGGAATAAATCATCAGTCAAAAAAATGATTCACTGGTGAAAAAATGGATCATTGATCATTTCACAATAATTTCATGATAATATAACCTCATTTTCTAGGTTTTGAACATGTGACATGAGATTTGAATTAAAATATGACTTCTAAATTAGAAATCTGGACTTTTAGTCAAACCAACCTAAACTACACCCCTTAATGCTATGCAGTTTTTTCCCATGTGGAAAAAATAAATCTAAAATAATTTTCCAAGAATTTTATAAAAATAAAAGATTATTTTTCTATAATTGACCATGAAATGCACACATTAAAATAAAATTTCTCTTTTAATTTGAAAACATTATCCTTCCGTCGTTTTGAATATGTCATGTATAGAAATAATTTATGGTTAATTCCTAAATGTTATAAATTAATAATTAATAATTGATATATACATTCATGATAATCCAAGAATTTTCTCTTAGTTTTGAGTATGTGATGTGTGTTTTATACATATTAAATGCTTGAAATGGAAAAATGAACTTTCTGTAAAACTGGATGTGCCACATGTTAGAATGAAAAGTAATTTAATTATATAGGCTAAAATTTGACCAATGGCCATTTAATTATATTTTTATACCAATATGATATATTTTTTTAAAAATGATCTTGTTATAAATATTCTAAACAAAGATTTCACTTTTAAATTGAAAACAAACACTTTCAACCATTTTGATAACACTACATGTTATGATAGTATGAATTTTATTACTAAATTTCATGATTTAATAATTAATCATTTGCATAAATTTTCATGAAAATATGTTAATGTTTACTCAATTTTGAGTATGTGACATTAATATTTTTACCATTAAAACACATAAAATATAAAAATACAATTTTAATCATATCATTCACACTGCATGTCATAATTAAGTTTTCTTTATTACTATAGTTATAAAATGACCAATCATTTTCCAAGATTTTCATAAAATATGATATTATTTTGTTAGTTTTGATCATGTGCTGAATATTTTGAACTAAAATGTGACTTCTAAATTGGAAACAAACACTTTTATACATACCAGCCAAATTGTGATTATGAATTACATGTGGTTTATTAATTAATGGAAAAAATGAATGAACTATCATTTTCGAGGATTTTTATGACAATAAAATATAGTTTTCCTGTAATAGGTCATATGGTGTTCATTTTGAACTAAAATATTACTTTTAATTTGAAAACACATACTTTCAATCATTTCAAGAAAAACAGGTATCTGAATAATGTGTAGTTTATTCCTAGTTTTTACAAATGAGTCATTGTTCATTGACTAATATTTTCATGATAACCTGAGTTCTTTTCCTCAATTTTTAGTTTTAAATAGGTATTTTTTTACTTCTTAAATGTTTAAAATGTAAAAATACACTTTCAATCATACCAACCATACAATAATTTTAAATGACATGAAATACAATCTAATAGGTAGAAAAATAAATCAACACTAATTTTCCTAGAGTTTTATGATAATATTGTCTTTTTTCTCATAATTGAGCATGTGTGGAATGTTTTAAACAAAAATATCACTTTTAAATTGAAAACAAACACTTTTAATCATTATGAGAACACCAAACATTTTAATTACATGAATTCCATTTTTACATGACATAAATAATACATTGGTAATTTTCCTAGAGATTCACAATTATCAAGAACATTATCTTAATTATGAGTTTGCAGCATGTGTTTTATACTTCTTAAACACTTAAAATGGAAAGATATACTTATCATTACACTATCCACACCATGTGTTGGAATGAAGTTTGGTTTATTCATATTGGTGAAAATTAAACCAACGATCATTTTTTTAGATTTTCTTCACAGTTTGATCTCATTTTATCATAATTAATCATGTGATACATATTTTGAACTAAAATTTTACTTTTAAATTAAAAACTCATACTTTCAATTGTTCTAAGAACATTGTGTATCATAATTTCATTTGGTTCATTCTTACATATCACAAATAAATAATTTATTATTGAAATAGATTTTCAATAAAATCAATGCAAGTTTGATTGGTTTTGAGTATTTCATGTGAATTTTGTACTTCTTAAACACATACAATTAAAAAAAACTTTAAAACATGTCATTAACACTATTTTTTAAAATGATGTGCATTCCTATAGGTGAAAAATTAATCAAAGGTCATCTTCTTAGAGTTTCATGATAATAAAATCTCTCTTTATTAGTTTTGAGAATATAACAGATGTTTTGAAGTAAAATGTAAATTTTAAATTGAAAAAACACACTTTTATTCATTATAACTAAACTATAAATTATAATGTGACATGAATTTTTTAATATTGTTTCAGTACTGAACTTTGATGCACTTTTTTAGATAATTAAATTGAAAAAATAAGTTGTAGATAAATACCTTTTTAAGAGTTTCCTAAATATTTAGATACTACATAACCTGGACATCCATCCCAGAATTCATTGATTTGACCATATTTCAATATCGTATAAGCATTATCCAGATAATACTAAAAATATATAATAAATTCAGGGCTGATAAATATTTCAAATCAAGGTGTATATATTTAAAATTTATATATATATATATATATATATATATATATATATAATAGATACCCTTAAGGGTTTTTGAGTTTTTTTATGGTCTAGGATATCTTTCATAAATCTACAGATGTAGTAACCATAATTTTTTTATAAGGTTTGTTTTGGTACTGTGATAACATGCGAAATTACAAGAAATATTTTTATGGAATATGTTCCAATATTGAATTGTTAATATATATAGGACAACATATCACCATTTATAGTAGTCCATCGGTTTCTTCTTGTTATCCACTTTCCTTTAACCCCTTAGTGATCAATACATTAGCACCACACTTCTAAAGAAAACATGAAAATTATTACATATTATATAGCACATATTCAAAAGACTATAAAATTATTAAAATATAACAATTAATAGATAAAAATGGATATCACATGAGGTTTAGTTTTTTATATCCAAGCATTGGATCCAAAAAAAAATATCATAGGATTAACTAGACTTGTCAAAATTAGCATTAAATGTAACCTAGAAAAAATTCAAACATTAACGAGTACTGTATACTAAGAACCAGAAATTATCCTAATAATTATTGGTATATATATTTTTACCCTTTCATAGGAGGTATTAATAATAAATTATCATTTAATGATATTAATTTGAATAAAATTTCAAATCCATCATGCTCTACTAATAATTTCATATTTATCCATTGATATTAATTTTTTTGAATGAAGATGGGGACTTCCAAATATGAAAAAGATTATCCAATTTTTTATTGACTTAAAATTTGTAATAAATATATCTAAAACAAAAAATAACACTTTTAAAATTTTAATATAAATAGTATATCAGTAATTTGAAATATAAATTTTTTTTATATGCCTTATATATACATTTATAAATTAATCTCCTAACCAATTACACTTTGGAATTTCAATTATAGTGGTAAGACTAATAAATTCAACATACTTTTGGCCATTCATCTATACTATTAAATCTAATTTTATAAAATTTCCATATTTAAAATATGAATCTTAAAATTTATTTAAAGTTATTAGTTATATAAGGGCTAAATGTGGAGTAAAATTAGGGTATGTAGTATACATTTGTAATGTAGTAGCTGATCTCTTTGACTATAATAACATAGATGATGGTTTCCCTATCTGTAAATAAAACAATAATTTATAAATTTTTTATTTATAAAAAAATTTATTGAGTATAATATTAGCTTGAAATGACATACCCATTTTTTATTTGGTTCATAATAAGTGTTATCACTCATACTACAAATGTTCTAATGGCTCATTTAACTATTAAAATGTCAACATCATCAATGGGAATAGGTAGATCTTCTCTTGGATCACTAGTTACCTAAATCTCTACTCTAAATGGCCTATAAATGATAATGTATTATTAATTATATCGCCTTGAATATTGTACACTGCACCTTTGGAAATCATTTAGTGTATGAGTGTTTAAAGATATTGGTCACAAATAGTTTCACCCAGAAATATTTCAAAACAACTAAATAATAAATACTTTTTTATTGCACATATATCAAAAAAACTACAAAAATGAGTGCTTTTAGTATGTCATGCCTTTTGGGGGAAAAGTAGCTTCAAAACTGGGTATTTTTAGTTTTATATATAGTGTTTCTAATGGTTGTTTCACTGATTGCTTCTCTTTTATTATCAACACATTTCATTTCAAGATTACGTATTTTTTTTAAAGGAAACTTTATTTTATTTATAAATCTTTTTAAAACTCCTCATATTTATGTTTAGTATACTTTTGTGTTTTTTCCTTAAACTATTCACTCGGTGAGACCCAAAACCCACCCCTCTAACACATCCAAACTACTATAAACAATGAAAAACTAGTTAAAGTATTTCTTTTTCAACTATAGTAAATAACTCATCTTGTGTCTAAACGAGATGAGAAAAACTTAATATATATGTTTTATGATTTAAAATATAATGTCATAATAAGTTTCACAATATTTATGTTTATAAATTCATCTTATGCTTCTTGAATATTTTCATCTATAATTCATCCATTATTATTAAAATGAGCCTCCATCCACACTGACTGAAATGGTATTGAAGTAATAGATGGATCCAATTGATTAATCTACATCTCACCACATATACACTAAAAAATTTTATATAACTATTTAATTATAAAATCTAATAATATAGTGATTTATTTTTAATTTTAATATACCCCATTGTTGTTTTGTGGTATTGGTATTGTGGATTTGAAGTATATTTATTATCTCTAGTGATCCTTTTGTGTTTTTATAGAGAAACATATATGAAAATATATTTATTAGACATTCCATGACATATTAATTAAAATCACGTATAATTTAACTTAAAACTATCCTCCTTTCATCCTACAGTAAAAGAGTTCTAAGTTTCATGAGAGATGAAGATGAAATATAATGCATGTGGGTGGGGATTGATGTTTCCACCGATATCTCTCATATACCTAGTTGATAGTATTTTTAAAAATCATTAAGAGCCTTATTGGAATGTTTTATAATAGAATCCATTAAAAATTATCTATAATAAATGCATTCTTCAAAATAAAATAAAAATTCCATTTCAAAACTTGATCTTAATGTAATAAAAATGAAAGTGTAAGAGTATGTTTCTTCAATGTCCTTCAAAATAAGGAAATTCATTATAGGTATGAAATTATGTCAAATATATATATCAGTTGGAATATTAAATCTAATACAGGAACTAGTGTAACTTACAAGTATTGATTTATCAGGGTGAATTGGATGACCATATTCAATCCATATAACCTAGAAATTTTGACATTTTCTTCTTGATTTAACAATTTTTTTAACCTGGATTTGATTATGATTTTTTATTACTTATAATTTAGTAGAGTTTCTTCTTCTCCCTTGATATCATTAAAATTTTATTTATCATGTTGAGTAGAATCTCGAGGTAGATAATACATTTTCTGTATTATAAAAAAATTTAATATGTAATATTCTTATTGATTATCCAAATTCATTATATATAATCACCATTAGCATAAAATTCATTATATCCACTATGTTTAACACAAAATTATTATAACATCCTAAGGAAAAGAACACCCCTATTAAATTGACACTTGATTTAATATTTTATATTTTTCTAAAAGAATAATGAAAAAAAAATATATTTTTTATTGTAATTATAATTGATGAAATATATATAAAGTTACAAATATTATCAATTTATTTCCAATATGAAACCATCACCTTAAAAATGCCCTTTTTTAGTAATTACTTTTATTTTAATTGTACAGTGAATTCAATTTTTTTCATAAAATAATATTATTATGGTGAATATTAGTATTTTATGGGCTACATACCCCTTTAGTTGAATTGTATTTCCATTTCCATAATTTCTTCCCTTCCCTTTATAGATGATGTATACATAAAAAATACATTAAAAAATACAATATAAAGATGACGTATTATTGAGTTATGAAATTTATAAATATACATCTATTGTTAGGATTGGTTGTGTGAGAAATTATTTTCCAACTAATTGTTGTGCCATCTAGAAAGGTGAAACTTTTGGAACTGCATATGGAATCATATGTAGAATGATGCATTTGGACTTGGAGTCTAGAACCAGGAGATGCAATGATTGATTATGGACAATAAAGTTCTGAAGAAATAATCTTATATTAGTAACTCTGTTAATTTTGTGTAACAATAACCTAATGGTTATCAAATTATGCAATATGTTCTTCATAGGTATATATAAGAGTAAATAAAGTTCATTTTTGGATAATTTCACTATTCACCATATGGATTAGTTGAGGTGGTGGCACTCAAATGGTTCCCATGATTGAGTGGAGATTCAACCATGAAGATTTAATAGTAGTGAAATCGTGTTAACTGGAATTTAGTTGTGGTAATTATCTGTAAATATACTAATTGTTATTAATTTTATTTTACTTAAAATTATTGTACATAAAGTTTAGTCAAGTTTTTATTTTAATTGTCCCATTAGAATATCTTATTTCCTATCCTATTGAATTTTTTGTTTCCCATGGAGTAGGACTTCTCTCCAATCACATAAATTCATATGTTCCTTCTTTAAAAAAATTACTTTCATTTATTACTTGTTCTATTTGGGTTGTTTGTTATGAGTCCCTATGATAATTCATAATGTGTGTGAATTGGGTTCTTACGTTTATTGGTTTCAAATAAACTTATATGTGGTTTAATGAATTTGGACATTCTCTCTTTCTTTATTTTTAATTTGAGGAGTTCATAGGTTGAGTGGTTATGAATTTTTGATTCTAACATAACGAGTGGTATCAATTCTTGGTATATTGTTTTGTAGGGTAGCCTAGATAGTGACTTACAAAAGGAATGAGCTTCATATCCTTTAACCTTTTATAATTAAATGGTAGAATTATATTTCATAATATCGAATTAGAAGAGGCAACGGTGTGGGTAGAGAAGTTTGATGGTATGAACTTTAGTTTCTAGAACTTGGGTTGAAGTACTGCCTTTTCTAAAAGAAATCATATCTTCCATTGGTCTGGGTGAATCTAGAAGTAATGGACAAATAAAAGTGTAAAATACTCAACAGGAAGATTTTGGGTGTAGTTTTGATGATGTTGACCTAGAATGTGGCCATCAACATCCATGACGTTAATTAAATTACTGAATTAATGGTGAATCTTATGAACATGTATGAGAATACCCATGTAGTGAACAAATTTTTCATGTTTTAATGACTTTTCTACATGAGTTTATCATTTGGGAGGTTAGAAAATAATCATATGAGAAATTTCAACATAATATATAGTCAACTAGAGTTCATTGGTATGAATTTTGTTAAATGAGTGTGGGACTTAATTCTTCTATCATTGCTTCTAGAATCATGGGACGTGATAGTGACTACTTTCAGTAACTCCAATGGTAATAATGAATTGGTTTTTGAGGAAATTTTTTAACATATATTGAATGAGGAGTTCCAAAAGGATGATATTTAAATTGATAATAGAAGGGAGTTTAATATGAAATACAAGAAATGATCTACCTAAATAACTCATAAGAATGGATAGAGAATCTAAAGATATGGGAGTCTTGGGAAGCTGATTGGTCCTGAGGAATTTTCATATTGGTACTACAAAAATAAGGAACATTTATAGAATAACTTATAAGAGATGTGTGTTAAATCTATAAATCATTCTTTTGTTTTATCAAAAAACACTAAAGTTGAAGGGGAGGATGACACTTTGATCCTAAGTGTCATGAGTTTGATAGAGTCATAGATCCTTAACTCTAGAGCCTCATTTCATTCAAATTCAAAAAGAGGATGTATACACAACTATGTGACCATAATACTTGAAAAGGTTCACCTTATATATGGACAGGTACTTGGTGTTCTTGGAAAATGATATCTAATCATTCAAATAAATAATGGATATATGCGGAACTTGTAAGTTATTTAAAATATCTTGGGTTTATGGAAGAACATAATTTACATTATTCAACATGATATTGTGGAATTTTATACTATCTTTGTAGATGGAGTGTGGAAGATCACACATAGTTCCATAGTATTATATTATGGTTTGAATGATAAAACAATGTACCAAACCATATTTTCAGAAACAATCATTCATAATGGAGTAATGTCTTTTAGAATTGTAAATTTTTGGCTGGCCCATCTCGGTCACGTTAGTGAGAAAGGATTATGGACCTTGGATAATAAAGGAATTCCTAATATTGATCTTGTTTAGTATGGAACATT
The DNA here is from genome assembly GCA_963277665.1 of Viscum album. Lineage (NCBI taxonomy): Eukaryota > Viridiplantae > Streptophyta > Magnoliopsida > Santalales > Viscaceae > Viscum > Viscum album. Next base: position 1,256,135,827 of record OY728151.1, on the reverse strand, counting down.
TAAGGATTTAAACCAAGTCATGTAGTGAGAGGTGTAATTCAATATAGGTTGAAAATCATTAAAGAATTGAAATATTGAGTTGATTCATATGAATATATGGGGACCGACAATAATTGGATCTCGTGGGGGGGCATTGTATTATGTTAACTTAATTAAGAATTCTAAATTTTTCAAAACATTAGAATTAAAGTGTGGGCGTTTTCCCTCAAACACAACTCTAATGTTTTCAAAACATTTATCAAATAGAGAACCATGGTGGAAGTTGAGTCTATAATTAAGCTAAAATGCCCTTAGTATAATAATGGCGGAGAGTATGGAGGAAGAGAGTTACAAATTTATTGTTAGATAAACAAGATCTAGATGGAGAATATTTTTCCTAGATAATGAGATAAAAATGGTATAGTGTAATGGATGAATCAAACATTTAATGAGATATATAGGAGCATAAAGTTAAGTTTTGGGTTCCCAAAGAAGTTTTAGGTTCCCAATGGAGTTTTGGACTGAAATAGTTTATTGTATATAATGTCCCATTAATCAAAGTCCTTATGAATAGATAAAATAAAAACATCTAAAATAAATATGTATTATAAGTAAGGTGGACTTTAGTCACCCAAATTTTTTTAAATGCATCACATATTCCTATGTAGATTCCAAGGATAGGAATAAGTTTGAAGATATGTCCAAAACATGTTTATTTTTTTCTATGATTAAAAATAAATTTGTTTCAAACTTTGGTATAAAAATCATTGAAAGTTTATAAAATTCCAAAATGTCCTCTTTAATGTGGAGATCTTTTTGGAAAGATTGAAACTAGTAATAATATATTCTTGGGATCTAATAAACGATGGATCGAGCTATGGTTGACCTAAGTTAAGGCTTAATGTTGTTAATATATTCCAAGAGAATATGAAAAAATAATTTTGAGGGATATAAAAAACTTCTAGAATGGAAGATGTTGATCATTTTTTGAAGGTAACATTTTAAAATGTTCTAAAATTCTAAAGGATAGTGGCATATCTAGGCCCGGTTTTGGAAGCATGAGATATAGAAGAATATGAAACTCAAGGATTGATGTGGTCTATCAGATTCATAAGGTCAGTGGAAATTTTTTATTCTAAAATTCATTTTTTACTACTTATATTTGGTGGGGAACCCAAAAATAATTATTGAGGTGAGAATTAAATGTGAATCATTGCAATGACAGTTAGCAATGAAGTAATAGTTGGATTCCTTGCATGTTTTCTATATATAGGATCTAACAGAATTACCTCAAGGAAATAGGGAACTCCAAAAAAATTGGATTTATCATCTGAAGGTAAAAGTGGATGGTAGATTATGATACAAGTTATATCTAGTTGTGAAAGGATATCAAAAACCACATGGTGTGGACATTAGATAAATTTATTACTTATTGTAAAACACACACAAAATTAGATGGTGATCATCCGAGTTGTCATGGAAGTTTTTTTATTGAAAAAATTGACATCAAGACTATTTTTCTTCATATAGAATTAGAGAAATAAATCTATATAGAGATACCAGAAAGTTTCATACTAAAATGTAATGAGGGTCTAGTATGAAAGATTAAGAAAAGCCTGTATGGGTTTAAGAAAGAACCAAGGCAATGGAATCAAAAGATTGAAAGATTCACACAAAAAGCAGATGTCATGAACAAACATGGGTATCTAGAAACTATAGTAGATTCATCTCATAATAATGTCTGAGGTTCATTATAAATTATCTCAAGCTTTCAAAAAGTTCCATGGGTATCAATGTGACTATTGGGAATGATTTAACCTTTATTACATAATAAATAATAGGTTTAATAATAAAAAGTTAGTCTAAAAAAGAAAATAAACAACCATTTCATTATAATATGAAATTATAAGGTAAATAAGGAATAAATAACTAGTACATGATACTTAGTAATAAAAATACACCATTATCCTTACGTTTCACATGACCAGCTCATTTACCACCTCCTCCACATATCTAAACCAAATCCATTGTCCACACATAAAAATCAGAATCATCATTCATACCTATAAAATAGACCATGATAATATAGGGATACATATACACCAAGTTATGTATGTAGGGTGTGAGATAAATATTTGTTAGATATCACTAAATTCATTTTCTTTGAAGAAACATACATACTAGTTTGAAAATAAAAATATAAAAATACAATTGTATTTACCTTTCATTAAAGAAAATAAAAATGGATTTAATTTTAAACATAATTTAAAGAGATATAATTTAGACATGTAAATTAATTAATGTATATAATAAATTTAAGAAAATATAAATGAGGACCAATTTATAACAAAATTTGTAAATGGGAATTATGGGTAGATGACCTATGAAACTAAGGTAGGTACACTAAGGATCCTCATTCATAAAATATTCATCATCATAAAAATATTTATATATGTTACCATAACCATAAACATGTCCATATCCATATCTATAACCACATCCAACTATGTGAAGACCATTATCCAGAGCATGATCCTTTACTAGTAGTGAATCCTGTGGTGGTCTAGTCAGTGTCTCATCGTGACTATCCACCCTAGATAGAGTCTCATCATGTCTAGGAGGGAACAATCTAAGGAGTGTTACCTTAAGGACTATCTTGGAACTTAAATCTCCTAGGTATCCATGGTTTTCCCCATGAATATTTATCTAAATCAACAGGTTTAGTAATTTAAAATTTTTATTATAATTTTAATTCCATCATAAAAAAATCCCACAAATCATTATATATTGAAACCCAACACTTTTATAACCAAAACTAATGTAATCATAAAATATATATAATGAATCTTCATATTTTTTAAAACATATCAAAGTGTATGACATCTATCTTTTTTAACTTTAACTAAACCTTGTAAATCATAAAATGAGGTATAAATGAAACATGTTATCCTTATGGAAAAAAGTATACTTCCAAAAAACTACACATGCACTTAATCATTAAAAACATTGATAAATACTTAATATTAATTAATTATAATTCAGAAGAAACAATTTCCTAAAATATCTTTCAATTTATTCAAGAAAAACCATTCTTAGAATTTAATCAAACACCTTATGTGAATATAAATACGAGTGCATAATTTTCCATGTGTTTTTTGATAAAATACTTTTTGAAACAAAACACAATTGATTAATCAAGCATGGAATAATATTATAAATACACCATAAAGAGTTTCAAAGGGAATTTAATAGGTAGGAAATAAATTTTAAATGCACATGCATAAATGGTTTTACTAAGGAAAGGGGAAAAGATAGAATCACCAACATATATATAAAAAACCCCATACCCTTTGATAACCAATGGTAGATTTGGGTTATAAAGGATGAGATATACCCTTTAATAGTGAAAAAACCATTGAAATTAGGGGGGTTATGACATAGAAAAATCCCTTCATGTTAATAACCCTATATTGGATAAAAATGTGAGAGAAGTAATAGGGTGAAGGAGATATGAGGAAGAGGAGAGTAAATAGGATGGATTCCATACCCAGAACCATATTTTTTAATTCTATATGGTGTATCAAAGGTTAAATAAGATGAGAGAAGGATAAATCCCACTCCCCCACACTTTTCAACCTCAAAATAAGGGGTAAGGGATTCTCATACCCTTTATCTAATATCTAATAAATAATAATAAAAACAAAAACAACAACAACAACAATAATAATAATAATAATATAATGGGGAAAAAATTGAAAACACTAACCCCATCTAGAAATAATTTCACACAATAAATAATTTCATCCATTATTATTTCTGACTTAAAAAATGATAATGATGCTGATATTTATAATAATGATGATGATGATGATGATAATAAAACACATAACACATTAATTTTTATTAAACATTGTTTAGGTAATAAAAAAAATTCTTAACCATACAAATAATACACTAACATAATTATAATATTTTATAAATCAGTTTTGAATTGTATCCAAAATTCCGGATATGAAATTTGAATGCTTTGGATCTAGGGTGTTTGATAATAATAAATATACTTAAATATTTAGGGTTGTGGCATGAAAATTATCCCTTCCATAATTATTTATTACCATGTAAAACCCCCCTTTTGGTATCATTATTTAAAATTAGAATCAAATTTCAATAAAAAAATATATAATATTTTATAAAATATTATAACAATTTCATTTATTTAATAAAATTCTTCAATTTAAAATTTAATTCTTATAATTTTACCTTCATTCATGTGATGGGTATTCCTTTCCATATGAATTATCATATTATATGATAATTCCACACAATGAACCCAGGTAGTGGCATACCATTACCCAAGTGGATGCTCTCCACCTATTGAAAAATTAAATAAATAATGACTCAATAGAATGGATCCATTACCTAATTGTCATTTAATTTTATTATTAATTAAGTTATAAATTTAGGTTCCTTTTCCTTAAACTATAATGCCCCAACCCTAGTTACCCTGAGTTAGTGCATTATTTTGTTTCATTTGCATGATCACAAGAAATTAAATCCTAAAGGACTTATTAGTTTAGTAGCCTTGGAAAAACTATATACAAACATAAGTTTTATATTACATCTTGAAACGAAAACAACATAGTGTCCCCTTTGAAAACACTCATATACCTTATATTATACCTACAAGTTAGTCATAATATACTTCTTCGCATACTGGGGGAAAATAAAACATAATAAAGGGGTGAGATCAGATGCTCAGTAAGAATAGAAAATATAGATAAATCTATCATAAATAAGAATAAACTTATTTAGGCAAGGTATAAAATTGAAACAAACTACTTTTAAACTTAGTCTTCATCATAATTTGGAAAGAATAAATCAAATAATTCCTTTTAAACATTCACATGGATAATCTAACAGTCTAATAATGACATGAAATATCAATAATGTATCTCATATTGAGGGAATTAATAATACCGGATATCATAACCATACCATCAAGGCCTTGTTCCAAGACCATAAATAACCATATAATCAAGGCCTCATTCCAAGACACTATTTTTTCTCATGAGATCTTCCAATGAATCAAGAGGATATATTAGGCCCCACCCATCACATACTAAGTCCAATTCATTCCTCTTATGAAAGGGGTAAAATAGAACATAAACATTCATATTAAAACTAGCATAAAAAATGTTAATAATTTAACTATAAACCATGAATGGTATCAAAATAGAACATCCATAGTAAAATATATAATAAAACCTTAAATAAAATATAGAATATTTTATAATGATAATTCAACCTAAATTAAGAATAAAATTCACAAATTATGTTGATATAGATGAAAATAATCTTACAAAATCATTAGAACTCATTGATAGAAATATCCCTTTTTACTTTGAAATAATTTAAAAGCCACGAAATTATAAAAGAGAACATTTATTTTGAAAATAACCTTTTAATATTGTAAGGGAAACTTCAAAATGTTAATCCATCATAATGGTAGAAAAATAGTCGCTCGTTCCGTATAATTTAATAAAACATTCTTTCCTTAATTTTCCAAAAAGGTCATAAAGTACATCATTTGAAAAATAATGGAAAGTTTCCTTTAAAAAAATTATAAAAATTCAAACAGGGGTAAAAAATTATTAAAATAATTTTGATGATATATTTAAATACATTTTATGAAACATGGACGTGTATGATAAATATGTCCTAGTAAATACTTACATATAAATAACCTTGGATAATAATGAGATTGTAAAATTAGCCCTTACCTTGTACTTTCCTTTAGTCGAGGATGTATTAAAATCCTGTATAATTGTTAAAATATGTTATTAAATTATACCAAAACCATATCCATATTTATGATATCATATATGATCCTCTTATATTTTTTTGTTAATAATATTTCGTTATTACAATTATTTCGGGTGTTAACTGCTTTGTTTTCCTATTCATTCTTTATTGGGTTAGTCATGTTCATTATGTATAGGATATATTTTATTCATTTACATAATAATATTAAGATACAAAAATTTATATTTACTTATATTATAAATTTGATTATAATTCTTTAACGGTTAATGTGGAGAATGAATCTCACCGCATTGTGGAGACGGTAGGTCGTTTGTATGCACGAGCGACGATATCATTTTCTTAATGGTTAAATGGTATATAATTGGATAGAATATTAATTATAAATAATCATTATAATGTTATATTCATTATTTATAACCATTAAACTTATCATTTTACCCATCCAAATAAAGTAGTGTTGAATAATAAATTACACCACAACGTGGAGACGATAAGTTGTACATACGCACGCATGGTGATATTGTTATCCGTATGATGGATAAATAGAGGAATATTTTTTTTACATAATTAAAAAAATATTGAAAAATTTATATTATACTATATTTATTACTTAGTAAGCAAACAACATTGGAAGATGAAGTATAATAAGAAAAGAAATTAAATGGAATTGGTCAAACAATTACCTCTTCCTTGAGTGTCTCTATTTGATTTACAGAAAAGGACTTCTTAGGGGGGTTTTCTGCCCAAATTATGGACCATAAGATGCTGTTAGAGAATTTGGTAGGATAATTGGGTAGTTTTTGTCATAGTCAAAGGGTTTTATAGGTATGAATAAAAGAGAAGGCGAGGTGACCTTTTATAATCAAGGGGATGGGCACTTTTGGAAACTCCAAAATTATTAATTTATTATAAATTTATTTTATATTTAAAATAGATTAAAAGTTAGTTTTTTATATTCTAAGATGATTATGGGTCTAAATACTCTCAATAGAAGATTTTTATACAAGTTTAGGTCAGAAAATTAACATTATCTTTTGGATTTAACCCTTAGCTAACCAGTTTAACTCTTACCATGTTTACTTGTCTTTTTATAATATTGGATTAATATATTTACAATAAAATGTCAAAAAATCCCAATTGGATCATTTTTGGAATATTTAACATTATAATAATTAGTTCTATGAACCTAAGTTTTTTATTAATTTTATAACATTTAAAAATATTATTTATTTTAAAGTATCATCTATGTCAATTTTGATGTTATTCAATATTTTCATTTTTAGATATATCAAAACAGAATGATAACTTCAAAAAAATACTTCCAATATGTAACCAAAATGTCTATGTTATCTATAATATTCGTTTATGTCATTAATTAAGTAAAGTTTTATTTATTTTAATATTTTTAATATCGTTTAATTGATTCTTCCTGTAATAATTCAATTAATGCATCATTATTGTGTCGCCATTTAATTTAATTATTTGTTTTCTAAAATTATAAATAAAGTACCATTATGTAGATAATAATTTTAGATTTCTAATTACTATTTATAGTTGACCATATCACTTATATATCCTCATATTAAAAATTATATAGTCATTAAAATTTGAATATGACATTTTTAACTCTTCTTTAAATAAAATATAATAAATTTACGAATTGAACAAAAGTGGCTTAAAAAGAATCATATTTTAATATAAGTTTTATTTTGGTATAAAAATACTTATCTAATTAAATTAGGAAAAGTTTTGTGGTAATATTATGTTATTATAATATTATTTTTACCTTTAATTACCCTCTTTACCTCTATCCGTGGTAAATAAATTTCAAAAGTTACTATTCAAAAATAATTGTTTTGATCCTATTAGAACAAAATTTTCATACTGATTAAGTCCATGTATTTCTATTTTTTGAAATTCAGTTCACATAAGCTATAAAATTGTGTTTAGTGCTAATCCGCAGCTGTGGTTAGAATGCGAGTAAAAGTGACATTCAAAAGTTTTAAAAAAATTATATCTAATTCAATTTTAAAAATGAATCCTATGACCTAAATTGGAAAAATATATTTATTATTTATCTATCATTACTTTAAAATAAATTAAAAGTAAAATAATTATTTAAATGAAAAGGTCGGTTTTTTAACAATAATGCAGTATTTTTTACTATTCATCAAAAATTGAAACTTTTCATAAAAATACAAAAAATTAACTATAAGATAATTTTGATATTCCTAATTCAAAAATGAAGTCTATTTGGAAAAATAAAATTTATAAATTTATAATTTCGTTAATACTATTCATAATCGCTTTTTAAACAGCTAATTTTATAGGTCATGCTGAGCTCAAACTCGATGTTGCATGTAGTGAAAGCTATTGAATTATTTAAAAGGAAGCATACCATGGAAGCTTGGGATGTTACATTCTTCCCTCCTTCAAATAATTTCATCCTTGAAATTTCTAGAATATCACTTCATAAAAATATTCGGGTGGTTATTCATCATAAGTTCCTTAGGTTATCATGTCGCATTTTCCATTTTTTGGTTTCTCCAAATAAATTTAACAATAAGAGTAGTCTGATTTCTCAATACTTGTTCTCTGGTATCAAGAATATTTATAATATCTTCACAATAAGACATATCAGTTTCTAGTTCTATTTCTTTGTAGGTGAGTACGTGTGTTGGGTCTGGAATTTATTTTCTTAACAGTGATACATAGAACACATCATGAACTTTGGAGTGACTTAGTGGTATTGCCAAATGGTAAGCTAAAACTCCAATTTGTTCCAGAATTTCAAAAGTTCTTATGTACTTAGGGCTTAATTTATCCTTCTTAATGAATCATATAACACCCTTCCATGAAGATACCTTCAAGAAAAAATGATCTCCCACTTGAAATTCCAAATCCTTCCTTTGGTTATCGGCATAACTCTTTTGCCTACTTTGATCTGTTTTGATATGGTTTTGAGTAGTCTTTACCTTTTTTTCATTTCCTCAACAAGTTTTGGGTCTATGATTTTTTTCACCAATATCATCCCAACAAGTTGGTGTACAACATCTTTTTCCATATAACACTTCATATGGTTCCAACTGAATACTTGAATGGAAGATAATGTTGTAGGAAAATTATACTATAGGTAAATATTGATCCCACTTACCTTGAATGTCAAGTGATCAAGATCTAAACATGTCTTATAAGGTTTGAATATTCCTTTTTGATTGTCCATCAGTTTGAGGGTGGTAGGCAGTGCTCAAACGAAGCTCAGTATCTTGGGCCTTCTGAAGACTTTTCCTAGATCTTGATGTAAAACGAGATCAAGATAAAAAAATCAATAGGGGTACACCATGAAGTCTTACAACATCATTAATATATAGTCTTTATAAAATATTAAGTGGTAAATCTTATCGTATAGCAATAAAATGTGCTTATTTGGTAAGACGATCAACAATAACCCATATCGCGTCATTTCTTCTAGGAGAATTTGGTATCCCTGTGATAAAGTCTATCATAATATCATCCCATTTCCATATAGGTATAGAAAGAGGTTCCATTACTCTTCTAGGATGTTGTCTTCTTGCCTTCACCTATTGACAAAACAAACATCTCAACACATAATCAGTAATCTCCCTCTCCATATTGTCCAACCAAAAATGTTCCTTCAAATATATAAGCGTATTAGTTCTACCAAGGTGTATGGAGAAATTGTAGCTATGAGCATCATCCAATAATTCCCTTTTTAGATTAGGTATAGTAGGAACACAAAACCTCTTCCCAAATTTGAAAATCCCTTCTTAATAAATTAAGCTGATGAATCTCCCATCAATTACAACTTTAATTTTCTTTCGAAAATCCTCATCATCATACTAAGAACTTTTTATCCTTTCCAGTCAAGATGATTTTGCAACCATTTGAAAAAGTAGTGATGTTTCACCTTCTATGATAATTCCCATATCTATATTTATTAGATTTATGCACATAAGATCCATTTCAAATCTCATTTTGTTTAGAACTACATGTTATTTTCTTCTCAAAGCATCTGCCACCTTATTTTTCTTCCCTAGGTGGTAGTGTATTTTGAAATCAGAATCCTTGAGTAGATCAATTCATCTCCTTTGTCTCATGTTGAGTTCTTTCTGTGAGAAAATAGATTTAAAACTATTGTGATCAGTATATATCTCACATCTTTCACTATTGAGATATTTTCACCATATTTTCAAAGAAAATATTACTGTGGCTAACTCAATATCTTGACATGGATAGTTTTGTTCATGAATTTTTAACTGCCTTAATGAATATGCAATAACCCTGTTATTTTGCATAAGAATACAACCAAGTCCTTTCCTTGATGCATCACTATAAATCACAAACCCATCATTCCTAGATGGTAAAGTTAAGATAGGAGCATTGAATAATTTTATCTTCAATTATCCAAAAAATTATTCACACTCTTTTTTCCAAAAAAAAATTAACCCCATTACATGTGATATTAGTTAATGGGTTTTCCAATATGGAAAAATTCTGGATGAAATGCCGATATTAACCTGCTAAACCAATAAAAATGTGTACCTCAGTTATAATCATTAGTGATGGTCATTCTTGTATTGACTTTTTTATTTGCAGGATCAATAGAGATTCCATCCTTTGAGAAAATATGGCCCTGAAAATAAATTTCCTAAATATGGAATTCACACTTGCTAAACTTCTCAGATAGTTCATTTATTCTAGGTGTATTCATAAAAATATTCAATTTATTCTCATGATATTCATAGATTTTGGATTATACCAAGATATAATCAATAAATACTATGAAAAAATAATCAAGATATTCCTTGAACACTCTGTTCATTAGATCCCTGAAAATAAGGGGTGCATTAGTCAGTCCAAATAGCATTATTGTAAACTCATAATGCCCATACCTGGTTTGGAATGATTTATTTGGAATATATTATTTCATTACACACAATTTATGATATCCATAATGAAGTTCAATCTTCGAAAAATATTTATATCCATGAATTTGATCAAATAAATAATCAATGTGAGGTAGAGGATACTTTTTCTTTATTAAAATAGCATCGATTTCTCAATAGTTAAGCACATCCTCATTGATCCATCTTTCTTCTTAACAAAAATAATTGGGGCTCCCCATGTAGAAACACAAGGATGAATAAATACCTTATTAAACAAATCCAATAGTTTTTTCTTCAGAACTAATAATTCCACAATGGACATTCTATAGGGAGTTTTTTATATTGTCCTTGCATTAGGGATTAAATCAATATTAAACTCAACTTCCTTCTCTAGATAATGTCTAGGAAAATACTTTGTAAATACATAAATATATTCTCATATAATAGGAAAATACTTAATTTTAATATCTATTTCTTTATCCTTAGATGTTATTTCCTCTTCCTCCCTAAGTATCTCATTCAATAAAGCTAATGGGTGTGGGTTTTGATAAGAATCTGGCGATGAATTTTCTACTCTAATGATAATAGACTCTATATTTTCCTTACAAATATCAACTTCCTTCTTCTTGTAATAAATTTTCACATGATATTTCGATATACAGTCCATAATAAGGATTATATCGAATTTGACCATAGGTATGATGATAAATTCAGTAGATAAAGCACATTGATATTCCATAATGAGAACCGCCTAACATATATTTATTTCAATAAGACTTCCCTTTGGGGTTTTGACTAAAAACTCCCTTATTAATGTGAATTAGAAATATCTAATTTTTAAATAAAATTGATAAGATATAAAGGAATTCAAGGATCTAGAATCAAATAAATATTTGGCTAAATTTGAGGAAACGTTTAAAGTACCAGCCACCACATCATTAGGAACTTTAACCTCGGTAGTTGTGATTGTAAAAGCTTGTACTTTCTCCCTTGGACTTTTCTAGGGAAATTTTCCTTGACGGTTAGTAAAATAATTTTCATAATGTACCATCCCTTTACAATTGTAGCATCAAACATTGATAGCTTCTTTCTTCCCTTTTCAATCACGATCTTGGTGGTCTTTTTCTCCACACTTATAACAAACTCTCATTCCCTTTAAGTAAGTACCGAGGTGTTTCTTCCCACAATTACTACAGGGTGGAATATCATATTTTATCTTCTTCCCCTTATTTACTTTTCTAGAGTATTCAGAATCTCTCTTCTTCTCTTTCTTTCATTTAAAGTCATAAGACTAAGAGAATTTCTTTTCTGTCCTGATAGCACATGAGACTATATCTTTGTACAATAAGAAAGATTGTGAGAATAGTTCCCATCATAGGAATGGTTCTAACCCATCATATAATCGATCAATATTACTTCTAGGATTATGTATTTAATTTACAACAATCCTTGCTAACCTTGTGAAGTTAGCTTTATACTTTGTAACATTTTCATCCTCTATCTACCTCAGACTCAGAAATTGCCTCTCCATATACTCTTGTAGATCATGAGGAAATTATTTTTTTAGGAAGAGTTATTTAAATTCCCTCCATTACATATTTTATACCTCTTCATAATCCTTTATATTTTGAATTAATGACCACCGTTGATCTGCATCTCCTAATAGACGATAGACTTCCATAACAACTTGTTTCCTTTAGTTACTCTCTAAAGCAAGAAATATTTTCTCTAAGGAATTTATTCATTACTCATTTAAAAATGGATTTGTTGTCCCATTAAATGTTGGAGGTTATTGTATCATGAAGCAATATAACAGTGATCCTACACATTCTAGATCAGGATGCTCTATACAGGTAAGGTTGTTATTCATAACCTGAGTCAATTTTCCCAACATGGTTATAAGTTATTCAATGCCAGTTGTACCACCAACTCCACTATCATTATATTTCATGGGAGGTAAATTCCTACATTTATTATGTGTGTTGATATGATTTCAATTCCTTCCACTATAAATCATTTCTAAACAATGTAATATTCTACATTAGGTTATGAATCATAATGAAAAATTCCAAACTAGTAAAATACTTAACATAAATAGAAAATTTTATTCATATTTAATCCATAATCCTAAAAATATTTCTTTGGAGGTATATTTACTCATAAATATTTCAAAATGGTTTTTAAAGAAAATGTTAATTATCCTAAGCAAATCCCTCAGGAGTGTCAAACTAGGTGCACAGTAAAGACCATTGTCATGTACCAGGTTACCCCAAGTCAATCTTGGAACACCTTGTCAGAGTTATTACTCCTAGGTAAATTTGTGTCAGAACCATGTCCACTTGTAGTATCCATATAGGGATGTATTTTCTAAGAATACCCACACAATCTCTATTTTACCAAAATTCTAGGATGTTCTTCAATACTTATCCTCAAATTCTATATTAGGGTAATGTTCCCTAATCAATGTTTTTCTAAATCTAGTTTACAAGGTTTGTACTAAAATTCCTATGATACCAACTATAATTCCATAAAACTAATTACCCAGATTTGGTGCATTATTTTATTAAATTTTCATAATAAAAATAAATCAAATCCTGAAGGGCTGATCAGTTTAGTATCCTTGGAAAAACTAGATACAAAGATAAGTTTTACATTACATCTTGAAATGAAAACAGCATAGTGTATCCTTGGAAAACACTCACATCCCTTAAATTATCCCTATAGTTTAGTCATAATATACCTTTTGGTATCTTGTGGAAAAATGAAACATGATAAAAGGGTGAGCTCAGATGCTCAGTAAGGATAAACAATAGTAGAAGCTATCATAAATAGACATAAAATTTTTAAGGAAAGGTATAAAACTAAAACACAATCCTTTTAAACATAATCGTTAGCATAATATGGAAAGAAAAAATCAAATAATGTCATTTAAATATTCACATGGATAATCTACTAGTCGAATAATCACATGTAATATCAATAGTTGATCTCATAACGAGGGAATACATAATGTCGGACATCATAAACATAACGTCAAGGTCTCATGCCAAGACCATAAATAACCAAACTATTGAGTCCTTGTTCCAAGACACTAGTTTTTCTCATGAGACCCACTAATGAATTGAGGGGATATAACAGGCCCCACCCATCACTTACTAAGTCCAATGCATTCATCTTATGAAAGGGGTAAAACATAACATAAATATTCATATTAAAACTAGCATGTGAAATGTTAATACTTTAACCATAAACCATGAATGGTATCAAAATATAACATCCATAGTCAAATATGTCATAAAAACTTCAATACAATATATAATATTATATCTTAATTAATCAACATTAATTAATCATAAAATCCAACATATGATGTTGACATAAATGAAAATAATCTAACAAAATCATTAAAAATCATTGGGATACATATCTATTTTTACATTGAAATGATTTAAAATCCATGAAATTATAAAAAAACATTTCTTTTGAAAATAACCTTGTAAGAAACATGTACATAGATAATAATGATTCCCTAGTAGATACTTATATATAAACAACCTCGGATAATAATGAGATTGTGAAATTAACCCTAACCTTGTACTTTCTTTTAGTCGAGGGTGAGTTAACCTCATGTATAATGGTTAAAGTATATTATTAAATTATAATAAAACCATATCTATATTTATGATATCATATATGATCTTCTTATATTTTTTTGTTAATAATATTTTAGTATTACCATTTTTTCAGGTGTTAACTGCTTCATTTTCCTATGCATGTTTTGTTATGTAAGTCATATTTTTTATGCATAGGATGTATTTATTCATATCCATAATGATATTAAGATCATAAATATTATATTTACTCATATTATAAATTCTATGATCATTCTTGAATGGTTAATGTGGAGAATGAATCTCATTGTGTTGTGGAGACAGTAGACCATACGTACGCACGAGTGACGATATCATTTCCTTAATTGTTAAATGGTATGGAATTGGATGGTATATTAATTATAAAGAATCATTATCATGTTATATTCATTATTTATATCCATTATACTCATAATTATACCCATACAAATAAATTAGTGTTGAATAAAAAATTACACCACGACGTAGAGACGCTAATAGGATAGATGAATGGAGGAATATAGTTGTTTCATGATTATAATAACATCTCAGAATGTATATGATACTATATTTATTACTTTTATGTGGAAAAAACATAGTATGAGTAAGTATAAGAATAAAATAAATTTAATGGAATTGGTAAAATAATTACCTCTTCTTTGAGCGTGTCCATTTGATTTTCACAAAAGGACTTCTTAGGGTGGTTTCCTACCCAAAGTATGGCCTCTATGATGAACTGAGGGAAGTTTGGAGGATAATTGGGTAGGTTTTGACCAATCCAATGTTCTTTAGCGGTGTGGATAGAAGAGAAGGATAGGTTCCCTTTTATAATAGAGGTGAGGGACACTTTTGGAAACTCCAAAACTATCAATTTATTATAAATTAATTTTCAGTTTTAAATAGATAAAAAGTAAGATATTTAGAGTATAATATGAGTCTGGGTTTAAATCCTCTCATAAAATTATTTTTAGACAAGTTTTGGTTACAAAATTAACCTTACCTTTTGGATTTATCCCTTAGTTAAATAGTTTAACTCTTACCATGTTTATTTGTCTTTTTATAATATATGGGATATATAGTTACTATAAAATTCCAAAAGAACCTAAATTAGATAATTTTTATATATTTAACAATATAATAGTTAGTTTTAAAAACCTTATATTTTTATGAATTTTATAAAATTTAATAAAATATTATTTATTTTAAAGTGTCATTTATGTCAATTTTGATGCTATTCAGTATTTTCATTTGTAAAAATATCAAACTGACCTGATATATTCCAAAAAATACTTAAAATATGTCAATAACACGTCTATTTTATCTATAAAATTCACGTATGTCATTAATTAAGTCAAATTATATTTATTTTAATATTTTTAATATCATTTAATTGATTATTCTTTTAATAATTCAATTGCTGCAAAATTATTGTGTCACCATTTAATTAATTTATTTATTTAATAAAATTATAAATAAATTACCACTATGTAGATAATAATTTTATCTTTATAAATACTATTTATATTATACCATATCACTTATATATCCTCATATGAAAAATGATATAGTTATTGAAATTTGAATATGACATTTTCAACTCTTCTTTAAATAAAATATAATTAATGTCTTAATCTTACAAAAGTAGATTAAAAAGGATCATATTTTATACCTAAGGTATATTTTGGTTTAAAAACTCGTATCCAATGAAATTATGACATGTGTTATGGTAATATTAAATTATAATAAAAATATTTTTACCTTTAATTACCCTATTTTCCTTTAGTCATGGTAAATAAAATTCAAAAGTTACTATTCACAAAAAAATTATTTTGATCCTATTAGACCACATTTTCCATACTGATTACAACCATGTATTTCTATTTTTTGAAATTTAATTCACAAAAGTGGTAAAATTACTTTTAAAGCTAATCCATATATGTAGTTATAAGGTGGGTAAAGGAGTTGTAAAGTTTAATAAAAAAATTATATCTAATTCTATTATAAAAAATTATTCCAATGAACTAAATTGAATTAATTTATTTATTATGTATCAATTTTTACTTTAAAATAAATTTAAATTAAAATAATTATTTAAATGAAAAGATCAGTTTTTTATCAATAATGAAGTATTTTTCACTATTCATAAAAAATTGAAACTTTTAAAAAAAATACAAAAAATTCACAATAAGATAATTTTGATATTACAAATTCAAAAATGAAGTCTATTTTGAAAAATAAAATATATAAATTTCATAATATGATTAATATTATTCATTACCGCTTTTTAAATGGCCAGTTTGATAGGTCATGGTGCATTCGAACTCGATGTTGCGTACAGCGCAGGCTGTTGAATTATCTAAAAGGATGCATACCGAGGAAGCTTAGGGTGTTACATAAATGGTGCACACATAGTTTGATTGAAACCACCTTTGAATGAAAATAAAATCTGTTGGATTTTTTCACTTATAAAACATAAATGGAAAATGAAAACCAAAGTTTCAAATGAAAATAGTTTGCTTAAACATAATTTAAGATTCTATATGAGTACCTCAAAATTTCCAAAAAACATGAAAATTTTGATACTTAAACTTAAAACTTGGGGTTTAAGGCCTTCTGGGCCTCTTTTTAACTACACAAAATGGATATTAAATGTTGTAGATATCCTTGTAAGCATCGATTTGATGAATCATGAAGCTCAAATGGACACCTGGATCAAAATATATGTTATTTTGAAGTTGAACTTCTATTTTAAACTTCTATTGGGATATTTGACATTCTTAGATACCATAACCAAACCCTAAAAGTTTTTCTAGGGTCAAAATAGGGATAAATTGGTTTTTCGTGTGTTTTTTATTTTATATGGGTGTTGTGAATGGGTTTCTAATTATACACTCTACCTGTGAAACCTATTGTCCCTGACCAAGTCCATTTTTGAACTTGAATGGGTAACATGCATGCTTGAGAAATTTAACCTTGTATATAAGGACCTGTATCAATCTAGTTTTATCTTTTTTGTTTTTATGAATTCTGAGGTGTTTAGATGAGTCCTAGAGAAGGTCTGGAGGTGTTTGGATTCTAAAATCCAAGATCGGGGAGAATTCATAATGTGTAAGTGTTTCACACCATGAATATGTGGTTCATGTCTTGTGTGAGGTTGGTTAATAAGGTTCCTTAAAAAAATTAATTCAACGCCAAATGGTCATGGGTTATACACTTTTCGGTGGGACTTAAAACCCAATATTTACATGATGTGAAAGGGTTTCTCAAAATGAAAATACACTGTGCAACGTGCCTTTATAAGTTACAATGCCTTAGTTACACTGTGCTTGTAAGTATTTCATTCATGTGTTTTGGAATCCCTTCAATGGGGATCAATTCTCGGCTTCCCATGTTCGATCTATGGTTATCTGTGGTACATTCTACCTTTATTTATAATGGTTATTCTATATGGATACTCCATATTCTTCTTTCCCTGTGATTATAGTTTCTCTCCATCCTTCTAAATGAGTTTTCTTAGTTGTTTTTTGGTGTAGTTATGGCATTGAATCCTTGGTGGGATGCAGCTCATGCGGGAGGGGTGATCGGGATCTATTGAATTGGCCTATTCTCATGCAAAGAACGTTGACACCTTTGAGTTAGGGGATCCATTGATTATTCTATTTATTTATGTACAATTTTAAAGTTATCATGGTTTATCCATTTGTATGGAAATGTTATTAACCTAATAAATATTCAACTAGATTAATAATGAATTGGATTACAATCGTAGGTTGATGTCTGAAATTGTGATAACGGTTTGCCTCTTAATTTTCTAGATAATGTTCTACATATGTTATGCTTGTTAGCATGTATTGTGATTCTATGGATTAGCATGCTGACATTTATGGAAAATGGTAAATAACATAAAGCTAGTAATTGTTAATTTCTTAGTTAATGAATTAAATAAGAGGCATGTTAAACGAATATTTTGTTTCTTGTAATTTGATGGTAATTCAAATTGATTAAATTTATATTATTAATTAAATGTTTTCTACCATGATAATAGAATTTATAAATAATGTGAGGCATGGTAATGCTTTTTGTTGATAATTTAAAAAGGCATGTTTAAATGAGAATGATACTCTTCTAGGTTTTTCAGAACCAGAATTGATGCTAATAGCTTGTTTAACTTTTGATAGATTGTTATAGATGATGCCTTAAGTTTCCCATAGTTCTTACCTTTGAATAATATATGATATCATTCAATTTTGAATAAGAATAGGTTGTGTGATAATGATAATTTCTAGGGCCTTATTTTTTAATCTACTTGATAAGGATGAGTTCCTTGAGTTTGGAGTCGTGAGAGGTGATTTGTGTGTGGAAGATGGATGTCTTATTTTAAGGACTAGATTTCTTTTTTATCTATGCTTTTTTTCCTACTAATTTTAAAATTTCATCTTGATGTGACGTTCACTTTGTGTTTTCTATGATCCTGATATGGTTTAGCCTGGGATAGATGATGTGATACAGGGTGGGGAGGATTGAATGATGTGGAAGTTGTTGACACCTGTGATGGTGAGATATATTTGGATATGCATGTGGGTGTCAAGGATGAAACTGAAGATGATGGAATGGTTTAGATCTGGACTTATTTATTGATGTGATAAATTTAGATTCTTACTTGACTTGAATCACTAAATTCCAAAAATTTGGGTTTCTTGTTTTATCTTCTTTTATTTCCACACAGCTTGAGGTGGATGGGTGTTCTTCATAGAATTTTTCCTCTTGGTGGTAGCTTTGGATGGTTCTCCTAGAGTACCCGAATTATGGAATGATTCTAATAATGAATAAATGATTCTTAACCCATGTGTATGGTGTTGATGAAATGAAAATGATGAAAAATAGAAATCTGAGAAACCATTAGGGAAGTGGGATCGGGGTACCCATAATGTTTCGTTATTATATTATATGCTCTCTTTTATGAAATACTTGATGAGAGTCATCTATGTTAATGATGTGAACGTAGTATACCTTTTTAGGCGATTGGTTTGTTTCAATTTTTCTCACTATGCTTTAGCATACTTTCATTGTGTTTTTCATGAGAATCTCTAGGGTGTATCCTTATGAGTATACTGTTGTGGTCACCCTAAGTATATATAAACTATTTTTCAGGTCATTCAGATTAGGTTGTAGATTAGGATTGATATTACTAGCTTGTGCTTTTTTAGGATCTATTTGGGATTCATGGTTATTATCATCTTTACCTTTTGGTACTTGAGGTTTTCCTTTCGGTTGTTATAGTAATATATGACATTGCATATTTTCACTTCGGATTTAATTATATATATTTCTGAGTAAGTTTTGATTGGTGTATCTATCTTATCTCTTTATATATTTTGTTTTTTATATGTTAATTCCTCTCATTTTATGATTATTATACCATCTGTGCTAATCGCCAACTCAGGGCCTAGTGGAGGAGGGACTTGGGAAGTCACCATCACCCTTCCCTCATTGTTGTCCCTGGAGTGGTAAAATTTGGGGGGAGGGGATCATGACAATGTAACTCACTACCTCATTGAAAAATATTCTCAGTTACCCATGAAAATGAATAGTACCTTTGTACCATGCCCATGCATCACCCGTGCATATGCCAAAAATGCCCAGTTTGAGACTGTTTTTCAATATTTTGACCTTGAACTTTTCCAAGACATTTAAGGAACTAAAATACACCTCTTAAGAATGTATACGAGCATATACATATTATTTTCAATGATCTATACTCATTATATCATTTAATATCTTTAGGAAATATATCAAAATTTCATTACATTAAAATTCATTCAAGAACTCAACTTGTCAAAATCCAAATTCACATTCAAAAATCAGACAAATGAACCCCAATATGCCTACTTATTCATATTACATATAGTTAAAAAGTAAATTAAAATTTTTAAATCCATATGAATGTTACATAAACCCATACTCACTATTCTTTATATAACCAATCCAAAAAAACCAATTTCATGAAAAATTAAACCAAAAATTTAATAATTTAAAAAAATGATCATATACCATGAATGTTTCCATTAAAATTAAACACTCAAAAAATAAATTACATCATTACCAAACTATCTCTATAAAACTAATCTATAGGTTTCAAATATCATTAAACCATTTAAAGATAATAATTTCCATTAAAAAATACACCAACCAACAACTCCCTACTTGTGGAACCCCTATCTTTAATAAAAATCAACACCGACCAATAGGAAACAAACACACCCATTTCAAAACTACAAATCATAATTTTTTAAAAATTCAAATTCCTTAAAAACTAATATCACAAAAATCCAAAATTTCTCAAATTATCATTTTTAATACAATATGAAAACATGTTTACCCCAAAACACTTTTGAATCAAAAATGACACACCAAAACCATATACAATAAATTAATAATTAAATTTAGTTACAAAAAATATTCCTATTTAATTAAATATCACATTAGAGAAAATCCAAAACATATATAAAATTATGATAATCATTTAAATATTCTAAATAGACCATTTTTTAAAAAATATATTCATTATAAAAATTCTAAAAACCAATTTATAATTCATCTCAAATAATGAAAAACTAAAATATCATCCTTGAAACATCCTTGACTCATATTTTAATCCATTCTATTAAATAATTTGAAACATATTTTCACTTAAATATAAAATTTTTCAAAAAAAACATATTAAATTAAAATATTTAAAAACACACATGAAATTAAAGACATATATTTATCGAGTTACATGTAAGAATTTATTGAAAACTTATTTAAAAAAATAATATAGTAGAAAATCATAAAATTCATACCAAAAACCAAACTAATCTCAAATCACCAACTTTTTCCTTGTAATTAAATCCATTATGGTGTTGTTTATAAAAGCACCATAACATAAACTTTATTTTTAAATAAATTCCAAATCTTTATTCCCCTTATAAATGAAAATCAGAATCTTTACACCATGGAATTTCTTAAAAACACGATTTATAAGCCTTATTTCTTATCTAGAATTGATATCCATTTCTTCTTTATAAAAATATTATTCCTTTGATTAATTAGAAAATATATCATTATGAAAAAGTTAAAATTTTATATTTTTCAAAAAAACATTCCTTACTTTACATATCAATACATACAAATTCCACACAACCAATCAAACACTCGATCACACATAACATAATAAATGAAAACATATCAATAAAAACTAATGATTTCATTAATTAACTATATCACCACTAATAATAACTCATCTGAACACTAAATGATTAATAAGGAATCACATTGATCTAAAAAAATCCTAAAATATGAGACTATTGATGATATCACCTGTCTTGAACAATAATATTCAAGATAACTCACTATAGAGAGAAAAGGAAAAGAAAGATAGAGGTAACCCATTAAAGGGTTGATTAATATCACTCAATCCTAGAATTATATTCTAACTTTAGTTTTCTCTATGAATGGGTTGATTAAGTCCATCCATGGATTACTTCCCAAGTTTCAAAAATCCTAATTCGAATTACCAATAATCCAACTAGTAAGTCTTGATTTGATAAAATATTTTCACAAACCTACATAAGTATCTGGGCACTAAACCCAAGACAGTCTACAAAAAGTAATGAGGTTCATTCTTAATCACCTTGGGATGGAAAATAGTCAAGGTTATCAATGTGACTGATGAGAATTATTTATCATTGATTTTATAATAAAGAATATTTGTAACAATAAAAAATCAATCTAACAAAGTGAAAAAACAAAAGTTTCATTAGATTATAAACACAAGGTAAAAAAATACATAACTATGACATGAAACTCAAAAATAAAAATAAACCACTATTCAGACATGTCACATGGAAAACCCACAAACCACCACCTACACAACTCTAAACCCAATCCATAGTCTACACTTATAAATAGAAAGTTTTATTGATACCTATAAAATAGACCACAAAAATTTTGGGTTATATACATACCAGGGTGTGCATGTAGAGTGTGAGAAAAATCCCAATTGGGTCCCACAAAGTATTATATAAATTTCATTTCTTTGAAAAAACATACTTGAATGTTTTAAAATAAAAATATTAAAATGTTTTTTACTTTTCATGAAATAAAGTGACATGGGTTTCCATTTTAAACATACTTTTAAAATATAAAATTTATAAATGTAAATAAAATAATGTATATAAGAAATTTATGAAAATATAAATGAGGAATAATTTATAATAAAATTTGAAAACATGAATCATGGAGAGATCACCCATGGAATTGAGGTAGGGAGACCGAGTATCCTTTCATATAATATATTCACCATTATTTTCAAATCATATCTATCACCATAAACATAATAATGTATATATCCATATCCATAATCATATAAAACTATGAATAGGCCACTAGATAGAGCATGATCTTAAACTAGTTGTGAATGTGGTAATAGACTAGCCAGAGTCTCCTTATGACTAGCCACCCTAGCCTAAGTCTTAACATATCTATCCACCCAATCTAGATATGGTTAAACCTCACCCCCTTCGATAAAAAGGGGTAGATTTGAGTTATAAAGGAGGATATATTCCCTTAAAAACTAAAATACTCATTTAAATCAGGGGTTTTTCCTTGATATGGAAAAACCCCTTCCTAAAAATAACCCTAGATTAGAGAATTACATGAGAGGTGGAAAGGGGTGAAGAAAATTGTAAGGAAAGTAATACTAAAGTGGAAATAATCTAACCTTAGAACTATATTATGTGGATCCCACATAATAAATAGGAGGATAAAAAATAAGAGATTAGGAGAGTTCCCCCTCCACCCATGTGCATCATCCTTAAGATGAAGGGAAGAGGGATTCCTCCTATCCTTTATCTAATATCAAATAAATAATACTAATAATATAATAGGGATTAAAATGAAAAAAATACCCCTATCAAGAAATATTCATGCACAATAAACAATTCCATCAATTAAAATTTTCTAATTAATAATAATAATAATAGTAATAAGAATAATAATAATAATAAAACACATAGCATTTTCATTTATTTTTTAATTTTTATTAAATATAATTTAAATTATAAAAATTAATTTCATAAAATCCTTAACCATACTAATAATTAAATAACCTAATTATAATATTTTATAAATCAATTATGAATTGTCTCTAAAAATTCATAATATGAAATTAGATTACATGGGAATAATTCAGGGTTCTTCATAAATAAAAAATATACATAAATATTGAAAGTGGGGGTGTGAAACTGTAAGTTCATTCATATAAATACAGATCATTTCTATGACCAAAATTTATATGATTATAAGAGTTTAATTAAAGTTTTTCTCTACTTTGGTGATGTTTTCTTAATAGGAATTATGATAGAATGGCTATAATATTTAATATTTGAATTGTCTAGAAGTTTCTAGATGAAAGATCTTGGTTCATAAAGTGGATATTGGGGATGTGGATCAAAATATACATGAGATCCATAACTTTATTCATTTCTTAGTTTGAGTACATATGGAAAGTGTTGGTGAGATTCAAAATGAGTGAGTCAGGGATTATGAGAACTCCTCTATCTAGACACTTCAAAATTTTTAAGGAGAAGAAAACTAAAGTGAGTGATGAGTATAAGTAGATGATGAGGGTTATATTTACATCATTTTTGGGAATTTTGATGTATATAATGGTTTTTATGAGGTTTTATATCACTCAAGAAGTTGGAGTGGTTATTATGTTTAGGTAAAATCTAGGAAAGTAGAAATAAGAGTCTATTAATTAGATATTTTAGTATCTTAAAGGCACATAAAATATATCACTCTTTTCCAAAACATACAATACTTTATAAGGATTTATAGAAATTGAATTTTTTATAGATATTAACTCAATTAATAACAACCCTATATTTTTGTTTACTTTAGAAAGCACTATTGTGATCTATATGTTTATCTTATAACCTATAGATACATTATCAACCATAAAATCTAAGTATGTTGAAATTATTGAAGTAAGGAAAGAGTTTTTTTAGTTGAAGGGTGGGCTGAAGGAAATCAAAATGAGGTAATAAATTGGCATATTATACCATAACAAACAAAGTGAGATTCACTTGGACAAGAATTTAGTGTTTCTCCCTTAAAATAAGCACATTCAACAGAAATACAACATTATCCAAAACCTCGTGGAAGATGGAGTGCTAGAACTATGGATGATTTAAAGGAATTACAATTTGAATAATATGATTACTAAAGTTTTAAATTGAAAATTTTATATTTTTTTTGTGATTTAGTGGGTCTTGGATAACTTAGAGGTCATGTGATCTCAAAATATCTGATATAATGGAAGAGAGTAACTGAATAAGGGATGTTTCAAGACATGGTACTGGTGACCTGAATGAATTTTTGGTGAATATTGGGAAATGATTCTCAAGTGGTAAATTATTAGGCTTGGTTATGGGAGAAGACATTTTTTATATAATTTTTATAGCATAAATAAAGGTTAAACTGATAAAACTGTATATGGAACTGTATGCAATATGATGTATTATAACCCAGAGTCTAGAATCAGGGGTAGAAATGACTGATTATGGATGATGAAGTGTGGAATATGGTTCTTAAGAAGTGTCCACGATTGATTGTAGGTTCTTCCCCAATGATCATATAGTGGTGGAATCATTTAAATAAAAATTTATCTATAGTACTCATATATAAATATGTTGAGTATGGAAACTTCCATTATACTTGAAATGGTGAACTTAAGCTTAGGTCATCTTGTTCTTTAGAGTGTTCCATTGTTATCTCTTGTTTCCTATTCTATTGAAGTTTTTCTTTATAACATACCACCCGATTTCACTAGGACTGGGTTGATGCACTACAATCCCCCGTGAACACCTCCTCATATACAAGTGGTTTTCAACTAGTGATAAGGTTATAAGTCATACAGTGGGAATAGTATGTCCTTGATATCATAAATAATAGATATAAGCATAGTGGAATCCCAAATATAACATCAAATATCGAATATCAAATTGAGATACAATAAGTCATTTATTTGGGTCAAAAGGATACCCACATATAGTGGATCAAAACATATAATAAATAAAATAAAAACATAATATAAAAGGAATAATATAAATAATATCTTAGAGTATGTCTTGGAATTTCCTCAACTCATAACTAGCTCCACATTCTTAGTAACCCATAAAAAGTCATTTTCCTTTAAATATATCCCTAATAACAAATTCTTAATGTTCATTGGTTTCCCATGTAGGTTTTGAGCATAAACCTATTAGGACACCACCAATTCTTCTTTAATATAATTTTAATAGATATATGAAGGTGTATGAACTGATAAAAAATAAATATAATAGGTATACAACTTTGTTGAGTCATCTTGTGATAACCAAGACACCACAAAACCTAGCCATACTTTATTTAGATCTATTCAAAAAGGAAGATACATGTAAAACAAAAAACACATTCCAAATCATATCCAGTACCAAATCATATCCCATATTAATTACCTAACCACACCCTTATCACTCAAGGGAGGTCACCTTCCAAAACCCATACCACATTCCTGACCACACCTTCTCACTCAAGGTTGTTCACATATCACAACTCATTCCAAGTTACCAACCATAACATCATACATAGTGTTAGTCATGAATCATATCCCACAATAATTCCTCAATAAAACCTTCTCACTCAAGGTTGTTCACACTTCTCCATCTTGATCACACCTTCTCACTCAAGGTTGGTAACACATCATCACCTTGACCACACCTTGCTCAAGGTTGGTCACACATCTCTATACCATATCCCAACCATCCCACCCAATATTTACCCCAACATTCACTACCCATTCCATAATATGAGAACCCATTATCCTCTCACTCAGAACATGGTCACAACCATTTATCTCATCATATCAAATAGAATGTGGCAGTAAAACCATAAAATAGAACAAAAACCCACACCAGCCCCCATGACACATTCCAAGAATAAAATCTACAAGGGAAATCATATGTATTATCCCTTATAAAGATCTATAGGTTACCAGTGTCACTCATACCCTAATACCAACTTACTAGGTCATTGTTTCCTTACCAAAGCCCAAACAAGTTATTCTAGGCCCAATTTAGCCTAATAGATAGCTTTATCTCTATCCATGTAACGAGGTAATATTTTTCCATATATAATACATATTACCAATAACACTCGTATAATGGATAAACCACCTTATTGTATACCAACTTATTCACTTTGATACCAAAAATAGATCACTATAAGTCTAACTCATGCACCATCCTGAAAGTCAAACCATAGAATTGTATATGTATATTGTAACATGGTAAGGACTTTCTACCTCAAGATTGATGGAGTAAAATTTCCAATTCATTATCTTTGATTCATTACCAATCCACTAAAACCATAAAATTATCCCAAATCTCTCATAATTAGGGTTTTAAGATGGGAAACCAAAAATAGGTAACGAATAAATCATCTAGGGTATGGATGGAATTACACTTAATAATAGAGAGCCACTATTATGAACATCGCTTCAAATAGATGAGTGGAGAGAGTGTAGGAGATTAAAAATACAAGGAATATGTACAACATCAACCAAAATCTTATAGGTGTCATGGTAGAAGGATATAAGGGGTTAAATGGGTTAAATGTGAAATTATAAATTCAAACCTTTAAAAAAATACCTAGAATCTTGGACATTTTGTTACCATGATGATCACATTTTGATGTATCCATAGTAGAGACACATTATGACATGCCCCTTAGAAGTTTGCTGTAGGTCCCTTTTAAATGGTAGAGTTTTATGGATTATATTATAGGGATCTCGTAGTATGAACACTACCACTGCCACTTGTGTAACGACCCATACTTTTATACATGGAATTTTCCTTCTAAATAAACATGTGTCATATTTAATAATAGATTATAATATAAAAACATGTAGAACATAATAAAAACCAACAAACATTTTATTATATTTATAACATTAAATTTAGAGGATAAATATACCAAATAAAATTAAAATTATAACAATGTGTCATTAACTAATGAAAATTAAAATAACTAGAATAGGGAAATTTAGATCACATTAGTCTCCTAGAATAATCACATTTGCTAAAAATACTACAAAAAATAAACAAAACATTAGTAATATAATCACCATTTTTTAAAATAATGTATATAACCTTGAGGTAAATTTAATTGAATGGTGAATTAATGAAATGTAAGGTATTTATAAGATATAGAAAACCTATATGGTCATTATAATAGTAAAATAACTATTAGAAATAGTAACCCAACCATTATGAATAATAACTTGACCATTGGAATGGTAACATAATATTTTGGTATTTTATGAATTAAAATTATAAGTAATTTATATCATAATATAATTAAAAAGGTGTTAAATATGATAAAAAATATATTTGACACCAAGAATCTATAATTGTATTTTTATAAAACACGTATATTTCATTTTTATTAAATTAAATATTTATGATAAATTTAAAAGATTTAAAAAAATGTTTTTTTATAAAAAAATTTAAATAATAATATTTAATTTTATATAAATAATAAAATAATTTAATGAAATCATAATTAATTTTTCTATGGTCTAGATATTTTGTTGTATCATATAAAATAATATTTTTCGAAAACAATATTATATTAAAAAGTTAAATTTGTCATATTAAGAAATTTATCTAAATAAATTTAATTCCATTTTTTAATCATCATTTTGAAATTATCATAGGGTGATTTTTTTTTATGAAATAGTTAATTTTATTATGAATGGTGAAATATGGAAAAATATGATGTTTTACATTATAAGTTAAATGCGTGATTAATCACATATAGGATGATGTAAGTAACCATTATCTCATCCTCACGTGCAACAGTTTCTATATATAGTCCCAATAATCATCACTATTTGTAGTCTTGAGTGAAAATAATAAACCAATAAATATTATATTCAAAAACTCCCCTCTCCTCCCATTATAAATTTCACATTTAACCACCCCACTTCACCTCACACCATAAGCTTATTATATTGACCAAAAAATTCCAAAATATATCCCCAAAACTCTCATCCATATCCTATATGTTCTGGTAACATTAAAATACCACTCTTTTAAGGCATAATCTAATTCTCAAAGGAGTCTCTCGAAGAAGTAAGGTAAGAACTCTTAATCACTCTTTTTCATTTTAATCTTCTTCTTCTACATATAAATTTTTTCTTCCCATAATTGTATAATTAAATAAGTGTCATAGGTATACTTAAATTGTTGTATAATAATAGAATAAAAAATATCTATCCTCCTCACATCTATTATAAAATAGAAATTTCACCCATATTATAGTGAGTTCACAGCCTTCATTGATGAAATATATCATTTTTCATCATTGCCTTCATGGATGGTTATAATAATAATTGTATGATTAAATATTATCATAATAGGTATATTATTTTATATTCCATATTCTATAATGACTAAATAATCATAATGATTGAATTAAATTTATTGTTCAACATGGTCAGAAAAATCACTTAAATAAACTAACCATTAAATGATAATATTTATACTTTATGAATCATATTTTTTTTAATTAATAATTGATATTTAAATTTTTTTAGAATTTTAGAAAGATATTAAATCCATACCTTCATTTTTGTTATTATGAACCCATTTTATAAGAACATATATAATTACTAATGCAAACCTGGAACCATGAAAAGAACATTCTCGAGATGGTGGACGTGAACATAAGGTCATAATAAGATAATAATAAATGAATAAAAAATAAAAATAATACATAAAATATAAATTAAAAAGGGTATTAATAAAGTATTTAATAAACTTAATTTCATTATTTATGAGTCTATATACACAAACCAAGTGATTCATGACCCTAGAAAAGGGAACTCTAGAACCACCCTCTTTCTGTTGGGTTGTGCTTTCTCTATCTCTCTCTACCTCACTATCTCTATCTATTTTTCTCATTAAATTATTCTATGTTATTTATATATTTCCATTAAATAAATTCATATTTTAATTTATTTTTTATTTAATGGGGTTATACATTTTTTCAGGTTCCCTTCTCACTCGATTCTTTAAAGTGAACCAAATTAAAGGGAACTTTTCTATTTTTGTCTCTTTTATTCTACCACTATTTTAAAGTTCTAAACATTCAGTTTTTCTAAAAAAACCCCTATTTTTTTAATTAAATTTATTCAATTAAATTTTTATTTTTTAATAAATACATATGTACTAATTTTTTACAAAGGCTCTTTACTCATTTCTTAAAAACAATGTTTAAGAGGATCATTTATATACCTACTTCTTCACTTCTTCGTTATAAATTTTCTTCACATGAACTCTGTATTTAAAAACTAAGATTATATATTCAAATTTTAGCTTCTAAAAATCTATAATCCCTTATTTTATTTGAATTATTTAAGATATTTTATTTGGTTATTCTTTGAGACAAGACTATATAACCCATTTCCTTCTCATGGGTTTTATCATTCTTATACTTTATGTATGATTTCTTTTCCTTATATTGTACTCATATTTATGTAAATATTATAATATTATGGATGGCTCAAGAATTATAAATCCCATAATGAATTGGGTAATGTCTCCATCTCATGAGATACCATGTATGGTGAATTGGCAGTTAGCCTAGCACATTATGTTATATTGTATTTACAGCGAGTCTTGACTTATGATTATGATGTCATGTTTTATATTATTTCCAAATTATTATGATGACATGTTCTTATGATGTATTCTTATTTATTACATGATTCCATGTGATTATCCTATTTTAGGATAACATGTTATGCCTCTTGATTCTTATGTTACACTTTATATTTATTCTCTTGCCCAACATTATAGTTTTCCACGTTTTTTTCTGTATTTTGTTAAGGTATCTTATGTAGTAATATAATATCAATGGAATTTAGGATCATGTTATAGATATTTAAATAAATATTTTTTGTTTATTTTTAAGTTTATTTTTTATGTATCTAATCTTCTGAATACACTAAGCCTCTTGATTTTTCGGTAGTGTTTTGTGGATTTTTATTTTAAAAATCATGTAATAATGTGTGTATAAGACTCGGGTTGCTATAGTTGTTACTAGATTAGTTATAGATATTTTTTAGGATTAGGTTAGAGATACTAATCCGATATTGACCATGAATATCATATCTTGAAACCTATAAATTCATAAGTTATGTTATGCATGAAATGTGTGACTTATTCCTTCTAAATTCATAATTACCCTTTTATATGATTATAAATAAGTGTATTCTCACACCAAACAATATTATTATTTTAGTTATTTATTAAAACCTAAATAAAATGTAAATAGGTATGATTTTTTTCATTCATGAACTTTAAATATCTTATATAGTTCTACACATTCCTTTATATCTTATAAGTTTTCAAGAACTATTGAATCATCACCCCCCTTATTCCTTAAAGTAGAGACATATTTGAAAACACCTACTGGTGATATCATTGTAACCCAAGTGTTAGAATCTTCCCTAGTTAACATATATAGGAAGATTATTCTAGTTAATGTCATAATCCTATGGTGTAATTTGATATTATACCTAGAATTGAATAGATCTTATTATATAGAGCTCACACCAACTATCGAGAAAAAGAAAACTATTTTATATCACAAAACATCTGAGGCTTCATTAAAAATGAAATGAATATTATGAATCTCTTTTAGAAAATACCTCAATGGTTTTGGTATTGATACCGAGTAAAGATGTATATCTTCTGCAAATGATTGAGACAAATAAAAACATTGAATTTAAGGACATTCCAATTATAAGGGAGTATATTATATGTTTCATAAATAATTTATCATCCTTAATATTTATAAATATATTAAGTTATAAATTGAACATATACCCAGATATCAAACCATATGCAAGATTCCCTACAAAATAGACCCCATTTAATTATAAGAAATGAATAAGTAACTAAAAAAATATAAACAATGGATTTATTTTCTCAATTGCTTCACCATAGGATGTAGTGGTATTCTTTATCAAGAAGGAGGATGATTGAATGTTTCATTGATTATCATAACCTCAAAAATATCACAATAAAGAACAAGTATCCCTTACCATGTATTGATGACTAGTTTGTTCAACTATGAGGGGTCAAGTACATCTCTAAAGTGGATCTTTCATCAGGAAATAATCAATTGTAGGTGAGGAAGGAGGATATTCCCAATAATTCCTTTCATACATGGTGTGGACACTATGAGTATATATTGATTCCATTAAATCTCAAAAATTATCCAATAATTTTCATAGAATTTATGAATATATTCCTTAGATATTACCTCAATAAACTTGTTTTCACATCCTGGTGTGGCCTTCATCTATGAACATCTCTTTATTTTTTCTGCTTCCACTTTGTTTTTATGGTTTTTTTAGTTTCTTAAGGTGACGTGGGTTGGATTAAGAGTTGGTTTCAGGTGTGAACTTAAACCTATAGATATAAAATCTATAATAGGGTCATTTTTTATCCAATGAGAGCCATTGAACAACTGTTAGACTATCTTGGAATAATATAGGTTATAATAGGTCCATTAGCTCATTAGTGTCTAGATATTGGCCATCCTATGGAGGCTAGTGGCATGCTATTGGTGCTACTGAAGTCTTTTTTTTAGTAAGGGTGGTGTTGTAATTATTCACTAAAACACCCATTTTATTCATCCTTCTATCTCCCTTGATCATATCTTGACCCATAAAAACCATGGGAATCCTCTTTAATGATTTTTTCTCTCCAAAATAATTATTAGTAGATCGAAGTGTTATTAATTGTGGTGGATTTCAATTGGTATGTCCATCTCCTTTTTTCCTTTTTTCTCTTTTTCCCTCTTGATTATTTACTCCTAAATAATATGATATCCTAGGGATTATTTGGATATGAAATTATTGATGTGTTTTTTTGGTTTTAGGATCCTTTCCTACCTCTCTTGACATCCCTATCCCTTATTTGGGTGTTATCCATCAGAGGTGACATGTTTCAATTTGGTTTTGGTTTGAGCTCAAATATTTTGTGGTATGTTTTTCTATATTTTTTATAATTCTTGTGATTCATGTGTTTCTTTAGTTATTTATGTATTTCATTTAAATTTTATTAAGAATGGTTTTGTAGTTAGAAAGTTTCAATAGCCCTTTTTACATGGAAAATGTATTTGACATGAATTGCTTTATTTAGGGATTTTATCTTTTATATGAAAGAAAATTCATTTGTTTACCACACTTGATGGGTTTTTTTAAAGTGAAAATTTTTATTTCAATGAAAATGGGTTTATTATTTAAGGTTATTTATAAATATTTTAATTCATGTGTTTCTTTGGAATATTTTTTTGATTAATTTAAAGAATACTTTATAATGATTTGTTTTTAAAGTATTTATTGAGATAATATTTCAAAAAAATTAAAGGTATTGATTAGAATTTTATGTTATTTTCTTAAAGGACTATTTGGTACTTAGATTTTATTTTAAAGGAATCATGTGTGTATATCCTTCTTTGAGTGGTTGATTCAAAGTAATGTTTTGTTTAACTGATAAAGGCTTGGTTTGTAAATTGTATTTCTCTTAAAATAATATTTGGGAATTTATGAGGTTAATTATCTTATTGTGAATTTCTGTAATGAACTTATTATATTGCTTTCTTATTGAAAATACTTAATGGAACACATGATTATGGGTGAAGAAAGAAGGGGGTTTCTCCATGAGGGAGCCTGGGGGTGAGGATGATAGGTGGAATTTTTATGCTGTGAAATGTTGATCGTACATTTTGATGTTGATATGGATTTATGATTCGATCCTTGTTTCTTTTAATCATACTCACCTATATTTATTGGTCAATGGAACCTACATTATTTGATGATTTAATTATATTCATGATATTCTAGTTTGGAAACACACCCCATCTATTTAATCACTATAGAACATTGGTTTAGGGTACGGAATCAGTAAGATTGTATACTTGGTAGATATAACATTTTCATGTATTTGTTTATGATATTTATTAGTTTTTCTTTGGTAAACTCACTACTGTATCTAAGATATACCCATAACACTTAACTGTTGAAATTTTACTCTTGATACTCGATATATGACTAAGATCATTTTATTGTTACTAAACACTGAAATTTACACATTTTAATTTCTTATTATATGTTTTAATTAATATGAGGTGTCTTCGTTACTCTTCTATTACTATATTATGTTGTATTGCTCGTTGGTATTTGGTTTTAGCTCATAGATCCCTTGTGATCTGTTGTCTCTAGCTTGTGAAATTATTTTCAATGATTTTATAAAAAAAGTATTTTATTTTAAAGGATTTTTCATGTTTTACTATTGGTATTTATAAATGTATTTTAAATTGTGAAAGTAATAGTTTGAAACCTATATTTCTTATAAACTAATTTTATGGCCTTTTTATCTCTTTTGAAAAGTGTGGAATGATTTATCCTCTCCTTTTCTAAAGAAAAACCTTGATTTCTTATTGTTGTGTTTTAAACTAACATATCTAAATTTCTTTATGAAAGAAATTGGACATACTCCTTGGTGGAATCTTACTATTATTAGTTTTACTCACACCTAGAATACACCACTTGGTGTATACAGTCCTCATGATTAATTATAATGTGTATGTGTTCTCTTCCCCTTACTTTTAGAAAGTACATGCTTGGTTGGATAAGGGTATATAATACGAGATGTGGTGAGTGTTCTTGGATCAGTATAAGATGGGTTTCAGTAGTTTTGTTTTCCTTTTATATATCAATTTTGGTCTACATTTTATCTCTTAATATAACCTTACCTTGTATCTAGATTTCTTAGACTTATGTGTTTTCATTTGTTTATTTTAATGTCTAGTTATTATTGTCTTCTTTTTATGATTTTATTAATGTTTTTAATGTGTTATTTTATTCCTTTCATCTTTTATTTGGGAAAAATCATTCCTAAAGTTTGTTTCTTGATGCCTAGGTTATGGTCACTAGCCTATGGAAATTGGGAACACCCTTTGGGCCTTGCCATAGGCCAGCTCGGTATCATATTTGTGTTATCCCAAGGTAGATCATGAAAAAATACTATCATATATGGTTCTTCCAAAACGGGTCCTCTATTTTTTAGTCTCTATTATAAATCCCATATGTTATTTATGGTGATTCATGGTAGAAAGAATATTAGTAATGTGTCGGAATCAAGAGGTAGTTCGTGAATGGGTGCATTATCACCATCCTTTGCAATGAAACTTGGGTTACTAGGGAAAGTGGATACTTGAGTTTTTTCTTTGAGTTACACATTTCTTATTTTATATATTATTTAGATTCCTAGTGAGACTATATTTAATTTTTGTAATCTATTATGATTTCGGGGTTGGATTGGAGAGGTGACCATGGTTGCATAGGTAACCTGCATGTATCTATAAACCATGAAGAATCCTTGTGGTTGATATAAAAACCAATCTAGTAACTATTGTATGGTTTGTGTTTGGTTTACCAGAACATAAAACCAATCCATTCATAGCTTCATGTTAACCCCAAACTTGTTTATTATTCCTTGGTTTCCAAATTGACTTCATTTATGTGAGGTTTTTTTGGAGGTTTTTTTTAATAGATGATAATGGGTGTAGTTTCGTTTCATGCCCATATATGTTGTTTTAGTTTAATTTTTGGAATTGGTTTTAAATCCTTTAAGACCCAATATTTTATATTTAAATTTAGTTTCATTTGAATTTTTTTAGAAATTTTTTTGATTACCAAGATGTGTGTTTTCAAAATATTGGTTTGTAAAACTGATTTTCGAAGAATATTATGTGATTTAAAAAAATGTTTTAAGAAAATTTTTATTTATGTGATGGATTTAAATGGTAATGGTTTCAAAATAGGAATTTTGGGAGAATTTTTTGAAACCATTGACGTAGTTCCATTATTTGTTAAAATACTTTAAATTTGGATGGAATTCTATCAAGGATTCATGTTTCTAAATGGAAGTGGAATGTTTTAAAAAGAGGGTAGAAAAGTGGATATTTTAAAGTAGTGATACTTTAATACAATTGATTTGGGGTTTTATTTGGAAGATTATGGTTTATGTGTGTTCTATCTTGGGTTTTGTTTTATATTGAATTTTTTGACTTCTTATGAGTTGTATGAGTTGATGATTTTTTTTGATGTTTAGAAATATATCCCAAAAAAAATTCCAAGAAAGATAGAGTCCATTAATTGGACCAGTATCCAAATTATCCCTTCACATCTTTGAGTTTGTTATATTTATTACCTGAAAATTTATGTGGGGTATCTTTGGAGTCTCTTTGTTTTAAATGATTCCTTTGATCAGACCTTGTATTTTTTTGGTTTCCAATTCTCACTTGGATTCTTATCAGTAGGTTCTTGAATAGGACTTGTTAGTTTAGTGGACTAAAGAAATTATAATAAATGTAAAATTCATCATTCATGGTTGTATTAGGTGAAGATGTCTTATCAGTTGAATTATAAGAGTTGGTTTATTGGGGGAAATATCCTCAGAGGAAGAATAGGTATCTCATTTTCTTCCATTATATGGAAATTTGGTCTTTCTAAGTCATATTTTTTGAAATTTATAAGATGTTTCCATTAGTGTGGATACTTGGATCACCTTAAAAAAAATTTAATCTTGGTTATTTAAAATTTAAGTATCAATTGTAATTTATTCCTTATAGACCTTGTGTTTTTAAATATTTTATGGGTCGTGATTGGAAACCCTTGTGGATGAACTCTTTTATGGAAGGTTGTTGATATCATTTGTGGACCATTATCTTATTGATGGATATATTTCAATATGATATTTTGAGTTGGTTATTATGTGGTTTTTATTTTTGGATGCTAATGGGTAATTCCCGGAGTGGTTTTTGTCTTTCAAAGTATCTTCTTGGTAACCTTTTATGGATTTCTCCTTATTGATGGTTTTGGTTAATGTGTTGGATTTTTTTTCCTTTGAAAACCACTTTTTTTACTTTTGGTTATATATTTATCTAGATGCTTTGTGTTGGTTTGTATTTTGGAAGTTTTTGTTTCATTTTTGTGTAATGTAATTGTTTTTTATTCTTTTTGGTTGGACATGGATAGGCCCTCATTATATATTCAGGTAACTAGAAATGAGGGTATTGTTATTGGACCAAGCATAGAGAAGTTCTAGTGTTGATTTGATAATCTCACTATGGGGTGAGGCTATAATTTGTAAAATCCTAGGTTATTATCAAATATTTACCTGAGGTAGGAATTATTGTTAGTTTTATGAATTTATTATAGATGGATAGAACATTGTTAGATTTTTAGGATGTTTTCTTCTTTGGAATCATCAGGATGTTTTGAATGTGTCATCCCTTTGGGAGTCAAGTTTATATTTTAGATTGTTTTTCATGGTGAGTGAATTTAACTCCCCTATTTGGATTGATGGTGTGTTTATCTTAGTGTATGTTCTCCTCTTTATTCACCATTTTAGATAGTTATTTAAATGGTGGGGAAATTTATACAATGTCATTATTTATTTCCTTAGGTTTCATTTGTCAGTGTTTTTTTTTTGAAAATGTGTAGTGATCATGGGGTATATTCTTTTAGGGTTCTTGAGAATGTTGATTGACCATTCTTCTAGAGTTCATTCCAAATGGATTCTACTTGGA
Source organism: Viscum album (assembly GCA_963277665.1). Classification (NCBI taxonomy): domain Eukaryota; kingdom Viridiplantae; phylum Streptophyta; class Magnoliopsida; order Santalales; family Viscaceae; genus Viscum; species Viscum album. The sequence goes on along the minus strand of OY728151.1, from coordinate 1,256,098,734 downwards.
TGAGTCTTATACTATTATATAAACCTTACACCTCACAAGATTGTTTTATAAGTTATTTTTGTCTCATTAATTTATATATTTGGACTGGATACTTTCTAGGGACATTAAGTTATATGATGATGGTAATTGTCACATACTAGTATCACCTACATATAAAGACATATATTTATTCTTTTTTCACTTCCACCATGTTTTTTGGGTTTTCATTGATTTCTTGAGGTGTCTGGAGTTAGCCTAATAGTTGGTTTCTTTTGTAGACTTGAACTTTTAGCTAAGAAAGATACTGGAGGTAAACTTGATAGTTAGTGAGAGATAAAAGTCATTTGGTGGACTTTAATGTAATAATACAGGCTATAGGAGGTCCATTGGCTCATCGGTGACCCCACTGACTAGCTGGTGGCATAACTAGAGTCTAGTTTAGTAAGGTTAATATTGAAATTATGGATAAAAACCCTTTTTTTATTTCTCCCTACTTATCCCTCAACCCTAGATCATCCCATAAAAATTATGGGAGTCCTCTTTGGTGATTTTGGACCTCCTAACCTCAATTATTGGAGGATTGAAGCATCATTCGTTATAGTGGATTCTGATTGATAAGTCTAACTCATTTTGGTATTTAATCTCACATATTGTTATTGATTTATTATTCCTGAAGGTTTTTAAAGCATATGATTTCATTGGATATAAAATTATTTATGTGGTTTTATAGTTTTAGGATCCTTTATTACTCCTCTCAAGATCCCTTTTCCTTGTTTGGGTGTTCTCCAGCAGAGGTGACGTATTCCGATTGGGTTATGGTTTGATCCCAGATATTATAAGGTAGTTGTTTCTATATTTTTTTTATTCTTATTGTGATTCATGTGTTTCATTAGTTCTTTATTTATTTGGTTTTAAATTTATCAATCATGGTTTTTTATTTTAAAAGAATCAATTTCTAGTTTTCCATGAAAATTTCATTTGGTGTAAATTTCTTTATTTAGGGATTTGATCTTCTGTTTGAAAGAAAATTGTTTTGTTTACCAATTTTATGGGTTTTGGTTTTTAAATCAAAACATTTTATTTTAATGAAAATTGGTTGATTCTTTAAGGTTAATTCAAAATGGTCAAATTTGTGTGTTTCTTTGGAATTTGTTTTGGAATGTTTTAAAGAATAACTTATAATGACTTTTTTTTAAATATTGGTTGAGATGATATTTCAAATCATTTTAATAGAATGATTGGAATTTCATGTTATTTTCTTAAATTCCTATTTGGTACTTAAAAATGGTTTTTAAAGGAAGTGAACCATATGGCCTTTTTATTGGAAGATTAAAAGTTATGATTTTTTTAATTGATAAAGGATCGATTTTTCAATTTGGTTTCTCTTAAAGGCTCGTTTGACCCTTTATTAAGTTAATGCTATTTTTGTGATATTCATTGATGAAACCCTTATATTTTTTCCCCTTGAAAAATGGTGCATGGTAAACCTGACGATGGGTCTTAAAAAAAGGATTTTTTCTCAACAAATGATCCTATAGTGAGGGTGAGATGTGTATTTAGTATACTATGAAATGTTGATTCAGCATGTTAATGAAAATGTAGATCTCCGATATGATCTTTATTACTTTTTATCTCAATAACTTATATTAATTTCCCATGCAAACCTTGGTAGCTATATGAGGGACTTATGTTAATATTATTCTAGATCTAACTCACACCCTATCTTATGTCTCCCTAGAGAACATGGGTTCAGGCAAGGGACATTCTTTGAGGAAGTGTGTATGTGCATAATCAAAAAGCCTGTTTACTTTGTATATATGAAATTTTCATGTATTAGGTCATGTGATTTATTTTATTTTATTTGGAGGAATCAATGTCACATCTTGTATTTACCCTTGAAACTTGACCCTTGATATTTGACTCTTGATACTTTATATATGACTATGGTCATTTGATTGTTACTTAGAACTATAGTTTCTACATTTGACTTTCTTATTATATCTTCTCTTTAAAATAAGATACCTTTATTACTCTTGTATTACTCTGTTATGTTTTATTTCTCTTTTCCATGTGGTTCCAGCTCATAGTTCCCTTGTGCATTGTTGTCTCTAACTTGTGATATGATTTTGAAAGAGTTTATAAAAGGGTATTCTATTTTAAATAATTTGGAATGTTTTAATCTTGATATTTAAAAATGTATTTTAAATGGTGAATGGAATTTATTAAACCCTATATTGATCATAAAATGATTTTATTGTCTCTTTATCACTTTTGAAAAGTGTGGCATACTTTGTCTTCTATTTTTAAAAGTAAACCCTTTTTTTCTTATTTTTTGTATTTCAAACTAGAATATCTAAATTTCTTTATAAAATAAATTTCATGTAATCTTTGGTGGGATATTATTGGGATTTTGTTTACTAGAACTATGCATACACCACTTAGTGTATGTTTTCTTCATGATTCTTTATCAATTGAATGGGTTCTCTTCATCTTCCTTTTAGAAGGTTCATTCTTGGTTGGATAAGGGTGGGTAATGTGGGATGTGGTGAGTGGTATTATACCACCAAGAGATAGTTTACAGTAGTTTTTTTATTTTATGTCTATGGGTTGGTCTATATTTTATCTCTTGGTTTAGCCTTGCCTTGTATTTGGATTTCATAGTCTTATGTGTTATTGTTTTTTTATTTTGATTTCTGACCATGCTTGTCTTGTTTTTATGATTTGATTAATGTTTCAACTATTTTCTTTGATTTTTTTCATCTTTTAATTAGAAAAATAATTCCCAAAGTTTTTTCTCCATACCCAGGAATTGTTCACTATCCCATGGGGATCAAGAATTCCCTTCAGTCTTTTCCATAGGACAACTATAGTATTGTATTTGTGGTATCCCACTGTGGTTCATGACACTTAGGGTGGTATTTATAGATGATATTCCAATATACTCTAGAATCAAGGAGGAATATCAAGAGAATTTTATTATTGTGCTAAATATATTTATAAAGGATAAGTTAAATGTAAAGTATAGTAAATGTGAATTTTGGATGGAGTTAGTAACATTATTTGGGTGTTTTATCACAATTAAGGGGATATTTTTGGATCCTTCAAAGAAAAAGGAAATTGATGAATGTAACATACTAAAATTTTTAATATATATTTTTAGTTTACTTTTATTATTTCTATATTATCAAGGATTTTTGATAAATTTATCATTATTTTCAAACCCACTAACCAAGATAAATCAAATGGGAGTGAAGTCTTTCTAGAATGATGAATGTGAGGAAAGATATATAGAGTTGAAGAAGAGGTTAATTGGTGTACATGTACATAACCTACCCTAAAGTGATTAAGGTTTCATGATATACATTGATTCTATAAATAAATATCTGGGATTCATACTCATGAAAAATGATAATGTGACAACTCATGCCTATTAAAAATTAAAGATCCATAAGCAAAACTACACAATGCATGATATGGATTTGCTTTCATTAATAATCACACTAAAAATGTAGATTCATTATATATATATGGATATAATTATTACATATATATAGTTATAAGACCATAAAGTATATATTCACATAGAAGGAGATCAATATACACCAATGAAGATGGTTAGAGCTGACCAAGGACTATTATTGTTCAATCCATTACTATTCTCTAAAGGTGAATAAATTGGAAGATGCTATAAGTAGAAAATATCATGAAACCTTATCCATGATGAGGATTTAGAAGGATACAATCTTCTTATACATGAAAAGTATGGACATTAAATCATAAATGATTGGAAAACATCCTACCTTTCTCAAATGATTTCATAATCATCCATCTTGGTGAAGATTAAGGATTCTCAACTGGGTACTCTGGAGATATAAAAGAAGGTGGGTTCTATAAGAAACGGGAAATCATTAGAGTTTAAAATTGATAAATTTAGAGTTATGATATTTTGGGTGTGACTATGTGTATCATCAGAGCTTGATATAGATGAGTTATTGAATGATACTCATAGATCAACATTCTTTATCCGCATTGGGAGAAAAAATATGTACAAGGGTCTCTAAGAGAACTTCTGGTGGGATAATATAAAGAAATATATTATTGAATATACATCAAATTTCTTAGTATTTCATCAAGTGAAGGTAGAAAGAAAAAAATTACAAAGGGTTGATGAAACCATTACCCATACCTATATGGAAATGGGAGAATATCACCATAGATTTTTTTCATTGGTATTCAGAAGAACTCCAAAGGACATAATATGATATATGTTATAGTGGATCATCTTATAAAGACTTATTACTTCATTTCTATTTGAAATTCCTTATCACCAGATCAAATTGAAAATATATATATAAGATAAATGTTGGGAAAAATCCCTCAAGGTAACATTGAATCATTTTTTAGGTATTTGTGTTTGTTGAAAAATATATTTTATTTGTTGAAAAAGAGGGTTTCCATGGTGATTTTTGAAGTTCCAAGGATATTGTTGAAAACCTTTTTTTACAAAGAACCATGACAAAGGAATGGTCGATCTTGAGGTGGTACAAAAAGAACAGATATAAGGTGGCGTCGGTTTCTAGTGTTGGCCAAATTTTTGGGCCTCAAAATCGAGAAATGGGGAAACATGTTTTTGGAAAAGTAATTTTCATGAAATAGTTAATTTGGTTTGGAAACTTTCACACAAGGAATGTTTCGGGATCAGGACGTCAAAAAATGGAAAAGGCATAAAGTGCGCGAAATATTTGCAAATGTATGTGAAAGATGAGGTTTCACAAAAGAAACTTGTGTGCCCAATGCGACATCAAATGGGGTTTTTCGCACACAAAGGTAATCTTAAGTGTCATAGAGAATATTCTATATAGGGTGTGACAAAAACTATAAATAAGAGGTGATACCACTCATTCTAAGGAGATCAAGACTTAGATAAAATTTTAGCTCTGAATTGCGTAAGAATTTCATGCAAAGGGAGTTTTTTGAAATATTTTGAGTTGTGTGAAAGCTAAGAAAGTTGAACGTAAGATTTGAGTTGTGTGTAAGATTGAAGTTGCATGAAAGAGATGTTTCATGAAAGAATGTTGAATCTTGTGTGCAAGGCATTTAAGTTTTGTGCAAGACACAATAAGGGTTGTGTGAAAGATTTAGATTTTCCCAGTAATACCGTGGTAAAGTTTAATTCATCAGTGGATGAAATTTGGACATCAATAGAGCATCTACATATAGTGGAGGATGCATTAATTTGTAAAAATGAAGGGACCTATAAGTCTATAAACTATGAGTGGATCTTATAGAGAAGTAGTGAGAACACTTCAGTTGAGAGAGCAGTGATCTTTCATTTTGTGATTGGTTGTAAACCAGGAGGGATAGTGAGTCCACTCCAAACTTTGTAAAAAACAATGATATTTTAGTGGATTTAGTACATCGGCACATCGCTGGTGTATGCTCCTTGGACGTAGCCTAGTGAGGGTGAACCAAGTAAAATTGTTGTTTCATGTTCTTTCTTTAAGATTTGTTCATACTCTATAATGGGAAGGAGAGAAAAGAGAGTTTTTCTAACAACGAAACAAGATCAATAGAGGTTTTTGTTTTAATCTGTCATACCCTAATTCACCCCCCCCCCCCCAACAAAGTATCTAACCTAGTATACCTAATAATAAATAGTGATGATTTATGGAACACCTCAATTGATTTTATCTAATTGAGATTTTAGGTTCACTTCAAAGTTTATGAAAATTGTTCAAAATGTCTTAAACATGAAGTTGAACTTCATTATAGCCTATCATTACCATATTTATGGCCATTTATAAAGGAAAATCCAATACTCGAGGATATACTGGGACCCTACTCTATAGAATTTAAAGGATATTGGGATCAGTATCTTTCTATGGTCAAGTTCTCATATAATAGTAACTTTCAATTGAGTGTTTAGATAGATCATTATGAAGCCCTCTATTGGAAGAAATGTGATGCTTAAATATATTATGATGAAGTTGGAGAAAATAACATATTGGGACCTAAACTAGTCAAATAAATGGAACAAAAGGTTAAATTCATTCAGCAACACATTAGAGAATCATAGATTCAATAGAAGAGCTATATCGATAGTCATTGATGAGATATGAATTTTGAAGTTAGAGATAAATTGTTCCTTTGTATATCTCCATGTAAAAGAGTTTTAAGAATAAATAATAAGGGAAATTTAATTCCAAGAAACATTAGACCCTTTTAGATTCTTTATTACATTTGGGTTGTGGCCTATCAACTAGCACTCCCACTAAACTTATCTCAAGTGAATTAATTGTTCCACATATCACTCTTGAGGAAGTAAATACAAAATCCCTCACATGTAATAAATCCATAGGTGGTACTGTTGGAGTATTATCTATTATATAAGGAGCATCTGGTGAAGATATTGGGCTTTAGAGACTAGGTTATACACAACAAGACAAATCACCTTCTCAAAGTAATTTTGTGGAACCATGAGTATGAATAAGAAATAAGGAAACTATAAGAACAAATGAAATTGAATTAACCTCATCTATTTTTATCTTAGTGTGTGAAGTAAAATTTTGAGGATGAAATTTCTAAATTGGGGAATAATGTAAAAACTGATACTTTTATATATATAAATTTTATTTCTAAATAACCATGTGACATATTTAGTAATGGAGTATATTATAAAACACATGAAACACATAATAATGACCAAAAAATACTTTATTATATTTAGAAAATTACATTTAGAGGATAAATATATCAAATAAAAATGAAACTATTATAATGGAAAAATAATCACAGAAATATAAAACAACTTGAATAAAGAAATTTGGATCACTTTGGACCCTAAAATAATAACACTCATAAATAATAAAGTAAAAAATAAAAAAACATTATAAATATAATATTTATTTTTGAAATTAAATAATATAACCTTGAGGTATATTTAAGTGATTGATGAATGAAGAAAATAAGAGGTATTTCTATGTTGTAGAAAACCTATATGGTTTTTGGAACAGTAACCTAGCCATTAGGATTAGTAACCTAAACGTTAATAATAGTAACATTATTATTGGAAGTAAAATAATATTAAGGTATGTTATAAAATAAAAATATAAGTAATTTATATCATAATAAAATTAAACAAGAGTTTTAAATAAGATAAAATAAATATTTGACATAAAGAAACTATAATTATATTTTTTTAGAAAACATATGGGTTTTATTTTAATTAAAATGTGTTTTTATGTTAAATTTAAAATATTTTAAATGATATTATATTTTTATAAAATAATTTTAAATGAAAATTTTTATTTTTATATATATAATAAACAAATTTTATGCAATCATAAGTAATTTTTTTAAGGGTTGTAAATTTAATCGTATTATAAAAATTGATATTTTTCAACAAGGATTTTAATTAAAAATTAATTTTCTCATATTTAGAAATTTATTTGGATAAAATTAATTCCATTTTTGGAATCAGTATGTCAAAATTATCTTAGAGTGATTATTTAGTATTTTTCTAAAAAAGTTGATTTTTTTGAATAGTGAAATGCGTAAAAATATATTATGTTCTATTGTAAGTTAAATATATGATTAATTATGTATGGGATGATGTAAGTGAAGGTTATAAACATAGTGGAATCTGGTTTATTCTATGCCCGGTAATTGTTTCATTAAATTCAGTGAATAAATTATAGGAACATGACAAAGAACGATATGTATCATGATTATATCTGAAAAATTATAATAAAAGAATCTTGGAACCATAAGAGATGATATTTCATGTTAAAATTATAATTACGTGAAATAAAAAAATACCTTGATGATGTGATATTACTTTGATGTATATGTTAATCCTTTGAACAATGTTCAATTTGTATCATCATTATATCAAGAGGATTCAAAGTATAATCCATCAAGATGCAATCCCCACATGATCCTTTGGTCTCAAAGCATCACATACGGTACTTCCGGTGCTAGAATGTAAGAACCTGGATCTTCTTTTCAGGTAAGTTTTTCTTTCTGGTGATTTTTTAGGAAAAGAGGAGTTCCTGGAAATTTCTTAAGTACATACCGTGTACTTTATGAGTACACGCCGTGTACTTGGTTAACACGGGTAGCCGGGTGCTGGCCGTGTAGAGACCCTGCACATGGCCATGTGTGGTGACCTAGAGACCGCCTAATGCAGGGGCTGATAAGGGAAAGTACACGCTGTGTACTTATAAAGAACACAACATGTACTTTTTTTCAATTAAACGCACCAGGGCCACGTATAATTGGCAGAAGAGTCTTCTTCTTTGCCTTCTTCGACCGAGAGCATCCGTATGGAACTGATCCTTCCCCAAGCCCCCGATCGAGCATCCATTCTCCCAATCAACCATCGTTTATTGTGTTGGGATCGAATCGGTGAGTTCTCTATTCTTTTTGAACCTTGTTTTCCGATTTCTCTTCTCTCGTGAGTTATCCATGGTTGAACGTTTCAGATGTTTTTGTAGATCTACTGCATTCTAGGTCAATCCAAGGGCTGACTCCGGGGTATATTGATCATACGACACCAAGGTAGGTGGTATGTGCCTTTCCGTAGATATTATTTGAGTTATATGTGCAAAAGTGCCCAATAACCTTGTTTGGGGTATTGCGTGTTTACGGATTTAACTCTATTATTTTCCTGTTATGCCTTGTTTGTTTGGATAGAAGTTTTTTGTTGTGAATAGGTTTAGCTTTTCCATGTTATGGATGTTTTGCCCATGTTTGTTTGTTAATGACCGTTTGGTATTTCTTAGCCTATTAGGATTCCTTGCTTTTCATTCCTAATATTGTTAGGGTGGAGTGATTTTTCTCTGACATGCTATGATATGGTGTAGTTGTTTAGCCAAGTAGTTCTTAAGGTTTACTTTGGATGCTGATTATCATTTTTGCATGATTTCCTTACATGGGGCTGTGGGAACCTGTTGTAGTGAGGCCATAGGGGAAATTGACGTTGAGGGATTTCACAGAGTGTCTGTTATAATTATCACGTTGCCATACCATAAGAGGTATTGACATTGAGTGCTCCCTCAGAGTGTCTATAGTTACGTTACGAGACCATAGGATGAATTGACGTTTAGTGCTTCATCTATGTGTTTGTAGTTTACTGCTAAAAGACTATAGGGTGAATTAACGGTGAGTGCTTCCTCAGAGAGTCATTGAACACACATGGCTATAGGGGGAATTGACGGTGAGTGCTTCCACAGAGAGTCATTGGTATATCTTTCCTTGTATTTTGAACCAGAGGGTTTAGGTTGTGAGTACTTCCCATAGGGTTCCCAACTTATTATTAGTTTCTTACTTGATATATGATAGTTGAATGTATTTGAAACTATAGGATTTTATACTTTTAAGTACTTTATTTTTTACTGCTTCATTTTGATTATTTCCTACCATATATATTCATTGAATGTTAAGCATAGATCTTTGGGTGGTTGCCTACTGGGATTCATATCACACCCTGTTTGGGTCATGCTGTTGGGCCCAAATTGATTATTTTTTTGTAGGTCTAGTTAAGGGAAAGCTCCCTTCTACTTCAGGTACTTGACTTCTTGGAGATGAAGATCATGGGACCAATATGAGTCTTGTGATTCTCAAGAGTTGTTTATTGTTTTTCTTTTGTACTTGGGTTCTTTACTATATTCCAGCATTGTGAATTGTTTGGCTTCTTTCCTAGACATATGTATCATGTGTCATTTATATATGTGCTCCAGTTATTTATATCTACATTCTTCTATTGTTTACTATTGTATGGTATTACACTGCTTCCACTATTTCCATATGTTTACTTCCACTGTGTTACTCTGCCAATGAGGGCATAATTTTCATGTGTATGGGGTGTTACATGACCTGAGTTGGCAGAAGTACATGCCCATGTAAATGATTAAGGGAACATGTCGTGTAAACAATATACACAGTGTGTATCCATGTCAAGAACAACATGAATGCTTTATTTCTCTTGTTCCCTTCTTATACTTCTAAGTTTCAGTCCCTATTAATCTTGAGCTAAGGTCTATGATTGAACTTACATATTCATGCCACCAAGACGTCCTCTGGTTGTCCACCAGTTATAGGGAAGTGATTAGACACCGAATATGGTTGATCAGGGACTTCCAATAGATCCTCCAGTTATGCTAGTCTTGGCACCAGCAGTCATTCTAGATACAGGTGTCGACGCACAGTTCCAAGAGGGATTTATGAGGTTTATTAAAACCTTCTATATAGTACATCCTCTTACCTCATTGATGGAAGAATTGACATGGTTATTTCAGTAGTAGCATCCTCCCACCTTCTCAGAGGATGGAGAACCCTAGGCTTCAGAGTCATGGATAGAAGTCATGCTGACGATCTTCGAGCATCTGGAGACACCTCCAGAGAGGAGGGTCAATATCACTACGTATATGCTTCAGGATTCCACCAAGAGATGGTGGGATGTGATCTCACAGGAGGGACACTAGCAAGATATGGCTTGGGAGGAGTTTTAGCATACCTTCTACGATTACTTATATCTGGAGACCTTGAGGGCCAATTGAGCCCGAGAGTTCATGAGTTTGGAGCAGGGTACTCTTTCTATTATGGATTATTCTTCTCGCTTCACTGGGCTGCAACACTTTACACCCTTTATAGGGGGAGATGAGTTGTTCCTAGAAAGGAAGTTTGAGGATGGTCTCAGACAGGACATTCGGGCTCAGGTGAACATCTTCAGGTTGACTTCCATCACTTCTATAGTAAACTAGGCGCTGATCACATAACATAATCTGAGGGATTCTGGAGCTGTGAGGCAGAGAGGTTCCGCATATAGAGTTAGTGCCTCTCCGACTGATAGTAGGAAGCGCCATTGGGAGTCTACATGTGGATATCCAAGTAGGTGGGATGCACCTTCTGGTAGCTAGGTTTTATGCTACCAGTGTGGGAAGGTTGGGCATACGAGGCCAAATTGCCCGAGAGACACAGTTGAGTGCCGATCTTGTGGCAAGATGGGATATCTTCAGCGCTTCTGTCATATCTTCTCACCAGCTGCTGGTGACATGGGTTATTCTATGACTCCTTGTTTGGGAGCAACACCACTAGTTTCTCACCAGTCTAGGAACTGAAGTTCTTTCATCCATTTAGGCCGAGGTGGAGTTCATGGTCCTAGTATTCAGTCGCCATGATTTCAGCGATAGCATGGTGGATCAGCTCAAAGTGGTTAGGTAGGGTCATAGGGCTGCGGTGCATGTCAGAATTTTGTGGTGGAGCAGACCCAACAAGATCAGGATCCCGGAACCTCTATAATTAGAGGTACGATCCTAGTTTCCTCAGTTTTAGCTTCTGATATTTTTGATATTGGGTCTTCCCATAGCTTTACATCTTTTTTTGTGGAGAGCCTTGGGCTCTTTATCCTTTCTTCTACTGAGTTTTTGACACTTGACAAACTATTGGGGGAAAATGGATAGTGTACAATAGTGCAAGGAGTTCCCTCTCAAGGTTGGTGGGTGTCCCTTATTATGGGACCTTTATATCCTATAAATGACAGGCTATGATGTCATTCTCATAATGGACTGGTAATTTCTCTTCCAGGAAGTTGTCAATTGGTATCATCATAGGGTGAGTTTCACATCACGAGAGGGTGGATCATTTCTTTATAAGAGAAAATGGGATGTCCAGGTGGGCAGAGCAGTACCCGAGCATCATGGGTTGGGAGGAGTTATATCCCAAATTGCTAGTCTTTATCTAGATGACCAGGGGACTTCATTTATGTAACTTCCTCCAGTGGTAGATCATTTCAGGGATGTCATTCCAGAGGACTTTTAAGGTTTTCCTCTGGAGCAAGAGGTGGAATTTTCTATTGAGCTTGTACCAGGAGCAGCACCAGTGTCCATTCCTCCTTATAATATGGCTACACCAGAGTTACAGGAGCTTAAGAAGTAGTTAGAGGAGTTGCAGGCTAAGGGGTTCATCCGACCCAGTACTTATCCTTGGTTTTCTCCTATCCTGTTTGCGAAGAAGGCAGACGGTACCCTCATACTTTGCGTGGATTATCGAAAGTTGAACCAGTTGATGGTTAAGAACTGATATCCCTTACCGAGGATTGATGATCTCTTTGATCAACTTCGAGGAGCCCAGGTGTTCTCTAATATTGACTTGAGATCTGGTTACCATCATTTGCACGTTAGACCATCTGATATACCTCTTACAGCTTTCCAGAATAGTTATGGTATATACGTGTATATGGATATGCCATTCGGTCTCATGAACACACATGCAGTCTTCATGGCTCTGATGAACCAAGTTTTCCATCCATACTTGGATTATTTTGTGGTAGTCTTTGTGGACGATATCTTGGTGTACTCTCACACTCGACACGACCATGTCACACATCTTGAGATCATCCTGAGTACACTAATAGAGCATCATTTATATGCTAATCTCTCAAAATTCCACTTTTCTATGGACCAAATTCACTTCTTGGGTCATGCTATCTTAGATACAGGAGTATCAGTAGACCCAGAGAAAGTGAGAGAAGTAGTTTCATGGGAGAAATCAAAGAACATTTTTGAGGTATGGATTTTTCTAGGGCTTACTGGTTACTGCAGACATTTCATACAGGACTTTTCACGCTTAGTAGCACCACTAACGGGCCTGACTAAGAAGGGTGTGAAGTACTTGTGGTCAGATTCTTGGGAGTCATCCTTTCAGAAGATGAAAGGGAGGTTGAATTCAGCACCAATACTAGTATTTCCATATCCGGGAAAGAGCTATAATGTGTACTGTGATGCATCAAGTATCAGGATAGTAGCAATGCTTATGAAGGGGGAAGGAGTCATTGTGTATAGTTCTCGGTAGTTGAGTCCACATGAGAGGAACTACCCGATGCACAATCTCGAGTTGTATATAGTTGTTTATGCTTTACAATGTTGAATACACTGCCTATTGGGAGATCATTTTTGGGTTTTCACCGACCACAAAAGTCTCAAGTCCATCTTCACTCAGTGTGACCGTAATTTGATACAGTGAAGGTGGGTTGAGTACCTTCAATATTTTGACTTTGATCTTGCCTGCACACCTAGGAAAGGCAATGCAGTGGCTGATGCGTTGAGTAGGAGGACTCAGATACATGTAGTTTAGGAGGCCTTTAATGAGTGGAATCTTATGGCTTTGTTCTCTGAGATGCATTTGGAGGTGCACAACAAACAGGGGAAGACATTTCTTTCTTCTATAGTTGTTACCTCTACTCTACTTGATCGAGTGCGAATGAGGTAGCTATCAGATTCTGAAGGCCTGGTTCTATGGGAATGTGTGACGGGAGAGAACCCCATTTCTAGATGGACCATAGACGAGGATGAGATCTTTCATTTTTAGGGGTGCATGTGGGTGTCAGAAGACATATGTGAGGAGCTGATGTGGGATTTTCATTCCTCAGTTTGGGTAGTTCATCATGGTGTCACCAAGATGTATCGTGATCTACACTGTCAGTATTGGTGGCCAGTTATGAAGAGATATGTCGCTGGTTTTTCCATGAAGTGTTCCACATGTTTGCAGGTGAAGGTGGAGCATCAGCGACCAGCATGGCTTTTGCAGCAGTTACCCATTCCCAAGTGTAAATAGAACGATGTCGCGATGGACATCATGATAGGTTTTCTAAGGTCACCTCAAGGGAATGATATAGTTTGGTTTTTCATTGATAGACTCACAAAGGTTTCTCACTTTTTACTGATTAAAGATACGTTCAGTGTTGATGAGTTGGGAAAGTTGTACATATGATAAATTATACATCTACATGGGGTTCCACACTCCATTGTTTCAGATAGGGATACCCATTTTACTTTTCGAGTTTGGAAGGGACTTCAGAGGGCTTTGGGTACATAGGTACTTCTGAGTACAGCTTACAATCCCCAGATATATGGTCAGTACGAGCATATGATTCAGGTATTTAAGGACATTATTTGAGCATACATCCGGGATTTTGGAGGTTTGTGGGAGAAGCACATACCTCTTATGGAGATTTCCTACAATAATAGTTTTTAAGAAACTATTCAGATGGAACCTTATGAGGATTTGTACGGTAGGTCATTCCATTCACCCTTATGCTGGCTAGAGGCAGGAGAGGCAGCTATGCTGGGACCTCGTCTTGTCCAGGAGACTATAGAGCAGATAGAGTTGATTCAAAAGAGGATGAATACTGCACAATCTCGATAGAAGTCTTATACTGATCGATGGAGATGACCTCTAGAGTTCGAGGTCAGAGATTAGGTTTTCCTATGTGTCACACTGAGGATGGGACACAGGAGGATTAGGAGGTAGGGTAAGATTTCACTGAGGTACGTCAGGTCATTTGAGGTGTTGGAGAGAGTTGGTCTGGTTGTCTATCAGTTACAGTTACCTCAGAGGTACCAAGCTATGCATTATGTCTTCCACGTTTCTCAGCTTTGACGTTACTTCTCAGAACCATCTCATGATTTTCAACCTAAAGAGGTTGAGTTAGAGTTGGACGCCTCGAGGAGCTTCCTATTCAGGTTGTTGATCGAAGTACGAAGGTTTTCCATGGTTGGTTTGTTCCTCTAGTATGAGTGATATGGCAGCACAAGTGATTATAGGATGAGACCTGGGAGAGGGAGACCGATGTATGATCACAGTGGCCAGAGATTTTTGAGGATTCTTCTTTTATGTCACCTTGCTAGGGAAATTCGGGAACAAATTTATTTAAGGGGGGAAGTTTGTAAGAACCAGGATCTTCTTTTCAGGTATGTTTTCCTTTTTCTGGTGTTTTTTTGAGGAAAATAGGATTTTCTAGAAATTTATTAATTACAAGTCATGTACTTTACAAGTACATTCCGTGTACTCGATTACCACGGGTAGTCGGGTGCTGGTCGTGTGTGGTGACGTGGAGACCACCTAATGTGGGGGCTGGTTAAGGCAGTCACATGCCATTTACTTATAAAGTACATGTTGTGTACTTTATTTTTTTTCATTAAATGTACCAGGTTCATGTCTAATTGGAAGAAGTATCTTCTTCTTAGCCTTCTTCGACTGAGAGTGTCTCTACGGTGTCGATCCTTCTCCGAGCCCCCGATCGAGCATCTGTTCTCCGAATTGAACTCTGTCAATTGTGTTGGAATCAAATTGGTGTGTTCTCTCTTCTTCTTGAACCCCATTTCCTGATTTCTCTTCTCTCATGAGTTATCCTCAGTTGAATGTTTTAGACATTTTTGTAGATCTACCACGTTCTAGGTTGATCCAAGGGCTGACGCCGGGGTATATCGATCGTACGACACCGAGTTAAGTGGTTTGTGCCTTTCTGTAGATATTATTTGAGTTATATATACAAAATTTCTCAATACCCTTGTTCGGGGTATTGCGTTTTTATGGATTTAACCCTGTTATTTGTCTCTTATGTCTTATTTGTTTCGATAGAGGTTATTTGTTGTGAATAGGGTAAAATTTTCCTTGATATATATGTTTTCACATGTTTCCTTATTTATGACCGTTTGGTATTTCTTAGCTTGTTAGGAGGCCTTGCTTTCCATGCTTAGTATTGTTAGGGTAGAGTGATTTTTATCTAACATGCTATGATATGTTGTAGTTTTTCATCCAAGTAGTTCTTGAGGTTTACTTTGGCTGCTGATTATCATTTGTGCACGATTGATTTACAAGGGGCTATGGGAACCCGGTGTAGTGAGACCATAAGGGAAATTGATGTCGAGGTCTTTCCCATAGTGTCTGTTATAATTATCATGTTGTGAGACCATAAGAGGGATTGACGTTGAGTTATCCCCCAGAGTGTCTATAGTTAAGTTATGGGACCATAGGAGGAATTGACGTTGAGTGCTTCCTTGGAGTGTCTATAGTTTCCCGCTAAAATACTGTAGGGGGAATTGACGGTGAGTGCTTCTTCAGAGTCTTTGAACACACATGGCTATAGGGGGAATTGACGGTGAGTGATTTATTTGAGAGTCATTGGTATATCTTTCCTTGTATTGTGAACCAGAGGGGTTAGGCTATGAGTACTTCCCAGAGGGTTCCCTTCTTATGATTATCTTCTTACTTGATATCTAATAGTTGAATGCATTTGAAACTGTAGGATTGTTTACTTTTAAGTACTTCCTTGTTTACTGCTTTATTTTGATTATTGCCTGCCATATATATTCATTGACTGTTAGGAATATATATTTGGGTGGTTTCCTACTGAGATTCATCTCACACCCTATTTGGGTCATGATTTTGGGCCCAAATAGATTATATTGTTGCAGGTCTAGATAAGGGAAATCGCCATTATACTTTAGGTACTTGACTGCATGGAGTTGGAAAGCATGGGACCAATCTGAGGCTTGCGATGCTAAGGAGTTGTTTCTTGTTTTTCTTTTGTACTTGGGTTCTATAATGTATTCCAGCATTGTCACTTATTTGGCTACTTTCCTAAACATATGTATCATGCATCATTTATATATGTGCTCCAGTTATTTATATCTACATTCTTCCATTGTTTACTATTGTATGGTATTAAACCGCTTCCGCTATTGCCATATGTTTACTTACACTGTGTTACTCTACCATTGAGGGAATAATTTCTCCACTATCACACCCAAGTACCTCACTACTAGTCGGAATCCTCTAGTGTTCGGGTAAATGCGCTTAAGTCCATGCGACCAACCGAGTACGGGGCACCTCTAAGCGGCTTCTGGAACTAGGACGTTACATAGCATACTGGTACTGGTATTATTTCATCACTCAAAATTGATTGCAAAATGATCCTTCATGTTTGAAGGATTGATTATTATTCTCTTATTCTTGATAGTTAGGATGGAGGAGGAAGATATTCCCTCAAGCTTGAGAGAAAACCCTATAGAAGTTATTTATGGATAGAATTATCTAGAGAGGAAATCATTGTGCCCAAATTTCACCAAACCCTTGAAAATGATATAATAAGGTATTTATAAATCTGTTTTAGAGAATAAATAATTATACATATTTTCTTAAAATTCTCTTAATACTTAGAGAACCTCGCATCTAATATTATTATTATTATTATTATTATTATTTTATTAACATGTGAAT
The DNA here is from genome assembly GCA_963277665.1 of Viscum album. NCBI lineage: Eukaryota > Viridiplantae > Streptophyta > Magnoliopsida > Santalales > Viscaceae > Viscum > Viscum album. The sequence continues at coordinate 1,256,081,694 of OY728151.1, read as the reverse complement.
AACTCATGAATAAAATAAATAGCATTTATTTAAATAAATTCAAATATATTTAAGTGATATTTAATATATCATTTCTACCAGATCAATTAACATGGTCTGCATTTCCCCTTCTACATTTACTGAACCTCGAATAATAAATATTATTCATTTGATAAAAAAATAACTATAATATTTATTATCTTGTGAATGAATATTTATTATAATATTCAACACACATAAAATAGTGACTTAATATATTTGATCAACAAATCCTAAACAAATATTATTCCTAAATCTAGAGAATAACATTTATTATCCACATTAAATTTGAATACAATTTAATTGAGATCAATGGAAAGACTACATGTGTGGAAATATAGGCATCTTCCTCAGTATAATTAAGTGGGTTTTTCTAAAGTCCAATATCAACATCTAGAAACATGTAAAGTCACCTATAGAAAAATAAGTTGATGTTGTAATGATGACAACTGTATTGACCTGAGAATTTGTATTATTTAAATTAATACTATATTTAATAGATTGTGTCATACACAACACCAAATTAATGCAAAACCAGACTAAAATGACCTGAAGCATATTATAATTACAGGAATAATATAATCATTAGTAAATAAAAATATAATACTTAATTAAAATAATTACATGTTAATATTTTTCATTAATATTTTACACTGGACATATTTTTAAGTACCATTTAAAAAAAGGTAGTGTATTTTACCTTAATAATTTAAATTTATTATAGTTAAATGTTTATTATAATAGTTAATATTTTTATTTATAAACTAATATATTAATATTAAATTATTTATAAATTAATATGAAATAAGATTAAAAACATTATTTTTTAAATAAGAGTAATTTTTCTTGGATTTTCATTTAAAATATAATTCATAAACTTTTTAATATAATTTTGAAAAAATAACTCATTTTTTATTTATCATATAAATATTATCTTAATATTATTTTTTGTGATATTTTAATAAAAACTATTTTTAGGTGTATAGTATAATATATTGTTTTTACAAATACAATGAATTTTATGGATTTATTAGTCTGTAATAATTATTTTGAAATTTTTGAAACTATCTTCTAGAAAAAACATACATTTTATCAGTTATATTACAAATTCAAAAATATTTATTCTAGATTAAAAACCTATATTTAATGTTTTAAAATTTGAGTAATATGTTTCTCAGGAAATTGTTTTTAATACATTCTAAACTTATTATTTTAAAACTAATTTTTATCACTTTTAGAAATCAGATTAAATTAAATTAATTTAAAATTTATAATCAATGGATCATGATTATATAAAAATAACCATTTTATTTTTAAATATAAAGGATTATTTTCTTAGATAAAAACCAATTACCATGGTAAAAGATAAAATAGTAAAAGTAAAAAAATTAAGAGTAGGTGACCTCAAACATTTTTAAAACATGTGTAGGAATGTGTTATTGATGAATTTATCTAACTTAATTATCCTATCAATTATTTTCAAATTTTGTATCAACCTTCCTTGAGAGTGACTTACCATTATTAAAAAAATTCAATATTTACAAAAAAATATCTATTTTCACTTATAAAAGGGGCACTCTCCTCACTTCACCTCACACAAAAAACCACTTAGTTTGGCCCAAAAACTACCCAAAACTCTATTCAACACTCTTACAAAACTTAAATAGGTTCTTTTATTCTCAAAATACAGTCCTAAAAAGGATTAAAACCCTTCTAAAAGGATATAATCCAAGTAGTGAGGTATAAATTTTTAATCCCTCCTTTCTCATTTCTATTTATTTATGTGCACTTATGCTTTCTAATATTACATTCCACCAACTTAAAATTTTGAAATTTTTATACTTATTATAAATTTATGTTATTATAATTATGGTACAATAATTATCCACCTTTTCTTTTTTCCTTTAAGAAAAACAAAAACATGAATCATGTGTACATGTGGACTACCACCTCCACAAAGCAACATGTTAGTTTTTTTCGACCACCTATCATAGATAGTACAAGGAGGTAATTTAAAATATAATTATTATATAAATAACTTATTTAATATTTTTAAATGATAAACCATATTACTCCTATATCCTATTATATGAAAATTAAATCATCATCTATGCATAAGTGTGGACCACCACCTCCATGGATCGATGTATTCCAATTTTCATAACCAACTTTTATGGATGGAAATAAGAATGTATTTAAGGGATAAATATGATTTTTATGATATAATTAAGGTTTTATTATAAAATTTTTTAAAACATATTAATTATATGATCAACAAACTATCATGAAAAATTCAATCGTTTAAAATAAGAATACTAAGAGGAAAATCTTTTTATTCGTATTATGTAATATTTTTATATATATTGCTTATTCTTATGCTTCCTTAAATTTATGTTATATCTCACTAATAATTATTAAATATGATCATTATGCATCTAGTGTAATGAAATTACAATTAAACCAATATATAACCACTCATTAATGATGTCATGTTCATGTTTGGGTCGGTTTAACAAACCACTTGGACAATGCTATCAATTTATATCATCGATAACTATTGGAACTTAATTACTAGTATAATATTATATAAATATGTAAATAATTATTTCTTATTGGTTCTATAATTTAAACATTATTATTATATTCATTAATAAAGAAAACACCTTTCATTCATCAAAAATCATTGAAACATGCTTATTATCGATTCCATCTTCATGGATAAAAACTAAAACACTCATGAAAAGAATTTAAAAAATAATAAATTATTATAAATAATCCATAATAGTAAATTTAATGACCTGGTAAATATTAAATTTTTAAATAATATTTAATATGAAAACCTATATTATGAAATTAGTACAAACGATCAAAATTATAAACACCCGATGTGGGAAAATATGTAAAAAACTGACTAGAATTCATAAATATAATGAATACATATCAAGGGTATGGATGAAAATAGATATGGGTAAGGTTATAAATTAATTTATTAATATGTTTATTTCAGTGATACATTAGGCTAAAGTATGTTCATGGAATTTAGGAAAAGTGGTAATGGTTTTCTTAGTCTCAATTTTGATTCTTTGAGACACATTACTTTTTATACACAAAGTTTTCCTTGTATGGTGTATTTACCACCCATGGATATATATTTTTATCATAATTTTTTATTTCATATGATATACTAAGAAAAATCATATTTCCTTCTCCAAATGGTTATTGATTCAATTGTTACACCAATAGTATTATTGTTTTTGTAACTCAACTTTTGTTAATTAATTTATAATCATTATCTTTCATATAATTTGTGTAAATTATAACATTTATTTTATTATGTGGTATTCTCTCATTTTTTTTATATAGAATTATATTCCTACTACATAAATACTTTTTTAATATTTCTTACCTTATGTAGTATGTTTCCTCTATGGTATATTGATAGCTCAAATCTCATTTCTTTATATTATGAGGTTTTATCTTGAACTGTGTTATTCCATGCTTGGGTTATCCCACCCTAATATTTTATTATATGGTATTTTATAATCCTATTTTGGAAAATAAATTTATAATAAAAATAATTTTTTATTACTCATTTTACAATTTTGGTTTTCAACAAATGTATTTTCAAAGTATTAAAAAGGTTTATTTCCATTCATTATCAAAAAAAATTCTTTGGATCCACAATTCCTATAGAATAATTTATTTTACATTCAAGTATATGTTATTAGAGATTAATTTTAAAATTAAAAGTGTTAAAAATATTTCACTTAAAGTTTTAAAAAGGTACTTTTTAATTTGACATATAAATTTTTATTTTACATCAATATAAAAAAAATTCCAAAATATCTTTTAAGTTTTCACCTCTATTTTAATTTTCATATCCAAAAGGGTTTACACTCATGGGATTTGTGTTTCATTATTTTTACCCTAATAAATATATACATATTTATAATTTTTGGGATTGAACCTATGGTATCAAACAATTAAATTTTTGATCCCTTCTTGTGTAATACTACTCGAATCATTATTTTGCAAGGATGTTTTTTATTTATGTTTACATCCTTATAAGTTTCCTTTATTATAGTGAGGATGTATTCTTTTTAATATGTCCACATTATTTATATATATGTCTTACATAATATTCTTTTATATCAATGATATTATCCATCACTATTTTTTTCATATTTAACCATCCACCGTGAATAGAGAAAAAATTATTTCAATGCCTTATCTTTGTAAATGTCATATTTTCCATTTATTTGATTGAAGAGTGTTCACCTAAATTACATACATCAATTGATTGGTGAAATTATTGAATTAATGAAATAACATTTATATATATGGTGTAAATACCAAATTCTTTATCTTAATTTAAGGCTATTTAACTAGAAAGCTACCGAATATATTTGGATACCCATTTATTTTCGATGGGCTTAACATATTGATGATTTCCTTATATGAATACATTTAAAAAGGTTATGAAAATCATTTTCTTCTATGGGTTCTTTATAGTGTGTTAAATGAAACTCATTTTTTATGGGTTCTTTATGATATGATGAATGATTGATTTATTATGTAACATATAAGTATGGATAAATTAACGGTGGGGCCCTATATATCCCTCCAATTCATTAGATAAAATTTTATATCTCATAAGATAAAGTATTAATATATATTTTTTTATTTCTCATAAGTGTAGGCATTGATGGTGTGGCTTCTTAAAGTAATTTTCCTTATACTAATGAATGTGTCATATTTTTAATATGTTTTTCATTCTTATCATATGCTCTCATGATATGTCTCATGAAAGCAATGTTCCCTATACCAATGTTGTTCTATATTTTTATTCTTATTCTCATGACTATATGTTATGTTCTAATGGATAATTTTTATTGTCTAATGTTTCCACACTCTTTTGATTCATGAATTTTACCTTCTTCTAGAATTTATGATATATGATTTATTGGATATAAATTTCTTATGCATCCATATTATACCCATGTTCTCATATTATGCTCACTTTTGATCATCGATTGTTATTGATTATGTTTACCCTTAACTATAATTTTAGATCATCATTTATTATGTTTCTATTTCCTTGGGTTAAGAAGAAAAGTAATATATAAGATATTTATAGAAGAGTATATTTTTTGTAGGATTTGTGGGAGATGTTAAAGACTTGTTATGGATGAAGTGATTTCTTATATAGTGGAAACAATTTCCATTATTTGAACGATTCATGAAGTTTTTACTTAATATTTTTTTCTTAATTATCTAAAAATATAAACCTAAAAGGACTTGGGAATGTATTTTAATGAAATGTTTTCTTTAATTCATGTAAAATGATCACATTTGTGAACTATTATAACAACCAAATACCAATTATAATTGTGTAATATAATCCCTATGTATTGATATCTCATAAATAAGGTTGTATACTCATATCATAAACCTATATGTTTGATACTTATTTCTTTAACGTCCAAAAATAATCCCATCAATACACAATGGTCATAGATTTTTGTTTGATAGTTCTATTCCAATTACTAGGCTGAGATATCAAATTTCATAAATATGTAAGGGACAAATCCTATCTTAAATTATTTATTAATTATATATCACTTATGATGCACCCAATGTACCCTACCTCACCATAAGAATATATTGTCATGGATTACATAAATATATTAAATGTATGTGACTCATGATATACATTAATAAAAATATCAAGTTTAAGGATCATTAAACATGTTCATAGACTAAAATATCCAATGGAACATAACATGGGTAAATTTTAATTGTGGTTATGTCCTCATAATATTCTATCTAGGATATTACTAAGTGTGAACTTAATGATATGAATACTCATACAGTTATGACTACTCACACCTAAAATTATTAATTGTATGTGTCCCATCTGATGACATCATATGACCATAGGATATATATTTTAATAATATCATCATAGAACTTCAAGTTTCTCATCATAATGTAGAACTTATATGACCATTTTAGTATGAAATATACTTTAGAATATGATCACATTAAATTCATGTGGAAGAAAAATCAATATATGATTATACATTTGTTAATATTAACATCTTTTGGTATATATGGGTAATATAAAGTACAAATTAGTTGGTTCTAGGGAACCATATATAACAAAATCCCAATTACACTAGATACAACTTCTAAAAAATGGTTAGTTTCCATGTATTTAGAACGATTATGCTGAGTATGGATATAGATACTAGGTATACCATGATTTCAAGGCTATGGTTGATTCAGTAATATGTCTTTATTATAACTCTGCTTATTGGGACCTCACTAACTTTTGAAAATCACTAAAGTAATAATATACTCAAGTATCCGTTTTCCCCTTATCATAATCCTAGTATATTGGATAATAATATATTCAAATATTTTCAAAAAATGATAATACTCCTACTATTTTTTTACGACCCAAAATTGAACATATTTTTTTTAACTCGCTTATTGATCTGCATTGGAAGCTGTAATGTAATTGATTATTATGAATATAGAAACTCTTAGTTGTAATAATTTTATATTGAATATTACCTTATCCTCACTATGATCCTATATAAAAAAATGATCTAAAGGAAAACGAGTGTCATATCTCTTTAACCACTAATATTATCATTTCTCTGTTTACCAAGAACTTATCCAGATCTACTTTTTCAAGTACTATCAGTTAATTATAACTACAAGTCTATGTAGATCCATTGGTTTTTCATAATATTTTAACTTCATGAAACATGAATAAGTGATATTAAAAAAAATTGTATCATGGAATACTAGATATATTCTTAGAACTTAATCTTGTGAAATTATATTTATAATCTCTTCTCGTGTCCACACACGTTATCGTAGAGAGATTTTATACCATGTGACTTAAGAAAAAAATTAAATTTTTAATTCCTTAATTTTATATTTTAAATACATTGTTAACATATGTACAATGACTAGACTAAAAAACCCCAGAGATCCAAATCTATAGATCTTGTTTCATGGAACTAAGTTTCTATTTTAAGTCATTCTTAGAGAAATCTATTTCTTTAGTTATAGAAAATCGGTAAGACTAAATCTCGATTTTCCTATGTTATAAACATATTTATCATGGAAAAAAATAATTCTCCCACTAATCCTTTATAGACACATGTAACTCCCTCATTCCAAATGATTATTTTATGATCACTATGTTTGCTTATATATATAAATGGATATGTCCATAGGGTCACTATTTTAATGCATGTATTGTAAGAATTTATTAGTGTCCCCAACCCTTTTGGTTATATCATGTAGACATTTTCCATAGGGTATTCATTAAGGAAACTAGCCATGACATCCAAACACCCAATAAAATGAACATATAATGATGCCATGAAAATTCAAATTAAAATATATTTTAGTATAATGATTGAAGTAAAGGTTTTTCATATACTATGTATTAGACATACTTTTAACAATAAATCATGATTTATTGTTACTAACTTATACCATCTATATATTGTTTCTCTTAAATAATCACTATTACTATAAATCCTAGAAACATTCAAAAATATTGTGCCCCTTAATTTTGATACGTGGATTCTATTATTGAATTCATATATACTTTTTAATATTAGAATATTTTTATTTAATAATTTACTATAGGATTACATATTCATATTGAATAATACATTATCAGTCTTGGTGAATATGAAACCACATTTTTTTATTAACTTCCTAAACAGTGTGTGCATCTTAGAATAACTCATCCCTCTAAGCTTAGTGAAGTGTATGTTATTATACCAACTCATATGCATCCAGAGCCTAGATTTCATAAAAGTACAGCTTCCTCCCATAATCTCAAATTGAGAATTTATTCCCTCTAAAATATATTTTATGTAGACTAATAATTTATGTTAATATCCTTATTATTTATATGATAAATAATTGAGATACACTTAGTGTTTTATTTTATGTTCATTTTTATTAAAATCTATATTTTAAAAAAAGTTCTCATCAAATACTAGGATCTAGACCCAATGGATTTATTATCATATTTTAATTAAAATGATATCAATTGTTCAATATAATGGGCACATGGTTAGTTATTTTATACTATTTTTGAAACATATTTTGGAAGAAATTATTGGAATATTTATAATACATATATTATAATTCATCAATCCCCTTTTACAACCATCCAAATTTGGAAGTATAAGGTAATGTGAGATTGTGATTTCCTTCACTCCACATATTAATGATCAATGAATACTGGGTTATGATTCACTCCAACAAGCCATCCTGGGGGATCTTTTATCTTTTACCAATTGTTTTCATTTCTTTACTAATAACTCCTAAAATCTCTTAAAGGAGTCTTGTGAATTAAATAAACTTACCTCTTATCTACACCTTTAGAATATTTCTTGTGATTTTTATGAATTAACTCTGATATATCTATAGAATACTTTATTTATAAATATTTCTTTGTCAAAACATGATAGTTAATTAGTCAGTATACCTAGTGTCTTAGCTCAAAAGTGACTAGAAAACCCTTTGGGATATAAACTTGTCAACTACTATCATATTTACTTGATGAATAATTATCTTTTTATAATAAGGTATTAAAAGCATTAAATTTATATTCATCTTTGATTGTATATTTAGAATATTTGTGATATCAATATTATCACAAAAATAATTTGAGTATGAATACTATAACAATATTCATTCCGAATGAAATAATGTCTCATTGTGTCCAAATGGACACTAAGATAAATGTTTTTATAAAATCAATACAAAAAATAGTTTAACTTAAATCCATCAAGAAATCCTGAAGTTGGTAACATCTATTTAATGATAAAGGAGTTACCCTTCTTTATCTCCTTAGATAATTCACCTTACTTCCTATAATACTTTTATACTTACTTGGTTCTTATATTTTGAATTAATATATGTGAATCATATACCCAAGAAGTACTAAATTAATATTGTGTATAATGATGAATATACCTGAAGTGGAAATAGTTAATTATTTCTTCTTCAATTTAATGTAATTCTTATTCTAATTATTTTTTCACATGAGAAGAAAATGTCCTCTTATTCATTTCTCCCCCTTTGAATTATTTTCATCTTTTAAGGACATTATAAATAAAAAATTTGAATTAGATCATCCACGAGTTTTTCAACTTGATATTTCATTCTATTCACTGAAATTAGTATAGAACCTCATTCCCACTGATCCTTATATATATATATATATAATATTTTAGATTGATCTATCCTTATAGATCATCTGGTAATCCTTGATGAATATGGAAAACTTGGGTGTTGATGATAGTAATATGAGATTATTGGATAATTTATTATCCAAATGGAAGATTAAATTTGTTAACTTATAAATATACTCCAACATTTTGAATCTATGTTCACTAGTTAATCACCCCTATTTCATTTTACACTAATATAGTATAGTGACAATATAATTTATCACTAGTCTTTCCCTCTCCTTCTCAAGTGATAGGAGATGGGATATCATTGTCACGACCCACATTCACTAAGACGATGGAAGGAAAAGTAGATTTCCAAACCATTTCTTCCTTAACTTTAAGGAGAGATAATGACCCCCAAGACCCACCTTCAATAGGCCCCGGAGTGGTGACTAACACCAAGGGTATATAATCACATGTAAAATGGAAGTCATTACCCTTTTTATTTAGTAGTATTGGGAAATAAGATAGTAAATCTCAAACAACACCAAAGATGGAAGTAAAAATAAATCCAAAATAATCCATTCCCATATGCATGTTCTAATAATAAAGTTCTACAAAGTATAATAAAACCCCAAAGGGAAGTACCAAAAGAAAAGAAAAATAGCGACGTCAATGGTCCCGGCATCTGAGCTAATAGGGTATGGCACGGTCCTCAAAGTCCTCCTAGAAACCTAAAAGTGGTTTTATATATGTAGGGTGATTATACAGGTATACTCAGTAGGTAAAACCAAAATATCTCATGCATAAGTGGGGAGTCATTCTAATGCCCCATGAGAAAATGAGATAACCAAAGCACCTAGTAAGGAAACTATCCATCCAAACCTCACCAAGGCACACTCCCCAAATAACGAAAATTCAAGTAAAGTAATAGTAATAACACATAGATGTTTGGGTACCCCGCACCACTTTCCCATTGGTTATTGAATACATCCTACATGTCATACCTTCCCTGCCATTTTCACTATATTCCCACTACCATACCCCGCCCACACACACATGGGTTACCACAACCACACATCCCACCCAAAAACACCTGGTCTACAACCACACATAACCACGCCCACATACACAAGGTCCAGAACAACTACTGCCATGCCTGAAGACACCTGGGACCAAATAACTACTACCATGCCTGAAGATATTTGCGCCTCATCCCTAAGACACTTGGGAAATAACCTGCCCGCACACACCTAGACCAACCACCTCAACGTACCCTGCCCAAAAAATCTTGGGCTATAATAGACCTCAGGTCGTCACATCCTGCCCGAAGAGTCTTGGGATACTTGGGAAAGGGAGCAGAAAGGATCTAAAAACCATCCACTCATAGGAGTGTTGGAAAAAACACCCTCCCCTATGAAATAGGGGTGTTCAGCATGAAGTGATCAACTTGGGTGGGGTGTGAATAAGAAACACAAGAACTAAATTATACATTTAGGTAAACAAGAACTCATCCCAACCTAGGGGTCCAAAAACCAAACCATACACAAACACACTTCTTACTATTCATTAAAGAAGAGAACAACATCCACAACCAAGTCACAACTCATTACTGGAAAAAATCCCCATTAAACCCATTCTTGTTATCAAATTTAAAAACACCATTTAAATAATTCTTCACTATCGGTCATCTAACAGGAATAACCATAAGACAAGGAAGGAAAATAGTCAAACAACAATTTAAGCATTCACACCCAGTTCTCTTGTAAAGTCACAACCACAAAAGGGATTTGTGAGATCCCTCAAAGTACTGGAACTAAACCAAACCCCAACATATGGCCCCACATGGCCTCATATCCACAAACTAAAAACAGGAGATCCCATCCACTTTCTTGATACCTCACAAGCATCAAGCAGAACAACCATACATATTACCAAGACAAAGCAAGGGATTTTTCATATTTAAAACACACCATTAATTAGGTTCCTCCTTTCCGTTGGGTTAACTGGGGTGATCACACAAGGATTTTTGTTCACTGAACCTCCATTTAATCAATCGAGTTTCTGTGATTAATGAATTTTCATGTTACAACCATTCAATGACATAATTATCTAGAAAACATAGGTTCATTAGTACATAATAAGGGACCACCAATGGCCACTATTTTCAGTGGACATGAGCCCATACAATTCACAACATATAAGAAAATGTAAAAGAGAACAGCAGCATCATCACCACACCCCTTCATTATTTTAAAACCATTTATTATCTTTGTTAATGTTTGGTTTCATCCATACCCTTAGGAACATTATCATAACCACTCTACATGATATATAGTAAAGAGAGATAAAGAATAAATCCTACTTGGATGATTAACGATTGAAGGTTTTCTACACATACCAATAACTGGGGATGCGGGACTTGAAGGGGAGGAACTCTGAGGACTCTAAGAGTGAGCAGGAAAGGCTCCAGCACTAGCGCACCACTAACCTTTGGAAGGGGGAATCCAAATGTACCAAGGAAAGGAAACAATACTATCCAAGAATAAGAAAAAATCACCATGCGATAAAAGATAATATCCAAGAGTTACGGGATATGAAATATTGAACGGTTTTAAAGGTGGATCGTGTTTTCACCACATGGTTGGATGGTTACACATGATGAAATTAATTTTTATTTAATAATTCTCATAAGATAGGTGGCTATAACAGCTGTGCATTAAAGGATTTCCTTTAATTAGAGGAAAATTCATAATAGGGGCGGAACTAGAAAGTACGGGAAATGGGTGTGTGACTGAGTAAAAATCTAGATGTTTTTCTAAGCCAAGGATCGCCCGGCTCTTGGGGGATTTTAGATATAATTTATGGGCTATTAATGGCTTTGAAATGGGTATAAAAACACTTTTATGTCAAAAGATATGTTGTGGGAGAGAAATAAGATGAAAACTAGAAAAAAAGAACAAGGGCGGGACACTGTTTAGTGACACACCGTAACGGTGCCATGGTCACGGTGCCACCCTCACGGTGCCACCGTCATGGCGCCACCCTCACAGTGCCACCATCATGGTGCCACCCTCACGGTTCCACCCTCATAGTGACAACCACACGGTGCCACCCTCACGGTGCCACCCTCACGGTTCCACCCTCACGGTGCCACCCTTAGGGTGCTAGCATCACGGTGCCACTGCCATGGTGTCACCCTCATAGTTCCACCTTCATAGTGCCACCATTTTTTTGAGTGACCGTGATGGTGTGACTGCCATGGTGCCACCGTCATGGTGGAACTGTGACCAGTGCCACCATCACGGTGCCACTGTTTTGTTGGAACCGTTTGATGGGACCGAGATTTTGGAAAAGTACTGGACTAGGAGGGTCTAGGACATTACATCAGATACCTCTCAAAGTATACTCATCCTCTAGAATTCAAGGATAAAACCGAAGAAAAATAGATGGGTTCGATCAACCGCCTCTAAGATACCTCTCTAGAGTAAACCTCATCGACAATCTAGGAACACCTCTCCCTCAAGTAACCACACAAACATATAAAGGTTTCATTGTCCAGTCATATAGATTAGGGAGCCCATTTCCCCCATGTCGAGATACTATCCACTTCGGGCGGCACTGACTCGCCCGTATGGGTTTAATTGCATCCACCTTAATGCATCTCTATTAAGGATTAGGTCCTACCCTCCCCATGGTTAAGACACTTCACACACATCTAGAGAATAAGGAAAACAGACCATCTCATAGTTAACAAGGTCAATAACTTCATCTCAAATAGATACAAAACAAAACAAAACAAAACTCAAAACAACTCTAAGTATTGGGCATGCATTTGTGCCTCTCATTCCAAGGTACTCTCCTCGAGGCCACCATGTCCCCATAACACAAGAACTAAGGGAATGGTTCGTCCATGAAGCACCTTCTCCACACAATCCTCGATCCTCACTGGTCTCTCTACAAATGACGCATCTTCCTTGATATACAACCTTCCCCAGTCGAGGAAATGTGAATCATCGTGTAGATACCGATGGAGCTAGGACACATGGAAGACGTCATGCACTCTCATTAGTGGTGGTGGTAGAGATAGCTGATAATCCACTTTTCTGACCCACCACAACACCTCGAAGGGTTCGAAGAACCTGGGAGAAAGCTTACTCCTCTTGTCAAACCTTCATTGTCTACGCTGAGGGGAGACCTTCAAGAACATGTGGTCCCCGACCTCGAACTACAAGGTTATCATTATATTATCGGCATACAAATTATTTTAGTTTTGAGCCACCTTAATCCTCTCCCGTATAAGCTGAACCTTCTCTGTCGTGCTCTGTACTACCTCCAGGCCAAGAACACCTGCTTCCCCAACCTCTGCCCAGCACACGGGTGTGCGATACGGCCTCTCGTACAAAGCTTCAAAGGGAGCCATGCCAATAGTAGAGTGATACCTATTGTTTTAGGAAAACTATACCATATGAAATTATCATACCCATGATCCCCTAATGTCCAAAACACAGGCCCATAGAATATCCTCCAATGTTTGGATGGTGCGCTCTGTCTACCCATCTGTTTGGGGGTGGAAAGCAGTGTTGAGGCATAGCTGGGTGCCAAAATCATGTTGCAATTCATTCCAAACCCATGAGTTAAACTGGGTATCCTGATTAGAGACTATAGACCTTAGAACTCCATGAAACCGCATCACTTCATCTACATACCTATATGCTAAGGAATCCACCACACTTGAATCCTTGATTTCCAGGAAGTTGTCTAATTTTGTCAACTGGTCCACCAATATCCATATATAATCGCAACCTCTTTGAACTCTGGGTAGTCCCATGAAGAAATCCATCAAATTTTGTCCCACTTCTACTCGGGGACTTTTAAAGGTTGTAACAGACCTTATGGTTTGTGGTGTTCATCCTTCACCTGCTGAAACACGAGGCACTTTTCCACAAACTCTACCACTACCTGCTTCACCCAAGGCCACCAAAATTGACCCATCAAACCCCATTACATATTGGAAACTACTAGGTGTACCCCTAGGGGTGAGTTTTGGAACTCACCAAGAACTCTCTTGTGCATTTCTACCAGGGCAAACAATATTCTGTGAAATAGCATTTGATTTTTCTCGTCTTCCAACCATCCACCTAGAGCATCACCCTGGCTAAAATGATCGTGCATCACTTCATCCTTTAATTCCCCCCACTGGGACTCATCCACCTACTTCAAATAGAGAGGATTTTACTATCATCTAGAATAGACAACCTTGGCCATCCTCCACCCTTGCATCCAAGTGTAGGGTAGTCAACTCCTCTGTCGCCTTCCAAGCATCTTCTGACTCTCAAACCAAATCCTTCTATGACTTCATCCTCAAGAAATCAGCCACCATGTTCCCCTTTCCTAAGTTGTAGGAAATTTTGAATTAGTAGTCTAGAATAAACTCCATCCACCTCCTCTTCCACAAGTTTAGGTCTCACTGAGAGAAGATATACCTCAATATCTTGTGATATGTGAAGACCAAAAAGCGCTCCCTGATGAGGTAGTGCCTCCACAACTTTAGTGCGAACAAAACCGCTGAAAGCTCCAAGTCATGGGTGGAATAGTTATGGTCATGGTGACGTAACTACCTAGACCCATATAAGATCACCCCCCCCCCCCACTGTTGTATCAGCACACACCCCAAGCCTTAGCCGGAAGAATCATAGAACACCTCAAACATCACCCATTCCTCTGGAAACCTCAGTATTGGGGCACTAACCAGCTTCCCATTCAGATAAGTGAAGGCTTCCTGGCACTTTTCACTCTATATAAAATCATGGTCTTTCTTGGTCAAGGTTATCAAAGGAGCTGAAACTCGGGAGAAGTTGAGAACAAACCTCCAATAATAGCCAGCCAAACCCAAGAAACTACGAACCTCCATCACATTATTGGGTGTTTCTCAAGAAAAAATTGCTTCAAGATTTGATAGATCAACTGTTATCTCCTACTCGGACACCATGTGTCCAAGGAAATGCACTTCTCGTGTCCAAAACATTCACTTGGACAACTTCCCATAGAGATGGTGTCGTCAGGGGACCTCTAAAACCTTCCTTAGATGCTCGGTGTGATCCTCCTCTGATCTTGAGTAGATCATGATGTTGTTAATAAACATGACTATGAACCGGTCCAGATATTCCCGGAAGATGGAGTTCAGGAGTCCCATGAACATGGTTGGTGCATTCGTAACACCGAATGGCATGACCACAATCTCAAAGTGCCCATATCTCCACCTGAAGGCAGTCTTTGAAATGTCACCCTCCTTCACCCTCAACTGATGGTATCCTGACCATAGTTCGATCTTGGAGAACCAACATTCCCCCTTCGACTAATCAAAAATGCCGTTGATCCTCAGGAGGGGGTAAAGGTTCTTGACCGTCACCTAGTTCAGCCTCCGGTAGTCTATAAACAGCTAGAGACAACAATCTACCTTCTTTGCGAACAAGACTAGAGCACCCCATGGTGATGCGCTTGGTCAAACAAAACCCTTCCTCATCAGATCTTAAATCTAAATCCACAACTCCCGCAACTCGGAATGCTCCATCTGATAGGGGCCATCAAAATCGAATGGGCACTAGGTTGCAAGTCTATCCCAAACTCAACATCACGTCGAGGGGGTAGAGTTACCATGTCTTTAGGGAAGATGTCCATGAACTCAATGATGATCCCCAGAACTTCCACCATCTCTGTATCCACCGACTTCACTGATATCTCAGCTAACAAGGAAAGAAGGGGCTCCAATCAACGGTTGTCAACCTGGAAACCCCACTCGTCGATGAAAGTCACACCCTGACATCCCATATCTAAAATCATGATCCTTATCCAGAAGTAATAGATAAAATCGCATACATAGAATAGTCATTTGATGCCTAAAATGAAATCATACAGCTACGTCTATAGCAAGAGAAGGTCCCCATTGGACTAATGTGGTCCCAACATTAGCCTATATCCTCGTAAAACATGAGAAAGGCTGGTCTAACCTCTGAATTTCATACTCAAAACCAAGGGTACTGGAAGTCTCTCTGCATATAAACTGAAGTTATGGGCTAGACTAGGTGAAAAAAAGGAGTACGAATATCCTGAATCAAACAAGGCGCATGCAAGAGTACTAAACAAGCTGATTGTACCTCAAACGACTTCTGACCCTGCTGGAACTACTACCTATGCAGTGTGCAACTACCCACACCCAGCTCCTCTACCCCTCGACTGTATATCACCTCCCCAACCATTCCTTGGTCAAGGTCCTTGAGGAGTTCCCTGAGGTCGGCCTCCTCCTGCAACATCTGCTCTTGGAGGAGCGGGAGCTTGTTGTCCCTACTGCTACTACTAAAAAGGCCTGGCTAGAAACTACTGCTGCTGAGGTGGGTGCTAAACCTACCCACCCCCACTATACGACACTTGGTCCAGGCACTGATTTTGAAAGTTCCCATGGATTCCACAGATGAAGCATCTTGGTCCTAGTCCTACAAGGAAGAGGGGAGGACTTGGAGATCCAAACTGGAACTGTTGGGTCATGCTCCCCACTGGTCGAAACCTGGAAGGCCCTGACACAAGAGGCCTACTGCGTACAGCTTTCCCCTTTGACGAGCTCAACTGGATCCCCTCTAAGGGGCACACATCCCAGCATGTTCATCCTCTCCACCACTTCAGCCTTCTTATGGACCTCCAAGTAGGTCGATAGGGTGAAGGGAGTAACAACATAACGAAGGGAATGTCGGAATGCCTCCACTAAACGTCTCGCCTAAGACTCCTCATCCGGAAAGAGGTCTGGAGAAAAGAAAAATAGATCCTTGAACTTAATCCCCAAGTCCCTCACTAATATGCTCCCCTAATGAAGGGAGAGTAGCTCCTGCCTCTTCTCAACCTTCATTATGGAAGAGTTGAATTCAGCCCAAATATCCCTCTCGAATTCAGTCCATGAAACTTCAGCTTCCCTCTTCTCCCTAAGATAGAGTGTCCACCACTGATGTGTCACTCCCTGCATCTAGATTATAGCCAGAGGAACCCAGTACTCCATTAGATCCCAGATCAATCTGAAATCTATCCCTAGATCCTCAAGCTAGCTCTCTATCTTTATGTACAAGATGTTTCCCTCGTACTTCCCGAGGGTCTTCCTCTGAAAGGCACAAAGCATCCTCTGACACTGGTCATTCTCCTCCTCTTGATCATCCCTCTATTGATCAGTAAAATCATCCTCCTGGTCCTTGATCTCCCGCACTACCAGTGGTCACTGTTCGAGTGCCATAGCTGCAAGGTAAACAAGGAATTCCTAATCCAGATTAGTGTAGAAGAATGATTTTAAATTTTTCTTATACTTTTTATTTATTTTAAGTACCCAAAATACCCAAGACACACAAGAACACAAGTCATTATGATGCATATACCTTTCCTAGGATCTCTACCCTGCAATCAGCATAGCCTCACTTAGTCGTTCGATAGGCTCAGAGTCCTTGAGTCAAATCATGGGGGGCCCTAAAATCCCACATCCTAGCCAGTCTTCCCTATCCTATTTCATGCACAAAGATTGCCTAACACTATTTACCTACCATTCCATGAAATCCTTACTATGATCAAATCCAAACTCCATTCTATCTCTCAACTATTTACCTCTAATATCATTCTGTCACGACCTGCCTTCACCAAGACAAGGGAAGGGACAACAGATTTTCAAACTCTTCCTTCCTCAAGATAAAGGAAAGATAATGACCCCTGAGACTCTCCTTCAATAGTCCCCATAGTGGAGAATAGAACTAAGGGTATAGAATCACACATAAAATGGAATGAATTATACTTTTTATTTATTAGGATTGATATATAAGATAGTAAATCCCAAACAACACCAAAGCTGGAAGTAAAGGTAAATCCAAAACAATCTATTCCCATATGCATGTTCCAAAAATAAAGTGCTATAAATTACATGAAAACTCCAAAGGTATATACCAAAAGAAAAGAAAAATGTAAACATCAACGGTCCTGGCGTCCGAGCTAATAGGGTATGACACTGTCCTCAAAGTCCTCCTGGAAGCCTGAATGTAGTTTTATATATGTTGGGTGAGTATATAGGTATAATCAGTAGGGAAAACCAAAAGGTCTCATGCATAAGTGGGGAGGCATTCTAATGCCCCGTGAGAAGAGAAGATAACCAAAGCACCTATTAAGGAAACTATCCACCCAAACCTCACTAAATAACACTCCCTAAATAATGCTAGTCAAGTAAAGTAATAGTAATAATACATCGATGTTTGGGTACCTCGCACCAATCTCCCACTGGTTATTGAAAACATCATATGCATCAGACCTTCCCCACCATTTTCACCGTAGTCCCATTTCCATACCCCACCCGCACACACCTAGGCTACCACAACCACACATCCCGCCCGCAAACACTTGGGCCACAACCACACATAACCACGTCCGCAGACACCTAGTCCAGAACAACTACCACCATGCCCAAAGACACCTGGTCCTAAACAACTTTTGCCACACCAAAATACACCTAGGCCTCATTTCGAAGACACTTGGGAAACAACATGCTTGCACACACCAGGGACAACCACCACAACGTACCCTACCCAAAGAATCATGGTCTATAATGGTCCTCAGGCCATCCCAACCTGCCCGAAGAGTCTTGGGATACTTGGGAAAGGGAGAAGAAAGTAGCTTACAACCAGCCACTCATAGGAGTGTTGGGAAAAACACCCTCCCCCATGAAATGGGGGTGTTCGACACGAAGTTCTCAACTTGGGTTGGGTGTGAATAGAAAACACAAGAACTAAATTATTCATATAGGTAAACAAGAACTCATCCCAACCTAGGGGTCCCAAAACCAGCCCATACACAAACACACTCGTTAGTATTCATTCAAGAAGAGGACAACAGCCACAACCAAGTCACGACTCATTCCTAGAAAACAAATACCCATTGAACCCATTCTTGTTATCATATTTAAGGGACACCATTTAAATACTTCTTCACTACCAGGAAACTAACAGGTATACCCACATGATAAGGAAAGAAAAAAAGTCAAACAACAATTTAAGCATTCTCACTTGATTCTCTTAAAAATTCACAACCACAAAAGGGATCTGCGAGATCCCTCAAAGTACTAGAACCAAACCAAACCCCAATATACAGCCTCACACTGACTCAGTTCCAAAAACTAACAATAGGAGATCCCATTCCCATTCTTTCTACCTCACAATCATCAAGCATAACAACCATATATATTACCAAGACAGAGCAAGGGAGTTTTCATATTTAAAACACACCATTCTTTAGTTTTCTTCTTTTAGTTGGGTTAACTGGGATGATCACACAAGAACTTTTATTTACTATAAATCCATTTAATTAACCAAGTTTTCGTGATTAACCAATTTCCATGTTATATCCATTCAATCACAGAATTATCCAGAAAACAAAGGTTCATTAGTATGCAATAAGGGACCACCAATGGCCACGATTTTCAGTAGACATGAGCCCATACAATTCAAAACATATAAGAAAAGTTAAAAGAGTACAGCAGCATCATAAACACACCCCTTCATTCTTAAAAATACATTTATTATCTTCATTAAGGTTTGGTTTTATCTATCCCCATAGGAACATTATCATATCCACCCCACATGATACATAGTAAAGAGAGATGGAGGAGAAACACTATCTAGATGATCAATGATCGAAGTTTTCCTCCACGCGCCAAGAACTGGGTATGCGCGACTTATAAGGGAGGAACTTCGAGGACTCCAAGAGTGAGAAAGAAAGGCTCCAGCACCAACGCACCACTAGCCTTGGGAAGGGGCACTCCAAACATACCAAGGAAAGGAAAGGAGACTATCCAAGAAGAAGGAGTAATCCCCATGCGATAAAAGGTAAGATCCTGGAGTTATGGGATATAAAATCTTGAATGGATTTAAATGCAGATCGTGGTTTCACCATGTGGTTGGACGGTTACACATGATGGAATTAATTTTTATTTAATAATTCTCATCGGAGAGGTGTCCATAATAGCTGTGCATTAAAGGATTTCCTTTAATTATAGGAAAACACGTAACAGGGACGAAACATGAAAGAATGGGAAAAGGGAGTGGAACTGAGGAAAGAGCCACACGTTTTGGTAAGTCAAGGGTATCCCAACTCTTTGGGGATTTTAGATATCATTTATGGGATTTTAATGGATTTTAAAGGGGTATAAAAACACTTTTACATAAAAAAGAAACATTGTGGGAACGTAGAAAATCAGAAACTAGAAGAAAAAAAGAACATGGGTGGGAAACCATTTGGTGAGGCACTATAACTCTGCCATGGTCATGGTGCCACCATCATGGTGCCACCATCATGGTGCCACCATCACGGTGTCATCCTCATGGTGCACTGTTATGGTTCCACCATTTTGTTGAGTGACTGTGATGGTGCAACCGCCACGGTGCCACAGTGACTGATGCCACCATCACGGTGCCACTTTTTTGGTGGAATCGTTTGATGGGACTGAGATTTTGGAAAACTATAGGACTTGGAGGGTCCGGGACATTACAATCATGGTGTAAGAATCCATTCCCTTTTGTTGTATCATTAAATCCCTGAAAATATTTAATATCATAATGCAATAAATATAAGAATCATCCAATAAAAATCCTTATAAAGATATTATTTCACCTTTTCTCACTTGGTGATATGTTCGAAAATAAATAGGTGATTCCAAAATATAAAATAAACCTTATGGTAGTGGTGTGGTTTATAGATAATTGCACATCTCTTGGAATCTACTGTTGGTGATGATATGATATTTTCCCAATATTGATCATAGGGGTAATAAGGTTGATGAAATTTCTATTTTACTACAACAATATAAAAGCATATTTAAGTTCTATATCTTTTTTACCAAAAATATGTGAGATGAAATAATTTAATTTTATTATTAGTCTCCCAATATTTTATCAAGTCTCAACATCCTTCACCATTAGACTCATAATCTCATTTTTCATGGAAATTTTAATGGAAAGGATCCATATATCCCTTTTCATAACCCATAATTTGGCCTGAAAAGTTATTCAATGGTATTCAGGTAGGTGGTCTTTCCAAATATTAAGTCATAGTTCTGTGATATATTTAGTAGAATCCCTAATCCTGAAATCATGATTTAGATTTCCTAAATATTTTCCTCTATGTTATACCAATTCCTATTTTGGTTTTCAACCCTTGATGATAATTTATTTAATTTAACAACAAAAATATTTAGAACTCCTTGTTAATTGAAAGCACCCTAGATTTATCCAAACAAGTACTTTGAACTATAGTCTCATTTATAACTTGTGAAATGGAAATATTTTTTTAAATTAATATTTATTTAAGGGATATTTTTTATTATATGTAAACATTATTTATTAATATTATGTCTCTTTTCTAAAATTAATTAATCATATCTTTGATGAGATCATATTATGCATTATTCATTTATTAAATTTTATCTTGTATGTATTTTTATCTTATTTATTTATTGTGATCACATCCAAGAATCAAAGAAACAAAAAAATAACCATGAATTTTTTAAAAAAATATAAATTGTCTTAATCGTGAGCTTTCTAATAAATGATTTATTAATAGAGTAATGAATCAAACTGTGACCCTAGGGAAAAATCCTTGAGATGATCTAGGATCGAGTTGCAACATTCCTCCATATACTAGTGTATAATCCTGGTAAGTTTTATCTCATCCTAGGATTTGAACCACCTAGTCTCTATGGAGATCCATCCTTTACATATTTTACTCACACATGAGTAAGAGGAGCTAGGGGTATGATATACATAAATAAACCAAGGAAATAAAGATACTACATAATAAAGGGGAAGAGATAACATGAAATTCATCATATTTAATTTAACAAAATGTTATCACATAATAAATATCCTGGGATAATATTAAATTAAATGGAAACTTGTACATACATTGGTTATTCAAAGATCATGATTGGTCACATATATGCAATTCCAACACATTCATACATATTAGAATTCATTTCAAATAGCTCTATTAATTAAGATAAATTTATATTTAATTAATAATTAATAGATTTATTAATTAATAGATACATATTATTCTATTCACTGTAATTTTTAAATAAGTTAAATTAATGAATTTTATT
This sequence comes from Viscum album, assembly GCA_963277665.1. NCBI lineage: Eukaryota > Viridiplantae > Streptophyta > Magnoliopsida > Santalales > Viscaceae > Viscum > Viscum album. The sequence goes on along the minus strand of OY728151.1, from coordinate 1,256,059,293 downwards.
TTAAATTACTAAGTATATGAAGTGTACTTAAAGGAAACATAGTTTGTGCCCATCCAAACTATATGGAATCTTCTCATCTTTATGTATTATTCACTAACACAACATGTATCTTATATGATATATTACATAAATTATATGGTGTGTACTATAAATTTCTAACAAACAGATACATGTTAATTTATATGGCATGTACCAATTTTAATGCACATAGAGTTCATGATGTATAATGATGATCATACATGGAATGAAGTTCCAAATTTAACATGGAAAATAATTAAGAATTTAATATTATTTAAACCTTTCACGTGGAGTGGTTTTTCAATTTAAGGCACACATTACATATGTTGATTTGGTTTAATATAAAAAAATAATTTTCTTTCCACGTAAATTAATTTATGTGGTGTATAACCTAACTTGGAACATGCTCCGTATAAATTATTGTGAGATCATGTTTGTATTAATTAATTATAAACAAAATGTGTATTAATTATACACTATTTGTGTAATAATTAATTATACATCATGTTTGTATTAATTATACATTGTGTGTGTATCAATTAATTACACATCATGTGTGTATTTATTATACATTGTGTGTGTATTAATTATACATCTCATTTGTATTAATTAATTATACACCACTTGTATATCGATTAATGACACGTTTTTTGCGTATAAATTAAAAACCACATGACTGTTAATTACACATAGTGTGAGTATTAATTAATTACATACATGGTGTATTAATTATACACTATGTCTGTTGACCACATGACCACCGCATCATGTGGGGTTACATGGTGTGTAGTCGAGTTACATGTCATGTAACCATGTATCTCATGTGCCACCTATGGATGGTATCTCCATGTGTTATTAAATTATTCAGGGTTATAATAATGGGAAATATGAATATATATCAACTTTTTGATTCAAGAATAAAAATGAAAATGATAAAATATAAAAGAATTGAGAGATCAATAAAAAATGAAATAATTATAAATTTAAATGTGGTATCACTGATACGACTTTAAGGTTCTAAATTTAGTGGAAGCTAGTTGAGTTTATTAACAGTGATGGTTTTTTATAGAATCTAATGGATAAATCATCATAACATGATAAATAATGACATGTATTGTGATTATATATAATGAACTGTGATTAAATAATCCCAAAACCATGATAGAGTATTTTTTATGGTTAATTTATACTTAATTTAGCCAATAAAAAAAATACATTGATGTTGAGATATTTATTTGATATAGAATTTTATCCATCAAACATCATTTGAGTTGTATTATTTTTGAATCAATAGGATACATAGTATAATACCACTACTGGTGATCCAAACATACTTCATTGATCTTGAAGAATCATCGATGATACTACGGGTGATGGCATAGTGGTAATAATCATATTTCATCACTCAACTTTGATTGTAAAAAAATCCTTCATGTTTAATGGATTGGTTATTATTCTCTTTTTCTTGAGAGGGAGGATGGATTTGGATGATATTCTCTCAACATTGAGAGAAAACTCTAAAGAATTTCCTTATAGAGAAAATTCTCTAGAGAAGAAATAATTGTGCATAACTAGGAAATGATATAACCATATATTTATAGAGCTAGGTTAGGAAATAAATAATTGAAAATGTGACTTTAACATTCACTCAATCCATAGTGAAACTCACAACTAATATTATTTTTATTTTTATTTTTATCGTGATGTTCCCATAACTCATAGATAAAACAAATATAATTTAATTAAATAAATTAATATTTATTTAAATTATACTTAATATATCACTTCCATCGAATCTATTAACATGGTTTATATTTATTACTCTATATTAACTGAACCTTGATAATAAATATTATTCATTTGAAAAAAATTATAATCAAATTCTTGTGAATAATTATTTATTTTAATATTCAATTCACATAATATAATTAATGAATATATAGATCAATAAATCTTATATAAATAGTATTCTTTGGTCTGGAGAATAATTTTTTTCCAATAATAAAATTTAAATTAAATTTAATTGAGATCAATGGAAACACTAAGTGTATAGCCCTCTACCTAAGTTAAATTAGATGGGTTTTTTTAATGTCCAATATTAATATTTAACAATACATGAAATCACCTATATAGGATGAAGTTAATGTTGAAAAAATGATAACCACATACAAATGCTCATTGTGTAATATAATCTCTTTATCTTGGTATCTCATCAAACCTTTCGCACACTCATTTCATCAACTTATATTCTGGATACATAGTTATTTGGATTCTTGAAATGAACCTATTAATACACCATAGTAATGGATTTTTTTTATAATTCTATTCCGACAAATGGGATGAGATATTTACTTCTATAAATATATAAGGTAAAATAATTTCTTGACTTAGTCATTATTTAAATATCACCCATGACACATCCAACATACCATACCTATCTATGAGAATATTTTTTCATAGTTTCCTTAAAAACATCAAATTACATGTCTTGGGTGTGTATTAATAATAATGTCAAGTCTAAGGATTATAACACATGTTCTCAAATAGGAATATCCAATGACACACAACATGTGGAATTCGTAATGGTGGGTAAATCCTTATAAACTCATTTTTATGAGATTAAAAAGTGTAAAAGTTCAGGAGATTAATCCTTGTCTTTTAATGAGTACTCGCACCAGATAGTATGCATCATATGTGTCCCATAAGAAGAGGTCATATGACCATTTGACACATACTTTAAAAATATCATCATGGAACTTCAAGGTTCTCATCATAGTGGGGAACTAATATGACATTTTCAGTTCAATGGATACTATAGGATATTATCACATTAAATTCATATATAAGAGAAATCAATATGTGATAAGACATTTATTAATATTTTCATCATTGATTATATACAGGAAATCAAAAGTATAAAGTAGTTGGTTCTAGTATAAAAACTCCAGTAGTAAGTAACCAATAGCTCAGCCTCACATGCACCAATTACTTCATATATTCAACATAATCATTATTATTGGTATTCTTGAGCAAAAATTGTAAAATAATAAATATTATATTCAGAAACACCTCTCTATCTCTCCTCCCCTTATGAATATCACCCTCCATTGCCTCACTTCTCCTCAAACAATAAGTTTCTTATTTCAACAAAACTCTTCCAAAATTCATCCTCGACACTCTTATTTATGTCCTAGAGATTATAGTCTCATAAAAATACAATTCTTTGAAGTCATAATCCAATTCATAAAGTATTAAATACAAGGAGTGAGGTAAGAACACCTAATCACTTTATTTAATTTCAATATTCTTCTTATACCTCAAAATTTATTCTATCCATTCTAATATAATGGAATTTCTATCATCAATATACTAAAATTTTATTATATTAATGGAATAACCAATTTCAAACCCCCTCTCATATATTTCAAAATGGAAAGATCACCCATATTATAGTCAGTTCACCACCTCTATTGATAAAGTATATAATTTCTCATCACCCCCTTTATAAATGGTTATAATAATATTTAAATGGTTAAATATGATCACAATAAGTATATTATATTTCATTCCATATTATGGAATGTGTAAATAATTGTAATTTTTGAATTAAACTCATTAAGTTCAACATAGTCAAAAAATCACCTAAATAAAGTAACCATTAAAGGATAATATTTATACTTAATTAATCCTGATTATTTTTAATTAATATTTGATATTTAAAACATTTTTTAACTTATATAATGATATTAACTCTGTATCATTTCAATTCAAGAGTTATGGACCCATTTTATAAGAAAATTCAAAATTACCGATGTGACCTTGGAACCATGAAACAAACATCCTTAGGGTGGTGGACATGAAAATAAGATCATAATAATATTCTCACAAATTAACATATAATAATAATAATGTCACAATACAAAATTATAAAATGAGAACATTGTATTTGATAGTGTATAGCTTACAAAAAAATTCAACACCATGAGACTTTACGATATATTTATTTTTAAAAAAACTCAATCCATTTAATATATTTCATTACATACAATGATGTTTTTATCTTTTGTTACATGTAAATCTAATTTTAGCTTTAATTATACACAACACTCAAGTTAGCTTGTGTTACACGCAACATCGAGTTTAAATGAAATGAGAAATATTATTAAAATATTATTATTTAATAAAATATTTATCACCTAGCCATTAGAATTGTGGTTATGAATAGTACTAATAAAAATATGAAAATTATGGTTACCTATTTATTAGTAATAAAATAATAATCATTTAAAATAAAAAGAAATTTTTTCTAAAAAAATGTATATTTTCTAAAAGATGGATCAATCATGCTTTGCACACATAATTTAAAATTAATTTTTACCAATTTTTGAAAATTTATTTTTAAAAAAAATGAATTTTTAAAATCATCAAATCAAAATTATCTTGAGGTGAATTTTTCTTATTTTTTTGAAATTTTTCATTTTTTGATGAATGGTGAAAAATACTAGATTTTAATTGAAAACTTCCTTTTTGTTTAAATTATTTATAAATTTAAGTTTTATTTTGAACTTATTTTAAAGTTATATTAGTTAAATAATATATCAATTAATCCAATTTATTTCACTATAATCATTTTCATATTGAATTTAGATATAAAAACTTTGTAAACTTTTGAATATTTTCTCTTTGAAAACTCGCTTTCTCATCACGTCTGTGGGATTAATTTTAAATCAAATTTTTTCACATATATGAATTGAATTTGGAAAAATAGATTACATATTTTTAATCTTAATAATTTATAATTTTTAATAATATTCTATTAATTTTTACCAAAATTAATAGTGAAAACATTAAAAAATGATAATTATTGTGGTTAAGGTACAAATGGATTTACTGAGGGTTAAATTAAGAAGATAATGGTTTAAAATGACCTAAAAACAAGTCCAAAACATTGTTTATGGAAATATTTCCAAATTATATTTTATATTTTCAATAATTTCCCATTTTTGAAGCTCATTTCCAGATAAATATGTGGTTATTATTGAATCTTTTCAAAAACAATGTAAGCGTGTCACTCACCTCACTTATAAAATGCCACCCCCTCTCCTCTCTTCTTCACACCTTCAAACATATTTTATTCTGCCAGGACCTTCCCAAATCACTAAAAAAATTTTGTCATCTCATCATATAATCCTTATTTTGGGTATAAATCCAACTTAGGAAGGATTTAGTGAAAACCTAAGTAGGATACCTGAAGAAGAGGTAATGTTCTTCAATGAGAGTCTTTATTTTATTTCCTTATCCATATCCTTTAATTGTTATTAAAACATGATGATATAACAAAAAAAATATTCCATATATTGGAATGTTTTTATAATAATTTAATTACCTACAACCATCTCCACTTCTATCAAATGGGTTACTAAATCATCATTCGTGCCTATGGCGGACTACCGTCTCGCAAACTGATGTCATTCATTCTTCCATTACCACCTTTCTAGTTGGGTATTATGATGGATATAAGTATATATATGATATTTATAACATATTTATACTTATTGATTCATTATATCATATATATATTTACCTTTAATTCGTTATAAGATATGAAAAATGTCTTTTGTGTGTACAACATACTACCGCCTCGCGAAGCGATGTGATTTGTCTTTAACTAACTCTTCGCATGGAAGGTGATAAGGATAAATATAATGATTATATGTGATATAAATTAAATAATTATGATATTAATTACATATTTATAATTATTGAAATATAATATATAATTTTCTTTCATAACATTTCAATCGCTTAAAGATAATAACATCATTTGTGAATGTGTGGACTACCGTCTTCCTGAAACGATGTGACTCCATTTTCATGACCACACCACATGGATGATATAGATATAGATATAGATATATATATATATAATTATATGATATGGTATATATGATATTATGATCATTATTTAAATATTATTTATTACTTACATTCTTTCCATAATGAATATTGGAAAATGGAAACACTACTCATGCGGATGTACAGCCTACCGTCTCCATGATCATAACATACTTTGTTTTTCATAAAAATCTTTCATGATTTGTTTTAAAAGTAAAATTGATGTAAAAATATGATAATTATTTCATTATTATTATTCTTTAGATAATTAAACTATATAATATGTTCAATTACTATATCTTTAATGGAAAAACATGTATAAGAAAACATGGAAATTAACACCTAAAATAATGAAAATAATTAAATATTATAAATGAATGGGTGATTAGATGTTATAAAAGGATAAAATATGAAATTATAAACAGTAATATGGTTCTTTTGTAAGTTAATAACTTTTTTAAAACCACTATACATGACTTTAAATAACGTTCAATCAAAAGGAAGTGTGAGATAAAGGATTTCATAACTCAATTTTCGTTCATTTGGTTAAATTTCTACTTCAATGATTATGTCATTATATGATTATGTGTATAATGAATTTTTATTACCTTATGTTTTATTTACACATTTTTTATGAGAATTTAAAATTTAAATACATAATCTCTTCATTGATTAATCTCACTTCAACGTTATGATCATTATATGGGTTTATTTCACAATATCATTCTAATTGAGATTGTTTATTATTAAATTAAAATTGAATTAAATTAATAGAAATTTATTAAAAAACAATTTACTTTTATTATCCTATGATTATTCATGATATTTTCAAGTAATAGTACCATTTTCCACTCTTTGTTACTTAAATTAATAGAAAAAAAAATTAATAAAATCAGACTTTATTTCTCTCTTCGATTGGAAATCTGATTTTCTTCCAAAACCTTGTTTTATAAAAATGTTTTCAAAATTTTTTTAAACATTTAAAAATTATTTATTAAAGTAATATTTACAAATTTTTTATTTTAAATAAAAATATTCAAAGTAATTTTATGTCATTTTCAAAATAATTCTCGTTTGTTTTTTACTGAAAATGTGAAAAGAATATTTGTTTTAACATGTATGACATGTAGGTAATTTTATTCCATCAGAACCTCAAAATTATTTAAAGATTAATTTATAAGTTTATTTTCAAAGAAAAGTATTCTGAAAATTTTTTATGTTTTAAGAACTAAATTTCAAAATGAAAATGATATTTTCCTCATGATTTTTTTAAAGACATTTTTATGGTATTTCTATTTATTAATGAAAATAATCCTTTATTCTTACTCTAATGGGTATATATTGTATTGATACCATAATTTTTCTTTATATGGATGGTTTATGATCATTTTGAAAAAGGAAATTATTAACATTCACTTTATTAATTGTTTTTTATAGTCTTTAAATTTCCCTTTCAATATTCACCTTACTATGATCATTAGACACTAAATTTCCCATAAATATCTGCATTATTTATCATAGATATGTTTTTTTCTTAAACTTTATCTCATTCCTACAAATGGTGTTTTACTTGGAAAGTTTTTCAGTTTACTAGGTAAATATTTATAATCTATATCCTTTACTTAATATATAAATTTGATGATAAGGTGAATTGTTCATGAATTGAATAAATTATTTGATATATGAGGAATGATTTGGACATGCCAAGCACAGGTGGGAACCATTTATAGAAATTAGCTCGATGCATCGATAGGTCTCATGAAACAAAATAATTTGTCCAAACCCAATGATTTTTTACCATGTATTTTTAAACTATCTTGTAAGAGGTCTTGAAAGTAGAGATATAGTTTCCCAAATTGTGTTAGTTTGTAACCAATAGTTTTAAACCATCTTATGAAATGTCTTGATGGTAGAGGTATCATGTGAATGAGGAATGACATCCAATAATTAATCATTTCCTTAATTAATAATTTATTTATTATTATACATGATATTTTCAAAATGATATTATCTATGGATATAGTTTATTCTTAGTTTATTGATTAAATGGCATGAGTTTTCAGTTATTTACCTTTCTATATCGATTATTCCTTATTTATTAACACAATCAAGTTATTTAAATGGTGTATATTTTTAGTTATTCACCTTTCCATATTGATTATTCCATATCTAGTTATTTAAATAGAATTTATTCTTAGTTATTAAACTTTCCATGTTGATTATTCTTATTGATTCATGATAGCTTCTGATATAATTAACCCTTATTGAGAATTTGAGATCACCTTTATTTTTTTTCTTTCTCATGAATCCATGAAGTTTACTATGTTTGTTATGTAAGGATATGATATAGGGAATAATGATATGCTTAAAAAAATTTGTAATTTTTGTTTTCAAATGTAATGAAATACTCAAGTATGTATTAAGTTTACCAAGACTATTAAACTATTCAGTTCTTTAGAAAGAGATTTATTTTATATTATTATAACATAATAAAGTAGACACTGGATATGGGATACTAGAGTTAGGGTCTCTATAAATAATACATAAAATATAAATTAAAAAGTTTCTAAATCATATAAATTAATAAACTTAATTTCCTTATTCAATAGGCTAGATTCACACACCAAGAAAGTCAGAACCCTAGGTGGGGGGAATTATAAAACACTCTATTTCCTTTAGGTTACATTTTCTATCTCTATAATCCAATTTATCTATCAATTTTTCTCATATACTTATTCTATATTCAATATATATTTCATTTACATAAATACCTAGTTTATTTTCCCTTTTCTTTATGGGGTTATACATTCTTTTCATGTTCCCTTCTCCTTTAATGAAAACTAAATTCAAGGGAAATTTTTTATTTCTTGTATATTTTCTTGTATCACTATTTTAAAGTTTTTAACCTTAAATTATTTATAAAAAACCATTATTTTATAGAAATTTGTTCAATTCTATTTCTATTTTTAATTATAACCATGTATACTTATTTCCTATGAATTCTCTTTACTCATTACTTAAAAATTATTGTCGAGTTTCATTTATATACCTACTTATCCACTCCTTTAATATGAATTTTCTTCACTTGTAATCCATATCTATGACCTATTATTCCTTACTCAAATATTATCATCCAAAAATATATAATCACTTCATTTATTTGAATTTTTTATGATATTTTATTTGGTTATTCTTTGAGACATGACTATGTAACCCATTTCCATCTCATGGGATTTATAATTCTTATAATTTATGTATGATTTATTTTAGTTATTTTTTACACATATTCATGTATATATTAGGATATCATGGGTGTGTCCATAATTATACATCCCCTCAATGCATTGGGTAATGTTTATATCTCATAAGATACCATGGATGTGTTTTACTAAGTATATAATGGAAGTAATACCATAATAGGGGGTGAATTTTCATTTAAAAAAAACTTATAAATTTCATTCATGCCTTAGATTTTAAGTTTCCTAGTTTTATGAAAGAATAATAAAAATAAATATCATAGTGAAAACATTGTATACAGTGGAAATATACAATGTAGGAAACAAAGTTAATAGAGAAGAAATATGTGTGTCAAAAGTTTATAAAATATGATAGTATTAAACTAAGAAATAGAAATTAAAAATTTAAACATAGTGGTAATTTAAAAATGAATACAATTCTAATTCAAACAATTAATACAACAGAATTTTAAAAAAAATGTTCTGGTTATAAACCCAAATAATCCTTTTAAAAGTATTTTATTAAAAAATAATTTTAAAACAAGTTATAGGGTGGATCTTTAGACAAGATCCAAAGAATCCATGACTTTAAACACTTGTATGTAATCCCTTATTTTTCCTATTGGAAGGTTTTTCTTACTATCCCTGAAAGTACTCAACATAACCTATCTATTGTTGTAGTATTCTATCCCCAAACACTCAATCCTATTATCCCTAAAAGCCCTCAATCTCATTTTATTTTAATAAGAAGAAACATAGTGAAAATTTTATGATATTTATAATAAGGCCCCATAAGATGTATCTCTTAGTAGAAACTCTTAAAAATAAATAAATTACATTAATATGAAGTGTTCTCTATAACAGTAAAGTTCAAAACATCAAAAAAATCAATAAATTTTAGGATTCTGTCATGTTTCATTATTCTAATGTTCATGGTTATAGCTCTAAATAAACAACACTATAATAAACGTTAACAATCTAATTCCCCAAATATCAGTGTTAGTTGTAATAGTTTTGGTAGTAACTTTTCTATATACTAATAGTATCAGCACTTTTATTTTTCTATTGATTGAGATATTTATCACTGCTTCAATTAACTTAAATCTAATGGATGTTTTCTTTTATGAAGGTTCATATCACTAGATTTTTATAAATTTTTATTAATTTTTCTAGTATTTCTATTATCAAACATTAATTTTGTACAAAATTAAAAACTTAAACAAAAACTAAGGTTATATTAGACTCTTATAATGTTTATTTTGATTTTCAAAATAAAAAGGGAAGTGATTCATTGAATCAGAAATATCCCTCTTTTTGGAAATCCCAAAACATGAAAGAAAATTTAAAATATTAACTTTATTTTAAAGAAAACTTCCCAATTGTTCTTAATAGAAATAATTCTCTTATATTATGTTTAGATTAATTTAGATTAAATTCATTAGACATAATTAGGATAATAAATATACATTAAATACTTAAACTTTCTCAATTTTCATAGATTACTTCCCCTTTTTTATTTACAAAAATAAAACATAAAGGTAAGGAGAGTAAGAGAAATAAAATTTGAAAGAGAAAAAAGATAATAAAAGTAAAAAAAAGTTAATAAAAAAATCACAAATTAAAATTTTAGTTCTATTAGGAATTTTCTAATCATATGTTTTGGATACTTCCGATACTTTTGTGGCTCTATATATTTAAAAAATAATTTTTACATGGTTAATGTAATTAAATTTTTCATCATCAATTATATTTCAACCATGTTTTCTTATTTGATGTGATCCTATTATGATGAGTTTATATGTTAAACTATATCTTCTCCTCTAGTATTTCAAATCATTTTATGAATTTCCTTATAATATAAGATATATTTCTACCTTATCAAACTTTTAAATTCACATTCTTCACAAAATATCCATAAGAGAGCTTCGACTAGATTGAGTGGTTTGACTAATTAGGTGGAAATAACTTTGAACCTTATAAAATATATTTTGAGCTTATTCTAACAATCTCTCCAAAAGATACTACAATTGAAAACATTTTATCGTATAATATACAATATAAATATGGGAACATAAGTGAGGAAAAAAAATTTGGGGTTTTAGTCCTCATATAAGAATTTGAGAATTCTAATGTCAAAAAATATTATTTCAATTATAAAATGTCCACAATGATTCCTATGAAAATATATGGCCAAAAAATGTCATTTGAATTATTTTAAATAATTAAATTTATAATTTATTCATATAAAAATACAAGTTACTATCTAATAAATTTAATTAAAAAATTAATGATAAAATATCCCCCTACAAAAAATAATTCTTATAGATAAAAACTTAAGAGATATTACCTTCCATGATTTTTAAAACCCCCCGGATAAACATAGATAGAATGGGAAGAACAAATCTGCAGAAGATAAATCTATAGAATTAAAATGTACTTAAATTTATCTTCTATTGAAAATGGATGGTCTTCCTCTATCGGTGATGATTTAAGTAAATGTTCAACTGAGACGATATATATTTCATAGAAATGATATATTTCTGATAAAACATTTATATAAAACCACTGAAAATATATGTAATAGAAAATTGGTGGAATTAGTAATAGAAAAGTGATGAAATGATTTCACCCTTTCTTAAGTAGTTTTTCAACGTTATTACATAGTTTTAAAAATAAATTGATTGAAATCAATTCAGGTTGATCATTTCTATATTTTTCTTAATGAATTTAAATCTATCAAAAGTTAAAGGTCTTTTAAAAATATCATCAAGCTGATTTTATAATCTAATAAAGTTAGTAATTATATCTCCATTTTTTTGTGTGATCTCTAAGAAAATATTCTCACATCTATGTGATTTTATCGTGAGTGATGTGTTGGGTTATTAGACAAAGATATAGCACTAGTATCATCAAAAATAATTGGAGTTTGAGTGGAACTAAAACCAAAATCCATGATTATGTGTTTCATCTAGAACACTTGATCTCAACAAATTCCAACTTCTATATATTAAGATTTTTCTATGAAAATTACAATAGAATTTCGTTTCTTTCTTAAAAATAAAACTAAATTTTCTCTGGAAAAATTAAATGTTCTGAAAGTAATTTTTCAATCTAATAAATGGCCTCCAAATTCAATATCTGGTTAACATGTAAGTATAAAATCATTTCCAAAATAATAAAATAAACTAATTTTTGAAGTTCCTTTAAGATATATAAAAATGTGTTTTACGACATTTAAATGTGATTTATTTGGGTTTTCTTAAAAACTCACAGATAAACATAGTGAAAACATAATGTCTAGTTTACATTCTATAATAGAGAGTAGACTTCTAATCATACATATATAAAAAAAATTTAACTACCAACTTCTTAGATTCATCAAGATCATGTTTTATATAATTTTATACTCGAGTACTTATACTTGATTCATTTTCAAAACCAATGAAATGAGTAAATATTTAATATATTTATATTGAGTTAAAATATTTCCTTTTGGTTTTTAAGAAATTTGAAAACTAATAAAAAGGCTATTTTCTCCCATCATGCTTATTTCAAACTCATTTTTCATAAGTTTATGAAAACTATTAAAAATGATTTTATAGTTGAGCCAAAAATGATGTCATTGACGTAAATTGGAATAATGATACTATCTATAAACTTTTTCTCTATAAAAATGGTTGGATCAACACTTCCTTTAACAAAATTATTTTAAATTAAATATCTATTAAGTCTATGATACTAATCTCTTGGAGGTTATTTAAGTCCATAGAGTGCCTTAGTATGTTTAAATAAATTTTTTGGGAATTTAATATCTTCAAAATCAAATGTTTGTTCAACATAAACATCCTCTTGAATATATACATTAAGAAAATCACTTTTAACATTCATTTTACATAAATTTGTATCCAGATATGCTACAAAAGAAATTATGATTCTAGTAGCTTCTAATATTGATACTAGTGAAAAGGTTTCACCATAATCTTTGTATTCCTCTTAAAAATAAAAAATAGAAACAAGTCATTCTTTATTTATAACAATATTTCCATTTTTATCACATTTTTTTATAAAAACCCATTTTACTCTTATTACTGTTAGATTATTAGGTCATTCAACTAGAGACTAAACATAATTATTTTAAAATTTATTGAGTTTTTTGTATAAACCTTATCCAATTTTCATCACCTAAGGCATCATCAGTCATTTTAGTTTTTGAATTATGATAGAAAATAATGATGCTTACATTGATTTATTAAAGAACTTATAGTTTTAACAAGTTGGATTATATCACCAATAATATTATTTATAGGATTATTACTTAATATATAATTTTTTAGGTATATTAGTAAGTTTTTTATCAACTATTAGATACATATCTTCTATTGAAGTTAACTCCAGATTCTGAAAATCCAATGATCTATATTTTTTAGGATTTCCTATTGGTGGTTGTGAATTAAATTTTGGAAAAAAATTAGGAGTGTTTTCGAAATAATCATCTAGAGGGTGTACTTTTGAAGGTTTTGTAAAAACAATAGGATCAAATCCATACAAATTTACATGAACTATTTCTTCAAAAACATTATTTATTTTATTAAAAACACTATAAGGCTTACTAGTTGTATAAGAACCAATAAATATCCCTTCATCAACCAGAGGATAAAATTTATGTAGTTTATATTTAGTATTCTGAATAAATAATTTACACCCAAAGACTCTAAAATAATATATTTTTGGATTTACTCCAATTAATAACTCATAAGGGGTTTTATTAAAAAAATGTCTATGTAAAACTTAATTTATATTATAAAAAGAAGTAAACATGCTCTTATCCCAATAAAATGTCTAGAAATAGAATAATCGCTTAGCAAGGTTGAAGAAATTTCCCAAATAATTATATTTCTTTATTAAACTGCATTATTTTGTTGGGGTGTTCTAGTTGCTAAAAAATAATGAGAAATACCTTTCTTACTATAAAAATTTTCAAATTCTGAGTTAATAAACTCACCACAATGATCACTCTGGATAGTAATAAAAGGTATTTTTTTATCATTTTTAGTAGATGCATGAAAAAACATAAAATGATTAATGAATTTATATTTTCATATGATAAAATAAACCTAAGTAAATTTGGTGTAATCATAAACCAATAAATACACATAGTGTTTTCCCACAATACTTGAAATTTTTGTAACATCAAATAAATCCATGTGTACTAATTATAATGTGTCAAAAATTTAGAATTCACTTTTATATTTAAAACTAGAACCGTGTTTATTACAAAATTTACAAGTATGGTAAAATTTGGTTGAGTTAAACTTAATTTCTGGTAGATCCCTAAAATTTACTTTCCTAAAAGATTTGGATAAAGTCCAGAAGTACCAATGTACTAGTATTCTATTTCATAACCAATATTTTTATTCAGTTTCACTTAAATAAGGTAAATTCAAATAAATTAATCCTTCTAATGCAAGAGTGTAAACATTATCATACCTATCGGTAAATAAAATGAAATAACCTTTTGAAATTTGAATATTATATTTTACATTCTTGAAATTCATAAGATAACCCTCATCATATAGTTGACTAAAGCTGATATAGAAATTATTAAGACCTAAAACATATAAAAATTAAAATTAATATTTTTTCAAGAAACAAAACATCACTACTTCCAATTATTTTATCTTGTGAGTTGTATCCAAAAGTGACTCACCCTCCATACAAATTTTTCAAATTTCAAAAATTTTATTTTTACCCAATCATGTGTAGAGAACAACCATTTTCATATGAAATTTATTTTAGATACTGGGACTTAGGATTTTTCCTGAAAAAGAAAAAACTACGTTCTTAGTACCCAAAATTTCTTGGGTCTAGTTATGTTTTCAAATAAGATTTTAGAAACTCATATCTACCAAAATCATTTTTGTTGAATGATTGGTAATTTTTCAAAAATAAATTATTTATGAAAACTAAAAGATTAAACCTAGTTTAGGGAACATATTTATTCCAGTGATCTCCAATTTTATATTTATTAAAAAATTGTGAACATTTCTATACAAAATAATTTCTTTTTAAATGAGTTTTATTGGAAGTAAAAACAATTCCATTAAAATTTCAATATAGTATGATTTTTTATACATTTTATCAATATTTTATTTACCATGAGTAAAATTAGACAAAATTTTCTTCAATATACTAATTTTATATTTAAAATAAATAATAAAATTATGATCATCAAAATTCCAATCATTGAGTTTCCAATTAAAAAAATCATATTAAAATTAGTTTTTTATTCTAATTTAGTTGAAAGCTTAGAAATTAGTGGTTTATTTTGAAATTATTTTATTATATTTAATAATTTTTTCTTCATTAAAATCATTGGTACTCTTAAATTTACTATTCTCTTTTTCTATAAGATTTATATATCTATCTATTTTAGAAATAGTAGGTATAAAAACATAATATTTTGATTTATTTATATTTTTATCATCCAATGGATTATATTTTTCATCATTTAATGAATTTGAATAATCACCTTCATAATTATAAGAAAATTTAGAATCTAAAGTCAAATTTTTCAAAAATTCAATAACTACCTTTACCATAAAATATTTTTTATTATTTAGAATATTAGAATAGAATTAAAAAAAATTCTAAATTTCTTTTCCGCATTCTACTGATGAATTATTAGTAAATGTGTCAACTTCAATGGCACTCCACGTATCCAAAGATTTAAATATATTCATTCTTTTAATTTTATAATATCATTTTAACTTTCTATCCTTATCCTTTAATTTAGGAAGACCTGGTCTAATATATCCTACCTTACTATATTTATAGTAAATCACATCTTAAGAATCCTTCTTATCATATCTATATCTTATATCTTTCTAATGAGTGTTTTTAAAATGTATATTACCAAAAATATTATTCATTATTATTATTATTTTATAAATTTCATTATCACTATCAACTAAAATAATTTGATCGTAATGCTTAAATGTCTTCTTTAAAACATGATATTTAGAAGAATTAGTACAAGAAGTAAAAGTACCTAAGGTGTGATTACCTTAAGTAGATGAAAAATCCAATATGTTTTTCCTTTTCTCTTTCCTATAATCTTTTTTTATTATACTCTAATTTTTCATTAATTCACAAATTAAGTCATCCAAAATTAATGTATTCAAGTGTTTAGTATCATTAATAGGTACCCTTTTTACTCCCATTATTTTGGAATTATATAAACAATATTTTCAATAAGTAAATCTTCTGATAACTCTTCCTCACCTAAATATTGTAAACTATTTAAAATAGTCATAAACCATTGGTGTATTTTGGGTTACTATTTCACAAGGTAGAAATTCAAAGTCTTGATAACCATCACTTAAAATTCCTTTTCAAGTATCTAAAACTTTATAAGTTATGAAATGAGTAATTTCTAGCTTCTTCCAAATAACATCGTCCATCTCACCAGATGATATCTAGCTATAGATGTTCTTGGTTATAAAACATAACAAAATATTATAAATGTTATAGTTTACCTGATATTCCATCTTTTCTTTTTGAGAAAAATGAATGATTTCATTGTCCAAAACATTGTAATTTCCAATCATCATGAGAAAATTTTCAATAAATTATTGAACATAAAATACTTCATATGATCATTCAAGAAATCATAATCATATCCATTAAAGATAAGTGTTTGGGATAGATTTAAATTTTCAAGTGTTTTAACTAATAAATATGTCAAAATGGAAAATATATTTTCTCTATCAATATAGTTATTTTAAGAAAAATTAGATGAAAATTTGATATAACAATAAAAAATCAAAACAAACTAAGAATTAAGTGGATACAAGATCTAATAGTAATTATTTTCAAGGATATAATGGTAGTAATACTAAAATTTTGGGTGAATTGTAGTTTAAAATAAACTTATAGATTTTGGAATCACCTCTAATTTTAAGTTGATAAATTTTATTAAATACTGATAAAAAAATATCAGAATAAAAAAAAGGTATATAGTGGAAATATACATTGTATGAAATATAGTTAAAATAGTGAAAATATATGTGTCAAAAGTTTATAAAAAACAACTGTAGTAAACTAAGCAATGTAAATTGAAAATTTAAAGATAGTAGTAATTTAAAAATTAATACAATTATAATTAAAAAATTTAAAACAACTAAACTTTAAAAACAAAACATGGATTATTTATTAGAAAATGAAATACTCCTTTAAAATGATATTATTAAACCAAACTTTTAAACCAAATTTTATGGTGTATCTTTTGACCAAATCCAATGTATCCATGACTTTAACCTGTTGTAAGGTATCCCTAATTTTTTACCATCGGAGGTTTTGTCTTCATATCCCTGTAATTCCCCGACTTAACATGCCAGTAGGTGTAGTGTTCTATCCCCAAACACATTATTTTCTTATCCCCAGAATCCCATAATCCTATATAATCATAAAAAGAATAAATTTAGTAGAAATATTAAGATATTTACAACAAGGCCTCACAAGAGGTATCTCTTAGTAGGAATAGATTGAAAAAAAAACAATTACACTGATCGGAAGCACTCTGAGAAGCAAATAATTTCAAAGAATAAAAATGATCAGAAACTTTTAGAATTCTCTTCTATTTCATTATTTTGAAATTTTAGTTTTTTCTCTATTTATAGATAGTATTGTAACAAAATTTAATGGTTTAATTCCACAAATATCTAAGTCACTTGTATTATAATAAAAAAAATTCCTCATCTACCAATGGTCTCAATGCTTGGATTTATCTAATTATGGATTTATCAAAAACCATTATAATTATCTTAAATATAATAGATGTGGGTTTGAATAGAAGTTAAAATCATCTAATTTTCATAAATATTTATTATTTTCTTGGTTATTTCAGTTACTAAAAAATCATTATGCACAAACACAACCACTTGAACAAAAACTAAGGTTAGATCAAATTCTTATAGAATGTATTGTGATTTTCATAAAATAGAAAGGAAGTTAGTCATTAACTCAATAGTCTAGTGCATATATTGTTGGCCTAGAACATTATGTTATGTTGTCTTGGTAGTGAGCCCTAAATTATGCTTATGATGTCATGTTTTATGTTGTTTGTACATTATCATGATTCCATGTTCTTATGATGACTTCTTCTCTATGTCATGTTTCTATGAAACTATCCTATTTTATAACATCATGTTATGCCTCTCAATTATTATGTTACACTTCATAATTATTCCCTTACTAATCATTATATCTCAACCCATTTATTTATGTATTTCCCTAGGGGATCCTATAAAATAATAAAATATCAATGGGATGTAAGAGCATGTTATGGAGATTTAAATAAATATATTGTGGTTTATTTTTAAGATGGTGTTTTATGTATATAATCTCCCAACACTAGGCCTCTAAATTTTTTATTGAATTTTATGGATTTTTATGCTAAAAATAATTTAATAATATGTGTATGATAGTTAGGTTTCTATATATCATGAGCCTTCCCAACTACAATTCATCATGCCATGGCACCCTCTTCCATGTAATGGACATACATAAGGGTTATCTCTTCCACATGGTGACCTTTACATATGAGACTCAGCTATTTTTTTTAAAAAAATCAAGCCTCGCATTGTGGAACCCCTCAATCCCATTATGACCTCTTTACATCATCTAAACCTCACACAATGGTTCCCCTCATCCATGGAATGATCCTAAATCATCCACCTCATTACATCATGACTCACTATATCCCGACATAGCGACCTAAGTATAGTATAATTTATGCATTAAACCAAGCCTGGCTCCCTAAATCTCAATCCTAGGACACCAAAACCACCCCAAATAACTCAAAATCATTAAGATATATGTAATTCAGAAAAAATTAAACAAAAAATGACTTAAATTTTTAGTGGCATAAAAAAACACAATCTAAGGGATTTTCATCCCCATGAAGTATCTTTAAGTGTACTCACCAAACAACTCTAATAATTTTTCCCACATATTCAAATTGATCACCCATGTAATCTCTTGAATATTCCCATGTTTAAAAAAAACTCAGACAAGAGCCATTTTCTTCCCTTATAGAACCTTATTGCTTTAGTTCACTGTACGTATTAGGAACTCCTCAAACGACATATCTACCTCCAATGTGACATTATCATTATTGATCAAATATTTAGGGTCTGACTCATACTTCTAAAGGCATGAAACATGGAACAAATCATGTATATCTCAATGTTTTGGAGGAATATCCCACTAATAATCCACTACTTTAGTTCTCTCCACATTCTTAAATAGATTGAAAAATAGTTGTGTGAGCTTTCCTTACCTCCTCAAATACTAATTCCCTAACTAAGGAGATACCCATAAGAATACTTAGAAACCTATTGAGAACTCCAAGCTTAATCATTTCTAGTCATCATATGAGACTTTCCTACTATAACTGGTATCCAGCCACTTTTAGATCAATTTTACCTTCTCGGTGGTCTCCTACATCAACCTAATCTCGATCCCTATTGACTCACCCACCTCAAACCAAGACAACAGTGAGCACCATGACCTACCATAAGGATCATAAAATGGATCCATCAAGATCAAAGTCTGAAATTTTTTATTATATATAAACTCTATCAAGTCTATATGTTCATCCCATGCTCCTCCAAAATCAATCATGTGCACCCTAATCATATCCTCAAGTATTTAGATAATCCTCTCCAACTAGCCATCTATATGTGGATGATATATTATACTCAACTTCAAATGAGACCCCATAGAATTTTATAGGACCTTCTATAATATCAACATGAAACACATATCTTGATTTTTTTATTGTTCTCATGGGTACCTTGTGTAACTACGCTATCTATCACACATATATCTTTCCCAAATCTTCTACTAACTGAGTCTCTTAAATAGGAAATAAGTATGTAATTTTCATCATCTGGAAAACTATCACCCATATTGTTTCATGACCACTTGAGGTCTTGGGTAGTCCCATGATAAAATCCATGGTCACCTCTTCCCACTTACACACTAACATCATAAGGGGTTGAAGTAACCTACTTAGTAACTAATGCTCACCTTTTTTCCTATGATAGGTAAGGAATTAAGCGAAAAAACTTACGGTATATTTCCTTGTATATAATAACTAGAAATGATGCCTAATATCATGATATATCTTGGTTAATCCAATACATGCCGCTCATCATGAGTAATTGGACTCCATAGTCATTTCCACTCTCATGGATGTAGAGACCACCACCCTACCATGGACATAAAGTGAATCATTCTCATCTTGAGACCATATTAATATTGAATTATCTCCCATGAGTTATTCTCACATCATATGACAATTTGAATCAGGATCCTGGCCAGCCTTTACACGATCCACCAATGAAGTAGTAATGGCAAAAGGATCACAGGTCGCAATATATCAACCCTATGATACACTAATATTCAAGTCAATGATCAAGATCATCAGCTTTCACTCTTCATCAAATTTTTTAATTCCCTAATCCTGAGTCTTTCTACCTAGAGAATCCTAGATGAAATTCCCCTTCCCCAAGGTATATATCATCTCAAATTTAATGGTGTAGAGGTACTCAACCCAATGCCTTTACCATGGGATTAATTTCTATTAGGTTGATATCTATTATATGCCTTTACAGTTCATGTAGATGAAAAAAATCTCACCAAATAGATAATAAAATCAAAAATTTAAGAAATAAACCACAAAAGCTAACTCTAAATTATGGTTAGGATAGTTAATATAATGGGATAGAAGCTTATGAGGCCCATAATTGACTACTCAATCTATCTAAAATAGAATATATCTCATTCTAACCTATAATACAGAATAATAAATGGTATAAATAATCCTTAGATCAGGAATAATTATAATCTGATCAAATGTCAACTTCATTATCAACTCTTAGAATGCCTATTTTCACTAACTAGTCCACTCTAACATTATTTCCCTCTTGGTCAACCATGTCATGGGTGTTTCCAAGTAAATTAAGTCCTAGATAAAACATCTATAATACCCAACCATACCCATAAAACTATAGATCTCAAACAAATTATTGATTCATGCTCAATACATAACTACCTCTACCTTCTCTAGATCTACCAAGATCAATACATCATAGATCATGTGCCTAAGGAAAAAAACCCCTAAATTAAAAAGTAAAACTTTAAAATAATACTCATTATAATATAATGGTGTTTGAAAAGAAACACCAGGGTCCATAAATAGAACTATATATCATTCACAAACACCATGATGAAGGATTATAGGTAGGGGTGAAAAATATGGTTCATGAAATCCATGAACATTGTTGACACATTCATCTATCTCGATCACATCAAAAGATACTCATATAACTCATACATACTCCTAAAACCAATTTTTAGTACATTTTATTCCTTAACTCACAATTGATTATATCCCAACTACAGGTCGACCTTGGAGAACCAATGAGATCCCTTCAAATGATCAAACATATCATATACCCTAACAAATAAACACCAGTTATTTACCATAAATTGATTCAATTTTCAGTAATATATATACAACCTTAATTTTCCATCCAACTTCTTAGAAGATAAAACAAAATAACCCTAAGGATAGTTACTCAGGAAAATAAATCTCTATATCTTAAAGTCTCTAAGTTTCAACTTATGTTCTCTCAATCCAGTCAGTGTTATTCAATAAGAAGGGATCGATATGGGCTCTACACTTGGTGTGAGATAAATCATAAACCTGATCTATATTTCAAGAGTTATTCTTAAAAAATCTAGGAATACTTCCTAAAAATGGTCCACCACTAGAAACAAAAGTAGTTGGAACCATCATTTTATCTAAAATAAGAACCATACTAGCCACCCATGGTATAATGGCTCCTGTCTAATTAAAGTCAGGCTTTACTCTACCTACCACCATATCCTACTCTACCATATTAACACACTCATATCACTTAAGGGTGGTAAAATACACCCACCTATGGTAACTATTAATGTGATCATATAAATGTTCCAACCAATCCATCCCAAAAATTATGTCAAAAATCTTCATATATAGAAAAAGGAAATCCTGCAGATGTCTATGACCCCCAACCAATATAGAAAATGTTGGGAGAATATAAACATGACCCAATCTATTTATTATTGGTGTATAAAGATCCATCACTCTCAAGGAAAACTCCACATCCAACCCCAAAAAAAGATACAATGGGAGCATAAATAAAAGAATGATATTTCCTTGCATTAAATAAAGCAATAGAAAGGTTGGAATCAAATAAAACTATACCTATGAAGATGGAAGGACCCTATACTCAATAATATATTATATATTATACAATATATACCATTATTACATAAAAAACATAGCTCTAACCCTATGATCTCGAACTCTCTTGAGGAAATGAACCTCAAGGCATCCATGGTTGATGCTGCCTTTGAGACCCTTGGCCAGCTCTGTGACCCAATCTCCCATAAAAGGCCTTAATATCAACCTGAGGTCCCTATAACCAATCCATTAAATCCCAAATATACCTTAAACCTTTGTATTAACCCAAATTAGACATTCTCATATAGAACCATTGGATATACCCCATCATTACATATTCATAGTTCACTTTTATCGAACTCATACATGATCTACAAAAATGAACAATCTACCTGCAGAGATAGCACATAAAATGGTATCCTACCATAGGGGGGTGAAACAAACCCATTCCCTACCCAGAATACCTCTTACTACCCTAGTTCATCTCATCATATCTCATCTTCCTACCACTAGAAGAGAAACTATTAGCTCCTCTGGAAATGTTTCAACTCAACCTGCTGAAGATAGGGATAAATCTCATAACATTGTCCTTCATTAATACCTTCTCAATGGAGAGATCCATGAAAACCACATATGAGTAATATTTTAGGTTGAACATATTTACCTAGTGCCTCACCTATTTTCAAATTCTAATCTCAAATTTATGGGCCTTTAGGGCCTCATTCCCTACCAGCAATAGATAAAATCATAACATCTAAATAAAGTAAGTCACATAGTTTTTCACAAACATCATCCCCTACTAAAGCTCCATAAACTCTTGAACATGGTTTAAATTTAGTTTATTGAGGAATAAATCCTCTAAAAGGGGGGTCTTTGAATACCTCCCATAATAAAACCTCATGCCTCCTAGACTATCCTAGGATACCCCACCACCTCCCAGTGGGTCCCTGAAGCATGTAGGCCACTGGATTCACTCAATGGTCATTAGGTGTATCCAATAGTTCAATGATCCCCTCAATGATCTCAATCTAATACCTAATATATCAGTTAATATCCATGACCATGAAATAAAGTTTTTATACAACTAAAAATCTCAATAAAATTATATTATAGTAGGACTACCTATATATACACCTCCACCACCCACCAGTCCAAAATGAAAATACCATAGTTAATGTGACTTCACTTCCCAAACCACTAAGATATTTTTGGAATCATGATCATCCTAGAGGTATAGGTGTTGAGTTACCCACATCATAAATTTCCTCAATTTAGTCCCTGGGTGGCACTACAAAATGTCATTGTGGCATCATTTTTCTGAAACACTAAAATAAGGACTCTGAATGCCTTTAATATATTAAATATTAATAAAATTTATGTAATTAACAAGTTCAAATGAATTTAGAAACCCTAAGAAAGATTACCCAAGGGTATACCTATAACCAATTGGCATAACAACCCATTACACACCCCCAAGTCTTAAGCCTACACCATCGATACCTAAACATTTTTCACATTCATGTCAAATAGAATTATAAAAAATTAAGGTTGAATTAATTATACATCAATGGTAATGCATTTTCAATAAACTGAATATATTATTTTTGGAATTTAATTAATTTATAAATCTATCAACCATAATAAAATCACATGAATGACATGTGTGCCTAAATTCCCATCCATTATTCATGAACTTACCCAATATCTATTCCAAGAGAAATAGAAAATCTCATAATCCATAACTTCATAATAACATTTATAGAACAACATGAAATATTAATATAAAAACCATGAAAATCAACCATGTTTCCCTGATAACTTGAATGTCCATTATACAGGTGTTTCTCAGCCATAAGAAAACTTCCCACTCAAATTCTTCCCATCTTATTTCCATTATACTAAGCCCCAATAATAAATAAAATAAAAAATCACTCCGATACCATTTTGTAATGCCCATCCCTGGTTCTTTGGAACTAGACCAGTGTACTAAAAGTCCTCATTCATGAATCCTCATATATAAGAGGCTATTAAATAATAGAGAGGTCCCTTAAGTCATATAGTGTGGATATTAAGCCCAAAAATTAATAATAAACACAATAGAAGTAGTAATAAAAAAATAAATAGTTTAAATAAACACTAATCAATCCCAAATATAACGTCATATATCTAATATCAAAATGAATTAAAATAGGTCATTTATATAACTCAAAGGTATCACCACATGTGATGGAAAAATAAAAATTATAAATAAAATAACAAAATGATATTAGGGGAATGGTTGAAAATATATCAAAGAGTGTTTCCCCAAATCATCTCAATCCTCAACTAGCTCCACATGATCATCATCCCATCATAGGCCCCTTTCCTTTGGTTGGATCAATGGAAAAAAATTAGACATGCATCAGGTTACCATGATGGGTGTGAGTATAAACCTAATAGGACACCACAAAAATGTCTTTAACATAAGTTTATATGACAAATGAAGGTCTATTCACTTATATAAAATAGATATAATAAACATACAACTCTGTCAGGGCCATCGTGTGTTAACCATACTTCCAAAAACCTCAAACATACTTGCTTCAGTTTTATGTAATAAGGATGAGCCATATCAAACCATAAAAATATCCTAGAGTATGATCAATTTTGAATTGATTCCCATATCAATCCTCTGACCACACCCACCTCATTAAAGGGAAATCACCTAGAAAAACCCGTATCATGTTTCTTACTACACCATCTCACTCAAGTTTGGTCACACATCACAATCCCTTCCAATTTATCGAACACACCCTCTTGTATAGGGTTGTTCACACATCATATGTGACAACTGGTTTTTAGTGATAGCACAAACACCCCGCCTTTACATGGTTGTCGGGTCCTGACCCGCTAGGTACCACCAGTTTCCCCAAAGACATGTGGTCCCCACCCTGGGGCCCACCCACATGCCAGAACGGGTCATCTGACTATTGATAGTCCCCACAGGCCAATGCATAAAACTCTGTCGGGGTCATCGTGTGCTAACAATACTTCCAAAAAACTCGACCATACTTGATTCAGTTTTATGTAATAAGGATGATCCATATCAAACCACAAAAATATCCTAGAGTATGATCAATTTTGAATTGCATCCCATATCAATCATCTGACCACACCCACCTAACTCAAGGTAAATCACCTATAAAACCCCATATCATGTATCTTACTACACCTTCTCACTCAAGGTTGGTCACACATCACAATCCCTTCCAAGTTACTGAACACACCCACTTGTATAGGGTTGTTCACACATCATATGTGACAAATGGATCTCAGTGACAACACAAACACCCCGCTTTTACATGGTCATCAGGTCCTGACCCGCCAGGTACCACCAATTGCCCCGCAGACACGTGGTCCCCACCCTAGGGCCCACCCACATGCCTGAACGGGTCATATGACTATTTATAGTCCCCACAGGCCAACACATGTCCTTTCTAGTGTGTTTTTTCCTTACTCACACACACCCTGGGTAACTTCCCAGAAGGTCACCCATCCTGACCACTACTCTAAGCCAAGCACACTTAACTATGGAGTTCAATCATCTAACCACACCCACCTCATTCAAGGGAAATCACCTAGAAAAAATCATATCATGTTTATTACTACACCTTCCCACTCAAGGTTGGTCACACATCACAATCCCTTCTAAGTTATCGAACACACCCTCTTTTATAGGGTTGTTCACACATCATATGTGACAACTAGTTCCCAGTGACAGCACAAACACCCTGCCTTTACATGGTTGTCGGGTCCTGATCCGCTAGGTACCACCAGTTGCCCCACAAACATGTGGACCCCACCCTGGGGCCCACCCACATGACTGAACGGGTCATCTAACTATTGATAGTCCCCACAGGCCAACGCATGTCCTTTCGAGTGTGTTTTCTCCTTACTCACACACACCCTGGGTAACTTACCAGAAGGTCACCCATCCTGACCACTACTCTAAACCAAGCACACTTAACTATAGAGTTCTAATCAGGAAGGCTCCCTTCCAAGTTACCGAACACACCCACTTGCATAGGGTTGTTCACACATCATATGTGACAACTAGATCCCAGTGACAACACAAACACTCGGCCTTTACATGGTCATCGGGTCCTGACCCATCAGGTACCACCAATTGCCCCGCAGACACGTGGTCCCCACCCTGGGGCCCACCCACATGCCTGAACGGGTCATCTGACTATTGATAGTCCCCACAGGCCTACACATAAAACTCTATCGGGGTCATCGTGTGCTAACCATACTTCGAAAAACCTCAACCATACTTGCTTCAGTTTTATGTAATAAGGATGAGCCATATCAAAACACAAAAATATCCTAGAGTATGATCAATTTTGAATTGCATCCCATATCAATCATCTGACCACACCCACCTCACTCAAGGTAAATCACCTAGAAAACCCCATATCATGTTTCTTACTACACCTTCTCACTCAAGGTTGGTCACACATCACAATCCCTTCCAAGTTACTGAACACACCCACTTGCATAGGGTTGTTCACACATCATATGTGACAACTAGATCCCAGTGACAACACAAACACCCCGCCTTTATATGGTCATCGGGTCCTGACCCACCAGGTACCACCAATTGCCCCCGCAGACATGTGGTCCCCACCCTAGGGTCCACCCACATGCCTGAACGGGTCATATGACTATTGATAGTCCCCACAAGCCAACACATGTCCTTTCTAGTGTGTTTTGTCCTTACTCACACACACCCTAGGTAACTTCCGAGAAGGTCACCCATCCTGAAAACTACTCTAATCCAAGCACACTTAACTATGGAGTTCTAATCAGGAAGGCTCCCGAAAAGGAAGGTGCACTTTATTGACATGAGTCATATCATTTAGTCATTTAACCCTTTATCATTCTGAGGTGTTACTATCACCCCCCCCCTTAGAGTACAACGTCCTCATTGTGGGCCCTAAATCCCCCCCCCCCCCCTTAGAGTACAATGTCCTCGTTGTGAGCCGTAAATCTCAACCCAAGCAGTGCACTTCACTTAAGGCTAGGTACCACCTCTGATACCAAATGTGATAACTGGGTCTCGGTGACAGCACAGACACCCCGCCTTTACATGGTCGTCAGGTCCTGACCCGGTAAGTACCACCAGCTGCCCCGCAGACACATGGTCCCCAACCCTGGGGCCCATCCATGTGCCTAAACAGGTCATCTGACTATTGATAGTCCCCACAGGACAATACATGTCCTTTCTAGTATACTTTTTCCTCACTCACACACACCCTGGGTAACTTCCCATAAGTTCACCCATCTTGACAAATACTCTAAGCCAAGTACGTTTAACTATGAAGTTCTAATCAAGAAGGCTCCCAAAAAGTAAGGTGCACCTTGTTGAATGAGTCATATCATTTAGTCATTTAACCCTTTATCATTCTGAGGTATTACATCATATCCCACATAAACTCCATTATGATTCCTTCTTGCTCGAGGTTGGTCACACATCTCCATCTCAACTACACCTTCTCACTCAAGGCTAGTCACACATCATAATCTCGACTGCACCTTCTCACAAAAGGTTGGTTGCACATCTCCATCTTGAATCCTAGCCTCCCCACTAAAGGTTGTTCTCAGTAACCACTACCCATAAAATTATATAGAAACCCATTATCCTCTCACTCGGGACATGGTCACAACTTCCCAACTCATCACATCACATGTAATATCACAAGAATAACTATAAAATTGAAGAACAATGCACACCATCCTTCATGTCACATTCAAAGCATGAATAATATAAGGAAACCCCTAAGGATTATTCCTTACCAACCACTCTGGGTTACCCATGTCATCCACACCCAAATACCATATTACTAGGTCACCCTAGACTTACCCAATTCCAAAGAGGTCACTCTAGGCCTAATTTACCCTATGGGAAAACCCTAACTCTATCCATGAAATGAGAATAATTTTTCCCATAAAAATCCATTTTACCCATAACTCCCCTATAATGGGTCAGTCGCGTCAATACAGACCCACTCAATTACTTTTATACAAAAAACGGAACTCTATAGGGATAAATCTTTCACCTGCATGTAATTTAATCTGTACAACTATATAAGAATGTTGTGACATGGTAAGGAATTTATAAATCAATCTTTATAGATTAGACTTTCCAAGACAAGATCTTTAAATCAATCTTGATCCATTGAAACCCTAAAATTGGCCCCAAACCATATAATTTGGGTTTTGATATGGGAAACAAGAAAATATGGAAAGGAGGAATTTGGGGTGTAGTTGGAGTTAGAATTACCAAGAGAGAACCTGTGAAATTAACAACAATTTAAATAGACAATATAGGATAGTAGATGAGATTTAGAATCCATGGAAGTTCTCCAATATCAACAAAAAAT
Source organism: Viscum album (assembly GCA_963277665.1). Classification (NCBI taxonomy): domain Eukaryota; kingdom Viridiplantae; phylum Streptophyta; class Magnoliopsida; order Santalales; family Viscaceae; genus Viscum; species Viscum album. Next base: position 1,256,030,425 of record OY728151.1, on the reverse strand, counting down.
CATGTGGGGTTGAGGGAGAAGTAGAGGAGGGGTTAAAGTGGCCCAAGGTGAAATTATAGATCTTCCCCTTCAAAAAAACTACCTAGAATCTTAGTCATTATGTGAATATTATGGTCACTCCATGATGAATCCATGGTAGGTCCACATTACGGAATGGTCATCAAGGTTGAGGAATGGGACCCCTCTAACTAGTGGAGGGATCGACACCCAATAGGTTGTTGTCAAAGCATAACCATTATTTTCACACCTTGATGGATCATCTTGTAGGGGTATCATAGAATGTGTAATGTCTCTAAAATCCATGAATTTTTTTTAATTATATGGGATTATTCTGAGACCAAGCATTGAGATGGTGAGCGATTCTGAGGCCTAGTTTGCTCATAATGGTCCATAAAAAATGTTAAGTTTTAAATAGAACGTGTGATCGGTTTTCTTAAAAAAAATTAATAACTCTCAAATGGTTTCCCGGATCATAAATCTGAGGGTACTATTTCATTCAGGATGGTGATTTTACCCTAGAAATGACTTAACTTTAATTTTCGTGAGCCTCCATTGAAAAAACCCAAAAATGGAATAACCGTAAATAAAATAATAAAATAAAAAAAAATATTTTTCAAATCCTTATAACTCATGAACGGTGACTTGGATTGGAAATTAGAGACCATCGTTGAGCTCTTGAGGGCCTTCTTTCCTTAGGCAGATCCTAACATTGGCCATCACAGGCCAACAATGGAAAGTAGTTTTTTCCTATATATAAAATAACTAAATAAAGTTATTTTATATTTGAATCCTTATCACTCATGAACGGTAACTCAAATTTAAAATATGAGACCACTGTTGAGCTCGTGAGGGCATTATTTCCTTAGGTAGAGCCTAACATTGGCCGACATGGGCCAACAGTAGAACGTAGTTTTTTATCATAAATAAAATAATTAAATAAAGTTATTTTATTTTCAAAACCTTAAAACTCATGAATGGTAATTTAGATTGAAAATATGATACCACTATTGAGATCGTGAGATAATTCCTTCCTTAGGTGGGGCCTAACATTGGCAGATGCAGGCCAACTGTGGAAAGTAGTTTAGGGACATGAGAATAAATAAAATAATTAAATTATTTTATTTTCAAATCCTATAACTCGTAAATAGTAACTTGGAATGGAAATCCAAGAGTACTATTGAGCTCGTGAGGGTGTGATTTCCTTAGGCGAGGCCTAACCTCGACTAGCATGGGTCGAGAGTGAAATTTAGTTTTTAGACATGAATTTCATTAAAATATTTAATAAAAATATTTCTTTTTGACATTTCGTAGTGATGCAGCGACGCTGCAATGCCATAGAGGGGCAGCCCATTTCTTTTAATAAATGAAACAATGTGGCAATTCTGCAATAACAATGACGTGACAATGCTAAAACATGTTTATTCATTTAATGGCTTGGTAGGGATATGGTATTAGATTGAAAATCCTAGAGAAATTACCCGAGATATATGGAGAAGAAAAGCGTTGGTGAAACCTCTCATTGGTGAATGGTGAACAACGACAAGATGACGGATCGATGATCGGAGTTCAGATCCAGAATTAACATATCAAAGAATGAAGAGCACAAACCCATTCTTCGTCAGCGATTGATCCAATTCTATGTAAGGGTTTTAATTTTATTTAGTTCTTCCTTTTATTGGTTTTATATGACGAATGTCTATCAACCCACAAACAGGTTGACCCACTGTTCGATCGTTCTTGTGGGAGTTTCTTGACTGTGGGATGGTTAGGGGAAATGAATTTTTGTTTGATTTTTCTGATAAACCCTTTTAATGGGAGAATATTAACACCTCTATGAACGACAATGGAGGTTAGTTCCTTGATTTTTTGTTTGGTTTTCCCCCTTCCCTTTGACGCGCGTTCTTCATGGGTTGAAGAATGGTCGACCGTTGCACAACCTTTCTTGGTGAAATGATATGACATAATGAATCATAAATAGAAATGGTACAAATGTGGTGTGACGATGATGACGGTGAGTGTATCGAAGTGGCATGTGAGATACTTTCAATCAAGAAATTTCCTATGGAAGAGATCACAACGAAGTTACGATCCCACAATAGTGAAGAGGGTGGCCTAAGGGATCCGGAACAACTTCAAGATTTGAAAATAGACCACTAGAGCGAGTCTGGTGGCTCGCAAAAAAAAAACCCCATGGTGCACCGGCACTGGTGCAGGCACGTAGTGGTGGAGGCAGTGCGCCACGGTGGTAGTGACAGCTGTGTCTATGAGGTTGTCTACGTGGAGGAGGTCGCGACCTCGTCCGCGGCGTTGACTCGGACCCACGGTTCAAAGTCATAGGTGTACTGATCAAGTGGATAACCACATTTCACTAAGGGGGACACAGTGGTGGCTTCTGCATCCCAGGAGAGTACCATCGGCCCACTCCGATGTGAGTCGGGTTGAAGCTAGCGGGAAAAGCCCAGCTGGGCGGGCCGGGCCGGCAGCGTACCAGACCTGTAGCCCAGAGAGTCAGATCGGGCCTAGTCAATCTAGGGTAGGCCCAACGGGCTAGGTTAGACCCAGGTCGGGATGGTGGGCCTTGGCTGAGCCAAGTCGGGTTGTTCCGTCCGGTTCCGGCTGGACCCGGACCCAACTAACCCTTTTTCTCTCAAACATCCATAACTCTCAAATGGAGTGTCTGTTTTATAATACATCTGTATAGTTGGGATCCTTGAAATAAGACGGTCCTTTTGAGATACTTTAAGTTAGTTTTTGTGAAACTTGGAAGATGGGCTAATGGTTTGAGGAGTAGTTCATTCCGGTACAAGCACTCTTGAGTGGGAATCAACATGTTTCGTAAAGTTTGTACCCACCACATCATGGGAGCGGGTTAGTTTTCTTTTGGTAGCTTCCTCTAGGGGTGTTACTCCCCTAAGGGACTAGAGTGTGAGTTGATGAATATGTTCGTGAAGGAAGAGTAGGCACTCCCCTATAGAACTAGGGAGCGGTTCCTCTATCTATGGAGTTGGTACTCCCCTATAGGACTAGGGTGAGGGTCCTCCACATCTAAAGTACATAGAGTCGGTACTCCCCTACCATGTAGGGTGTGAGTCCTCTATGATAGGAGTCATTACTCCCCTGCTATTTCAGGGTGCGGGTCCTCCACACATTATTGAATAGAGTTGGTAATCCCCTACCAGATAGGGTACATGTCCTCTATGGTAGGAGTTAGTACTCCCCTGTCGTACTAGGGAATGAGTCTTCTAGTCACTAAGTAGTACTCCCCTACCAGGTAGGGTGTGGGTCCTCAACTTACGAAGTCGTACTCCCCTATGGGATCGGGGTGTGGGTCCTTCATGATTCATACTCCTTTGTGGGATCAGGGTGTAGGTCCTCCCTTATAGAGTTGCACTCCCCCATCCTGAGTAGTAGTGGGGAGTGGGTCCTCCATTGGATTTGGATCTCCCGCATATATCGGACACATTTTTAAGGAGCCCGACCATCCACTTGATGAGAATGTTTCATAGATAGGAGCTAGTTCTCCCTTGACAGAATAAGGTGAGAGAAACTCCTTATAGGAATGACAGAGGTTTCATGAGATTTTTAGGAGCAGGGCTCCCCCATATGTGTGTAGTGGTGAGGTTTGGCCTCTCCACTTGGGTTTCCTTAGTCTTGCATTATGTGAAAGACAGCAATAACTGAACCTCTGGTGCAGGGCACTGGAGCTGGACCTAGTAGGATGTTCCTGATAGATCACATTCTCTCAAACATACCATTAGGAATGGTAGAGTTGTTTCTAATGGAGTTTACCTGTAGGACAGGTTCCATCTCGGATGGCTAAGCTCATGGAGCGTGTTTATATTGATTTTATGTGTTTCCTTTCAAACCTACAATGAGAATCATGTTGCTGGCTATAAGGTTTGAACCTTATGATTCTTAGTGTATGAAATGAGTATATTTGGATGTTCTTGGTATGTGTATGGGCATATACCTATGTTGAGTTGACTGTATCTTCTTAGTGGTGTTTCCATTGGGATATTTTACTTTGTGGTTTTTGGGGTCCCCTAATGAGTATTATTTTACTCACCCCCACATGGGCTTTGACCACATGTGTCATGTCTTGTGCAGACGTTTGACGCTTTGACGGAGTCCAAGGAGGGCCAAGACCAGGTGGTGCTCAGTGAGATCATACAGATGAGGTGTACTCCTACGACTTCAGGAAACTACCCATAACCTACCCTTTAGGTAGGTTTTTCTTCAGACGAGATTTTGGGACTTGGATTTTTACTTTTGTTATGCCTTTATTTTTGTGGGCTTGTGTACTAGCCCGGTTTTCCACCTAGTAATTTACTTTTGTTTCACTCTGGTTGTGTTATACTTAGTAGTTTGAATGCATATCTTCCTTGGATTTTTTTTAATTTATATTACCTTTGTCTTGGGGTTGTGTGCATGTGTACAGGTACTTAGTAAAATGCCACCCATTTGTGGGATATGCCTACTTGTCACTAGTCACTAGCCTCTGGCCTATCAGAGGCGAGCATGGGGTATTCACGGCACAAGTCTCGGGGGCCAGGTTGTGACAGCATGACCTATACCACCATTTCCCATGAGCCTCCCAAACTCCAAGTCAACACATAGTGGCACCCTATTCCATGTTATGACCATGCTTAAGGGTGAATACTTATGATTGGTGATCCTTACATATGAGACTTATCCATTTTTTTAAAATCGGGCCTCATGTCATGGTGCCCCTCTGCCACATTGTGACCTTTTTACCTCATACATCCCTCATGCAGTGGTTCCTCATGGCCATAGTGTGATATTTTATTAGCCATGCCATCACATAATGACTCATTTCATCATTACATGGTGACCTACCTACAATATAATTTCAACTCCAAAATAAGAATGACTCCTCAAATCTCAATCTTGGGCCACCACTAACACTCTGAACAACCTAAAATCATCAAGATATATGAAATTAAACAAAATTTAAACCAAAAACACCTGAAAATTTAAGGTTAATTGCATTGTTTCATATGTAGTACTTTTTAAAAAACATATAAATTCTTATGTTCCTTCATTGAAAGCTTAAATTTTGTTTATTTCTTATTTTGTTTAGAATAATATGAAAATTAATAAGGTTTTATGGTTGAGGTGATTGTATTTCTTAGTTCTAGATATGTCTATTCATAGTTCCATGCATTCAAACCTTTCAGATGTCTTTGTTCCACATTTGAAGAGTTCAGAGGTCAGGTGATTCTGAATTTCTACTTCCAGTGTTACATATATTATAAACACAATTTAAAATTATATATATTACATAAATTAAAATGTTGTATAGATAATATGTATCATAAAATTATAAAAATATATAAAAACATATGAAAATTTATATATAAAAATATTCTAAAACATATACATGTATATATATTATAAATAATATATATATATTGCATAAATAAAGTTTGTGTGTGTGTGATGTATAGATTTGTGTGTGTGTGTGTGTTTTATTTGTATTTATATTAACACAAACATGAGTGTGTGTGTTTGTGTTGTATGTATACATATATAATATATGTATATAATTGATGAAGATAAATATTAACAATGAACATGATAAGTGTTTTTCATGCATAAATTTTTTGTAATTTAATTTTATTTATTTTATAATTTAATTGATATTTTTTCCATATATTAATTTTTTAATATTTTATGGGTAAAAATAATTTTAAAATAAATTTAGAATAAATATATATATATATATATATATATATATATTTATTGATAAATATTTTTATGAAGGAAAAAATTATTGTTTTTTTAAGGAAAACTGTTGGGATTTCAACTAACTGAAGAGGATAAGTAGAAGAGAACACACATGGGAAAGTCCAAGAATGAGCATGAACAAGAATGACTCAGTGCATGAGAGTATGTAAGAGGAGAACTCAAGGTGTTTAGGAGTTGTTCAAGTGTGGGGAATCAATATCCAAGTGGAGTCATGACATAGTTTGGTATCATAATTGATTTGTAAGCTACGGATACCACATAGAGGGTAATAAGTAAGAGAAAAATAGTGGAGAATGTCAATGTAGGAGAATAAATGCACCATCATTATTTATTTTTAACAAAAATGATAGTGTTTTAATCTTCATTCATGTATCCTCCCATAGACATAGCTCATCGCCCACTATCTCACGTCTCCCTACCACCCACCACACCAGTCATCAGAGAATAGCCATATCCATCACTACTGAAACTCAAGTTGGCCTCTAAGAAGGTTAAGGAAGTTCAAGAACACAATATATGATATTAAAAAGTTTAGGTAATCCACAATTGTGCCTCAATGTTGATGAATTAATTCCATACACGAGGAAATAGCTACAAAAAATTCATGGTAGAGGTGTTCATGTTGCACAGGGAATATCAGATGATGAAATGGTTGAGAAAATATTATTATGTTATAGAGTGGAAAAATTAAAATGCATTAAAGTAGAGTTTGAAATGGTTTCAGCTACATTATAAGAGGGAATTATTATGTCTCGGGAGTGGTTTATGGACTCAAAATTTCTTACCTTTCAGTGTGGTAGTGAATGTGGTGTGCATGCATGAAGGGGTGAAGACATGAGCAATAGGAAATGTTTATTAAAAACACCTATAGTGAATTAAACATTCCATTTTTGTTAGTGAAAGCATGAGTTTGAATTTTCCTATGAATGGATAATAAGGAAATGACCAGTAAAAAACCTGAAAAAATAATGTTTTTTCATGGTTTAAAAATTTTCAGTTTGAATATATTTTTATCTAAATGAAATATTTGAGAGATAGTTTTGGGGATGAAAGAGGGGATAACTATAACAACCTAATATTTCATTGTACATTCTCTTTAAATAAATAATATATTAAATAGTGTAATTTAAACACTATACCAAACTAAAATGAAAACCCTTGATATAGTTTTAATTCTAAATATGACCATTAAAACATATCCATTAAATTGGATGGTATAAATTAAAGTAACCATATCATAAAATAAATTAATAAAGTAAGAAGAAATGGCATCCAGAAGTACAATTATTCTTTATGAAGATCAGTTGTCTAAGTTTGTAAGGGAGGTAGTTTATCTTGGGTTTTTTTCAGACCAAGACAAATCTGAACTTTAGCAATTATTGTTTGAGCAAACACATATATGGGAGAAGTTCAAGCTCACAGACATTTCCACAAGATCCATTCTATTTGAACTGCACCAAAAACTGAAAGCAGAGTTTATTTGATGCTTTGGTCCTACATAAAGGTTATAATGGGATATGTAAGTAGAAACTATGATTATATCAACATGTAATAAAATATTTATATGTATACATATATCATGAATTTTTATACTTTTTGAAAGTTGGTTTTTGTTCAATTCACTTTTTTATTAAAATGTAGTTTTTGTAAATTAGTGTTTTATCTCAAGGAACTAATTTTATTATGATAAGATAATAAAATATATATTTATTTTATTAATAATAAGTTAAAACTAGATTAATTATAAATCTAAAGAAAAAATAATAGTTAATAGACTAAAAGTTATTTTCCTATAAAAACCACTTTTTGTGGTATTTTATATTTTTAATTTAAAATAAAAAACTATAAATTTTAGGATAGAAATTTGAAAAAATTAACATAATTTTTGGATTTATCATGGGAATATTAGATTAATATTGTTTTTTGATGTTTTTTAAAAAAAAATATTGATATGTGAATAGTGAAATATAATATTTTAACAAATATCATGCCTTTTGTGGAATTATTAGTTTATAAGAATAATTTGGTAATTTATGAAACCCTTTTCAAGAAAAAAGTATAAATTTCTTGAATTATATAATAAATTTAAAAATATTTTAAAAATTTTACAAAGATATTTTTAATTTTTTAGAACTTAAGTAATATTTTTCTCAAGAAATTGTTTTTAATACATTATATACTTATTATTTTAAAATTAATTTTTATCACTTTTAGAAATTGAATAAAATTAAATGGAATTAAAATTTGGAATCAGTACATTCAAATTATATAATAATTTCCATTTTATTTTTTAATTCATAAAGGATAAGTTACTTAGGTAAAAACTAGTTACTACGATAAAAGCTAAAATGGTAAAATTAAACAAGAAACTAAGAGTAATAAACTAAAACATGTTTAAAACATATATGGGAATGTTTTTTTGAGGCCTTTATCAAACTTATAACTTATACACTCTATCATTTCTCAATTTTTAATCCACTTTCCTTGAGATTCACTTCCCATTATTAAAAATTTATGTGTATTTGCAAAACTTTAATATCTTTTCACTTATAAAAGGGTCTTTCATCTCCTCAATTTCCCTCACACCATAAACCCCCTAGTTTGTCCCAAAATCCACCAAACCCTCTCTTAAATATTATTAAATAACTTAAATAGGTTATTTTTTCTCAAAATAAAATCTCTCAAAGGTTTAACCCCCTTCGCAAAGGAGATAATCCAAGCAGTGAGTTATAAATTTCTAACTGCTCATTTATCTTTTCTATTTATGTATGTGCACTTATTCTTCCACATATTCCATTAAACCATATTAAAATGATAATATTATTTTCACTAGTATACTTATATTTTTTATAATTATGGTACAATAATTAAGCACTCTTAATATCATGATCCTTCCTAGGTACCCTTGTAACCCAATAACCAAGCTAGTCCAGACAATGCCTGAAGGGCATTCCCAATTCCTATGGGTTAGAGAATAGCACCTGGAATCATACAAAAAGGAATTGGGAAATATTTTTCCACTAACAATGCATAATTAAAAGAGACAAGTCAGTAATTCATATAAAAGTAACTCCACTAGGAGAACTGTACCATAATCTAAATAGGCATAACAACCCAAAGTACTATAACCAAGTACTAAAAAATCATAAAAAAACATTGGAAGACAAACTACCCCAAGTCCCAAAGGTCACAACTCACCAAATTCATGGGTCAAAATCTAGAACCACATCCAAGAGGACCCTTTCCCATTCTAGAACCTAGAAGGATATAATCTATGAACACCCAAAGGAATAAGTAGGATATGAGCCAAATCCCAGTAGGATTTCACCCAATGGTTCCATAACAAGATGCCAATATCAAATTAACAAATTAAATGCTTTCAATTTTAAAACAAATATGTTTGGCATTACAGAATCATATTTAAAAAAATCATGATTTAGGACTCAAAAGATAAAAATAGTTTAGCAACTCATGCTTCACATTTCAAATGATGGAAATACTTTTAAACAAAACTTTCATAATACAATTGATGGAATATTTCTAAAACAATGTCACTTTTCACATATGGCTTAAATAAACACTTTTATAAAAAAAATTACATAAATTCACAAGGAATGTAAAATAGTTTACAATAATATAATATATAGATTTTAAATACAAACAAGCGAGCAACATGGTCATATGCCAAATATATACTATAGATCCAGGATATAGAGACCCAACACTATGAAATGAAAAATATGTACATATAGGCATTTGGGGATAAGTCAAAGGGGACTCATCACCATCGCCTAAGGGATGTGATGTGCTGATATGAAGTTTTAGAATGTTGTAAGTCATAAAGTACTGCCCAAAATAACTCACTAACAACCTAAGTCTTGCATGTTCTCTAGTAAAAAATAATGATGGTCAATTTATTTCAAGAATACTTCAAATAAAATTAAATATAATTCTCCATTTCAAATATTCCAATTTTCCATTTAAAAATTGTAACTGTTTTTTAATAAAAAACATGCCTTTACACAAAAATGAAACCCTAAGGTTCCCATCAAGCCATTTCTAAGCCATTTTTCAAAAATAAGGATTTGAAACCAATTCATTAAATTTCAAAATCCACTTTCATAAATTAAATTCAACAATTTAATTTTCTAAACAAATTTCATCAATTTTATAACAAACCCTCAATTCAATGGAATTGGGTTTTTTCACAACTTTCTATAAAATCATTTTTTCCACAATTTAATTCACCCATTTAATTGAAATAATTTCCATCAAAACCAAAATTTAAATTAAAAAATTTAAATTTTATGAATTTCCAAAAACACATCTCAATTCAATGGAATTGTGGGTTTTCCAATTTCATACTAAAAACCCATTTTTTTGAAAAAAACCTCAATCCAAAGGAATTGGGTTTTTAATCAAACCATGTAAAGAAATTTAATAAAAATAAATCAATTAAATTTAAATAATAAATTTAATTTAAAACAAAAATTTAAGGTTAAGATAAATTGGGAATCATAACAGAACCAGCTATCGGAATCAAAGGATCTCGCAATGCTAAGCCCTAATAAAGATTTGTCCACAAAGAATGAAGATCATGATAATAAGAAATAAATCCTAGGTTTAAGATCCAAAAATAGAGTTTATTAGATCTATAAATCAATATGAGGATCCATGGAACCCTAGATAGAATAATATAGACTGTAGGAGAATCATATCGGGACGAGGAAACTAACTGTGAGAAGATTGAAGCGAATTCCTCTAGATTCAGATCACTTTCAGGAGGTATTTTAGGGCCCAAAAATCCTTATTGAGAGATATAAGGAAGGTAGAAACTTATAATAGGTTGTACCAACCTATTGGGAGTCTAAAAATTGGGTTTAGGAACTTTTTTATAAAAAATCAGGTCACTTAAAATCCTTTATGCACGATTTCTTGGGTAGACCCACACGGTTAGACCAAATCGTGTGGCCTGGTCGTGTGCCTCTTTTAAATGGGTCATATGGTTTATACTAAGAGGGATAATAGCTTTACTAACTGTTCACCAACCATGAAAGTACAACTACCATGTGTTTCATGTCTTTCTCTGATTGGGCGCACGGTTTGGGAAAATGATGTGCCAACCCTACACAAGCCCAGAATTTTAAAAACTCTTAAAAAATCAACCCGAAAAAAACCTAAATAAAACCCAAAAAAAGATAAATAAAAATAGGGGTTTAAGAATAACTAAAAATAGTAATAGGATGTTATAACCTCCCCACTATAGAAACTTTATGTTCCCAGAAATACTATAAATAAGCTTCCATGCCAAAAAGATAAGGCCACTTCTCTATCATCAATGCCTCCCTATCCCATGTCTCATGACAATCAAAATCATGATAAAAAAGTACAGAAAACAAAGGTATCATCCTCCCATGAAGTACCTTGGTTTTAGAATCAACTATCCTAACTGGCCATTCAGTCACATATAAATCAATTCAACTTCAAGATCACACCACCTCATAATATGAGATAGATCAGATAGATACTTTCAGAGATGAGATATGTGAAACACATTATGTATCAATGTCAGCTAAAAATGTTATGAAACTTTTCCCACCTTCTCAAAAGCCTTGAAAGGACCCACAAAATGAGGAGAAATTTTACATTTCCTCCCAAGACATCGATAACCCAACTGAGGTGAAACTTTCAAGAATACTTTGTTACTGACTAAAAATATCAACGGATAGTGACAACAGTTAGCATAAGATTTATATCTTATTTTTTATATCAAAATTATCTGATGAATCAAATGAATATTTATTTTTGTATCTTGCACCAAACTTGGTCCAACCAAGGAACTTTCAAAAATCTATTACCAATAAAATGGAGATTTACAAGCTCGTCCATACAAGGCCTCAAAATGATCCATTTTAATCACGAAATGGTAACTATTGTTATAAGAAAACTCAACCATCCCAAAATTATCATCCCAATCTCCACAAAAGTCGAGGACACAAGTGTGGATCATATCCTTAAGAATCTATATAACTCATTATGTCTGGTCATCTGACGTTGGATGGTATACCATACTCATACGGACATGAGATCCCAGTGTCTCCTAAAGGTCTCTCCAAAAGGATAAGTGAACTGAGGATCCCTATTAGATATTATAGAATATATAACTCCATTCAAATGGAAAATCTCTTGTAGATAGATATTTCACAACTCCTCAAAATTGGTTATATCACGAATGGGTATAAAGTGATCTGATTTTGTCAACCTATCGATCACAGCCCATATAATATTATTCTTTCTCTAGTTACATGGAAACCCAACCACAAAGTATAGAAAGATCTCATACCACTTCCAAGTAGGGACTATAATTGGCTAAAGAAAACCTAAAGGTTTTTGGTGCTCGACCTTAACCTGATGGCATGTATAACAATGATAAACAAACTCAATGATTTCCCATCTCATACATGTCCCCCAAAACGGTCACCATATGTCATAGAACATATTTTTGGTTCCCGGGTGCACAACCCATTGGGAACTATGGATATCCCCTATAACATCTTTTATAACTGTGGATGGTACCACAAATTGGTTTCAAAAGAATAGAATTCACTCTTTAAAGAATGACCAATCCAGTACAGTCTCCCCACCATAAATAGAGTATATAATTCCACAGAACTCATCTTCAATCTATTATTCTTTAAGAATCAAATCAATAAGAGAAGATGCCAACTAAACTCTAGACAAGGAAACCTTATCCCCTTTCTCCTAAACTCTAATATGAAACAGTGAAAACAGATCCATAAAATTCCACTCTTTTGATGATTCTTTAATTACATGGGTTATATGTTTCTTGCTCAATGTATCTTCAACAACATTCACTTTCCCCGGGGTATAGGATATTTCAAAATCAAAAGACTACAGATATTCCACCCAATTCCACTAGAAGTGATTAAAATATTTTTGAGAGAATATATAACTAATGATTTTGTGGTCTGAAAACATAGTAAACCTTTCTCCAAAAAGGTAATGTTTCCAACTCTTAAGAGCATGCATCATAGATTCAATTTCAAGGTCATAGGTTGGATAATTCTTATCATGTGGCCTGAGCTAATGAGATCCATAATCAATTACTTGATTACCCTACATAAGAATTCATCCCAAACAAAAACCTGATGCATCACCAAAGACCACAAAGCCCTATCTAGCCTCTATAACAGTCAACATCAATATATTAGTCAAAATATGTTTCAGATCAACAAAATAATTATGATAGTTCTCATTCCAGGAGACCTTTACTCACTTCTGAGTTAGAGAAGTCATCGAATAATACAACTTTGAGAAGTCCTTAATGAATCAGTGTTAATAACCAGCTAGACCCAATAAGCTCTAGATTTCAAAGATCATTCGTTAGACCAAATTTAATGACAAGGTACTCATAATGGTCATACCCTCTCTGAAAGGCAGTTTTCGGAATGTCATACTCTTTTATTCAAAAATTATGGTGACCAGAGAGAATATCAATCTTCAAAGTGAATATTAAGTCAATGTAAAACTCAACCTTTCTTACCGGTAGAAAACCATAGAAGTTGTAAGGAAACATGTCAAGAAACTCAATGAAAACTAGAGGGATATCACCACACAAATATTCTCACTCCAGATCAAGAGAAAGCACTGATATTACTTTCCCCAATTCTAGATAAGAAGGTATGGATCTGCTAGAACTTGGGTCTCATTCTCCTTAAAAGACACAAGACATGCCATTGGGTGTAGTAAAGAAAAACTTTTGAAGATAAAAATCAATCTGGGATTTATTATCAATAATCTAATCCATCCCAAAAATGATGTCAAGAGGTTTAATGTCAAGAACCATAAAGCTCCAAGAAATATCGACATCAGATAAAGAGAATACATTAGAGGGACTATGGAGACCCTTCTCTATCTTCATACCAAGGTGTGTATTAATTTACATTGCATAAGATAAAATCTCCATATAAAGATTGAGAAAATTAATAATATAGGTTGAAATAAATGAATGAGATGAACCAGTATTAAATAGAGCAGTTACTAATGACAAATCTATAGTAATGGTACTTCTCATGATCGCTAGACCTGTATCAGCTTTATCTATAGACTCTTCTACTATGGGATGTAGCTTCATTCCAAATTTATAATGTTTGTAACCCTTTTATACATGAAGCATCTAATTTCCCCACCATTTTAAGGGGATCTAATGATCTCATTCCACTACTCGGAGTGTAATAAATATGGAAGAAACTATGTAAGTGCCCCGAGAATCTGTAGAAGCCACAATTCTTGGGTGACTCAATGAAAACCCTATTTGAATTTCCTAGCTTTCCACACTAGTATCAAATAAAAGGAATTATTCTTGGTACTACAAGAATTATAGAATGACCTTGTTATCAAGAAATACCATGAGAATCATCATGCTTCCATTTTTTCATGAAGGAAATCATGCTTCTACTAGGAGAGAAAGAAACTCCAGATAACCCTAACCTACTATCCAAGTCCATTTTTACCATAATAACTCTATCCAGAACATCAATATAAGAAGGTAGTTTCAGTAAGAAATCCTGAGAATGAATATCCTGATGAAGTCCTAACTCAAACCTTTGAGACTTCATCTTTTCATTCGATACAATCTCAGGTGTGAAATGTGAGATCTTAGTAAAACGGTTTTCATACTATGTTAGGGTCCTGTTAGCTTTCTAAAGTTTAAAAAAATTATATAATTGTCCAACAATATTGAATATCGATAGAACTAGTTGGTGAAAAGAACTTTGAAGTCATTCCACTATAATCTCTCATTCTTCTTCTCTATTACAATCATTTCCCAGCATCTCTTGCTCAGTTATTCAAGAATGAAGGCGGACCACTTCACTTTGATTTCTTTGGGTGTGTCCAAGAACCTAAAAAGATGCTCCATCATGCTCAACTATTCCTTAGCCTCTTGAGGATCATTTGAGCATTTGAATGGTGTGGGCTTCTGGAGAAGTAACTCTTGAGAACTAACTTTGATAATGTCCCTTTGAGGTTCCATAGCTAGATAATGAATGGGAAATAGAAGTGGTTCCTATCCCAAGGCATGGAAAATGTACATAATCACCTCTACCAAATTTGGTTCCACAAGGGTATTTTCTTGCTGAGTTTCAGAAGTAGCTTCCTCTGATATCTGATTCACATGTCTTCTTAGAGGCATGAATCTACACAACATTATCAGATAATAAATAAGACATCATATTAAAACTCAATAGATAAATAGGTAAAATTAATCCCAATAGGTAGAATAAAAAATATTTGTATTTCAATTGATCCAAATCAAAAAATAACGAAAAAATTAGAAATATTCTCAAGACATATTTACCTAACCACCCCTAGTGACTTAAGGTTCATTATAGTGATAGATGACCAGGAACTCAATTGATACTACCTCCTATGTCCAGAAAATATTTCACAAATTCATACTAACTTTAAAAAAATCTCAAACTGAATCTCTAATAACACTTTGTCATGAACTGGCACGGGTCCCCTAGTAACTCAATAACTGATATAGTCCTAACATAGCCTGAAGGGTGTTCCCGATCCTCATGGTTTAGTGACTCGAACCTGGAATCATAAAAAAAGGAATTGGAAATGGTTTTTCCACTAAAAAATCATAAGTAAAAGAGAAAATTCAGTAATTCATAAGTAACTCTAATGGTAGAACTGTACCAGAATCCAACTAGGAATAACAACCCAAATTACTACAACCAAGTACTAAAAACCATAAAAAACTTGAAGAAAAACTAACCAAGTCCCAAAGTATAGAACTCACCAAGTCCATAGGTCAACAGCTAGAACAACCTCCAAGAGACCCCTTTCCTTGCTCAAACTTGGAAGGATATAATCTACAATCACCCGAATTCACAAGTAGGTTATGATCCAAAGTTCAGTAGGATTTCACACTATGGTCCCATAATAATATACCAATATCAAAATAACCAAGTAAATTATTTCAATTTAAAAAATAGTTTTGAAATTTCAAATTCATATTTAAACAAATCATGCTTTATGATTCAAAATATAGAAATACTTTAGCAACTCATAATTCACATTTCAAATGATAGAAATACTTTTAAACAAAAGTTTCACAATAAAATTGGTGGAATATTTCTAAAAAAGTGGAACTTTTTACAAATATATTAAATAAACACTTTTATATAAAACAATTTATATAAATTTATAAGGTCTATAAAATAGTTTACAACAATAGAATAAATACATTTGAAATACAAACAAGTGATCAACATGGTCATATTCCAAATATGTATGATAGTTCTTGGATATAAGTACCCCAAAACTATGAAATGGAAAATATGTACATACACCCCTTTGGGCCTAAGGAAAAGGGGACTCATCACCATCGCCTAAGAGATGTGATGTGTTGATATGAAATTTTAGAATGTTGTAAGTCATAAAGTGATGCCAAAAATAACTCACTAACTACCTAAGGCTTTCATGTGCTTTAGTAAAAAACAACTATGGGAAATTTATTTCAATACTTCTTAAAATAAAATTAAATCCCATTCTACATTTCAAATACGCCAATTTTCCATTAAAAAACTATAATGGGTTTTTAATCAAAAACATGCCTTTTCATAAAGATGAAACCCTATGGTTCCCATAAAACCATTTTTAATCCATTTTTTCACAAATAATGATTTTAAACCCATTTATAAAATTTCATAATCCACTTTCATAAATTAAATTCAATAATTTATGTTTCCAAATAAAATCCATCAATTTCATAACAAACCCCTAATTCAATGGAATTGGGGTTTTCCACAACATTCCAAAAAATAAAATTTTCCAAAATTAAATTCACCAAATTAATTGAAAAAATTTCCATAAAAACTATAATTTAAATTAAATAATTTTAATCTTACAAATTTCCATAAACACACCCCAATTCAATGAAATTGGGGGTTTTCCATTTTTTTTGCCAAAAATCCATTTTTTTCCAAAAACCCCAATCCAATGGAATTGTGTTTTTAATCAAACCATTGAAATGAATTTAAAAAAAATAAATTGAATTTAAATCATCGATTTAATTTAAATCAAAAATTTTAGGTTAAGATAAATTGGGAATCATAATGGAACCACCTACCAGAATCAACGAATCTCACAACACCAAACCCTAATTGGGATTTGTCTATGAAGAATGAAGATAATCCAAATGAGAAATAATACCTAGGTTTAAGATCCCAAAACTGAGGGTATTATATCCATAAATCAATATGGGGATCCATGGAACCCTATAAAGAATAATAGAGACTGCAAGAAAACGAGATCAAGACAAGTAAACAAACTGCGAGAATATTGAAGGACATTCCTCTAGCTTTGGATCACTTTCAAAAGGGATCTGAGGGCCTAAAATCCTTCTTGAGAGCTCTAAGTAAGTAATAAACTAATATTAGGTTTTATCGGCCTATTATGAGTTTAAAAAAGAAGTTCAATAATTTTTTATAAAAAATCAGATCGCTTAAAATCTCGTACGCACAGTTTCCTAGGCAGACCCACATGGTTAGATCAAATTGTCATCCTGGACATAAACCCATTTTAAATGGGACACACAGTTTCTACTAATATGTTTTATGTCTTGAATAACCATACACCAACCATGAAAAATCCCACTACCTTGGGTTTCACATTTTTCTTTTATAGGGTGCACGGTTTGGGAAAACCGTGCGCCAACCGTGGACGAGCCTAGAATTTTCAAAACTCTTAAAAATTAAACCTAAAACAACCCCAAAAAAACCAAAGAAAAGATCAATAAAAATAGGGGTTTAATAATACCTTAAAATATTAATATGATGTTACACTTCCCTTTTTCATTTGGAAAAACAAAAATGTGAAACATGAGTATGTGTGAACTCTCACCTCCACGAATAAACATGTTTTGTTTTCCTTCACCAACTAACATGACTAGTATAAAAGGATAATTTAATAAATAATTATGATATATATGAAATGTTTAATATTCTTAAATAAAAAACCATATTTATCATTTCTACCATTCTATTAAAATTAAATCATCATCCATGCGTGCGTATAGACAACTGCCTCCATGGATCGATGTATTTTATCTTTCATTAATACCTATAATGGTTAGTTATAATAATGGTTTTAAAGGATAAATATTATTTTTAGTATATGAATAAGGTTTTTTAAACAAAAATAAAATAACCTATTAATTTTATTAGTGATTAAAAATCATTATACATTTAATCATCTTAAATAAGAAAACTAAGAAGGAAAAACAATTTATTCAAACTGTGTAATTATTTTGTACCCATCACTTTTCTCTTAATTATTTATAATTATGATATATCACTCTAATTAACACTAAATGGAATAATTATTCTAATGTTATAATTATATTGAAACTAAATCATGTCATAATCATCCATTAATCATGGTATATTCATGTTTGGGTCGGTTTGACCGCTTAATTGAATAATGATACAAAATTATATCATGGATGACTATGAAAAAATAATTAATGGTATAATATGATAAAAATATTTAAATAATAATAATTTTTGTTCTAGAAAGTATACATCAATATTTAACTCAATAATTATTATAACTCCTTTTGTTGGTTAAGAAAATCACTGAAGTGTGCATATTTTCGATTTCATCTTCAAAGATAGAGAATGAAACAGACATAAAAGTAAATTTAAAATTAAAAAATATTTATAATTCATCCATTATAATAAATTTAATGATTTTTTAATGATTAAATGTGGAATAATAATTAATACCTATACTGATCCTATGAAACTAGTATTAACGGTCAAACTATAAACATTCAATGTAGGAAAATAGGTAAAAATGACTAATATAAATATAGATAATGATTATAAATGAAAATTATAGATATTTTTATGTTTGAATATGGTTCTTAAATTGGTTAGTAATAAATTTATGGTTGTTATACATGATGTTAGATCACATTCATGGAAGATAAGATCAAAGGTAAGGGTTACTTGTCTCAATTTTCAATTCCTTGATACATACTTCTTATTATACACCTTATCTTTTTAAATTGTGTATTCATCCCTATTTATTTCACATGGGATAATAATATTAAATTTTATTATACTTTAAGGATCATTTATATAACTCCCTCTCTTATTCTTTTATTTCAAATATTCCTTGAGTCGTAAGGGACTTTAGTAATTCAAATCTCTTTCTTTTAGTTATACAATTTCTATTAAACTTTTACCATAAATGTTACTTGTATTAAATGATCTCATTTTACATATGATTTAAATTTTTATCTATCTTGATAAAATGAGTTCTTAATTATAATCCCCTTTCATGAATGATTTTATTTCTATAAAATTATAATATGTTTTGATTAATTATCATCCTATTAAGTATTGATTTATATTAAATGGATCTTTCTTTCAAGTCCATATTTTCACTTACCACTAATTTTATCCTTTATTAATTTGAAATCCAATTATGTATCCATTCATGTGATCTTTTTAATTTCCTTTAAAAGATAATATTTGTTACTATATTTTATAATTTGGATTATATTTTCCACTTTAACTCAAAATTGATCTATTTTCCATAATGTTATATGCTTTATAAATCACCATATAAATGATTTTAAAAAGTTCATATTTTCATTTATTGAATTTGGAATCAATTGACCTAGTTTATATAGTTATTTATGTGATACCTTTTGAAATGTAATGTGAAACCCATTCTTTTTATTGGGTTTTAATGATGTAATGATAAGATATTTTAGTATAGAACACATGTGTATGGTTAATATTTAAGTGATGGGAGGGATCTGTATAGACCTCCAATACATTGGTTAATGCTTTACATCACATAAGATAATGGTGAAATGAGTAGTGATGCTTGATCTAAAATGGGAACAGGTTGTGATGTCTGGTCCATTATAGGAAATAGGTTGTGATGCCTAATATTATATGGGATATAAGTGGGGATGTCTAATCCATAATTTTGTGTTTGTATTATTATGTTTGTGTTATACTCTTTTC
Source organism: Viscum album (assembly GCA_963277665.1). Taxonomy (NCBI): domain Eukaryota; kingdom Viridiplantae; phylum Streptophyta; class Magnoliopsida; order Santalales; family Viscaceae; genus Viscum; species Viscum album. Next base: position 1,256,010,581 of record OY728151.1, on the reverse strand, counting down.
ATAAGAGAATATGTTGTATTCCTTGTCTCGTGATTTAAGTATCATGGTTTATTAGTTTTTATACCATGTTATATGTTTGATCATATGGGATTATTCTTTCTCATATCTTTTCATATGAACCATTTTTATGATTCCATGTTCTTTTAATTAGAGATTTATCTCCTACTTATGTTTTCTCATACACTTATGATCTCACCTTGGGTAACATGTTGATATGTTTATTTTTTCCTTAATAGGTTTTTTTCTCACCCCTTTCTTATATTTCCATTTCTCAGAAAATGAGGATGAGTTTAACATTATATATGTTTAGAAGAAGATCTAGTATGATGAAATTATAGGTAAATGTTAACAAGAATTATAAAATAAGTAGCTTATGTAGCTATTCTCTAAAGACACTAAACATATTGATTCTCAAGGTGTTGATTTTATTATGTAATTTAATGATTTTAATTATGTAAATTATGTATAATAAATGAATATTTAGTCTTTTTTCCCTCAATTAGTATCAAAGTGAAGGTTTAGTTATTTTTTAGATGTTATTCTAGTTACCTTTGGTGTTAGGGTTAGATAACCTTATTAAAAAACCTTATATATGAGTATATGTGTATGATGATATCCTAAAATATTAGTAAAGTCTTTAGTGGGTGGTTTTCTTAGAAATACATCCCTAGATGAATACTATAAAGTAAATACGGTTGTGGTATAGATACATCAAGGGGTAATCACCCTGAAAAGGGTTGGTTGAGCATTAACTTGATCATCACTATGATGCATAATGAGTATGCCTATGACTACACAAATGGCTAGACACTCTCATGGGATATTCTTTTGTTGATCATATTATCCTTATGAATAGCTATGAATGATTGATTTTCTAGTTACTTTATAGGACTAGCTTGAGAAGTATAAGATAACCCAACATAAAGTAACCTGTGTTAAATAATATTGATATAGGTTAAACTAAAGGAATTATAGGATATCATGATTATTTAAAAGGGTAAAAGGTTTTAAGGTCAAATCCCTTTTATTTTATTAATTATGGTAATTCCCCTATGATGTTAAATATTCACGACATATGTAAAACCCTTTTAGTTTTAGATATGGAAGGAACCATAAGGAATCGAGTTGATAATGGGTACTAGGGACAATGTAGAAATTGTCTCATTGATAAACCCATTAGAATAAGAGATTTACTAATAAATATGGTGATTATTCCAAACCAAGTATTATGAAATATGATTAATAATATAACCATAGTTTAAATTATGAGTTCACCAATGAATATAAGGATGGTAACTCATAAAAATTCAGGCAATGGAAATAATGAAACAAGGGATATTTAACCACATATATTTCAAAAAAGTAGTAAAAATAACCAAGTGAATATCCTTAAGGGTAATAAAATATTCTTTAATTATGGAAGAGTGGGTTATCAAGAATTAAACTACCATTAGAAAATGAAGAGGCTAGTTTTCATGATGAGAGTGAAAAACATGCATCCAAAATCACCACTAATGGACCAATTCCTTAAGTGTAAAAATATTTTACATTATCCATGTTAGTGTCAAAATCCCAAGGATGATAAGTATGATAGATATGAACAAACACAAAAAATAAGGGAACAAGGTGGATCTTATTCAATGACTACCAATGAGATGGATTATGATAACTAAATCATCCTATTTAGAATTTTGAATATGGGATCTTTATTCTAGCCACTCTAAGTTGCTTAATTTTTTTAAGTGTACCTACTGTATTTTTTGTTTATCAAATAAAACATCTGGCTATGTGATGGGTTCATTTTGAAATTTAAGTTTATGGGAATATAAATCAAAGTATGGGTCCATTAGATGGATTTGAAATGATTTTGGTAATGTATTAACTATTTCAAAGTAGACTTAATTTTAACTAATCATGGTTATATTACCCTCAACATATTCATTATTCAAAAAAAATTGATGGGGTGGAGACAGTAACCAGCAGCTACCATGGTGAGATCTTAATGTGATTTCAATAGAAGATGAGAGAAACATGTTATATTTATCATCATCCATCAATGCACCATCATCTCACATAGGGCCTAATGTTTTTGAAGAATTTTAAAGAACCATGAAAATGATGGATGTATAATACAACCCCCCTTAACTACTATTGGTTTAATAGAAAATGTGGTCAGGTGAAAAATGAGGTCACCTAGTGAGCTCGGAGATGGGAGCTATTTGAGAATCAAGTTTGATGACCCAAATAATGTGAAATCATAAAAAGTATATAGGAAATAGTTCAGGTATTGAAAGGCCCTATTTGGGTACATGAAGAGTCACCTAGAGAAAAGGCGGTGGGGCACCCATCCCCCACCAACCTTTAGTTGGGAGGGCTTCACAAAGTGGTCAGTGAAAGGACTTGTATAACAAGCAGGCAAGGAGATGGGTGGTTATATATAGAGGCTAGATACATAGGTAAGGGATAATATAGAGAGGGAATAGGTTAGTGTGGTAGAGATAGCTACTCTGAAAAGGGCCAAGAGGGGTCTAAATTTGGATCTCAATGATTCTTATGAGGATGAAGATCATTCTACTTTGACTTCAACATTCAACCTCAATATTCACCGGTAGAGCCAAGTTGAATAATCATAGAGGTGAGATATTGGTGTGTGTGGTGTATATATTATAGGGAATCATATTTAATTACCTCAAACCAATTTATGATATTTTTTCACTATTTGACTATGAACTCAAGGAAAAATAAAATAGGTCTTAATAGTAAACCATGATAGGAATTTAACTCAAATGGTTAAGAATAGACACAATATTGGGTTTATGCATATTATAAGTGAATAAATGTTATTGATTCCTCATTAAAAAATTAAATCTCAATTTATCATGTAGATACTCTTAGATAACTCTATTAGTATGTAACAATTTAGATTGTGAGGATGAAATTTATTAATAGGGGGATGCAAAAATCTGAGATTTCACTGCATATTCTCTTTAAATAAATAATATATTAAATAGTTTGTTTTACACACTATACCCAACTAAAATGAAAAACCTTTATATATTTTGAATATTAAATATGAATGTTAAAACATGTCTGTTAAATTAGATGGTGTAAATTGAAGTAACCATATCATAAAATCAATAAAGAAATTAAGAATAAATGGAATCTAGAAGGAGAATAATTCCTTATGAAGATCATTTTTATGATCTTAAAAGGGAGGTATAAGAACTAGTTTTTTCCCTAGACTAATACAAATTTGAACTCAAACAATTATGGTTTTATAAAAATTGTATGCAGGAGAAGTTAAAGCTCATAGAGATTACTACAAGATCCATGTTAGATGAACCGCCACACGAAACTGTAACCAGACCATATATGATGTTTAGGAATTACGTGAATATCATAAGGGGTTATTTATGCTAAAATTAGTATTATATAAATATGTAATAAAATATTTATATTTATATATATATATATATATCATGAATTTTAATACTTTCCGAAAGTTCATTTTTTCCCAATTCACTTTATTCTTAAAACTATATTTTCCAGATATTGTAATTTTATCTCAAGGAACAAAGATTATTATGATTGTATAATAACAATATATATTTATTGTATTAATAATAAGTAAACACTATATTAATTAGTAATTTATATCAAAATTAATAGTTAATATACCAAAAATTATTTTCCAATCAAAATAGATTTTCCATATATTTTATATTTTTAATTAAAAAATTATAAATTTAAGGAAGTGAATTTGAAAAAAAATTCATAATTTTTGAATTTATCATGGAAATTTTAGCTTAATATTATTTTTTTATTTTTTTCTAAAAAAATGGGTGAATAATTCAATATATTATTTTTAAAAATACCATGATATTTATAGTATTATTAGTTTATAATAATGATTTATAAATTTATGAAACTTTTTTAGAAAAAATATTCATTTTATGAGTTATATTATAAATTCAAAATTATTTATTCTAGTTTACAAACTTATGTTTAATGTTTTATAACTTAAGTAATATTTTTATTTTTAATACATTATATACTTATTATTTTAAAACTAATATTTATCACTTTAATAAATTGAATCAAATTAAATCTATTTAAAATTTGGAATCATTATTTCAAAATTGTATAATAAGAACCATTTTATTTTTTAAGCATAAATGATAAGTTATTTAGGTAGAAACTAGTTACCAAGATATAAGTTAAAATGGTAAAGGTAAAAAAAATATAGGAGTAATAACCTCAAACACATTTAAAACATGTATGGGAATGTGAGTTTGAGGAATTTCTCAACATTATCACTTCTCCCCACCATTAATTCTAAAATTTTTAGCCACATTCTTTGAGAGTGACCTCCCATTATTGAATATTTATGGTTATTTACAAAAATGAAATCCCTTTTCACTTGTAAAAGGGGATCTTCTCTCCTCACTTACCATGACACCACAACCCACTAATCTCATCCCAAACTCTGACCAAATATCTCTTAACAATACTTTACACATTAAAGAGCTGTTATTATTCTCAAAAGAACACTCCTTAATGGTTTAACCCTCTTCGCAAAGGAAAAAATCCAAGTAGTGAGGTATAAATTTCTAACTACTCGTTTCTCTTTTCTATTTCTATATGTGCAATTCATCTTACTAAAATTACATTACATTATTTTAAAATTAAAACATTAGTATCACTAGTATACTGATATATTATTATAATTATATTACAATCATTAATCACCCTTCCCTTTTCCATTAAGAAAAATTAAATTGTGAAACGTGCATATGTGCATACTACCGCCACCATGAATAAATGTGCTTTTTTTTCCTTCACCACCTAACATATATGGTCTAAAATGGTAATTTAATAAACAAGTATGATATATATTTTATGTTTAATATTATTAAATAAATAACCATATTTATCTTTTTTCCTATTTTGTGGAAAAGAAATCATCATCCATGCGTGCATGCGGACTACCGCCTCCATGGATTGATGCATTTTATTTTCCATTATCGCCTTCCATGGTTGGTTATAAGAATGATTTCAAAGGATAAATATTATTTTTATAATATATTACTATAATAAATACTAAATCACATCATTATTCTACTATAATAAATATATTTCAGCTAAATAACCTCATAATCATCCATTAATCATGGTATGTTCATGTTTGGGTCAGTTTGACCACAAACTTGAACAATGATAAAAAATTATAACATGGATGACTATAAAAATAGAATTAATTTAAAACTATGATATAAATTTATAAATAATTATTTGGTTTTTCTTCTTTAAATGATATATCAATATTTAAATCAATAATTAAGATAACACCTTTCGTTGGTTAATAAAATCAATGAAGCGTGCTTATTATCAATTTTATCTTTAAGGGATAAAAAATGAAACACTCGTAAATGGAAATTGAAAATTCACAAATAATTTATAGTAACTTTAATTATAATTTAATTATAAACATTGTAATAATAATGAATACTGACATTGCTCTTACGAAACTAATACAAACGGTCAAATTATAAACTCTCGATGTAGCAAAATAGGTAAAAACTAACTAATGTACATATAGATAATGAAATTTGAGATATTAAATGAAAATTATAAATAATATAAAGACTCAAAAGAAAAAATTATAAGTTTTTCTAGGCTTATACATCCTAATAACTCCATCATATAAATCCAAAGTTTTCCACATACTAGTTTCTTATTAAAAATAAAGTCAAGGTTAAACCAATGGAGGGAGAACAACAAAAAGAAAAAGAAGAAAAATATGAAAATAAAATGGAGGAATAATATTTAAGGATAATATTTGTTGAATTTATAATATAATTCATTAAATTACTGGAAGAGCAGCAAGAATAATAAGATGAAGAAAGATAGTGGCTGCTGAAATTGGGAAACTTGCTTAAAATCTAAAAAAAATATCTAGATGAATAAGTCTAATAATTATTCTAATAAATATATATATTCCATGAGAAATTACTTAAATACTTTGTGTTTTCAATTATTTTTTGTTATCCTCAAAAAAATTGAGAATTTTTCCTGGGGGTGGAAGGAAAGCACACTGGATGCGCAACAAAGTCAAAATTGGTTAAATCTAAGATATTTAGCTTTATACCATACTATGGTCACATGATTCAAAGAGGTAAGGTTGAGGTAAACAAATATAAACAAAGTTATTTGTGGGAGTAAAATTGATTTTTTTATTACTACCTATGTATTTAGTTTTTATTTTAGGATTTATATATTATTTTAGGAAGTGATTTCAATTCCCTTTATATTTTTAATATTAAAAGTGCATAGGCCTTCTTATTTCATATATTTTTTTATTTTTTAAGACCATCATGAGGAATTAATGATTGAGTAAAAAAGGAATAATAAGAACTTAAAGTTAATGTGGGTATGAATTTAATGTTTTCATCTATTTTTACACCCTAACATTTTTCTAAATATATTTTTAAGCTTTAACTAGAAATGCATGACCTCCACTTAGATTTTTGCAACAATTTTTTATCAATGTTACCAAATTTCTTAGGATAACCATGATTCCATTTTTTAGATTTATTTTTTAATTATAACTAATAATTAATATGGGGTATTTAATTATTATAGATGACATAGGAGTGTTGATTTGTGGAATCGTGATTTATAGAGGCTTGTTGATTTATGTAAATGAAAATTACCTTTGAATTATCACTCTTTGATTTCAAAAAATTTATGTTTATTAGTTTATTATTATTATTTTAAGGATTTATTGAATTATAATATTTTACCATTCTTTATAGGATTCTAGACCTAATATTTCACATTATTCCTTGAGAAACTTTCCTGAGAGAAACTTGGTACATGTCCCCTTCTATAACATATATTGAGATCTTTTTAAATCTATGATTATAAAATGTCACTTTTAATAATATTGAGGCATTTTTATTAATAATAAATTTATCCTTGAATTTAAAATTTTCATTTAATCCTAATTTATCCCATTAAAACCATTAATTACCTTGTTAGGAAAATATCCACATTTCAGTATTATATTATCCTTTCATAACCTACTCTTTGTATTTTGTATAATATTCAATAGTTTAAATGTGGGGGAGAGTTTTTATGATTTAAGGGGATAGTTGTTATTGTGGGGATATGTGGGTTGTTTCATGGGATGTTGTTAAGGTTCATGAGCATCATTTATTACACTTTATCACTTATCCATCTTAAAAACAATGAAAAATAAGAATAAAAAAATTAAAAAAATTAGGGGAAAATGGGTTGTGTTTTGGGAGGGTCAAAAATCACTATTACTTAACTAATGATATTTTTATAAATATTGAAATTAATTTCATGATGATATCATGGGGGGTTGGGTGGTGAATGTGAGACTTTTCCCAAGTACAAATTTTGAAAAAAATGAAAGTATATGGAAAAAAAGAGGTTATTCATTCCTTATATTCATTGTTCATAATCCTTTAATTTTAGTTTGGAAAATATGGGGTGATTTCACTTTTAAAAGAAAATTTTTATTGAGATTTACATATTGATTATAATGAAACATGATTAAAAGATAACCCTCGTTTTTAGCCTTACTTGTTTTTAATGGATTTATGCCCTAAAGCCTTATATATATATATATATATAAGTTATATTTCCACTTGTATGAAAATTATGATTTGAATGAATAAATAAGGTATTTTACTCCAAGCATTCTGGAAACCCAAAACACCTTCCACCTAAGCTATCATTTATCAAGTTTTTTTATAAGATGAAATGTTCAAGAGGAGTTTTATTCATGTGATGAATGTATAAATAGGCTGTGACATTTACTCAATCATTATAAACATATGAGTAAATTAAATAACACCTAGGATAGTATTTATAGGCTATATAAATACATTTACATATTATGGAAGTTGGTGTGTGTAATTCCTTATACATAGACAACCCTCTTTAAAACCCAAAGTTATCGTATTATTTACTCTTAGAACTGTGAGGTGCTAGAACACTATGAGTAAAACAGGATCCCTCTCATATAAAGAGATATTTAATATTTCTATGGATACATCTAGATTTGGGAAAAAAATTCCACTTTGGGATGTTTTTTAAACTCACCAGACAAAGATCAAAACATTGTAGTAACTTCATCAGTGAATAGTACATGGTTTTATAGTGTTCTTCATTTCTATTTATATATACAATTATCATATATCTCACATTTATATCCTCAAGTAAGATAATTTGATCACTTATTACACATATAAAAATTATTATTAGACTCATTTAATTCCCTTCAATGCTATTATAGAATCCCATGCATTAGATTTGTGAAAACCTTCACAAAATGAATAAAAAATAATGAATAAACAAATTATAATTCTTGAAATTATTTTTTAAAAATAGTTTACCTTTATACAGTTGGGATAAGTAAAAGGAATCAAGGTGTTACTATTATGCATCATGATTGTGCAAAGGTAATTGGATTGTTACTTTTTCACAACATTTGTTTTGGATAACCTTGATGGAGCTAAGGATATACCCTTATGCGGCATTAACAAAACTAGTTCTACCCTAAAAAGAGAGGGAACTACCTTGATGTGAGGATATGATGGATTATTTTTTGTGAAATGGGATAAGTAAAGTTTACAAATACTGATAAAGGGTGTTTTGGGAACATTTTAAATTTATAAAGAGTTTATAAATTAATTAAATATAAATTTTTTATAATTAAATATATAAATATTTAAGAATCATTTATTTTTAAAACATTCCAAATGTTAAATGTTTATATTTAAAATACCATTTCACAAATTTATATGTAATTTGTTATGGATTATAAATAAAAGGGTTTATTTTATAATCATAAAATAGTAATTTTTAAAGTGTTTATAAATTACATAAATGATGCCCAAATATAAAATTGTGTATATTTTAAATTATGAATTATTGATAATAAATTATTTGGATTTGTTCAAAAATAATAAGTCTTTATTTGGAATGTTAAGTATGTGATATTTAGATTATGTAATATCTTTACATAATATAATTTAGATTATAAATTGTTTATAATTCATAAAATATCATATATTTTAAATAAAAATGCCATATAATGAATAATATGAAATATTTTATATTAAAGTGAAAAAAGGAGTTTTTATTCAAAGTTATGGAATGTATATAATGTTAGCTAATTTATAAAATGGTTTATAGTTAGCTTTTATTTATGAATTATTCATAAGTGGTTACCTCATGTTTAAATATTTGAATTTTTCATTTATTTAAAATAATATTTCATACTTTATTTATAGTTATAAATTGTTTACATTATGAATGTGTATGGTTTAGTTTAATTGTTAAACTATTAATATGAGATTGTGACTTATATTACATTCTAGGTATGAAAAGGAATTTAGTTTTTCATCTACCTTAACCTCGGTTTTTAATGGGATTTATTAGATTGAATTTAGTTGGAAGGTATAGTATTTTTATATTAGGTGTTAGAGATATCATGAATTTAATTCTCTTTTGAGTAAATTATTCTCGGGTGGAGGGACTTAGGGTCAGAATACATGCTGGCATGGAGACTTATGCCTTGTCTAGAAAGGTGAATGGGGTTTCCTATCTATCACTCTGATATTACTCATGTGGAGATTATAAATTTCATATAAATTTATGAATTTTTATGAAATGTTCATGTACATTATGTTGGTAAGAGGAAACACTCCTTCTATTGCACTAGATATACCTATAAAGAACCATATACACTAGATGAATGTTCATCCAATCTCCACAACCTGTACATAAAAAATCTCCACAATGTTATTAGATAGATGTGTTTTCATTAACTGACTCCTCTATGTTATTTTGTTGGAACTAGGATAAGATCTTAGATAATCACCACACAGAACTCCATGAACACACTTTATACAAATAGAAAAACAAAAAAACAAATAAGATTTATGTGGTTCTGAAAAAAATTATATATTTATGGAAGAACACTGCCAACATTTCCATTATAACAGATGAAAATGAATACAAAACTCATTTATCACTTCCGATATTTATAAATTATAAGATATATAAGTTATAAACTCTCATTTTTCATCACAAATAATACATAAATCACTCACATATTAGACTTAGGACATCGCCACTATTTATAGAGGTATTCATCTGGTGAATAAGTTGCACTGACCATCAAGATTCATGGTAAAACTTATATTGACCTAGGAAACGATTGATACACTATTGAACCATCTTATGAAACTACCAAATTCCATTCACCAAGAAAGTAGCCTTGTAAAAGATAAGACTATCTTATGGACTCCATCTAATGGAAGTCTATCCAGTGAAACCTTTCTACCCTAACCAGTCTAAAATTTTACGGTAGGAAAAAAAATTATCTAGTGATATCTGAATAATGATCTTTTTCAAATCATCTCTATCTGATTATATCTATTTAGAAAACTCTATCTGAGGAAACTGAATATTTTCCAAAAAAACAATAAACTACCACTTAGAAATCACATCAGGATTTTAGCCTTCTTCAACCATCCATCGTATTTTTTCCTCTATCCAATGCATTTTGTTTCCTTCACTTTGTAAAATCAGCCAAGTATAACCAAGGCATAGTGTTTCATCAAACTTTATTATACTATCACCTTTGTAAACATATCAGTGGTATTCTACTTCTCAGTAATCTTTTGCAGCTCCAACACTTTATCTGTCATCAGTCTTCATATAAAGTGATATTTCATGTCTATTTGTTTTGTTCTTGTATAAAACACCATATTTCAAGAAAGTTTAATCAAACTATTAATATCATAGAATAAAATACCTCAATATGATACCCATATTACTTCCTTTGAAAAGTGAATCAACCATATCAACTCTTTTGCTTCAGTAGTAGCAACATACTCTAATTTCATTATAGATAAAGTAACAACTAGCTACAATTGAGACATCCAGAATGTAGGACCCCGGGACACCCTGAGAGGGGAGGGGTGAATCAGGGTAACAACTTTTTCTTTTAAATTGAAGGATCTTATTCCCACGTTGGTAGGAACTTGTTAAACCTGTATGATGAAAAGGATCATAAAGCAAACATTCACATGTAGAAAGATGACACAGCACTTTTTACTTGGTTCACCACTAAGGGCTACGTTCAAGGAGAATATGCCGACTGGTTTTCGGTCGTACTAAATTCCACTAATCTTCACTAGTTGTGGATTACAATGTTTCGGGAATAGTCACTATTTCCCAGGCTCACTGCCTTTACAAAGGTTTAGGGATAGCTCACTGATTCCCTCGGGTCACTCCCGTTGACTCTCCCTGGCTCACTGCCCTTGGTGAAGTCACACTCAGTTTATAGACGTGAAGGTTTCTTCAATAGATTTGCATTGAAGTCTTTGTATCTTCTTAGCATGAGACTCTGCATCCATCCAAGTCCGAAATTGATGCACTAGAACGCACAGAACCACTGAAGCGGATAACCAGAACGTGCAGACAAGCTTCACTGACAATTGCGCGCAACACCAACCCTTTGCGTGCAAAACCTTCCTATTGCGAGCAAAATTTACTTTTTCGCACAGAAAAATATTTCGCGCCACAACACCTATTTCCACGCAACCCAAATTTTTACGCGCAGCTCTTCCTTTTTCGCGCATCCCGAAATTTTCCACGCAATCCAGAATATTTTGCGCAAGCCCCTTTACGCGATCCTTTTTCGCGCATCAGACCTCGAATCTCCTCTAAGTCTTCAACCATACGGAATGAGGGGGTCACCTCTTATTTATAGGCATCTGAGACCCCAGCACGCAAAATCCCCTTTTGCGTGAAAACTTCTCATCTGGCGCGTAATTTTTCGCGTAGGTATCGTTTTCCACGCACATCACCAGATATTTCGCGCAGCCCATGCCTTTGACATTTTTCGACGTTTTGATTCCGAAACACTATTTGCGCGAAAAACCTTGTTCTTCAATTTCGCGCACCATGCTGTTTTTCACGCAAACCCGCACTTTTTCGTGCCCAACTCAGATATTTCACGCACATCCCTCCTTTTTCGCGCACCACTTCCTATTTGTCTGCACCTCCTTTTACCAACAATACATGTCTTCATTTTCATATTTTGAGGCACAAAAATTTGGCAAACACTGGGAAATTGTGCCACCTTCAATAATGTTGTCTGCTTGAACTGTATGATCACTTTTCTGTCACACATTCTGAACTTCCACTGAGGATTGACAACAAACACAAACCAAACTCCAATTCCTGCAGAGAACAGCCATGGTTCCAATAATATCCCCCTTTGGGTTTGTTGGCAATCACCAAATAAATTCAAAATATCACCATCCCCATGCAATCCAAAAACGCAAGGATCAACTCAGCCAACACTCTAAGTCTATGTGAGCAATGCTCGGGGTAGAAAACAAGAGAGGAAGCTTGAATTGGGTTCCCGTGTTTCAGAATTTTCAATGAAGCCCAAGAAATTTTCTTACAGTTTCACAGAAGCATTACATGTCCACTGACAATCCTGAATTTATTCCTTTCTCCCCCATTGTCAATAAACCCAAAGACTGGTAATTTGTTCATTGTTCACCTCAGCCCATACTCCCCCTATATAGTATCTCCCCAATCCTAAATTTATTCCTTTCTCCCCCATTTTCAATAAACCCAAAGACTGGTAATTTGTTCATTGTTCAGCTCAACCCATACTCCCCCTGGATAGTATCTCCCCAACAAACCTGCATCACATCAATAAACAGATAAAAATAGTTATCATAATTGGGGAGAGGGGAATTTCAAAACATCCTTATGCAGTAGGAGGTGGTTGAACACCGAGGTTCAACCGATGCTTTTCAAACACAGCTGCTGACAGTGGCTTCGTCAGGATATCAGCTACTTGATCATCAGTTCCCACGTGATCCATTCTAATCACCCCTTGCTCAACTTTTTCTTTGATAAAGTGATACCTGATTTCAATATATTTTGTACGAGAATGCTGAATAGGATTCTTCGTAAGATCAATTGCACTCTTTTTATCACAGTAAATCACCATTGGTTGCTTTACCTCATCACCAATATCTGTTAATTGTTGCTTCATCCATAGCAGTTGAGTGCATGCCTTTGTGGCGGATATATACTCAGCTTCAGCAGTACTAAGAGAAGTAATTTCTTGTTTCTTGCTCAACCAGCCAACACATTTCTGCCCAATATAGAAGGCTCCACCACTGGTGGACTTCCTATCTACTACATCACCAGCCCAGTCATCATCATAAAATGCTGATAATTCACTGTCCCCGCCTGGATCAAAATATAACCCAAAGTTATGTGTACCTCTAATGTACCTAATGATTCTTTTGACAGCTGCCATATGTTCCTCCTTTGGATTACTCTAAAAGAGGGTCCCAAGACATGTGGAAAAACCATATCGGGTCATGTCGCTTTTAGGTACACTAGGCTCCCAATGATCCTCCTGTACATGTTGGGATCTACTGATTTCCCAACCTCATGCTTTCCAAGTTTGGTTCCAACTGCAATCGGAGTTGACATTGGTTTGGAGTCTTTCATATTAAACTACTTCAGCAGCTCTCTTGCATACTTTTCCTAAGAGATAAAAGTGTAGTCTTTCCTTTGAGTCACTTGCAGTCCCATGAAATATGTGAGCTCCCCAATCATTGACATTTCAAATTCTGATTTCATATGATTGGAAAATTCATCCACTGATTCCTGCCTGCTGCCACCAAATATAATATCATCAACGTAGACTAGAACCATGAACTGATCTTTTGGAGAATTATTCACATAGATATTGTGATCTACTCCTCCTCTTTTGAATTCTAGTTTCTTGAGATATGAATCTAGCCGTGAGTACCACGCCCGTGGTGCTTACTTCAAACCATATAGAGCTTTCTTCAGTTTGCAGACCTTTGTTTCGTCAGTACCTAGAACAAAACCCACAGGTTGTTCAATTTAGACTTCTTGTTCTAGAACACCATTCAATAATGTTGTCTTGACAACAATTTGATATACTTTATATCCTCTTTGGAGTTCCATGGCAAGGAAAATCCTGATTGATTCCAGTCTAGCCACTGGAGCAAAGGTTTCCTCAACATCAATGCCTTCAATCTGGGAGTATCCCTTACATACTAGTTGTGCCTTGTTTCTGATGACACTTCTATGCTCATCAAACTTATTTTTGAAGATCCATTTGGTACCAATAACATTGTGACCTTCGAGTCTCTGGACAAGATCCCAAGTCTGATTCTTATCAATCTGATCTAATTCTTCATTCATGGATTTCACCCAAGATTCATCCTTTGCAGCTTCTTCGAATGAGGATGGCTCCACAACTGATAGAAATGCAGATTGCGTGTTATTCCTCATCCTTCATGTTTGAGTGGGTTCACTCTTATCCCCAATTATGTTGGATGGATCAATCTCATCTCTTCGATTTCTCCTGCGAGGTTCAGATGCATTTTCTTCATCCACGGTTTCTTCTTCAGATTCTTCTTATGAGTCAACATCATGATGTGACTACTGAGTGATTTTTTCACCTTCCTCTATTTCGGTATTTGTATTTACTCCATGTTCACACTCATCATCATCATCTATCTCATCAGCATAGGTATTATTTGAAGCATTTGGGGTTTTTCCTTCAATTATTTTAACATCATTGCTTTCCACAATCCTCCCCAAGCGTTTATTGAAACACTTGTAAGCTTTACTGTTCATTGGATACCCAAGAAAAATTCCTTCATCAGCATTATCACCAAACTTTCCTTGGTTTCCTTCTTTATTCCGGATGAAACATTTACTTCTGAAAACATGAAAGTATTTCAAATAAGGCTTCCTTCCATGCCACAATTCATATGGTGTCTTCGTTTCTTCCATATAAAGCCCTATTCGATTCTGAATGTGCACTGTAGCTTTAACAGCTTCCTTCCAGTAATGGCGAGAGAAACCACTCTCAATCAGCATAGTCCTAGCCATATTGTTGACCTGTCGATTATGGTGCTCAACAACTCCATTTTGTTGTGGAGTTATCACAGTAGCTACCTCATGCTGTATTCCATGTTTTTCTAGATAATTCTCAAACTCAATGGACGTGTATTCACCTCCATTATCAGATCACAAAACTTTTTTTGTTCGTCCAGTATCATTTTCGGCAATCCGGCGATAAGTTTTCATGCAATGAAGTACTTGTCGCTTCCTGTGAATCACCATTACACAAGACATTCTACTGTAATCATCAATGAAAAGGAAAAAGTATCTTTATCCATGAGTTTCTACAACATTTATTGGGCCACATACATCTGTATGAATGAGATCAAGAAGATGTGATGCCCTTTTCTTTTTCGGGTGATATGAACTACAGACCAGCTTCCCACGAATACAAGCATCATAGGACTTTTCCCGTTCATGTTTTAGAATGGTAATATCCATGACTATCTTCATCTTAGATATCTTTTCCATGTCTTGTTGGTTAATGTGCCCCAACCTTCAATGCCACAAATTGTTTTCTTCTTCAATAGACAAATAGCAGGAGTTCACTTTGCTGTTAACCTGATATAAGTTTCCATCTGTTCTACAGCCTTTCATAAGAGAATTCCCTATTTTTCCTTTTATAGTGTATCCTTTTTTATTGAAGGTTACTATGATACCTAAGTCCCAGAGTTGACTTACACTGAGTAGATTGTGGCATAGACCATCCACATAAATAACTTCAGTCTTCTTCAGCTCTCCATTGGAGAGAGCAGTATTCCAACTGCCTTTAATCTTCAAAGCACCATCATTACCAAACCTTACTATTCCATCAACCTTCTTTTCAATATTCTTTAATAGGTCAGCATTTCCTGTCATATATGAAGAGCATCCACTATCAAGAATCCAGGTGCTACTGCTCTTTGTGGCTTTGAAGGCAACTTCTGCAAGATTGGATTTCTCGATCTTCCTTTTTTCTTTCCAATAGATATTGGATTGAGTGTAAGACATTGAAGGCCTTTTAATGATTTCTTCCACATAGTCAGATTCATCATACCCATAATCTTCTTCCAGAGGAGAAAACCTGTTTTTGAGATCAACACCATCAGGAGGATGAATATTGACCCATTTCTAAGAGTTGTATGAATCTCTTTTATCAAACCTCTTCCTACAATACATAGCTTTATGGCCAAAGTTAGAACAATGAAAACATTATCCATAGAAACTATTTCTTCTAAAAGATGGAGGATATGAAGTCATTATCCTTTTTTGATGTCCCAGATCTTCCCCATTCAAGTATCTCCTTGCCTCTTCGCAATATGACATGGTATGTCCCAGATAGCCACAGAACTGACACTTCATGAGAGTAAATGTCTTCTCACTTGAATTTCTCCTCATACCTTCATCCTTGGGAGATGATTTGAACTACCTATAATTTCTGAATTTTTTAGGATAATTGGCAGTTCTCCTTTTAGTTTGGATTGAGGGTTTCTTTTTCAGCACTTCAGGAAATATTTCAACATGTCCAACCTTCATTTTGTCTTTCTTTTGTCTCTCTTTATTTCCAGCAGTTGATGTCTCAACTTCACAGCCAATTCCACTCTTTCCCATGCAAGAAGGTCTTTGATCACTCAAGATTTTTCCAACCCCATCTGAACCACACTTGGATCTTTCCAGTAGTTCTGCATATGATAATCTTCCAAACTATATTTTCTTCCTTGATTCTTTTGAAATTGATTCAGTCTCAAGTTTACTCCTAAGAGTAACAAATTCCTCCTCAAGACCCTCATCAGTCTTGGACTTTTCTTCTAGTCTGGATGTGAGGTCATTGATGACCTTTCCCTGCTCTTCAATTCTCAGCTTTAGATCTACTAAATCATCATTGCTTTCAAGGATTTTAGACTGTAATTTCACAAATTCTTCCAGTCGTTCAATTTCAGCTTCAAGTTCATCAACATATTCTGATGATTCTTCCACCATTTCCTTCCACTTATTACATCTCTTACATTTATTCTCAAGCTTAGAGAAAGCATCCTTAATTTGAATCTTTGGATCACCAATATCATTAATCTGATTATTTCTACCTTTATTTATTGAGGATTCTGATATTTCAGTGGTAGCCATCATGGAAGCATGGTTTTCGGTTATAAATTCTAGTTCTTCTTTCTCACAAAATTCAATATCATCATCTTCTTCTTCATAGACAAAACTCTTCCTCTGCATTTTCTTTCCAGATTTGAAGTCACCCTTTTTGAAAAACCTTTTTCAAGGCTTCTCGATGTCTTCATCTTCGCTCTCATCATCATCAAACTTTCTTTTCCCCTGAGAGGCAATGTTCCCAACTCTTCCGCAACGAAAACATGCAAGAGGTAGCTTACCTCTAAATTTACCTTTTCCCTTCTTCAGCTTCTTGGTGATGAGAGAAAGAATTTATTTTTCCTCATAATCTTCACCACCACTGTCTTCTGAAATTTTCAGTTTGTCCATGGATTTAAATTCCATATCCTTGCTCACACGAGTCGTGGCATCTTCGGGTTTGACTCTCATCTCATATTCCACTAAACTACTTAACAGATCATCCAGAGATAGTTTAGAGAGATCTCTTTATTCCAGGGCTGACACCTTTTCATTGTACATGGGAGGAAGTCTTCTCAAGATTTTCTTTACGATATCAATTTCTTTGATTTCTTCTCCAAGACCTCGAATTGCTCCCACTACTTTAGTAATTCGATTGAAGAATGAATCTGCATTCTCATTAGGATGCATCTTTAGATCATCAAACCTGTTGTGTAAAACCTGAAGTTTTTCCTCCTTTAATTTGATGTCTCATTCATAAATGTTTTCAAGTTTATCCCACATAGACTTTGCTGAGGTTCAACTCATCACCTTTAAATAAATATGATCTGAAAGAGTGGTAGTGATAGCATTCTGAGCTTTAGCATCTGCGTCAAGAACTTTCCTGTCTGTATTAGTCATAGCAAGCCCTATTGGATCAGTAACCTGTATTCCTTGGACAGTAGAAAAGAGGACTTCCATTCCAAGGGATCTTAAATGATATTTCATTCTATTCTTCCAAATCTGAAAATTACTTCCAACGAAGAGAGGTATTCCCCTAGCATTGACTGCGTTCTCCATGACGACAAAGGACAGATCTAACACCAGCAACCTCGCTCTAATTGCACTTGTAGGACCCCGGGACACCCTGAGAGGGGAGCGGTGAATCAGGGGACAACTTTTTCTTTTAAAGTGAAGGATCTTGTTCCCACGTTGGTAGGAACTTGTTAAACCTGTATGATGAAAAGGATCAGAAAGAAAAAATTCACATGTAGAAAGATGATACAGCACTTTTTATTTGGTTCACCACTAAGGGCTATGTCCAAGGAGCATACGCCGACAGGTTTTCAGTTGTATCAAATTCTACTAATCTTCACTAGTTGTGGATTACAATGGTTCGGGAACAGTCACTATGTCCCAGGCTCACTGCCTTTACAAAGGTTCATGGATAGCTCACTGCTTCCCTTGGGTCACTTCCGTTGACTCCCCCTGGCTCACTGCCCTTGGTGAAGTCACACTCAGTTTATAGACGTGAAGGTCTCTTCAATAGATTTTCATTGAAGTCTTTGTCTCTTCTTAGCATGAGACTCTGCATGCATCCATGTCCGAAATTGATGCACTAGAACGCACAGAACCACTGAAGAGGATAACCAGAACGTGCAGACAAGCTTCACTGACAATTGCGCGCAACACCAACCCTTTGCACGCAAAACCTTCCTATTGCGCGCAAAATTTACTTTTTCACGGGGAAAAATATTTTGCGCCACAACACCCGTTTTCACGCAACTGAATCTTTTACGCACAACCCAAATTTTTACGCGCAGCTCTTCCTTTTTCGTGCATCCCGAAATTTTCCACGCAATCTAGAATATTTCGCGCAAGCCCCTTTACGTGATCCTTTTTCACGTATCAGACCTCGAATCTCCTCTAAGTCTTCAACCGTACGGAATGAGGGGGGTCACCTCTTATTTATAGGCATCTAAGAACCCCGCGCGCAAAATCCCCTTTTGCGCGAAAACTTCTCATCTGGCGCGTAATTTTTCGCGCAGGTATTGTTTTCCGCACACATCTCCAGATATTTCGCGCAGCCCATGCCTTTGACATTTTTTGACATTTTGATTCTGAAACACTATTTGCATGAAAAACCTTGTCCCCAATTTCGCGCACCACGCTGTTTTTCACAAAAACCCGAAATTTTTCACGCCCAACTCAGATATTTCGCGCACAACCCTTTTTTTTCGCGCACCACTTCCTCTTTGCCTGAACCTCCTTTTACCAACAATACATGTCTTCATTTTTAGATTTTGAGGCACAAAAATTTGGAAAACACTGGGAAACTGGGCCACCTTCAATACTGTTGTCTTCTTGAACTGTATGATCACTTTGCTGGCACACATTCTGAACTTCCACTGAGGATTGACAACAAACTCAAACCAAACTCCAATTCCTGTATAGAACTGCCATGGTTCCAACACAGGATATCATTGTCTCTCTGAAAGTATATATAAATAATTTAGTACTTTTCTATGAGTCCATGTCTCTAATGAAATCTCCATCTATAAAACCTTTTGACTAGTCATTATATCTGAAACATAAAGTTGCAACCTTTAACCCCATTAAATATCGAATGATCTATTTCATAGCTTCCCAATGTTTCATTCTAGGATTTTACATAAAAAGACTAATAAATCCCACTATAAAAGTAATGTCTGATTTTATACAAACCTTTTCATATATCAAACTTCCAATATGTGAGGAAAAAGTAACCTTCTCCAAGTCACAAACTTATCCATCTATTCATGGTTAATGTGATTTATAAATTTTGAAGTATTTGGTGATGTGTTTGAGATAGGTTTACATCTATTCAATCTAAACCTTTCTATGACCTTCCTTAGGTAATCCTTCTAGGATAAATCCAAAGTTTTTATTTTCCTATCCCTCTTAATTATCATCCCCAAATCTTATTAGCTTGTCCAATATTTTTCATCTCAATCATAATTGAAACTTGCACTTAATTTCATCAATATGATGGAGATTTAGACCAGAAATCAATATATAATCAATATAAAACAACATTATGATATATTTTCTATCATTCTATTTCTTCTTCTAATAATAATGATTTAATCGCATTGACTGAAACTTTCCTCAAGCATGAAAGTTTTGAAATTCTCATTCCACTATCTTGGATCTTGATTCAGGACATAAAGACTTTATTTAAACATGAAAACAAAATCCTCCTTCTAATGAACTTTATAACCCTTGGGCAGAAACATGTAAATTTCTTCCTCCAAATCTCCATGAAGAAAATATTCTTTACATCCATCTACTCTATGTATAGATCATCGAATGCGAAAATGTTGAGAATTGTTTGAATGGTTTTGTTCTTCACCACTGGTGAGAAAATTTCAAAAAAATAAATCCCTTAATTTTACTAAAATCCTTTTACCACCAATATTTTAACACTCTTAGTTTTGAAAAATAAAACTATGTTCGATATCATATACGACATGCAACACTGAGCCTAAACAAACTATGAAATATTATTATTTAAATACGACCATTATTACAGTCATTAAATTAGAGGGTATGAATAGGATTAACTAATTTATGAAATATATATAAATTTAATACTTAGTATTGATAATAATTAGTAAATAATCACTCAATTTTTAGTAAAGTTATTTTATTCTTCAAAAATTTGTTTTCTTCAAAAACATTTTTATTACTTTTTGTGAATTAGTATTATAATTAATTTATGGAACTTTAAGAAATGGTATTTTATCAAAATTATATCATTTTTCAAATCATAATACCAAAATTATATTAGGGTAAAAATTTTGTATTTTTCTGAAAATATTGATTTTTTTAGTGAATAGTGAAAAATACCGCTTTTTTGTAAAACTGTCATTTATTTTCAATACATTAAGTAATTTAAAAGTACCATTATGGTTTGAATTTTATTTTAATGTGACATAATTATATTTAGTTATATGAAATATAATTAATTAAATTTTAATCATTTATAATGGATTTTAGTGTAAGTTTATTTTTGGAATTAAAAAATGCTATTTTCTGAAAAATCATTTTCCATCACCTCTCATAGGTCCAATTTTAATTTTAATTTTTACATTTATGTGAATTTAATCTTTAAAAATATATTCCATGTTTGTAATTATGAGTTTATAATTTGTTAAATGGTGTCCTTTTATTTGCAATCATTATAAATAGTAACTATAGTAAATAATTATCATCACGGTAAGGATAAATCAAGTAATTATGGTTAAAAATAATGTGATAATGACTAAAAATTGATCCTAAAACTTTACTTTACCCTATTTTATGAGTGTATTTCAACCATTTATATCCAATTATTGAATATATGACCACTTATTATCATATTTATTTTATTTTTACCTTTATAATATTTAAGTAAAAAATAAAGACACAAATTTCTCTTTACTACTTTTAATATCTATAATATTTTTTAACAAAGATAAAAATAAATTATTTATGTTTATAAATATTAATTTTAAATATAAATTATTTTTTATCATGTTAATTTATTTCTAATTTTTAGTGATGAAATAATTATAATAATTTTTATACAACACCAACACAACATTTATTTAATTAATATAAAAACTAAATAAATGATTTTAAAAATATTAAAAGTAATATAATTTGAAATAATTATTACATTTTGTGAATTTTTTAGATAAATATAACCTCTTAGTTATTTGTTAAAATATTATACTCTAATTCATTTGTTTTCATGTTGTTTTCAAAGTAAAAATAAATTAATAGTTCTGAAAATGACATTAATGTTATTTTATAAAAAATAATATTTTATTAAATGATTTAAAATTACAAAAAATCATATATTCAGACAGTTTATTTTAATATGGTAAATAATATCAACCATTTTCTATTTATGATCCAATTATTCTTTTATAGTAACTATATTGACCCCTACATAATAAAAAACTTTATTATAGTGGTAATCATCAAAAAGAGTTAACACGTGATAAAACCAAAATATAAAGGTAAAAACATCACCTAAACTTTTACATATTTTATTATATGTGATTATTTTGACCAATACTCATCTTATCTTAAAATTTTATCAATTTGAATCCATTTTTCCATGAAAATTAATTTATATTAATTTAATATTTTAAGAAATTTCAAGAGTTCCCCTCCCCTCACTTATAAAAGGGAACCTCTTATAATTTTTTATTCACACTTAAAGAGCCATTTTCTTCATCCAATACCTAAAAAAATACCTTACTAAAATCACTTACCACATTATAGAGTTATTATTTTGTTCATAATACCAATCTTAGAGTGCTTAAGGTGCAAATCAAAGGAATTTTTCCAAAAAAAAGGTATAGTCTTTAACTGAATGTTTTAGTTTTATTTCTTCTTATACCTATTTAAAATATTCTTAAAAAATTATGAAATGATAAAAAATATATATTACATATAATGAGATTTTATTATGTTAATTTAATAACCTATATTCATATCATCATCCGTTAAATGGGAAACGAAACTATTATTCTTGTGTACAGCGGACTACCGCCTCATGAACCGTTGTAATTCATTTTCCATCACTACCTCTCATGATTGTTTATAATGATGGATTTAAAGTAAATATATGATATTCATGACATATTTATCATTATATAAAATTAATATATCGTATATTTTCCTACCTTTCCATACATTTAAAAATGGTTAACGTTGTTTATGTGTACATGTGGACTACCACCTCCACAAAGCGATGTGATTCATTTTTTATCACTGAAGCACGTGAATGGTATATATAAGTGTATTTAAAGAAAAAATATTATATTTATGATATAATTATATGTATATAAATTTTATAAATACTTACCTTCTTTCCATCATGGCAGTTGAAAATGGAAACATTACTCATGCGTACGTACGTCCTACCGTCTCCATGATTGTAACATAGTTCATTTTTCATATCTATATTTCATGATTGGTTTTAAAATTGTAATTTATGTATAAAATTTATAATAATTAAATAATTATTATTCTATATATAATTAAATAATAATCTATTTGACCTTATTCAACTTACCAAATTGATTTTGGACATATGAGTCAAATGTCATCAAAACTTCCGACATGAACCTAAATAATTAAGTAATTGAATATAACATGATAATAAATAAAATAAAAAATAATAAACTTTAAAAAAATTCTTAATAAAGTAAATAATTAATATATTTTTATTATTCTAGAATATAAAGTATGTACGTGATGATTCAAACTCAATGTTATGGATCTCTCTAAAGCACCTTTTTCTTTAGGTTGTGACCTTTCTTGCTCTAGCTCGCTTTATATATCTATTTAATGTTTTTTAATGATTCAAAATTATGTATATATGTCTATCACATATATAAATATCTTTTTATACCTTCCTTTTATGGGATAATACATTCCTTGTGATCATTTCTCAAATTAATTTTTTAAGAAATATCTTTTCATTATGATATGAGGAAAAATTATACAACCCATTTTCTTTCATTGGGTAATTTTTATGTTTATTCCTTATGATTGATTTACTTTTTATGGAACACATAATCATGAACATGTTATTACGGGTGAATCCAAATATTAATTCAATTAATTGGGAAACTCTTTTGTCTTGTGATACTTTATGTATGGGATTAGGGAGTAAACCTAATCCACTATGGTAATTTGTCAACCATGTGATGTTGTCTTAGAAGTTATCCTTAAGTTATGATTATGTCATGTTTTCTATTACTTCCAAATTTCCTATGTTTTCATGATCTTATGATACCAGGTTCTTTATGTTATTCTCTCATGTGATTACTCTTGAGCCTTCTCTTTTATGATATCATGTTATACCTTTGACTAACATGTTATGTTTCTTTATCAGGTTTATTCCCTTACTAGGATTTTTAAATCACCAATTTTTTCTATGTATTCCTTGGGTTATCTCATGTTGTTTTAATAGATCTAATGGATTTATTATATCATTATGTAGATTAAAATAAAGTCTTTTTATTTTAGTTTCACTTTGATGTATTATGAAACTAGTATTACAAAGATTCTAGGATTTTTTTATCCTTTAGTTGTATTTAATGGATATTTATGTTAAAAATCATTCCATGATATTTTTAAAAGGATTATATTGATATATTTGGTATCATAGGATGGTTTGGTTATTTTTGGGTATTAGGACTAGAATAATTTAGTGATAACACTAGGGATAAGTCTATGTATTGGAAAATATCTTGGAATTTTGGTGAAGTATAGAGCATGTGTTTTATAAGAAATTACATCCTTGTCTAGATACTACAAGTGGATGTGACTCTAGAATAGTTGTACCTAGGGGTAATAAATTTGAAAATGGAACATTAGGATTTGACTCAATCATCACCTGGTGCATGATAAATATGTCTTTTTGCGCACCTAGTTTGACACTCTTGAGGGATATGCTTTGGAAAATTCTTAAACTCTCTATGAACCATTATAAAGGACTTGAATATATTGTTAGGATAGGAAAATTAATAGGAAAATTGCCATAAATATCCTAGATTTAAACTTAGAGACTCAAAATTTAGGGTATACTTTTCATTTATAAGTTATTCCTCCTAAGTTTATAAGTTTACCTTTTTTATATTTATTATTTAATGTATTATAATCTTGTTTTTATTTTTTAGTTAATGGTGGTAAATGGGAGAAACTGTACCCACAACCAACATGATGGAAAATATGATTATTTCCCCAATGATATGAATAACCTTATGGAAATGGGAGTTGATAACTTCATGGTATTACTATATCAATTGGATCAATTTATTAATAATAACTTGATTATACAAAACACCCTCCTCCTAAGAAAGATAAAGTTGTAGTTGAATCTTTTATATGTCAAAGTCCTACTACCTTTAGTAGATATTATGATCCCATAATCCCAAAATAATGAATAAACTCCATTTAGAATATATTCTTTGTCCTATAATGATCAGAATAAGATAAAGTTGTGTTAGTCATCTATCACATAGAAAGGTAATATGATCAGTGGTGGACACTAATCAAGAACATATAGTCCAAAGATTATATTGATTATATGTATTGGGAAGAATTAAAGAGAATGTTTTTCAATAAATATTTTCACCAAAATCTACATATTAAAATGGATATGGAGTTCCTCAAACTAAGGAAAAGAGAATATTGGTCTATTAGGGTGTATAAGGAAAACTTCACAAGGATTTCATGGTACACCACTGAATTTTTCATCAACACTGAAAGTAAGGTAGATAGTTTATTTAGTGGGTTAAATTCAATTCTATGAGAAGATTTAGCAATTCAGGACTTTGAAAGGTATAAATAATTTTTCATTGTTCCCTCAAAGTTGATATAAATATTAGTGACTCTCAAAGGTATCATGGGACCAGAGATAAAAATCCTAAAATAGAGTTTTATTTTAGAGGATAAACAAATAAATCTCATGGAGGAAAGGAAATCCAATATCCCATGTGTCAAAATTTTGGGAAGAAGCACCTTGGAAAATGTCTCAAGGGAACTAGAAGATAATTAAAATTTGGAAAAGAGGGGAATCATTATAATCAATACCAAAAGGATATAAATAATCCCACTAATGTGAAAGAGGAAAATAAGGTTCATATCAACACTCAACCTACGATATAATGTTTCAAATATAAGGAACATAGGAAATTTTCAAGACAATTCCCTAATCTAAGGGTTGTTGGAGACAATCAAGTACAACAACCTCCAAGGCCTATAAAGTGAGGAAAGGAATATAGTATCACTACTATTGAGGTGGATCCAAATAATGATGTAGTGATGGGTATGCTAGTTATTCATTCAAGAATAGTAGACATACTTTTTTGTTCTAGTTCTATGCATTCTTTCATATCCTGAAAGTTTAGTAGAAATATTTAAACACCACCTCAAAACATAGGGGTTGTGCTGTCTGTGAGAACAGTAAATAGAGTAATTATTTCATCCCAAGTATATAACTCCTCCTCAGTTAGTGTTTTTTAACTGAATCTTCCAAAAAATTCATATTACTTTCTTTTTTGGAGTTTTATTCTATATTGGGCATGGATTGGCCTTCATTATATAAAACCAAAATAAATTTTTGGGAGATGAAGATCACTCTTCACATCCTAAGTCATCCTCTAATTCTATACAAGTGTAAGGAGGAGGATGAAACTCCCTTGTAATCTTCTACTCAAGTGTGGATATTATGGCCTTATGAGAAAGCATATCTAACTCAAATGATCAGGACAAAGAAGAGAATCATGATTTAAGACATGCTAATTGTGAGGGATTATACTGATGTACTCCACAAATATTTGTTTGGTCTTCCTCTTAACTGAGATTTTTAGTTATCAAATAAACTTATACTTGGATCACTACTAATAATGAATACTCCTTGAATAATGGCCATTATTGAGTTGGAAGATCTAAAATGAAATTATAAGAGAATATAGAAAAGGGTTTTATAGTCCCAATTGCTTCACCCTGGGGTGTGTCAATTCTCTACATTAAGAATAAGAATGGTTCAATGTGAATCTATATTGATTATTGTAAACTACAAAAAATCATGATAAAGAACAATTATCTCATTCCATGGATAGATAACTTGTTTGATCAAATATGTGGGCCCCAGTATTTCTCTAAGGTGGACCTTTGGTTTGTATATCACTAATTAAAGGTGAATAATTAATATATTCCCAAAACTACCTTTCAAAAGAGGTATGGTCACTATGATTTCATATTGATTCCCTTGAAACTCACTAATACTCCATAAATATTTATATAATTAATGAATAGAGTCTTTAGATATTACTTTGAAAAATTTGTGGTAGTCTTTATAGATGACATTCTGATATACTCCAGAAGTAAGGAGGAGCATGATGAGCATTTGAATATTGTGATAAATACTTTTTAAAAGGATAATATATATGAAAATTAAAGTAAATGTGAGTTCTATATTAAGGAAATATCATTATTAGGGAATGTCATCACTAGAAAGGGGATATTTATGGACCATTCTAAGACAAAGTCAACTGAGGAGTGGCTTAGTGCAGCATCTATAATATATATCTATGGTTTCTTTAGACTATATGGATATTAACAATGATTTTTGAGAAACTTATCATGATTTTCAAACCCACTAACAAAGATGACCTAGAAGGGGGTAAATTTTGTATGGACTGGTGAATGCAAATAGATATTTAAGGAGTTGATAAAGAGGATTATCATTGTATTAATCCTCACACTACTCTCAAGTGGAGAACTTTTGTAGTATATAGGGATGCTTCAAATAATTTTTTGGGTTAAGTACTAATGAAAATGATAAATTTATAGCCTACTATGTAAGTAAATTTAAAATTCATGAATAGAACTATCCAATGTATGATCTGGAGTTAGCTTTAGTGATCTTTATGTTGAAAATATTTCAATGTTGTCTCTATTGGGAGAAGTGTGAAATATATATGGATAATAAGTTCCTAAAATATATATTTAAATATAAGTATATTAATATGTACCATAGAAGATGGGTAGACTAGATCAAGGACTATGGCTGGTCAATTTATTATCATCCTAAGAAATCAAACAAATTGGTAGATGATATAAGTAGAAAGGATCTGAAAACATTATCAATGATGAGAATTTAGAAGGATACGATCTTCTTATACTTGAATAGGATGGACATGGGAATCATAAAGGAAATAAAATAATCATTCCTTTCTTAAATTATTTCTTAATCGTCCCTTCTAGAGAAGATAAAGGATGCTCAATGAGATGATGTGGAAATTCAAATGATGGTGGAAGCTATAAGAAAAGGGAAATACTCATAGTTTAGAATTGATGAAGAAGGATTTTTTAGACTTGGTTCATGATTATTTTTACTATAAAATACTAAGATAGAGAAAGATTTGTTGAATGATTCACATAGCTTGACCTTCTCCATCCACCCAGTGAGCATGAAGATGTATCGAGATCCCTGAGAGAATTATTGGTGGGATAATATGAATAATGAGATCATGGAATATACATCAAAGTGTTTTTTATGTCAGAAAATTAAGTATAAAATAAAAAATTATCAGGGTATGATGTAACAATTGACCATACCTACATGTAAATGGAAAAACAACACCATGAACTTTGTTATCGGTCTTTCAAATATATCAAGAAAAAATAATTTCATCTAGGTTATGGTGAATCATATTACAAAGATTGATCTCTTTATTTTAATTCAATAGTACTTCTCACTCAATAAAATTTCAAGGGTATATATTAGATAGGTGGTGAGGTTTTATGTAACACCACTATCGATTGTATTTGACCGAGATTTGAGATTTACCTCCAAGTTTTGGAAGAGTATCCAACATGATCTAAATAATGAATTGAACTTCAGTACAAATTATCACCCCCAAACTAATTTCCAATATAAGTGGATTATTCAAAAACTAGAAGACATGTTGAAAAAATGATAAATGGACATTAAAGGAGGATGGTATCAATATCTTCCTTAGGTCAAGTTCTCATACAATAATAGTTTTCACTCAAGCATCCAAATGGATCCTTATGAATCCCTTTATGGGAAGAGATGTAGAACACCTATGTATTGGGATGAAGGTGATGAAAAAAATATTTTAAGACCTAAAATGGTTGAGAAAATGGTAGAAAAGGTCAAGACCATTCAGAAACACATCAAAGGCTTATCAGATTCAAATGAAGAGTTATGATGAAAATCATCGATGAGACCTAGATTTTAAGGTTAGGGATAATGTGTTTATTTGTATATATCCATGGAATAGATAAATGATATTTAAGAATATTGTAAATATAATCCCCAGGTACATCGACCCCTTTGATATTATCAGTCGTATTGGAGTTGTATCTAATAGACTAGAAATCTCACCAACCCTTTCTCAAGTACGCGACATATTCAATGTATCCCTCTTGAGGAAGTACATACCAAATCCCACACATTTACTGAATTAAGAGCTGGTATATATATAGAATTATATATTTTATGAGGATTTTTTTTATTAAGATATTGGACCATAGAGATAAATTTCTATGTAATAATACAACTCACCTAATAAAGTATTATGGAGGAACTATAAATACGAAGAGGAAACTTGGGAACCAGAGGGATCCATGAAGAAGAAGTACCCTCACCCATTTTCACCTTATTATATAATATAAAATTTCAAGGTTGAAATTTATTAAGTTGGAAGACTATAAAAACCTGAATTTATAAAAATAAAACTATGTCATATAGTGTATATGACACACAACACTGAACCTAAGAAAACCATTAAATATTATTATTTAGATATGACTATGATAACCTTGATGTTAAATTGGAGGGTATGAATAGGATTAATTTACCTATAAAATATATATATATATATATATATATATTTCCTACTCATTATTGATAAATTATTAGTAAATAATCACCCAATTTTTAGTAGCCATTTTATTATTTAAAAATACGTTTTCTTCAAAAACAGTTTTTATTTCTTTTTATGAATGAATATTATAATTAATTTCTAGAATTTTTTGAAATCTTATTTTATAAAAATGATATAATTTTTTAAGTCATAATTTAAAAATTATATTAGGGTGGGATTTTTATATTTTTATGAAAAGATTGATTTTTAAGTGAATAGTGAAAAATATCGTGTTTTGTAAAACTGTCATTTATTATTAATACATTAAGAATTTAAAAGTACCATTATGATTTTAATTTGATTTATAAGTAACATAAGTATTATTTAGTTATATTTAATCTAATTAATTAAATTTTAATCATCTTTATAATAGATTTTTTGTATAAGTTCATTTTTGGACTTAAAAATTCATTTTTCTTAAAAAATCATTTTTCATCACATCTCATGGGTACAATTTTAAATTAAATTATACCAATTATATGAATTGAATATTTAGAAATGGATTCCATATTTTTAATTATGTGGTCTAAATTTGGTAAATATGGCCTTTTATTTTTAGTCATTATGAATAGTAACTATAGTAAATAATTATCACAATGGTATGGGTAAATTGGGTAATTATGATTAAAAATAATATGATAAGGACTAAAAATTGACCCTAACACTTGCCTTTGTCCCATTTTATGAGTTATGTTCTTCCATATTCATCCAATTATCAAATATATGTCCACTTGGTGTCATATTTCATCGATTTTTACCTTTATAATATTTAAGTTAAAGATAAAGTCAGAAATTTCACTTTCTTGCTTTTAATTTCTATAATAATTTTTTATAGGTATAAAAAAACTTAGGTTTAGTTATAAATATTCATTTTAAATCTAAATTATTTTTTTATCATGATAATTTATTTAAAATTTTTAGTGACGAAATAATTACCTAAAATTATTACACAACTCTGATCAGGAATTTATTTAATTAATAGAAAAAAATAAATGATTTTACAAATATTAAATTTCATATAATTTGAAATAATTATTGTGTTTAAAAAAAATTATAGGTAAATATATAATATTATACATGTTTTAAATTATTATATTCTAATTCTTTTGTTTTCATGTTGTTTTCAAAGTCAGAATAAATGAATAGTTTCAAAAATGACAATAATGTTATTTTACAAAAAATAATATTTTATTAAATTATTTAAAATTTATAAAAATAATATATTCATATAAGTGATTTGGATATTGTTTAAAATATCAACCATTATCCATTTATGGTTCAATTATCCTTTTATAGTAACTATCTTGACCCCTAAAGAGTAAAAAACTTCGTTGAAATGGTAATCATCAAAAAGGGTTAATATAGGTTAAAACCAAAAAATAAGGGTAAAAAAATCACCTGAACTTGTTCAAATTTTATTTTATGAGATTATTCTCACCCATACTCATCATATATTATAATTATATCAGTTTGGATCCTTTTTTTGATGAAAATTTATTTACATTAATTTTATATTTTAAGAAATTCTAAGAGTGTCCCTCCCCTCACTTATAAAAGGGAACTATCTCTCCTCTTTTCTTCACACTTCAAGAACCATTTGGTTCAGAAAATAACTATATAAATACCTTAATAAAATAAATTTATACATTATATCATCCATATTTTAGTCATAATACCAAACTTAAACTGATTTTTGTGGAAATGAAAGGAAGTTATGTGAAGAGGTGGTATAGTATTTAACTGAATGTTTTAGTTTTATTTCTTGTTATTCATCCTTAAAATATTATTAAAAAATTATTAAATAATAATAAAAATTATATTAAATATAATTTTATGTTATTTTGTTAATTTTATAACCAATATTCATCTCTTATTCCATCAAATTAGAAACAAAACCGTCGTTCGTGTGTACAGCGGACTACCGCCTTACGAACCAATTAGTTCATTTTTCATCACTGCCTCTCATTGTTGTTTATAATTATGGATTTACAGTAAATATATGATAATAATTAAATATTTATAATTATTTAAAATTATTATATCATATATTTTCCAATATTTCCATACATTGAAAAATGATAGTGTTGTTCGTGTGTACATGTGGACGACCACCTTCATGAAGCAATGTGACTCATTTTTCATCACCACAACACATAGATGGTATATATAAGTGTATTTAAAGAAATAATATGATATTTATAATATAATTATAATTCTTTAAATATAATAAAATTCTTAAATTCTTTCCATCTTGACCATTGAAAAATGTAAATGTTTCCCATACGTATGTAGGGCCTACCATCTCCATGATTATAAAGTAGTTCATTTTTCATAACCATATTTCATGGTTGATTTTAAAATTATAATTAATGTATAAAATTATAATTATATCATGATTATTATTCTCTATATGAAAAAATAATAATCTATTTGACCTTATTCAACTTCCCAAAGTGATTTTGGATATTTGAGTTGAATATCGGCAAAACGTCTCACATGAATATAAATGATTAAGTAATTGAATATAACATGATAATAAATAAAATAAAAGGAATAATAAACTTAAAAATGTTATTAAGAAATAAAATAGTTATCATAAGTTTATTTTTGAGGAATATAAAGAACAAACATGATGATTCAGACTCAAGGTAAGGGATCTCTCTAAACCACCCTTTTCTTTGGGTTATGACCTTCCTCTCTCTAACTCACTTTATCTCTCTATTTAATGTTACGAAATACTTATAAATTATGTATATGTGTATCTAAAATATATATCTATCTTATTATTCCTTCCTTTTATGGGTTAATACATTCCTTATTATCATTTCTCAAATGCCTTCTTTAATAAATCACTTTTGATTATGATATGAGGCAAGATTATGAAACTCATTTTATTTCTATGGGTAATTATTGTGTTTATACCTTATGATTGATTTAATTTTTGTGGAAAACATAATCGTGAACATGTTATGATGAGTGCACCCAGATAATTCTCCAATGTATTGGGTAAAACTTTTGTCTCATGAGATATTATGTATGGGATTATGGAGTAAACCTAATCCACTATGGTACTCTTCCCACCATGTGATGTTGTCTTAGTAGTTAGCCTTGAATTTTTATTATTTAATGTTTTATGTTAATGACACATTTCCTATGTTACCACGATCTTATGATACCATGTTCTTTATATTATTCTCCCATGTGATTACTCATGAGCCTTCTCTTTTATGATATCATGTTATACCTTTGACTCATATGTTATGTTTCCTTATCATGTTTATTACTTTACTGGGATTTTTAGATCACCCATTTTTTATATTTATTCCCCATGTTATCCCATATAGTTTTAGGATCTTAAAGGGATTCAGGATATCATTATGGATATTAAAATAAATTCATTTTATTTTTTTCACATTGATATATTATGAAACTAGTCTTCCAAATACACTAATAGTGTTCAATGATTTAGTTGTATTTAATGGATATTTATGTTAAAAATAAAGAAATAATATGTGTAAAAATCTTGTTTCATTATAATCCTTTCATTTTACCTCTTACTTTCACCATATTCCTCTTTTAAATGAAAACCCTTTTTTAGAGATCTTCTAGTAGTTCTTCCAACTCCCACGTATTGTTGAGACTTAAGGAATTCATTTCCTCTTCCATGGATGAATCCCATTGTTTTGATTCTCTGAGATTAGTTTCCTCTATTAGAAATTTTGGATACCCTACATCTAATAGAAGTAAGGAATTCATATCAACTCCAAACCACTGAACTATTTTTCTGATATGAGTAGATCTCCTCAGTATGACCTCAAGTTCATTTTTTGGAACCACTATGTCCAATAATCATCTGTCTAAAAGTTCTCTATCTAGTAGAGGTCAATATGATCATTATCCATCTTTTAGTGGTCTTTCTAATCATCCTCTATCTATTATCCTGACTATCATAGTAATATTCTATAAAATTCCCCCTATAATTTATAGATGAAGATTTTATTTTCTACCCTCTATCCGATTGTCTTGAACGTAAATGGTTGATTTAACCTCAAATTCCTTTTCATCCATGTCCCAATATTTAAAAAGAAGTTATTTTTAAAAAAAACTTATCTACTCTAGATAAATTGTTTATTTTCATCATCCCATAGGTGATATACAAAGTTTTCATCATCATATCTAATTAGAAAACACACCTTGTATTTTGTCTCTAACTTATCTCTATCTTTAAAATTGATCTGAACATACATGATACTTCCAAATACTTTGATATGATTAAACTTTTTTATCTTACTAAAACAAATTACTTCTATTAGTTCTTTTCCTAGTTCTGAAGTTTGACTTTTGTTCACTAAATATGTTTTTTTGTTTATTCCTTTTACCCAAATCCCCTTAGTCATTCCAAAGTGAAAACTCAAAATATGAGCTTTATCTTAAAAAGTCCATTTCATCCTTTAAGATATTCCATTTTGTCGTATAGTTCTTGTAAAATTATTCTCAAGCTTTATGTACTTCCTTTGATAAAGGTTATGAAAGTTGAGTCTGGTGTATTCCCTACCATGGTCTATCTGAAGAAATTTCAACTTTCATTCACACTATTTTTTGGATAAAGCATTCCACTGAATAAATACTTGAAACATGTCATATTTATTCTTTAGGAAGTAAACTAATAACTTCCAAGTGGAATAATTAATGAAGTTCACAAATTATAATGATCCTATATTCAAGTGAATAGGGTTTGGTCCCCAAACATCAGAATGAAAAAGTTCTAGCTTCCAATTCCTTGGATTCCTACCATCCAAGTTGAAGGAAACACATTTCTATGTTCCAAGAATACAACTTTCACATATTCTAAGTTTTTTTGTGATCCATTTTAAGTATTCTCTTCACTACTAAAACTTTTATATTATTTTCACTTCGGTGACCAACCCTATAGTTCCAAATTTATGAATCTTCTGATCAAGTGCTTAAAATCACTATAACTTTATCCTTATGTATGGTCAAACACAAGGTTCTATTTTTTAATCCATGATAAATCACTAGGGTCCCTCTATTGATCTTCTAGAATCCATTCAAAAAAATATGAAACCTAAATCATATATTTATCCCACTGATAAGAGGTTATTCTGGAGACCTAGATTATGTCTAACATATTTTAGTCTCAAAAAACTTCCATTTTTCATTCAAATGTTAACATCACCTTTCCCAACTATATCTTGAGCTTCATCATCTACAAGATGTACTCTGCCTAATCTTCCTAGTATATAATCAACCATGCACCCACACTCACCAATTGAATAAAAATGTGCACCTGGGTCAATAACCTGTGACTCTTATGGAATGATCATACTCATTATCAAATTGGTTCCTCCATCCATTGTATTTATTGAGTTCCTCTAGCCAGAAGTTGAAGCCTCTATATAATTCCTATTTTTTTTTTTGATATGTACCTTCTTCCCAAAAATCCAACATGTAGGACCTACACCAATCGATTTACATCAAATTATTCTGTGGGACTTACCATTTGAATAATTCTTATTCTGACGATCCTTCCAATCAGGTGGTTATCCCTATCCGGTAGCATTGATATCACTTCTGGATAGATTTTCAACTTTATTATGCCTCAAATCTTCATTCAATATCAAGTTTTGAATATCATCAAACAAAATATCTATCTTCCCATAGTATTTTCTCACTATTTTCTCTATGGAATCCAATATTTTCAGATGTTGTGAATGAAGAAAAAAATCCTAAACATAATATTTGATCGATTTGATCTCCCTTGAATTAAATTAAAGTCATTCATGTAATCTAATGTAAGTCTTTTGACTGATAAACTCAAGATGAACAATATTATCATCATGAAATATTTTTTATGATCCGTTAGATTCCCATACATTTTAACCAATACTTTCATAACCTCTATAGTAGTTTTATTCTATGTAATGTTTAAAGAAGAATTCTGAGTAAGAGATATCTTGGAAAAGTATAAAGACTTCCTGTATAACCCCTCCCATTCTATTTTTTCCTTATTTTAAGGACATTTTCTAGAAAAAGGAGACTCCAAATATTTTTGAGTCAAAATATCCTCTAGTTCCATTCTCTAAAAGGAAAATTCCATTTCATAGAAATTATTGATATGTAACTTTCCTTCCTCTAAAGTCATTATTCTTAATAAGAGTAAAACCAACTAAAATCAAACAACTTGAAAGAAAAGGAGAGGTGAAAACTGAATTCCATGAGTGAAGTAGAACCAACCCTCTAATACAACTTGTTGAGAAGATGATGCACTCAGTATATTCCACTGAATGGGCCTAGAAATAACCACATACATGAGACATATGTTCATCCAATCACCATGTAATGCATGGTATAAATCTTCAAAATGATATCTGATAGATATTTATTCAATAATTTCCTCCTCTAAGTTTTTTTATTAGAACTAGGATGAGATCCCACCTAATTACCACACAAAATCCCATGATCACACTTCACACAAACAGAAAAACAAAGGGACAAGAAAGATTTACATGGTTTGGATAAAAGTATTACATACATGGGAGAACACTACAAACATTTATATTATAAGAGATACAAGTGAATAAAAAACTCATTTACCACTTCCTTTCTTTATAAATTCTCATATAGTTAAGTCAGAAACTCCCACTATTTAGAATACACAGTACATGAATCACTCACATATCAGAGTTGGGCCACCACCTCTATTTATAGAGTTCTTCATCTGGTGAATAGGTTGCACTAACTTTCAATATTCGAGATTAACCTCACATTGACCTGGGTGACCTCTGATACACTGTTGAACCATCCAATGAAATTACCAACATCTGTCTAATAGGAAAGTAGCCTAGATAAAAATAAGTATGTATGATGGACTCTATCCAATGGACTTTGTCTAATTGAAGTCTCCCTAATAAAACCATTCTTCCCTAACCACTCTAAAACTATACAGTATAAAAAATTGACTAATGATCTCTGTCCAATGATCTCCATCTGATCGTCTATGTTTGGTGATCTCTGTTCAGAAAACTCTTTCTGGTAAAACTGAATATTTTTCTATAAAACCCAACACCTTATGAATATGATTCATTTTTATATGTTTAAATATACTTGAATTATATTTTTGGGAGAGTAAAAAAAACTTTTGGGTTGTGTAAAGAGTTACAAATCAATATGGTTTGAATATATTGGTTTAAAGGATGGAATAAGATTCCAAACTAAATTACTAGAAGTATCCATACATAAAAGGGAATAAAATTAGATAAGATGATGAGATTATATCCCCTTAAAACGTTAAGTGTGAGATTACTTCCAAAGAAACACTTTTTAAGATATAAATCATTCAACTAGGTAGGTTCTTCCCTAGCAGGGTTCCCCTAAATTATCTTTTTTAAGGTAAGTAAGTAATAGATAACACTGTATCATGTTTGGGTAAGTTCTTCTCTAGCATGGTGATGTTGGATTTTATTTTTTTCAGTATTTTATTAAAATTTTCTTTGGGATATAATTATTTATAAAATCCTTATGAATCATACAATAGGAATATATTTAAGTGAATTAATATGATGGATTTTGGTAAATAGTTATCCACTCAACTATCCAAGAGTCACAAATATTGTGACTGGGAAGTTTTTCTACCTAAATAATTAAGTGGTGATGGGGATGCCTTAGTGAACTCATTACCTAATGAAATGTGGATATTATCTAACTAAATGGATATGATGTTTGGGGTCATCATTTTTAGTGGGAGTCCATTTTATAAAAGTCCTTATTAAATTAATATAAATCATGATACTCATTTAATAAAATATTTTGATGGAAATAAATGAAATCATCATCAAAATTAACCTTGAGATCAATCCTTGATAAGGAAAAGATAAATGGTGTAAATTTCCTCAATTTTTACCAGAATTTGAGTATTTTTCTCAAACAATAATGAAAATTTATATGGGTTGGAACAAACCCCTTCCTAAGAAACCAATTGGTGAAGGTGTTTCACAAAAAAAATTAGATGTATGTAAAAAGAATTTAAAAGATACAATAGAATCCCCCACACTCATTCTAGTTACCATGGATTCTAACTTATAGAAACAACAAGAGACCCTAGATGCTTATCAAATGATAAATAATCTAAAAAGGATCTATCGGGAGAAAGAA
This sequence comes from Viscum album, assembly GCA_963277665.1. NCBI lineage: Eukaryota > Viridiplantae > Streptophyta > Magnoliopsida > Santalales > Viscaceae > Viscum > Viscum album. The sequence continues at coordinate 1,255,972,851 of OY728151.1, read as the reverse complement.
AGGAATGAATGGCATGAAGTGTATAAAGATATTTTTTAGTGTAAGATGATAGAAGGAATTTGAGTCTTATCACTCAGGATAGTTACTATGGAGTATAACTTTCAGAAACAACATAATACCATGGATTCTTATCAAGTTATAGATAACATAAAAATGCTCTATTAGGAGAAACTAGAGAATGAATGGTATGAATTTTCTAAAGATATCTTTCAACGTAACATAACATAAGGAATTTTAGTATCCACCCATGTACTTAGTATGATTGGGTATGTTAATGATTTGGAGAGGTTGGGTTCACCCCTTACTATTGAATTGGCCATGGATTTCATTCTGTAATCACTACCAAAAAGGTTCCTATGGTTTTTTGTGAATTATAATATGAATGAACTAGTAAACCTTTACTAGACCTCCTTAATATATTGAGGATTATTGATCAGAACATGGGATCCCTGAGCTCATGTACCATATTGATGGTGCAAAATGAGAAAGGTAAAGGTTTTTTCTAAAAGGGGAAGAAAGGAGGTCATGTAGAGTCCACACCACCTTCCAATCTAAGAAATAATAAATATGGAAAAAAATTAATTGTGGAAAAGTTGTACATTGGAAAATAAATTGTCCGGATTACCTGAGAGGTTATAAGAATCATAGGGGAAGGTCCATAGTAGGTATAAATTCTATAGAATTCATTTCTTTTCCTTTTAACGGTATGTGATACCAACTGTATATTTTACAAGTGTGGTAAATGTATAGGAAAACAAAAAAGGAAGAAAAATAAAGAAATAAATTATTAATCTTATAGTTGGTTTCTAAGTAATTAAACAAATGAGTTGTTTCATTAGGACATGGACACTTCAAACTTAGTTGAATAGGTCATAAAATGTGTATTTTTCTCATTTTTATCAATATTAAAGCATGTAAAAAATGGTTGTTTAAATTAAATGAGATAGTGTTTTAATACACATAGTTTATGATTTGTTTCATTCTATAACATGATTTAAAGGAGACTAAAAATGGATTATTTTGGTTAGTAAATTCATCCTATTATCATTTATGGAAACTTTATTACAATATGATATAATTTAAGTAAACTTTACCTGGTATTATCAAAAATTATGAAAATTGATGTCCTAGACATATAAAGTCTAGATACTAGTTCCATGTAGACATGTTCTTCTATGTAAATGTTAAAACTTCAAGAGTAAAAGTTTGTTTAAGTGATAGAAAAAATTAATCAAGAGGCCAATTAAGGTCATTGAAATAATGGGTTTTTAGGAAGGTGAAATAATGATTCCATATGATGGAATTATTCAAAATACCTAAAGGGTTTTAGGAAACTCTATGTAATGTACATGCTAGTTATAGGTGATATAGAAATCAATTCTTTAATTTTTAAGGGTATGTGGCACTAAATTTATATATTTTATAAGTGTTGTAAATATAAAGGAGTTAAAAATCAAGAAAATAATTTATAGAGCTTGTGGTTTGGATTAAAATGATATGGTAAAGAGTTTTTACATCAAAAGTTTGAATATAAAGGAATTTATCAAGCTCAGATGAATTTAAGTAAAGATTTTGTATATTCATATTTTATCTTATATGATAAGAGAAGTTTTTTATTGACAAAGATTTGTTATAAACAACATGATATGATTAATTTTATACACATGGTTTAAGATTCATTGTATTTTATAACATATTTTGAGAAGAAGATTAAGAAAAAAAATATTTTATCTATGATAAAATACTCATCCATCTATTTGTTAAAATATGAAGGGTTGTGATTCCACCACCCATTAGTGGTGTATTTTTTTAAAAAAAATATATTATTTTCAAGAAAAATTATTCAAACACATAGAATACCATATATGATATAGTACCAAAAGTTTATTTGTTAAATTTTCCATTTAAAATGAATTAAATGTTATTTCCTAAAGATAAATTAGTTTTTGTATCTTAGAAAGATAATCTAAAATAAATATAGTGACTAAGAAGCTAGTGGGAGTATATTTGGACTTAGAGAAGTTAAAATTTAATAAATAAAAGATTATACCAGTCTAAGATTAAAAGTTTTTTCACTTGATATCCTAGAGAGTTTAGGATATGTGGTGGTAAAAAAAATAGTTACATTTAGTTATCATGAATAAGTGAACATCACTATTTTCTATAAGATTATACTAGTAAAATTAAAAATTTAATTAATCTTAAAATCTAGAAATAGTTTTGGTTATGATGGTAAATAGAAATATAAATATTTACATTAGTTACCATAATATAGTAAATATCACTTTATCCTAAAAGGGTTTAGGGTGTATTGGTAAAAAATAATGTAAGTAGTTACCTTATTTTAAGGAAAAATTTTGATGTAAATGGTTCTAAGGATGATGATGATGAACTTAGAAAGAGTTCTAATTATATAATATAAGTTGGAATCATATCATTTGATATGATGAAGTCAATAAGTTTAAATATATTCAAAGATTTGAATAGTTAGAATTATGATTTCTAAATCTCACCATTATTCAAACTTTATTAATTAATATATGATTCTCACTAAAGAGTTAATAGTAGGGTTTTATCATATTATCACATAAATATATGAAATTAATTACATATAATGTAATGAGTTAACAAAACCCTTAAAATTTTAGCATAAATAATATCAATCTAACAGTTTATCATATATGATCTGATATATAGGTACTGATGTTAGATTTTTTAAATATTATTAAAATAGTTTTAATGATATAAAATGTATCCTATTAGAGGCCATATTAATTTTATAATTCATTTATGTTGGTTTTATAATTTTATATATAGATATATATTTCATGAAGTGTAATGATAATTGACCTCTGGAAGTATGGCTTTGAGTTATCCATGATCAATTTTCATTATGGTGTATTATAGGTTTTGATGAAATTTTAAGGATATCATGAGTAGGATTCTAATGTAGATGTGCAAAATATTCTCATGAGAACAAAGAATAAGATTCTTAGTGTGAGCTGGATAGTCCACTATGTATACCATGTGGAGTGTCATAAAAATTTATTTTGTATACTAGGGATGAATGGATCATATTTGTGTCCCCATTACCTGATATTGGTGATATTCCTAACATGAGAACCTTCATACTTTGATACCCTACTTATGAAAGTCTACATGTTGACTTAGCTAATGCATGGGTTGTTAGGTAAGTTGTTGATCATTTCATTAGTTAAATCATAACCAAGATGGGATTTTTCCTCTCATATAATGAGTATGACATCTAGGCCCTTAGTCAAGATAAACTGTAGAGTGTGTGGATGCACCTAAAAAAGTACATATAATGTGCTTATTTATTTGGATGAGTGACATGTGATGTGTCCATCCATGAAAATGAATGACATGTGGTGTATTCATCAACCAAGTACGTATATACTCTGAGAATAGTGATTAAATGAGTAGCCTATATGACATTGAAATAATCCATGTCCCATGTTCACTCTATGACTTAGAAAACGAGAAAATATAAGAATGCATGTTTTTATATGATGCAGACTTGTGGTTATAAGAATAGAGATACATGTGTTTGATGAATATCATGTTAGATCCCTTTATAGCTTGAGTAGAATTATAAATTTTTTATAGGTCACTCTTTTCTTACATATATGAATTCATAGATATATATTTACTATTATAATGGTCTGTGGGGGCACACTTTATGTTTGTCTAAATAGAGAATGAGTTTTAACTTAGAGAGGTACTCTATAAATGTTTTATATTTAATCAAAAAGTGTTTTGGATGGGGATTCACAAGGTATTAGATATGATGTGATGCATGGTAAAGTTAATGATATCTTTCCAAAAGTATTTTGGAAGATATCCAAAAGGAGTTTTAGATATGTTTTTACAAGTTATTGTATATAAAAAAATATAAGGTAAAATGGAATAAGGTATTTGAGGCTTTAGTATAAGTGGGTGATTTATGGATATATACCCTAAAGCCTTATATACATATATATGATATATATAGGTTTATTTCAAACTGCATGCAAATTATAATTTTTATATATAAATAAGGTATGTTATTCCATGCATCCTGGACACATGAGCCATATTCCACCTAAGTTGTCATTTATTAGGTTGTTTCACAAGATGGAATGTTATAGAGGAGTTCCATTAATATGATAAATGTAAAACTAGTTGTGAAATTTAATCATGTGTTATAAATGTATGAGTAAATGAAATATCACTGACGAGCATCCTTATAGGCTATATAAATCCATTTACATGTGATGGTAGTTGGATTGTGTGATTCCTTATACTTGGTTGAACCTCTATATAACTCGAATCTCTCTTCTTCTTCACTCTTTGAATTGTGAGGTGTTATCACATCATGAGTGAAGAAGGATCCCTATTATATGATGAGGGATCTGGTCCACCAGTGGACATATTCAAAGGTGGGAAGATTTTTTTTTCACTTTGTGATCTTCGTCAAAATCAAAAAACAAAGATCAAAACATTGTAGTTGCTTATTTGATGAATAGTATATGGTTTTAGGATGTTTTTAATTTATTTTTATATATACATTTTTAATATATCTCTCATGAAAATCCTATTGTAAGAGATTTTGATCACTTCTAATTCATATAATAATTTTTATAAGACTTTTTTAATTCCTTTTAGTTTTAACATCATTTACCTACCTACCTTGAGCCTTTGAGTTGTTTAAACCTTAATATGAAGTCCTCATGATTAATTGTGATCTTTTTCTTTACTGGGTGGATATTCAAGATCTATTGAAATTAGGGGTGTCCAAACACAGTCAACCTAACCCCACCTGACCCAATTGACCTGACCCAACCTGAACGGGTTGGTTCGGACAACATGTGGGGTATGGTTGGGTGAGGTTAGTTTGGCTTATGTCAAGGTTGGGTCAAGTCGGGTCACAAGTTGGAAAAATTATGACCCAATATGACCCGACCAACCCAACCATATGTATATATAATAAATAATAACTAAAAAATAATATTGATTGATAAATAATTAATAAAAAATAACTGATAATTTATAATTAATTAGTGATAATTTTAATAATTGATATTATAAATAATAATATATACTAAATAATAAATATTAACTATAAATAATTAATAATAATTAACAATAAATAATATGGTTATATAACAAAAATATAACGTAAAAATTAAATTTTATTTACATTATATTCACATTATATATATTCACATTATATATTGTTATATTTACATTATATAACATTTTATTTACTGAAATATAATGTTAGATAACATAAATATAAAATTATTTTTAAATTATATAACATTTTATTTACATTATACAATTTTATATGACATTATATTTACATTATATTTCTATTATATCTATCAATCAATATTAATTTTTAGTTTTAATTTAATCAATAATTTTGCATCTTTTTCTTTTATTTTTTTCAATATTTTTTTCCTAGCCTCACTAACCCAACCCGAACCACTATGGGTAGGGTCAGTTCATGTCATTACAGGAAAATGACCACAACCTAACCCGACCACTTTTTCTTAGGTTGGATCCAAAATCCCCCCAAACATGATCCAACACGACCCATGGACACACCTATTTTAAATAATATGGTTAAGAGAGTGTATTCAAGTTATGATCAAAGCTCCATCAAATGGTTACCTTGAGTGATGAGTGAAAATAATTCAAAGTGAGGTAGATCATGATTTTCATGAATTGTAATATTATATTAAGAAGAATGAATGGAATTTAGGATACACACATCAATTATAAAGGGGAAGAGTAAAATTCATGGTTGATTGGTTTTTTTTGAAAATGAGTAATTGAATAAATATTTCAATGTAAATCTTAAAAATTTGGTTCCCCATTAAAAATTATTTAATTTTATCATTGTGAATTTTAAACATATATATCATGGTCCTCCTATATAATTTATGATGATATATATTCTTGAGGAAAAGTAAATTTTAAGTGTGGGGATTTGATAAATAATTTTCATGTATAATTTTTTATAATTTAATTTTAATAATTTTATAATTTTATTGAAAAAATTTCCCACATGTTAATTATTTTATTATTTTATGGGTAAAAATAATTTTAAAATATTTTAGAATATATATATATATATATATATATTGATGAAGGTTTTTACAATGTAAAAAAATTATAGTTTTTTAAGGAAAAATGTTGACCTTTCAACTGGTTCGGTAGGACAGGCAGAAGGGAACATACATGGGGAAAGCAAAGCAAAATCATGCATGGGTTTGGGTCAGTGTACAAGAGTAGGCAAGAGGATATCCTACCACATCTAAGAATTTGGAAAGTGTAGAGAATAATGAGACAAGGGGAGCCATAACATGTATGCAAACCCCTATATGTGACCACCAAATTACATGAATTAAAGAAAATATTTCATTACAGTACATTATCAAGACCTTTTAGGTTTAGAGTTTTAGAGAATTAAGATAAAAAATTAACTAAAAAAGCTTCTATTTTTTAACTAATGTGAATTTTTTCAACTATGAGAAAAAAATAATAAATAATGAGTCTTCAAAATATCTTATAAATTCTCCACACAAAATAATCTTCTAGATAAATCCTACATAATACTTCCTCTCATAACATAGGGAAAATAGATACATAAGAAGGGTTGAGATCAAATGATTAGTAAGGGTAAACATAAATGATAACAATCAATGATCATAAGTGATAATAATATAATAATATAGGTATAATTAATATACATAAGAAAATCATACCCAACAAAACATAGATCATAAAACAAGAGTCATGTATTATGAAATGAATAACATAAGAAATGAATGACAAGAGTATGGAAACATTATCCAAGAAACATGAGGAATGAAATCATAACATAGTCATAAAATGAGCATAATACCATGGAATAAAAAAAGAATAGGAAAACATTTTGCAAAAATCCAAGTATTTTCACCCTTTCATGTTGTGAACAAATCCAAGTATATCCACCATTTTAGTTGTGAAAAAATAAAATTATGTCCATGCATCATTATCTACTAAGATACAAATCCTTAACCAATGCATTGTAGGGTGATATAATACCCCACCCATCATCATCCATACATATTACTACCACTTATAATCAAATCATTTATCTTGTCATATATAACTCATGGAAATAAAATGGGTTTCATTTAACACATCATAAAGAACCCATGGAAGAAAATAGGTTTCATATCCTTTTAAAATGGATTCACATAAGAAAACCATTCATAATTATATTAATAATAATAACATAATAAACCCATGGAAAATAAATGGGTATCCAATGAAATCATCTAACTTTATAGGTAAACACCATTTAATCAAGATATTAAAGAATGTGGTATTTATACCGTATAGATAGAGGGTATATGATTAAGATAATAAATTTCCACAAAAATAGATATATTACATATAGGTGAACACCCTTAAATAAGAAGAACAAAAAATATGGTATTCATAGAGTAAATACATTAGAATAAAGATTAAGGTTATACACCAAAAACTATTAGTCAATATAAAGACAGTGATAGATCATTTATTTAAAAGAGAATGATAAAACATAATCCATCTTGAGAAATCAGTTGGATGGTTATATTTTAAAACATCCTAGATCAATCATAATATAGATAAAGTACAATGACTTAGGTGAAACATAATTTTAATACGTTTTTTGGAAATCACTTTAGAAATAAGAAATATCATTGATCTTTTGAGATCATTTTAAAAGATGTTTTTTTAAATATTGGATAAAAATAATTTTATTTTATAAACCCTAAAAACATATAGAGAAATTTTTAAATAAAATGATAATGGAAGTTAAAATATGTGTTCCCATATAAAATGTTAAAATATATCATTTTCAATATATTCATAAAATAACAAAGTTATGGGTCACTTTAAAAAGTTATTTTCAAGAAGGTGAAGTGAAAATTTTGTAAAAAAATTACCTTTTAAATAGATACTTTAACAAATTCTTCCTTGAAAAATCATAAATATTATCAAAAGAAATTTTTTGTGGAAGATAAAATATTTGATTTTGAAAGTATGGGAAATATTTTTAAATACCTTTTTTTAAAAACCTAAACCATAAAAAGAGTATTAGATTTTACTTTCTAAAATGGGTAAAGAGAATTATTATAATCATAGAAAATAATCCATATTATCTTTCCCAAAAATATAGGACACCGTTTATGGGAAGGGAACTATGAACTTGAAATAAAAATCCAATTAAGAGATGGGGTTCATTCTTGATAACATTGTAATTTTAGGTGGTAGAACAATCAAGTAAAAATATTTAAATAAATAAATATATTATCACAATAAATATAAAATAGAACATAATATAAAATTTTAAATCAATTAATAAAAATAATATAGAAATTATATGTTAAAAATAAACCATATAACTCAAAGAAAAATATTTGAGTTACCAAAGTCCCTTACGAACAACATTGTTCATGATGTAAGTTTTGAAAAGGGGTTTTATATGGTAAAAATTTAAATCACTGGAATTAAATATAAAATACCACATCATAAAAAAAATAGGGAATAATTTTCTCACTTATATGAAATATTTTCAAGAAGAACAATTATAACTCAATGAATGAGAATGGAGTTAACCAAAACCCATATGACTTTAGGAGCATTTAAATCCAAACCTATTGAATGAGATATTTAAATTGAACTTAAATTATCATGAATATAATGTATTTTGGGATATAATAACTCAATTATGAAGAATATAGACCACATAAAATAAATTAGGTGTATGATACAAAACATGTCTCAAAGAGAGAAATTTGTGATGAAAACTCTTACCTTGGTCTTAATTTATTCTCCACTAGCACCAGACATCCTGGATAATTAAGTTAAGTTTATTAATTTCATGTAAAAGAACCTTATTAATAACTATAACCATTTATACACCCCATTTATTATAATTCCATACATATATATACCATTTAGTTTTTTACCTATGTTCCCACATCAGGTGTTTATAATTTTAATGGTTTATACTAGTTTAGTGGGAGCGGTGTCAGCATTTATTATTATTTTAAAGTTAATATTTCCCAAATAGTTAATGTTACTATAATTTTTGATTTATAAATACTTATTAAGTTTAAATTTCCTTTAATGATCACTTTAGTCTTTCTCTTGGAAGATGATATCGACAACAAGCACATTTCAGTGACTCTTAACCAACTCTGGGTATTTTATTAATTAATGAATTAAATATTGATATAACCCTTACAGAACTAAAAAAACTAATCATTTACATATTTATTTTATATAATACCATTAATTAAGTTTTCATAACCATCCATAATAAATAATTATAGAATTATTCAAGTAGGGAGTTAAACCAACCAAAAGTGAACATGCCATCATTAATGAATGATTGTGAGATAGTTTAGTTGAAATATAATTATAACAATAGAATGATGATATTATTTAGTGTTTATAAGTGAGATATATCATAATTTTAAATAATTATAAGGATAATATAATTTATATAAATCTATTACTTAGAATAAAGAGATTATTTTCTTCTTAGGTTGCTTATTTTTACCATTTTTGTTTTCACCATAGTATATAGTTTTTATCTAGGTAATTTATCTTTTACTCTCAAAAATAAAATGTCTATTATTATATAATTTGGACCTAATGATTCTAAATTTGAAATATAGTTTGTATGGTTCGGTTTTTAAAAGTGATAAAAATTAATTTTAAAATACTAAATGTATAATGTATTAAAAATATTTTTTTTTGAAAAATATAACTTAAGTTTTAAAATGTAAAATATATGTTTTTAAATTAAAACCAAAATTTTTAAAATTATAAATTCACTTATAAAATAAATCTTTGTTCATTGAAAAAGTTTCCTGAATTTCCAATTCATACTTATATAATAATAATGTAAAATAATGACCTTTTCTGGAGATGTCTCAAGCTTGTTTATAGGTAATATTTTTCTTTGGTTTGAGTAATTTTTTTTTGGGTTTTATCTTGGGTGAATTTGGGTGAAAATTAGGAGATTTTGGAAGAAATAGAGGTTGTGTATGGATAGAGCACAGTTTTCCCAAACTGTGTTCCCATCCCAGTAAACTCTATACCCTTGAGACAATGGGGTTTTCATGGTTTGTGCATGGTTTTTAAAACCCTCTACCCTCTTAAGAGAAATCATTCCCCCCACCCAAAAGAGGGGCATGGTTAAGAAACATGGTTTATAAAATTGTGTTCCCCTAGCCAAGAAACTGTGCGCGGGTTTTTAATTAACTCAGAAAATTAGATTTAAAATTCATGAACCCCCCTATATTAGCCCCAAATCAACCCTAACTCATACATAAATTAATTTTCTTATTTTTTAGGCTTAAGGATGGATTCAAAACCCTTTAAACCTCTATTATTGGCTATTTAAATCCTAGATTAAAGATCTTCACCACCCCAGGAATGTGGTTTCTTCCCAATTAGATCTCTCTCTCTCTCTCCCACTCCTCTTCCGGAATAAAAAAGTATCTTTATCCATTGTTGGTTATAGATATAGATATAGGTTTCTTGAATCTTTATTTGTTTGATCTTAGATCTAGGATTTGTATTGAGATCATGTTCTTCATTGTGATTTTAGTTGTTCAACTTCAAATTGGATTTTTCCATTGGGCAATCACTCGTCAACAAATTGAGGTGGGTGTTCTAATTTCAATTTTCTATAGTATTTCTTCAAATTTCATATATGTGTTGTTATAATTTGATTGGTATGTTTGGAAATTGAATCTTTAATTTAATAAATTGATTTATTAATTGATTTATAGAAACATGAATTGGTAATTAATTAATTATTGAATTAATTGATAGATTGTGTGAATGGGAACTGATGGGAATTTGGAATTTGTTGAATTGGAATAATTAATTGTTAAATTAATTATTGGGTTATTGATATTATTGAATTAGTTTAATTAATTGTTGAATTAATTAATGGAAATTGTTGTGTTTTTATAATTAATTTAAATGGATCAATTAATTATTGAATTAATTAATAGATTTTTCTATTGAGGAATGTGAGAAGATGGTTAATGTTGATTGATCTTGAATGACGTGATATATTTGATATATGTGTTTGATTGAGAAATGGGGTGTGGTACAAGGACTGACACTCCAAATTCCCACAGGGGGTCCTATCCATGGCATTCTAGGGCCAATTATATTCTTGTAGATATCTGTATGGGATAGGGACTAATGATCCAAATACCCATGAGGTGTGGGACATATATAGATGCTCCAAATACCCATGGGGTGCTAGAAATGACATTCTATTACCATGATATTGGAATTGGGCTATGGTTACAATTGGATTTATTTTGATTTGAAAAGAAATGGATAATGAAATCTCATTTGTTATAATGAATTGGGAATTGAATATGCGATATCGTTCAAACTCTGGCATGACCAAAGTAGATATTGATAGTTCAGTTGTCATTAATAACCTGAGGTTTATGTGGTTAAATAAAGAATAATTAGATAAATTTAAACTGTTTACTTTATTGCTTTTATTTATTCTTTATACAACTGAATACACTGTTATTGACTGGATATTATTTTAGACACCATTGGTGGTGGCCTACTGAGTTATACTCACACCCTAATCAGGTTTCCAAATAAGTACTTGAATAGATTTTATGGTTGCGTGATAGGTGAAGTAAAAGGTCCCTATGTTATAAGGCTGAGTCGAGATGGAGCATAGATGAGGGAACCGGATGTGGTTCAGGACCCGCATAGGAGTTATCCTTGTCTTTGTTTATTTTGAGTTTTTTATATTGACACCTGACACTTATTGGCATGAAATATCTACTATATAGTTTTGGATATTGTTTTTTCCTACTTTGGTTATCATGTGATACTGGTTTGGTATGGTTATTGATTATATCATTTGGTTATTGTTTATTTATTTCACTGTTGTGCTACTTTGATAAAGAGTGTACAGTATTCCCATGATCAATATTAGACACTCACAACTAGTCAACGACCTCTAGCATACAGGGATGTTCACATTAGGTCATGTGACCAATTAGATCGGGGCACCGGTGTGTGGTACCTCGGTCGTGACGTTATAAATAATGTTATAAAAGTCATGTTATTTGTAAAAACGATATTTTTCACTATTCATAAAAAAAATCAATCTTTTAGAAAAATCTTAAAAATTAACCCTAAGATGATTTTGAAATTATTAATTAAAAAATTAATTTTTTTTTAGAATTAAAATTATAAAATTTATATATTTATTTATTTAAATAAAAATACAAGATATAAAGAAAAATAATTTTTTATTGAAAAATGACTTCTTAAACATTAAGTGTCTTTAATTTTATTTCATATAAATTTTTAATAATTGAATATTTAAATAATGGTTTAAAAATATAAATATTAACTATTATAATAAACTTTTAAGTCTGTCCAATTTAATTTATTAAGGTATTATACTATACCCATTTTAAAATAGTTCTCTAAAAGGAATCCTTTTAAAAATATTAATCAAAGATAATAATATTATAGAATTATTTTAACTGATTATTATCCTTTTATCTACTAATTATTATAATATTCATGTAATTTTAGTATATAGTGGATCATTTTAGTTAGTTGTTTCCTTAGTTCTATGTTGTTTGTGACACAAGCTATTGAAGATAATATTCATTTAAAGGGTCCAAAATATCAGGTCATTACATTCTACCCCCCATAAACAAATTATGTCCTCACAATTTTAATTATTAATCACTAATGAAATTATGTGAGGGTAATCTTAACATATCCATCATTCAAGATATAGCCTATAATATGACTTATACCTTACTCTCTTAGTCTATACCAAGATACTTTTCTTTCCTTAAACAACATTGATCATTCATACAATCATGTACCCTAATATGTATATACCCTAATCTTATATTTCAATTTAAATACCTTCCCCCAAAACAATTTGAATATCTAATGAATTAAACTATAGTGAAATCATATATTCCTTTAAAAATAACTCTTATATTTAACCACTAGTTCATAAATACACACACCAGTATATATATATCATGATCCCAAAAATGAGATAAATGTCACCATAAATATCAGGGATCACTTTTTCATTAAATAAATAATCAATTATAATGATATAAATACTATCTAACTCACTTTTATCAAAATCAATCCACCCTTTATTACCTCAACACTAAGTATATATTGAACCTAAGAGTTATTCATACTATAATCTTGTGTTATCAAATAGTTATTCCCCAAAAATACAATCTTGTCATAAAATCACACTTCAAGGTTATTGATACCATTTAATATATGTTTCCATACCTTTAAATAAAATTTAATGAAGAAAAAAAACATATATTTTTCACATAATGATCATGACTTTTAAAATGTACCAGGATATCAACAATAAATATCAATCACTAATGAAAATAGCTTGGAGTTTTAATATTGAATTTTTATTAATATATTAACCCTACTTCCTTAATTATGATAATAAAACTCACCTTTTTATCATAATAATAATATACTAAAATTCATAACCATTTAAGTATTCTCTTATATTCAGTTATAATACATATTGGTTATTTGATACATACCTTTCTCAGCTTAATTTTTTTTATCCAGTTTCAACCAAATACTAAAACCCAAAATGGTTATTAATAAAATCATATTAAATGATTATATAAATATAAAAACTCAATCCTAACATTTATTCTATAATGACACCTTTATTTCATCCTTTTATGATTTTAGTTCAATCTAATTTTCTTTAAGTTTGGTTCTATTTTACTTTTTAACCTAATACCTTAAAGTAATTATAAAATAAATCTTCATCAATGGTTCATAAAGAGAATATTATTGACCAAATCATATCCCAAAGGAGTGTCAAACCAGGTGTACAGTGAGGCCTCTTTTTCATGCACTAGGTGATGATCAAGTTAATACTCAATCCACCCTTTTTGAAGTTGTTACCCCTAGGTACATATATGCTAGATCCAAAATCCACTTGTAGTATCTATATAGTGATTTTATTTCTAGGAAAACCACAAAATATCTACTTTTCCAAAATTTAATGACGTTATCATATACTTGAACTTATCCATTAGAATTATCCCTATGGTTTTTCCTAAATTTTTCTTATCCTGGTCCCTAGAATATTCAATATTAACTCTATAAACCTAAAGGGTTATATATGACTTTGAAATTATGGTCAACCATAAATTATCAAACTTTGATAAAAGTCCTAAATCCTAAATTATCCTCAACTTATAATACCCTAATCTCCAAAGTTATCTAATATCTTCTATGAAAATCAATATGAAAACCCACATCTGTGACCACCTAATTGCATGAATTAAAGAAAATATTTCATTACAATACATTCCTAATACCTTTTAAGTTTAGAGTTTTATAGAATTAGGAAAAAAATTAATAAAAAAACTCATAACCTTATAACTAATGGAAATTTTTTCCACTATGAAAGTAACTCCTTAATCCATAATCAGTATTAAGTATCTCTCATAAATTCTCAACACAATATGATATTCTAGATAAATCATATATAATAATTCCTTTCATAACCTAAATAAAATGCAAACATAATAAGGGGTAACATTAAATTCTCAGTAAGGGTAAACATAATTGATAATAATAAATGGTCATAAGTGAGTATAATATGATCATATGGGTGTAATAAATATACATAATAAAATCATACTCAGTAAAGAATAGATTATAAAACATGATTTATCAAGTATGGAATATCATAATATAATAAATGAATCAAAAGAGTGTGGAATATTTATCCAAGAAAAATGATTCATTAAATCGTAAAATAATTATAAGAATAAGAATAATAATGTTTCAAAAACATAATTATAAGAAAAAATTGTTTACAAATCCAAGTATGTACACCCTTTCATGTTATTAACAAATAAAAGTATGTACACCCTTTTAGTTGTGATAAAATCCAAGTATGTCCACACATAATTATCTCATGATATCTAAATCCTTAACCAATTTATTATATGGTGATATAGGACCCCTCCCATCATCATCCATACATATGAGTTCCACTTAAAATCATTCCATTCATCGTATCACAAATAACCCATAGAAGAAACTGGGTTTCATATACTTTTTAAATGGATTCACATTAGAAAATAATTCATAATTAAATCAATAATAAAAACATGATAAACCCATGGAAAATAAATGGGTATTTAAGTACATTAAGTAACTTTATATTTAAATACCATTCAATCAAGATAATAAAGCATGTGGAATAAAGATAAAGGGTATATGGTGAAGAAAATAATTTTCCCCAGAAAATTGATATATGGAATCTAGGTGAACACCCTTAAATCAAAGGAATGAAAAATAGGGTATTCATAGAGGAAAGGAATTTGAATAAAAATTATGGTTATACACTAAAAATGATCAATCAAGACAAATGAAGTGAAGGTTTATTTCTCCAAATGAGAAGTAAATTACATAATCTATCCAAATAAAGAAGTTTGATGGTTACATTTTAAAAAAAATCATTTATTAAGGTTGAAATATTTCAAATGACAATGAGTTTTATGGAAAATAAATTTAAGTATTTTTGGAAAAAATCACTTTGGAAAAAAAATATCCTTGATGTTTTAAAATCATTTTAAAGAGATATTTTTTAAATCTAAGTGAAAAATAATTTTAATTTAGAAACCATGAAAATTTAGAGATAAAGTTTCAAATAAAATAATAAAGGTGTTGGAAATATCTTTTCCCATATAAAATTTTAAAATATTTCATTTTTAATTTATTCATAAAATGATGAAATTATGGGTCACTTTCAAAAGTTATTTTTAAAACGGTTAATTGAAAAAAATTTAAAACATGTTCCTTTGAAAAGGAAACATCAGTAAATTATTCCTTGAAAATCATAAATATCATCAAAATAAATGTGGGGTGGAATATAAAATATTTGATTTTTAAAATATGGAAAATATTTTGAAAGTCCATTGTTTCAAAACCCACATCATAAAGAGAGTGTTAGATTTTTCTTTTTTAAGATAAATAAATAGAATTACCAGAATCATATAAAATAATCAATATCAGCTTTCCCAAAAATATGGGAGATAATTTTTTGGATGGAAACTATGGACTTTAAACAAAGATCAATTTAATATATTAAGGTTCGTTCTTGATAACATTATACTTTTAGGTAAGAGAACAATCAGATAGTAAGATTTGAATTAAAAGAGAAATTATCCCCAAAAATATGAAATAGAACAATACAATAAATGGTAAATAAATTAATAAATAGAATATTTAAGTTTTAATTTCAAAATAAACCATATAACAAAAAGAAATATATTTGAGTTTCCAAATTCCCTTATGGACAACATAGTCCATGAAGTAAGAAACTTTGGAAAATGGGGTTTATGTGGTAAAAAATTAAATCACCATAATTCAAGAGAAATTACCACATAATAAAATCATAGGAATGAATTTAACCACTTGTATAAAATATTTTAAATAATAATAAATATAACTTAATGAACAATAATTGATTTAATAAAAACCCTTACAACTTGAGGAATATTTAAATCAAAACCTCTTGAAAGAGAGAGATTTAAATTGAACTTAAATTAACATGAATAAAATTGATATTATTATATAATAAAATAATTAGTAAAAATATACACCACATAAAATAAATTAATTGAAAAATACAAAACATGTCTCAAATATAATAATTTGAGATGAAAACCCTTACCTTAGTCCTGATTTGTTCTGTACTAGCACCAAACATCCTGAATAATTAATTAAGTTTATTAATTACATACTCAGGAACCTTATTCATAACTATAACCATTTAACCTCCCCATTTATAATCATTCCATACATATATATACTATTTATTGTTTTGCATATTTTCCTACATAGGGTAATTTTAATGGTCTATACTAGTTTTGTAGGAGAGGTGTGGGAATTTGTTCTTATTCCAATGTTCATCATTCCCAAATAATTAATTATATTTTAAGGGGTTATTTATAAAGATTTAAAAAATTTAAATTTCCTTTAATGAGTACTTTAGTATTTATCCTATAATATGAGATCGAAAAAAAGCACATTTTGGTGATTTTTAACCAACTAAAGGTGTTTTTTTAATTAATGAATTAAATATTGACATAACCCTTACACAGAAAAAAAAAACTCATTATTTAAATATTTATATTATATCGTACCATTAATTATGTTTTTATATCCATCCATGATAAATATTTATAACATTGTTCAAGTGGGTGGCTAAACTGACCAAACGTTAACATACCATAATTAATAGATGATTATGAGATGGTTTAGTTGAAATATCATTATAACAGTTGAATAATGATCTTATTTAGTGTTTATAAGTGCGATATATTATAATTATAAATAAATATAATTAGAATATAATTTATATAAATCCATTAATTAAAATAAAGATATCATTTTCTCCTAGGTTAATCATTTTTACTATTTTGGTTTTTACCACGGTAACTAGTTTTTACCTAGGTTATTTATCATTTATGCTAAAAAATAAAATAAACCTTTTTATATAATTTAGAAATAATTATTCCAAATCTTAAATCCATTTTTTTATTCAATTTTTAAAAGTGATAAAAATTAATCTTAAAATACTAAATTATATTGTATTAAAAACAATTGTTTTAAAAAAATATAACATAAGTTCTAAAATATAAAATATGGATTTTTAAATTATAACCAAAATTTTTAAAATTATAAATTCACTTATGAAATATATATTTGGTCTTGGAAAAAGGTTTCATGAATTTCCAATTCATACTTATATACTAATAATTTTTTTAAAGTCATATTATTTGTAAAAACAGTATTTTCACTATTCACCTAAAAATCAATCTTTTAGAAAAAACCCAAAAATTAACCCTAAGTTAATTTTCACATTATAAATTAAAAAATCAAGTTATTATTATCAAATTCTTATTATAAAATTTATAAATTTAGTTATTTTAATGAAAATAGAAAATATAAAGAAAAACTATTTTTTATAGAAAAATAAATTATTAAACATCAAGTGTCTTTAGTATTATTTCATATAAATTTATAAATAATTAAATATTGAAATAATAGTTTAAAAATATAAATATTATCAATTATAATAAAATTTTAAGTATTATTAATCTAATTTACAACGGTAATATACTATATCATTTTTTAAATGTTTCTTCGAAAGACATCCTTTTTAAAATATTTAATCAAAAAGAATAATAATATATAATTATTTTAATTTATTATTTTCCTTTTATATACTAAGTATTATATTATTCATTTAATTTTACTATATAATGGTTTATTTTTGTCAAGTGTTTCATTAGTTAGTTGTTGTGTGTGACACAAGCTATTGAAGATAATATTCATTTAAAGGTTATAAAATTTTAGGTCGTTACATTATATCCCACTTAAATAAATTCATACTCACAATTTTAATTATTACTAACTGATAAATGTGGGTGAGTTTAATATTAATGTATCCATCATTCGGGATATAGATTCTAATATTATTTCTACCTTACTCTCTTAGGTTATACCAAGTTACTTATCTTTCCTTAAACAACATTGATCGTTAATAAAATAATAAACCCTGGTATGTATATACCCTAATCACATATTTTCCTTTACATACCTTTCACTAAAACCAATTGAATATCCAATACATTAAACCATAGAAAAATCATATATTTCTTAAAAAATTAACTCTTATCTTCAACCACTAGTTCATAAAGTCACACACTAGTCTATATATATCATGATCCCAAAAATAAGATAATCATAACCATAAATATAATGGATCACTTTTTCATTAAATAATTAATAAATTTCAAGGTTATTAATATTATCTAACTCAAATTTCTCAAAATCAATCAACCATTTATTACCTCAACATCAAACATATATTAAACCAAATAGTTATCCATACCTAAATCATGTGTTCTCCAATAGTTATCCCCCAAAAATATAACATTGCCATAAAATTACTCTTTAAGGTTATTGATACCATTTAATATATATTTCCATACCTTTAACGAAAATCTACTGATGAAAAATCCTTATATGTTTTACATAATCACCATGACTTTTATAAAATATCAGAATGTCATCGATAACGATCACTAATGAAAATCGCTCATAGTATTAAGAATTAATTTATTTCAATATATCAACCATAATACCTTAGGTAAGATAAGGAAACTCAACTTTTACCATCATAGTAATAATATACTAAAATTATCAACCATTTAAGTGTTCTCACTTTTTTAGTAATAAGACATAGTGGTTTCTAGATACATATCATTCTCAACTTTATTTTTTTATCCTATTTCAACCAAATACTAAAACCCAAAAATGGCTATTAATAAAATCAGAGTAAATGAACATATGAATATGAAAAATCAATCTTAACATGTCATCTATAATGAAACCTTCATTTAATCCTTTTATAATTTTAGTTCAATCTACTTTTATTTAAGTTAGGTTCTCTAAAAATTCATAACCTAATCCCTAAAATTAATTAGGAAATAAATATTTCATAATGGTTTATAAATAGAATGTGATTGACCATGGAATATTCTTTGGGAGTTTTAAACAAGGTGTGTATTTAGACCTATTCTTCATACACCAAGTGACAATATAGTTAATACTCAATTTGTTCTTTTTGAGGTTATTATCCCTAGGTGCATCTATGCTAGAGCCTTTATCCACTTATAGTATCCAAGTAGGGATGTTATTGCTAGTAAAACCCAACAATATCTACTTTTCCAAAATTTTAGGATGTTATACTATACTTATACTTATCCCAAGGTTTTTCACTAGATTTATATTACCCTAATAACAATAATATTAAATATTACCTTAATAAACCTAAAGGGATATCTATACTTTGAAATTATGATCAACCATAACTTATCAAACTTTGATAAAAGTTATAACTCTTAAGTTATCCATAGATTATAACATACTAATCTCCAAAGTTATATAAACCTTTCTCTAATACCAACTATGAAAACCCACATATGAGACCGCCTAAATAAATGACTTAAAGAAAATATTTCATTACAATATATTCCTAATACCTTTTAGGTTTAGATTTTTAGAGAATTAGGATAAAATATTAACTATAAAAACTCATTCCCTTTTAAATAATGAACATTTTTTCCACTGTGATAAAAAATTAATCCATAACGAGTTTCAATATCTTTATAAAATTATACACACAAGATGATCTTATAGATAAATCATAAATAATACTTCCTTTCATAGCCTGAGTAAAATGGCAACATATGAAGGGGTGATTTCAAATGCTCAATAAGGCTAAACATAAGTGATAGAAATCAATGATCATAAGTGAGAATAAGATGAGCATATTGGTATAGTCAAAATACATATGAAAATCATACCCAACAAGGCATAGTTAATAAAAAATTATTCATGGAGTATAGCATGACATGAAATAAGAAATGAATCATAATATTATGGAAACATTTTCCAAGAAACATTGTAATGCCCCGACCCCAGAATCCAGGAGCTGGTGCATTATTTTAATAAATTGGCATGATTACAAGGAATCAAGTCCCGAAGTACCGGTTAGTTTAGTAGTCTTGGAAACAAGATACATATATAAGTTCAACATTACAACTTGAAAAGAAAAACAACACTAATTTATTCCATTAGAAACATCCAAGCTTCCAAGATTATTCCTGCAAGTCACTCATAACTAACTTCTTCATATCCTGGGAAAATGAAACATGAGAAAGGTGTGATCTCAAATGCTTAGTAAGAGTAAGAAATTTAGTGGAAGATAACATAAACATTAGGCATGATGAATAATTTAAAACACATGTCTTTACAAATAATAAACATGAACACTTTATGGTAGGAATATGAGATGAGTAAATAATGCCATAATAAAACATAGTCATGTGTATTCTACCAGTCAAATAACCACATGAAATATCAATATCTAATCTCATAATGATGGAATGAATAATGCTGGATATCATAACCACGTAGTCAAGGCCTCGTGCCAATACTACAAATAAGATTTTTTCAAGGCCTTGTGCTAAGACACTAGTTTGTCTCATGAGACCTACCCATGCATCGAGGAGCTATATCGAGCTCCACCTGTCACTTAATAAGTCCAATACATTCCTCATATGAAAAGTCTGAAACATAACATAAACATTCGTATTAAAACTAGCATACGAAATGTCAATACTTTATCCATAAACCATGAATGGTATAAAAATAGTACATCCATAGTAAAACATAACTCATTCAATACAATATGGAAGATTGTATTATAATAGATTAATCTCAATCGAGAATAATTAAGGATATTGAAATAGATGAAAATAATCATCAAAACTATTTGAGAGAAATATTCCCCTTTTTCTTGAAAACATTTAAAAGTCTCACTATTTATCAAGAAGTCGTTTAAAATAGATTTTTTAATAAAAGTGTCACATATCACTTTGAAACTTTTAAAAGGAATTTTTATTTTAAAAAATTAATTTCCATGTAAATAAATCCTTAAAATCATTTTTAAAACATGGACATTAATAAGAAAGATTTAAAATAATAAATCTTTAAAACATTTAAATTATATTTTAGTTAGAGTTCTTAACCAAAAGAGATACACATGAATACAAATAATTGAGGTAATAAAAACTTTATAATATCATGAGAATAAATTATTTCATGATATACAATGTCAAAGGATAGTATATACACCATATAAAAGTCAATTGGTGCATAACAACAAATAATTCTCAATAGAATGTAAATTGAGATGAAATCCCTTATAAAGACCGTATCCTTAGGTTAAGGATAAATCAATGAAATAATTATGTGTGAAAAATATAAATACACTCAGTATGATTTGATATTTATTTTATATAAATAATTGGATATTCACACATATTCTTGTAAAAACAACACCAATGACTTGGATGTTTAACTCAAGGAATGGAAATTGAGTTAAGATTACTCTTATCAAGTTCATATCAATGACTTGAGAAATTATCAATGGATTGATTATGTGTATAAAATTTATATGCACACAAAGGGAATTGTAAATTAATACATAAATAATAAATAGTTATTCCACATATAATCTTGGAGTATAATAATCAATGAAGTGTGCATAAATCCCAATGAGTGGAAATTGAAATTTGAAATTCCCTTACCGATTTGGTAACTTAGGAAACATATTCCCCATTAATGAAGGATCATACAATTAAGATGTAAATAACCATAAATTAAATTATATTACACCAAGGATACAATCATGGGTAGCACATAGTCCACACAAAGGGAAATAGTGTCGAATATTGCATGAATCTCATGGGAATAAAAAGTGAAATGAAAAACCCCTTAACACGTTGTATCAATTGAGTCGTATGACCAAAAGTTAATAACCACCAAATTAATCACAGAATACTATGGATATAAATATAATAATGATAATATATATCATATGTCAGTATAAAATACACCACATGCAGTAAATAAGTGGCAAACAATGGAAATCTCACGAAATTAAAAGTGAGATAAGAAACCCCTTACATCAAGTCTGACTTTTCTTGTATGTTCTTTGTTCTTCCTGAATAATAAACTTAAGTTAATTTATACTTGATTAAGAACATTTTTCAAGTTTATTATTCCTTTTATATCACTTATTACCTTGCTATAACAATTAGTTATTTATTTGAGTTCATAATGGATATTTTATTGATGTTCGGAACTTAAGTCAAAAATGAACTTGTTATAATTACAATTTTTCCATGTGGTCAAAATTCCGTTATCTACAGAATGATATAAATGATTTATATATAATATATATATTATATATCCAGTATATATATGTATTTATAACAGTATATAACATTTGGAGATAAGAAATGAAATGTACTGTTCATGGAGACGGTAAGTCGTACGTACACATGAACGCTACTTTCATTTCCATTTTGTATTTTAATGGAATTAAAACATAAATATACATAGGTATATTATAATTCTAGTATAATATAATATATAATATCATTAAATCCATCCTTTATATGTCTCACATAAGGCATTAACGAGTCATATCATTTTGAGGGGGCGGTAGTCCGCACTTCCTCAAATGAAATTATCACGTTTTACCCATAACGTAAACCATAAAATAATGATATAAATGGAAAATACAGTAGCATAAAGAAAAAATAAAAATAATATAAATATATATATCATATATAAATAAAGTTCCATCTTAATGGAAACTATGAGAGGCGGTAGAAGATAATCGAACAATCATCGTTTTGTGAGGCATTAGTTTGTCATCCACAGAAACAGTATGTTCTTCACCCATTAGATGGAGGTGTGTGTAAGTTTAGTTCGAATCCTTATCATAACAACATACTAGTATATTTATGATAATGGTGTTGTTATAAAATAAAGGAATAAAAAGATTTTAGGGGGTTAGAAAAGTAAAATAAAACAAAATAAAACAAAAGAATTTAAGAGAAAGTGTTACCTTTAATTTGGGTAACTTCCTTTGGTTTGAACCAAAAGGACTTCTTGAAGTGCCTTATACCTAAGGTAAGGCTTCTAGGAGTAATATGGGGATCTTTAGAGATTATTTTGGTAGGTTTTGGATGATCCAAGGGGCTTTAGTGGTGTGTTGAATGGGTTAGAAGTGGTGTCCTTTTATAAGGGGGAGGAGGGTCCCTTTAGGAAAGTGTGAAAATATTATTTTATTATATAGTGATATTCAGTTTATAAAGGTCCAAAACTAATTAAATTCTAAGATAAGATTACTTGTGGTTTAAATAAAATCATCCAATAATAATTGGACAGGTTTTGGATATTATTTTAATATTAATAATCAGATTTATTTAAATCGTTTATTAATGAGGTAAATACTACATCATTATTGTGTCATAAATAATTTAATTTATTTGATATCTAAAAATTATAAAAAAATTACCATAATATATGAAATATCTTTATATTTATAATGATTATTTATAGTTGAAAATATGACTTATATAACCCCATGTAATAATTGATATACTAAAAGATATTTGTTAATGTCGTTTTTGACTTTACTTTAAGTTAATTAAAATAAAGTGTCATTTTCATTCTTAAGTGGCTCCATGGGGTCCCAAAATCGATCCAAGGATGATCATGGTTGGGAATGACTCATCCAATAAGGTTATGGAAAGTGTTAAGGTAATGTTTTATTATTATTATATTCTTTTTACCTTTAATTACCCTATTTACCTTTAACCGCGGTAAATAAAAGTCAAAAGTTACTATTCACCAAAAATTATTTTCATCTTATTGAACCACATTTTAATTACTAATAACAACCATGTATCTCGTATTTTTAAAATTCAACTCACAGAAGCGGTAAAATTTCATTTAAATGAAAAGGTTGGATTTTTAACTACTACTGAGCTGTTTCACTATTCATCAAAAATTGAAGTTTTTTAGAAAAATACCAAAAATTCAGACTAATCTATATTTGATATTAAGAATTAAAAAATTATGTTTATTTTACCAAATTAAAAATATAGAAGTTGGTTTAATTAATTTAAAATTAATTCTCGTTATCAAAACAAATAGCACGTTTTTAAGAAATAATAACTATCAAAATATTGACACTTGTTTATGTATAATTTCAAAGTGAAATTAATTACAATGACCAGAATTGGATTAAAGGGTAAAAATATAATCTAATTACACTTCAAAACCAATTTAAAATATAATCTAACCATATAAATAAATTAGATTAAAAGACATTTCTGAATTTAAATATAGTATTTCTCACTATTCATAAAAAATGAATATTATTAGAAAAATACCAAAATTTCATCCAATGTAAATTTTGATGTCCCAATTCTAAAGAATAATTTTATTCTGTAAAAATGAATATTAAAAAGGTTCAAATATTGGATTTAAAAAGGGTTCACCATTAAAAGGTGGTAAAATTAAATTTTTTTGAAAAATACATTTTTTATCTGAAAAATTGAATTTGTTCTTATAATATGTCTAAGAAACACATAATACATAAGTTAAAATTATATGGAGTATTTAAAATTCAAAATCCAGTTAATACTATTCATAACCACTTTTTAATAGCTAGTTTGGTAAGTCATGGTGCGCTCGAACTCAGTGTTGCGTGTAGCGCAAGCTATTGAATTTAAAGAAAATAACTTACTATGAAATCTTGGGGTGTTAAAAACATGATCCATGAAAGTTTAACATAGTCATAAGAATAATCATAATATTTTTTCATAAACATAATCATAGGAAAATATTTTGCACAAATCCTATTATATCCACCCTTTTATATTGTGAACAAATCCAAGTATTTCGACCCTTTTAGTTGTGAACAAAAATTATGTCCATGAAATATTATCTCATTAAATTAAAATACTTAACCAATGCATTTGAGGGTGATATATAACCCCACCCATCATTATCCATATGTATTAGTTCCACTTAAAATCAAATCATTCATTTTATCATAAATAACTCATGGAAAGAAAATGGGTTCCATTCAACACATCATAAATAACCCATGGAAGAAAATGGATTTCATATCCTTTTCAAATGGATTAATATAATGAAATCGTTATTAATTTCATCAATAATAATAACATGATAAACCCATGGAAAATAATTGGGTATCCAATGACATCATGTAGCTTTCAAGGTAAATACCATTCAATTAAGATAATAAAGAATATGGTGTTTACAACATATAGATAAAGGATATATAGTTAACACAATAATTTTCCCCAATCAATCTATGTATGAAATCTAGGATAACTCTCTTCAATAAAAGGAATTAAAAATATTTCATTCATAGAGTAAATGAATTGGAAAAAAAATATGATAATGCGCCAAAAATGATTAGGCAAGACAAATGTAGTGATGGATAATTTCTCCAAAATATTAAGACATTACATAAGACATCCCTATAAATAAGTTGTGTTATTACATTTGAAAAACATCCTTCATAAATCATAATATATGTCAAAGGAAAATGAATTATATGAAAAAAATTAAGGAGTTTTTGAGAAATTGCTTTAGAAATGAGAAATATCCTTGATCTTTTAAAATCATTTTAAATGCAATATTTTTTAAATCTGTGAGAATGAGTTTCATTTAGAAACTGCGAAAATATATAGATAAAGTTTTAAATAAAATGACAAAGGTAGCATAAAAATTTTTTCCCACAGAAAACATTAAAAGTTATCATTTTCAACATATTCATAAAATAAAGAAGTTACAGATCACATTAAAATGTTATTTTCAAAAATGTAAATTGAAGATTTTGGAAAAAATTTA
Source organism: Viscum album (assembly GCA_963277665.1). Taxonomy (NCBI): domain Eukaryota; kingdom Viridiplantae; phylum Streptophyta; class Magnoliopsida; order Santalales; family Viscaceae; genus Viscum; species Viscum album. The sequence continues at coordinate 1,255,946,382 of OY728151.1, read as the reverse complement.
TCTTTGAAAAATAAACTTCAATAAATTATTCCTTTAATATCATAAATATTATCAAAATAAATGTGGGTGGAAGATAATAAATTTGATTTTTTAAAGAATGAAAAATATTTTGAAATGCCTTTGTTTGAAAACCCACATCATAAAAAGAGTATTAGATTTTTATTTCTTGAAGGGGTAAATAGAATTATTGTAATACTTTAAAATAATACATATTATATTTCCAAAAAGAGTGTAGAAAATTATATGGAATGAAACTATGGACTTGAAACAAATATTCAATTAAGAGATGGAGGTTCTTTCCTGATAATGTTACTTTTAGGTGAGATAATAATCAAGTAGGAATATTTGAACAAAAATAGACATTCTCTCCATAATATGAAATAGAACATAATATTAAATGGGATATAAATTAATAAATAAAATATTAGAGGTTGAAGTTTAAAATAAACCATATAACACAAAGAAATATATTTGAGTTTCCAAAGTCCCTTACAGACAACATAGTTCATGAAGTAAGAAACTTTAGAAAAAGGGGTTTATATGGTAAAAATTTAAATTCCTATAATTAAATAGAAAATACCACATAATATAATCATAGTGTTTAATTTACCCACTTGTATGAAATAAGTTCAAGAAGAACAATTATAACTCAATGAATGAGAATTCAGTAAAAAAACTCTTACAACATGATGAGTATTTAAATAAAAACCACTTGAAAGAGAGATATTTAAATTGAACTTAAATTAACATGAATAAATTTAATTTCATAATATAATAAATCAATTAGGAAGAATTCACACCACATAAAATAAATTAGGTGAATAATATAAAACACGTTTCAAAGAGATTAATTTTATATGAAACCCCTTACCTTGGTCCTAATTCATTTTTTACTGGCACTAAATGTCCTAAATAATTAAATTAAGTTTATTAATTATGTACCTAGGAACCATATTCGTAACTATAACCATTTATACTTAAAGATCACACTTTTTTTTAGAGTTTTATTTTTTTCAATGGTTGTTAATAATTTACAATGAAATGGAACGATTTCATTAATGTCAATATATTGAATAATTTATAAATAAAAAAGTTCATAAAGTTCAGTTAAAGTTATCAAGTTTAAGTGATTAAGTGTTATTATCTCAAGAAACATATAGATTTTATTTACTTGAAAGGTTATAGTTCTTTGGTGACTTTGAGCTTACTTATGATGATTGATGAGCTATTATTAATGTCTCAAACATGATCTTGATGTTTGGAGACGCATGTTTGTTATCAACACTAGGAAGTTTCCTTAAGGATTTTCCTTAATGATTTTCCTTAAGAGGTTTATGAAGTTTAATGGATGGAGATGGTGAAAATAGTATGGAGGAAAAAATATTGTGGTGATCAGATGAAGTCAATAGTACTAAGGTGATCGGATGAATTTGATCAGACCGAGGTAATCGAATAAAGGTTTTCGAGTAGCACCATCAGATGAAGGTTTCTGAATTATGAAAATAATTAAGTTTCCAGTGGAATGACTTTTATAAATTTATAAAAATAGATTCTAGTGGATGAAACTTTCCAAATTCATCTTACATAGTTCAATCAAACAAACCAAGAGTTAAAGTCTAATCGAATAGAGGAAAGTTTGGGAGACCATCAAATAAATGTTCACACTACCAAAGGACTAATTTGAATGTAATAAGTCAATTATATGATAATTTTGAATAAATATTTGACTGCTTTCATTCATAGTTACATAAAAAATAACCAGAAAAACAATATCATATGTTGCTAGGTAATGTGTTCTTTATTGATCAAACATCGCAATGCCTTATGGTTTTGATTCAATGTAAATTTTAAATAAAGAGAAACTCTATGAAATAAATTTCAATAATCTAAGTCCAAAATAGATAATGGTGAGTGGTTTTGAAATTTTTAAGTCATGAATATATTAATGTTATAGTGGAACACAATAGAACTAGGGTTCCCAAGAATTATTAAGTCTTCATAGTTACATAAAAAATAACCAGAAAAACAATATCTTACGTTGTTGGGTAATGTGTTCTTCATTGATCAAAAATCACAATGCCTTGTGGTTTTAATTCAATGTAAAGTTTAGATGAAGAGAAACCTCTATGAAATAGATTTAAATAATATAAGTCCAAAATGGAGATTGGGGAGTGGTTTTTCAATTTTTAAGTCATGAATATATTAAAGTTATTGTGGAACACAATAGAACTAGGGTTCCCAAGAGTTATAAAGTCTTAATTGAATTTGAATAAATACCTATATGAAGTGAATTATATGGACTTGTATAAAGGTAAATATATTAAGTAAAGAAGTTATTTAATGATCAAACACATATTTACTCATGAATTAAATAGATATAGTAAATGTGGGATGATCATTGAATGAAGATATTTTTAAATGATCATAGATGAGTTTTCAAATCATCAGATAGAGAAGAAGTTTTTGAAGTGGTTTATCAAACAGAATAATGGTTGTGAAGTTAGTAGATAAAGTTTTATGAATGATTGAACAAATGTTTCCTAACAAAGTTTGAAGAAACATATGATGATCATCAGATAGAGGTTTCTGAGATTTCCAATTAGTTGGATTAGACAATCGTTTATGGATGAAGTCATCAGATGGATGTTTTTGAGTGACATTCATCGAACTAAATTTTTCAAGCAGTGATATCAGATAAATGATTTTAAATGAAAAGAAAATTCTTTTTCATCCACCAAATGATTACATACAGGGTCATTAAACAAATAGTCTTGCATGAAGTTTATTTATCAAATGTTTCCAAACTATGGTGATGGATAAAGATTTTTAAATTATATTATCAGTTAGAGGAAGTATATTATGATAGATTTTTATATGCTCCTATTAAGTAATTAAGGAACACTAAATGATGTTTCATCGGATGAAATATGTGTTAAGAAGTTATACCAGATAGAATATTCTAAGGTCTTTATGAAGTTTTCATATATATATTAATTATGGATATGTTGATCTAGATTGTAAATAGTTCAATAATTATAAAGGAAGATTGTGATTCTAGAAAATATTTCAGGAGCATATAAGAATAATTTTGATTCTGAGATCTAAGTAAGTTTCCTATAAAGATTTGTTAACTCTAATATTTTGGGAATTTTGAATGTTATTAGTGGGAGGAATATCCTAAGCAGGTCAATGGAAATTTTGAGCAGGAACTTTGAATTTAAAGTAAACACCTCACCCTAAAATTTTAGAAAATCACTTCTTATATAAAGGGGCATTGGATCACTGAGAAATGTGTGATCAGATATAGAGTTGTTTGGATGTGAATTATAATGAAAATTTGATGTTTTTAAGGAATTTTTGACCATAAACCTTGAGAGTTATTCTCATCTTGGTTGAAGTGTCTATCAAAGAAGTACTAAACTAAGCAGGGGGTACCATATAGAGTGAATACATTGGTTAGAACTATCAAGAACTAGACAAAGAATAAAGGAAGAAGTGATCAGACATACAAGTGCCATATTGAGAAGAAGATATAATATAGAGTAGTAACATAATATGAACAAGTATCAAATGAACAATAATAAGAATAAGGGATCATCAAAATACCAAACATATTTTTCCTATAAATTATAAACCAGATGAACATGGTGAATAATAAGGATTGAATGATCTATCTATAGAAGAATCAACATCGAATAGACAATATTGGATGAAGTTATTAGATGGAAAATCTTTGTATGAAGGAAGAAGAAGGATAGTTTCTTGCTATATGTTGTGTAAGTAACATTAAAAGAAGAATTAAGTGTAGAATAAAGGAGAACTGTGACATCTATTATAATTATAAATAGGTGGAATACTGACTTTTTGTTTAAAATTACCCAATTTAAGAAGTTGGATACTATCTACATATGCATTATAAAGAACCAGTGAGGAGATAAAAGTTGGACCAGGTCATCACCAGTCTAGGGATTCATTATTATTTTCATCCCCTCTCCTAAAGTTTATAGACCCACACATATGATAGGGATTTTTTTTCTAGCCAAACCATTTTAGTAAGTATCTCATTTTAGTGGATAATTTGTGTACCAATCATCACCATATGTGATAAAGACTAGCTACTCTTATTGAGTGGGGAACCCTATAAAAATATTATGCACTGTCTCTTACTTTATGTAATATACTTGTATATGATAAGGAAAATATAATAGAAGAATCAAGTTCCTAAAAATTTTAAGTGTTAAAGGTATAAAAGTTATAATTTATTAAAAGTTCCTAACACTAATTCACAGCACCACCCCCTTACTATTTTGTATATCCCAAAGTGTTCCTCTCAACTAGTATCAGAGTAAGTTCACCTCTATTGTATTCTCTACATTTAAGCCATTCTATTTTAAAGATTTGAGTTTATTTTTTATTTTAACAATGAAGTGTATTTTTTGTGAATATTTGGTTATATCTTAGAAGAATTCTATTTCTACCAAGACCATGATGAATAGTAGAAAGTAAGAGAAAATAAATATAAAGAATAAATCCCTATTACATAAAGAATAAGAAGTATTAATTTCTCCATGTCATGATAACAAAGAAGAAAAATCTATCTTGTAAAGTTAAGATAATGTAGCTAAGTTTTCACCAATGAGAAGGAAAACATTCCTACCTCAAGTAAATCAAATATGTTAAGTGATCATGAGGCATGTGAAAATTCTTCTATAAACTATCCTAAAGAAGAATAGCCTGGAATAAGTGGTGATTATGATCAATCTATAACCTCTCAAGATATATATTCTGATAGATTAAGAGATATTCTACATTGAATCCCCAAATAAATATCCTCTCTTATTTATAGAGTCTTTCAAATTATATAGGAAGAGATCACCTAGATTGAAGAAGAATAATTTAACAAGAAGAAGAATTTGAAAGGAAAAATTCTAGAATGTATAAATATCTCCAAAGAGGTTGGAACCATTGGAGTAAGAAATGTGGATCTTGAAATAGGTTCCTTAGAGTTATAATACAAATTTCTCAATGAAGTTTAAGATTAATATGTAGTTAAGAATACATTGGAATAGAATATCCAAGCACTTGAAGAAAAGTTAAAAAATAGCATTGATGTCAAGGATTTTCAATTAGAAGTAAAATCCATGAAAATAAAGGAAGTTAACTCTTTATTATAGAATAAATAAAAGTTTTATGAAGAGGAAATTGAAAGAATAAATAAGGGTTTTGAAGATAAGGTGATTATTATTGAAGATCAGAAAGACACACTCAATATGATATTTTTATAATTTTAAGTTAAGTTGTCCAATATTGATAAGAAACATAGTGAGACTTCACAAAATAAGTATAAAGTTGATGCTTCTACTCAATTCTCATTGGAGGATTCGGAGGTTAAAATACCTCCAACATGTGATAATAATATCATGACTTTATTTAATGATTTGTCTCAAGTATCTAGGAAGAAAGAGGTACCATCCATACCATCTTGTAATAATTTTTCTATATTTTTTTTATGAATAGTGTTGGTTGGAAAAAAAATTATTCAAGTACAGATAAAGAAAAATGATAATAATCCTACAACCATGATTGGGTGGGTAAAAGAAGAGTAAGGAATATGGTTCCCCTTGAATATCCTAACAATTTGTAAATAAGACCCAAAAACAATATGTATAATATATAATAAGATCAAGGCATGTGGTTCAATGTTGTGCTATAATATATTTGAGCATTGTGAATTATATTATTGGAACAATTCTCTAAATGAAAAAATACAAAGTAATCTCATGTTAAGGGGGAGAAATCCATATATAAAGAAGTAACATCCACAGGTTAAGGAAAATATGTATACTTTAAATAGACTTATAAAGATTTAAAATATATGTGATTTATGAAATATTATTGGTCACAAGTTCAGTATATGCTCATCTCAATGTGTATATAAATTTAATAAGAAAATAAGACCACAAAACTTGGCTAAGAAATAAGAATAATCCTTTAGAAGTAAGAAAAAAATTATCATAAAAAAATCTCTCAAGAATATTTCAAGTAAGAAAAGTGAGAAAACCTTGGATTCCAAATCCAAGAAGTGAAAAGTGCAGTATCCAAAAGAACTAATAAGATGGATGGAACTCTGAATAATCTATGTAGAAAATCCAAAATTACTATCAAAGTACGTAATGATATTATAGTTATATGGACATAATATTTGGATAAGATGAGGAAAAGGGAAGAATAACAAGAAAAGGATGATGCTAAAGGAAAAATAGATTCCACAAGAAGATAAGGAAGTTCTATGTGTTAGGTGTAACATGGATGAACACACTCCAAGAGAATATTCTAAAATAATTCCATCACAATAAGTATTCTTAAATAAGATGAAAGTTTCACTATGTGATATAAGTGTTTTAAAATCTCTTGAGAAGAGAAAGTTTTCACACAAAGAAATTGATAAAGTGATGATATCCACATAGACCAAATCAAAATTGAAGTTCAAATGTGCAGGTGTGAAGTATATAAAAAATGGAGCAACATGGTTGATAAAACTATTTCAACCTTGTTTTTCACATTAAGAATCTATAATAGTATCCTTATTCCCTTAACCTTTGTATATTTTATTTTTTATTTCAAAATAGAGAATTTAATGTGAGGAATATAGTCAGTGGGATAACCTAAGGAGGAATGGATACCACCTGCAATTATACAAGCTAATAAAGTTTCTATCCTAGAATTTTTCTCATATTAGATCATTTAAGATTAATATAAATGGATCATACTTTGTGAATATGTGTAAATTATCAAGTATGGACATTCACATATGGAAAGATACATTTTGGTGCTTTATTAGCATAAATATTTCAAAGCATATCTATTGAATAGATTCATCATTATGAATTTCATAAGAAAAGTCCCTTAAAGGGGGATACATTTAGAGAAGCGTGAAGAAGCTTCTAGAATCATTATCTTATAAAAATATAATTATTTTGAAAATTTATTGAAGATTTTTTCATTATAAAAGGTATGTTTTCCTTAATCTATCATCCTTGGTTACAAAAAATCATTAAACTTAACACAAAGGGGGGTAATTGAATTAATCAATGACATAAGAAAAGTGGAATTATGGAAGTTCTCCAAGGACACTTATCCTTCTATTTGCACTTGAATGTTATTAATTCATTTGTTAAAGTGAGTATAGGAGTTTCAAGTTAATCAATCTTATAAGTGTTCAATATCTCGATTAATATCTTCATCCTAGAATAAAAGTGGAAACCCTTAAAGAAAACTTTATGAATTATCATTTCATAAGGTATCAAGATTAGTTGGTAAGGGACAACTTTGTTGTCTAAATAAAATACTATTGTTTTCTACACCAAACATTCCTCACGTAGACTTAGAGTGAAATGATAGAGGGAAAATATTTTAAGAATGAACTCATACAATTTTCCCATGAACTTTTTATTTCTTATTAATAAGAGGGAGTGAAAGTGAAATGAATGTTTGAAAAGGTTAAGGGGAGAGGAAAAGATAAAAAATCACATATTGATATATTAATTTTAATGGGTATTTGAATTTATTGATAATAAAAACAGTGGGGGGATTAAATATTCCACTTTATATGAGATTTGTATTTGTTTTCAATGTTGTTTAATGGAGGTTAATCAAATAGAAAGATTTAATTGATGTTAATATATTTAATAAGTCATAAAGAAGATAGTTCGAAAATTTTAGTTGAAGTGTTCAAGTCTTATTATCTCAAGAAACATATAGATCGTTTTTATATAAAAGGAAATAGTTATTTGAATACATTGAGTTTACTTATAATGATTAATGATTTGTTTTTAATGTCTTGAACATATTCTTGATGTTTGGAGAATCATGTTTTTATCAACATTTTGAAGTTTACGTAAGGAGTTTCCTTAATAGGTTTACAAATCTGAATAGACAAATATAGTGAAAATCAGATGGAGGCCAGTATACCATAGTGATTGGATGAAATAGATCATACTGAGGTGATCGGACAAAGTCGATCGGACCAAGGTAATTTGATGAAGGATTTTAGTAGCGCCATCATATAGAGGTTTCTAAATTATGACACTGGATGAATTATCCAATGGAATGACTTTTATAAAGTGATAAAAACAGATTCCATCATATGAAACTTTCCAACTCCATCTTAAATAGTTCAATTGGATTGACCAAGATGTAAACTTCAATCGGATAGAGGAAAGTTTGGGAGACCACTGAAGGAATATTCACATTACCAGATGACTAATGTGAACATACTGATTTGATCATACGACTAGTGGGAATAAATTTTTTACAAATTATATTCATGGTTTCATCAGAAAAATGATGATTGGATAAACAATATCATACATTTATAAGTAATGTGTTCCTCGTTGATCAAACAACATAATGCCTTATGTCTATGATTCAATATAAAGTTTAGATGAAGAGAAAACTCTATGAAAAATAGTTAAATTAACTAAGTTGAAAATGGAGATTGGGGATCAGATCTATAATGTTCAAGTCATGAAGATATTAGATTTTTTGTAGAACTTAGCAGAACTCAGGTTCCCAAACATTGTGAACTCCTAGTTGAATTTTAACAAAGTTTTGTATGAATTATACTATATGGACTTGTACAAAGGTCATGATGTGAAGCGAAGAATTTCTATAATAATAAAGAAAATTTTTCGTTAAAAATTCAATAGATAAAGGAAATGTATTATGGTCTTCAAACAAATAGACTATAAAATGATCAAAGAATATTTTTCAAACCATCATAAAAAGAATAAGTTTTTTAAGTAGGTCACCACACAAAAGAATTTTTGTGAATTTAACGGATAATGGTTTCTAAATGATTGGAAAAAATTTTCCTAACAAAGTTATAAGAAACATATGAATATTATAAGACAGAGGTTACTAAGGTTTCTGATCTTTTGGATCTAACAAAATTTTTCAAATGAATTCATCATATATGTGTTTTAGAGTGATGTTTATCATACTAAAGTTTACAAGTAGTGACATCAAATAGATGATTTCAAATGAATACGAAAGGTTGTGTATCTACTAAATGATCACTTGCAGGGTTATTAGATAAATAGTCTTGTATAAATTTCATTAGTTAAAGGTTGAAAAACAAAGGCAACATATGAAGGTTTTTGAAGAATTTCATTGGTTAGAGGAATTATCTTACAAATGATTTCGAGATGTTCCTATAAAATAATGAAGGAACACCAAACGATGTTTCACCAGATAAAATATGTGTTAAAAAGGTGTACCAGACAAAATGTTTGAAGTTATTTATGATGCTTTCATAAATATATTAATTATAGAGGTGCTGACCAGGAATATCAATGGTTAAATAATCACAAAGTAATATTGTGATTCTAGCCAATATTTCAATAGGATAAAAGAAGAATGTTACCGTCAATATCTAAGGAAGATTCCTATGAAGATTGGTTAATTCTTATATTTTTGGAAGTTTTAATGTAGTTAACAATAGGAAGTTTCTTAGTGGGTCACTAGAAATATTAAGCAGTAAGTTTGAATTTGAAGTACATGCCTCACCCATAAATTACAAAAAACCACTACTTATATAAAGGGGTATTGATGCATTGAGAAAGTTTTGATGAGATATAGAGTTGTGTGGTTGTGAATTTGTGAGTTATTTTGAAAAAAATGAAGTTTCATAAGGAAGTTCTAACCATGAAGATTAAGATTTATTCTCATGTTGGTAGAAGTATCAATAAAATAATTACCAAACATAGTATGGGTTATAGATGGAGTGAAAGCATTGGTCAGGGCAATCAAGCACTGGATGAAGAATTAGGGAAGAAGTGATTGGATATACAGGTACTAAAATGAGAAAAAGATATCAGATAGAGCAGTAGAACTGGATGAATAGGTTTTGGATGATCAATAAGAATAATAAGGGATCGTTCAGATACCATATATAGATTTCTTATTAATTGAAGATTGGATGAACAGGGTTATAAAGAAGGATTGAATGATCTATCACCAGATGAATCTCAATCATATGGAAAGTATCTGACAAGGTTATCATATAGAAAATATCTAAAAAAAGGAAGAAGATAATGTGGAGGGATAGTTTCTTTCCTATTGTTGTGAAAGTAACATTAGAATAATAAGGGGAGAATAAAGAATCACTTTGATATCCAACAAAATCCTAAATAGGTGTAAGACTTAATTGGTTTTGAAAAGTATATAACTAAAGAAGTTAGAGACTACCTATATGGGTAGTATAAAGAAACATTGAGGAGCTATAATTTGGACCAGGTCATCACCAATCCAGGGATTCAAGATTATTTTTATCCCCCCTCCTAAAGTGTAGGGGAGCACAATTAGTCTAAGATTTCTTCCTAGCCAAACCACTGTAGTAGGTATCTCGTTATAGTAGAAAATCTGTGTACTGGTCATCACCATATGTGTTAAGGACTAGCTACTCTTAATGAGTAGTGAACACTGTAAAAATATCATGTGTCATTTTTACTTTCTATCATATACTTTCATATGATAATTAAAATAGAATATGAGAATCACGATCCTAACAGGTCTAAGAGGTAAAAGGGATTAAAAGTTATAATTGCTTAAAATTTCCTAACAGCGGTTCACCCCCCTAGTGTTGATTATATCCTTTAGTGGTCCTATAAATGCTCCACATTGATAATAATTCCATACATATATATACTAGTTATTTTTATATATATTTTCCCCCATCGGGTGTTCTATAGTTTTAATGGTTTATACTAGTTTTGTAGGAGTGGTGTCATTGTTTGTTCTTCTTCCAAAGTTCATCTTTCCAAGATAATTAATTTTATTATAAGGTTTGATTTATATAGATATATAAAGTTTAAATTTTCTTTCATGAGTGATTTATTCTTTCTATTAAAATGTGAGATTGACAACAAACATATTTCGATTATTCTTAACTAATAAAGAGTGTTTTCATCATTAATGAATTAAATATTGATTTAAACCTTAGAGATCAAAAAAAACTCATCATTTACATATTTATATCATACCATAACAGTAATTAAGTTTTCATAACAATCCATGATAAATATTTATATCATTGTTCAAGTGGGTGGTTAAACTGACCAAACGTGAACATACCATAATTAAAGATGATTATGAGATGGTTTAGTTGAAATATAATTATAAGAGTAGAATGATGATCTTAGTTAGTATTTATAAGTGTGATATATCAGAATTGGAAATAAGTATATGGAGAATATAATTTATATAAAGTCATTACTTAGAATAAAGAGATCATTTTCCTCTTTGGTTACTCATTTTTACCAATTTCATTTTCTTCATGGTAACCAGTATTTACATAAGTAATTTATCCCTTATGATCAAAAATAAAATGATCCTTATTATATAATTTGGACTAAATGATTCCAAATTTGAAATCCATTTTATTTGATTCAATTTCTAAAAGTGATAAAAATTAATTTTAAAATACTAAATTTATAATGTATTAAAAACAATTTTTTTTAAAAATATAACCGAATTTATAAAATTTCAAATATGAGTTTTAAACTAAAATAAACATTTTTAGAATTATAAATTCACTTATAATATAAAAATTTGGTCTTATAAAAAGGTTTCATGAATTTTAAATTCATACTTATATACTAATAATGTCATAAAAATCATGTTATTTGTAAAAATGGTATTTTATACTATTAACTTAAAAATTATTTTTTAGAAAAATCTCAAAAATTAACCCTAATCTAATTTTTACATTATAAATACAAAAATGTAGTTATTCTTATCTAATTAAAATTATAAAATTTATATGATTTATTTAAATAAAAATAAAAAATATAAAGAAAACTATTTTTATTAAAAAAATGAATCCTAAACTTCAGGTTTCTTTAATATTATTTCATATAAATTTCTAAATAATTTAATATTAAAATAATAGTTTAAAAATATAAATATTACTTATTATAATAAACTTATAAGTGTGATCAATTTAATTTATTAAGGTAGTATATTCTACCCTTTTTTTAAATAGTTCTTTAAAAGGAATCCTTTTTAAAATATTAATCAAAGAGAATAATAATATATAATTATTTTAATTGATTATTATCCTATTTTCTACTAATTGTTATATTATTCATGTAGTTTTAATATTTCATGATACATTTTAGTTAGGTGTTGTGTTAGTTTAGTGTTGTGTGTGACACAATATATTAGAGATAATATTAATTTAAAGGGTCTAAAATCTCAGGTCATTACAATATGGGTCAATACCATAGTTGATTTTTGAGTTGAGGATACTACATCAAGAGTAATAAGCAAGATCCAGACGGTGGAGAAATTCAATATGGGATGAGAAATGAGCGGACATCGTGTATTTTAAAAAAAGTATTAATGAATTATTTATTAATAAAAATTAATATATTTAATATATATAAATATATAGTAATAAATAGTATATTAATTATATATATTTAAAATTAAATTATGAATAATGTGAAAAAAAATAAGAGTTAATTATTTTTTAGGTTATTTTTATATAATTATATATATTTATTTATAATTATATATATTTATTAATATATAAATATAAATATAAATATAGTAAATATATTTATAAATATGTTTATTTATAATTATAATTATAATTATATATCTAATTATATTTATAAATACATATTTACAATACTTTTAATATATTTTTAATATTATAAATAATTATTTGGTTATAATTATGTATATTTATATTTATTTATAATTATATTTATAAATACTTATTTACAATTTTTTAAATATATTTATAATTATATACATTTATATTTAAAAAAATTATTAATGAAATATTTATTAATAAAAATGAATAAATTTAATATATATATATATATTAATAAATATTATATTAATTATATATATTTAAAATCAAGTTATGAATACTGTGAGAATTTTTTTAAGATTAAATTATTTTTTAGGTTATTTTTATATAATTATAAATATAATTATATAATTATATATATTTATTAATATATAAATATAAATATAAATATAGTAAATATATTTATTATTTAAATATATTTAAAAATATATTTATTTATAATTATAATTATAAATATATACCTATAATTATATTTATAAATACATATTTACAATTATTTTAATATATTTATATTTATATAATTAATTATTTGTTTATAATTATGTATATTTATATTTGTTTATAATTATATACATTTATATTTTAAAAAATATTAATGAAATATTTATTAATAAAAATGAATAAATTTAATATATATATATATATAGTAATAAATAGTATATTAATTATATATATTTAAAATTAAATTATGAATACTATGAGAATTTATTTTAAGTGTTGATTATTTTTTAGGTAAGAAATTATTTTTCTGTGGACTAACCCTCAACCCACTGGACAGCCCATCACATAGTAGGCCTAAATTAGGCTCATCGGCCTGGCAAACTATCACGAACCAGCCTGGGTCGACCCTAAACTGGTCACTCGAGTCGATCAGCAATGTGGCCTGAAGGGTGTTCCCGATCCCCATAGGATTGCAACTAGTGTTGGGCATCGAGATAACCAGTTGGGAACGATTTGGCCCATAACAAAGACAGATAAATAATCATAAATTGAACAAACAGATAAACAAAAGAAAACAAACTAAACAAACGGGCAGCAAAAAAAGGAATAAAGGAAGCAACGCTACATACCTCAAGTGACCTCGTGGGTCACCAAGGAACATAAACTGCACTCACTCCGAGAGCGATCCAAAACTAAAGGAACCTAAAACTGAAAAGTAAAGTATGTGTGAGCACTGATATGCTCAGTAATAATGCCAAGATACAACAACACCCTATTCCCTTTCCTTTTATATGAAATCCAAAATATTCTAGTTTGAAAATATGATGTAATAAAATAATGTTTTTCATTATTTTCAAATTCAAGTAACGAGTTTTCATTTTCAAGTAAATAATTTCTCTCCCACTACATTTTCAAAATAGGTTTCAAGCATGCATTAACGTTTCAAAATAAAAGGAAACCAATTTAGATTAAAATATGGTTTTCTCAAATAAGACATCGAGTATGAAACAACTAAAATGAAAATTTACATTACAATCATTATTTCACAAATGAGAACCATGGGTGATCCCTAAAGGTAGCTAGCATAATTGGGACCCTAGAGACCTCATACCTCGGTGAAACATGGCTTAGAAACCACGACCCTCAGAAAACGTGGCTTAGAAACCACAACCCTCAAAAAATGTGGCTTAGAAACCATGACCCCCAGTCATTCATATGTTTAGTTAGTGTTGTTGCGTCAATCCTGCTAGACAAAACTGGGACGAACACCTATCGTGTCATCTAGCGTACTAGTCCTCATCCACCCACCTAGATACCCAGGTTTCCCATTGTTCTCTATTTCAAGTGGTGGTGAGTTTTCTTTATAAAGTAAATATACATGTACATAACACTTTATTTATCTAAAACCCATTCAACCTCTCACCACTGTTTTCCCTCCTTAAGCGCATTCCCCCTCTTTCACGTCACACAATGCATAAGAATCAAATTAATTACATAATAACACATTCAAGTTAAAAATAATTTTCTAAAACCAAGGGGGAGTGCCTCAAGAGAGGTTTTTCTTTTTCATAAAACATTCTTAAGGTGACAAATAGGCTTAATTACATAAAGAGAACACTTTTTACAACTAACCATCCAAAAGGCCAAACACCATTTGAAATACTCATTACCAATTCAAAACCACTTAGGAAATCAATTTTCAAGAAAAATCACTTAAGACCAATGGCGGTAGAAATACATTTCAATTTCCAAAATAAGGCATAATCATTTCAAGAAACCACAACCAGATTTCGTAGCATGTGTATATAGCGTAAATGTAAAACATATTTTTAAAACAATCAATCAATTATGAAATTCAAATTGAAGGCATAGGAATAGTGGACCTACCTCAAACATGTCGCTACTTGTCGACGACCACTTGAACCGACACTTGGCACATACACGCACATGCATTTATACATATATATATATACACCCCTAGCTGCATTGCACATATTCCCCGCACCATGAGGAAATATGTACAAAGAGGGCATATAAATATATATATGTCTTACCCCATGCATGTACATGTAGGATACCTCGACACCTGTGGCCCAAAACCATCGTAGTGAGGTCCAACACACTACACATATAATTTAATAAAACAATTAAACACTTAAACAATCCACAAAAACACATGGAACACTACTTAGACAATTGATTGAACACATCCAAAGATTTTCACAATAAGGCACACACACAAAAATACCCCCATTTGCATACTCAACCTCACTATTCAAAATATACGCACACCAAAACAATATCAAGCCAAAAAAATGCAGCCCTTGCATCATTTAATAAACCATTTAAATGTATTATAAAATGGCCACAAATAACACAACAGGGGTTACACAAGAAATAAACTCAATTTCAGGTAAAAACACTACTTTAAAAATAGAACGCTTCATCAATATTATCAAAAATAGATTTCGCACTTCAAGATAATCACTACGAACTTTAAAACACATAAATACCCTAATTCAGGAGGTGAAAAACCAATAAACATGAAAAAAAATTACCTCGAAACAAATTTGGTGGACTTAAAAACAATGAACCACCTTGCCTTCAGCATTGGTTGCCGGAACATGTACTGACAAGACCCGAGAGGCCTTCCGCACCAACCTAAAACATGAAGAACATCAAAAATCTAGGTTAGAACCTAACCCTAGGTTCGGCCAAATTTTATAAGCTAATGGGGGGACCAAATCATGGTCGTAAATCAAAAGAGGAGGGATCAGAGAGAGTTAATGTGTCGATTTGAAGGAGAAAAGCAATGAAACATGGTGGGATTGGAAAATCGGGGTTGGACCTCAGAGGAGGGGGCTGGCTCACGTGAAGCGGGGTCCTGGCCGGGGGGGTTCGCCATACAAGTTTGAGGGGGCGCCGGGAGGTAAGGCCACTGTAGAGAGGGGGGCTCAGACAGAGGGAGGTCATGGGAGGCAGAGCCGCCAAAGGGGAGGGGCGGCGGCGCAATGCAGGTGGACAGGGGGAGGGGTGAGGCACAACATGATGAGAGGAGGGGATAAAGAAGGAGGAGAGAAAAGGAAAAAAAAGAGGAAAGAAATAAGAGGGGGAAAAAGAAAAAAATAAAATATTGAAAACCTAATAATAATATAGCTAATAATAATAATATCCTAAAAAATTAATTTCATAAAAGAGAATAAAAATACAACACAAGAACTTGGGCACGACACAAACTTGTTGAGAGATCTCGCATCACGGCAAAATAATATTAGATGGAAAACCAGATTTATCACATTGGCATGTGGTGGTTAGACCCACATGGTGATCAGAAGAAGGATTCACTGGTGCGGGGTGGAACCAGTGGTGGTAGGCGTCCTCAGACATTAATATGTCTTCATTTACAGAATGGTTTTTGGGGTTAAAAAATAAATAAGCATGGGGCACATCTTAAAATTTGATGTGGGATGTGTATATATGTGGTCAACCCTTTATCAACACTAAGAAATCGTTGATAAAGATATATCTTTATCAGTGATTTTTATTTTAGCGCTAATAAAACTTCTATTTATCAGTATTGTTTATCAGTGTTGATAAAACTCTTCCCAATATTTTAAATAGAACCCTAATTGAACCGACTTCTATCGTGTTGTTCAAGCTCTCATGGAAGTTCAAATTTGTCACTGCTTCCCCGCGACCTAATATCAGAAAAATAAAACCTCTCAAATCCTATGTTATGTGATTATTTCTACTCCTATATCATTTATATTTCTATTTCCTTTATTTCTTACTTCTTTTTGTTGTTCATCTTGGTTCCTTTCTCATCATTTGTTTATCCTTCGTTTCTCAAACTCTTTACGAACTACAATTCATTAGTTGTTACATGATCCTGGGTTTGTACAAGGGTGTGGAATCTAGAAAAAAAAATATGTATTTTCTCTATTAGTATTTGGTTCCTCTTCAGGTAGTTTAGAGTGGTTCATCAATAGGGTATGAAATCTGACAAAATTATTTATTTCATTGGAAAGATGATAAATAACATACACTATAAATATTTAATTAATATATTTAATTAAACCTCTAATCATATGTCCATCACTGTCAGGAAAATAGAACCACCTAGTTTTTCTTAAATAATTTCCACCTTCCCAATAAAAGTGGTTAATTTATCGAACTCCAAAAAAAATTCTAATCTTTTTAATTTTTTATTTTTTTATTTTTGTATGATTTATGAATAATATTAATATATGTGAATAAATAATTAGTGATATGTATGACCCCATAGAAATGGTGAGAGTGATAGGTTATCATGGGCCTCATAAATCCACAATGATTTCTAAAACACTGATAATTTTTATTGATTTGATAAATAAGGTCATCTCTCAAATAGAAAAAAAATCAATCTAAATCCTAAGATGATATTATTTATTAATTTTTTTAATGAATTTAATTAAGGTGAGCAATGAGGATGGTTATTGTGTATGTTTATGTGTGTTCCAAAATTAAACAATTATACTAAAATGCGATATTAGCTTGTAATTATAGAGAAATATAGGTCCACCTAGTTGTGTACATATTTATTTATAAACTCTTCTATTATAAAATTGTTATTTCAATAAAAATAATTCATACATAACCACCGTATTTTTAAATTATATGATCATATTAACTTTCAAAGACCTCCTAGATACACATAATCTCACCTCCTACATAACCTTGGACTCACAGGAAGATGATTACTTATAAAATTCAGTCCTCATAGCAAAGGCCTTTTCCTTTTCATATAGTAATTTAAGGCTTGAATTAAATGTTGAAACTACAACATCTATCTTATCATGAGTGTGTGTAAGACCATCCAGCTGATCCTTCTCATAGTCACACCAATCAAGTATTACCTTATAGGTATTATAGTGTTGCTTCCACTTGTTCAGCTTTAAGAAGAAAACTAAGAAATTTTGTTTAGTGCTTTAATAACTTCCCAGCCTGAGAACATTTAGATTTAAGGAGACAACTATCATCCTCATCATATTCATCTCTTGAATAGTTAGTATTGAATTTTGTTTCCCAAGACTCATCCCTCATCTCTTATAAACATTCACTTGAATTTCTTGAACTACTTTGAGCAACAGTAATCTAATACCGAGTACTAGTGATTATTTTGGATAAATTTAGAGAATAATGCCTACTTCCATTGGAATAATTCTTTTCTTAAATTAAATTTCCCATTTCCTTCAAATCATGCTGAAATTATTTGAAATAATCAAATTTTGGGTTCACCTTATTAGAATTATCTATAAATTTCTTCTTTTATTATGAATATCTTATGTGTATTTATTTATTTTTCATAAAAATGAATATTTTATGAACCTAATAGGATATATATGAATTGAAAATGTATGAACACTAATGGTATGAAAAAAGAGTATAAATATGGAGTTAAATAGTTCATAAATTTTTTAAAATAGCATGTATTTAACCCTTCTCAAATCCTTTTTTGTGTTTACATTGTTTTTATTCAAGAAAAACTAGCCCAGAAGATTTGGGATAACATTTTATTTTTCACAGAATATATCAGATCTATAAATTTTGGACTAAACATAGGTAAAAATTTAATGTGCACACCTACTGGGGTGATATTGTGGTTTATGTATCATTTGATATGAATACTAGTGTAAATTATGATGTATATTGTATAAAAGAAATGATAATGGAAATTTAAGATGACCTTCATGATTTCCAAAAGTTGTTTGAGAAGTTAAATAGTTGTTCTAAGAGACCATTGTATACTTTTTGTACTAAATACACAACATTTTCATCTGTATTGAAGTTATATGATTTGAAAGGTTGTAGCGGATGAAGCGATACCAGCTTTATAGAACTAATTGGTCTCCTAAATTATATACTACTAGAATAAAATGAACTTTCTTTTAAAAAATATAGCTTTAAAAAATGATATGTTCAATGGGTATGATCTTTAAAAAATACATACTTGTCCAAATGATTGTATATTGTTTTTCATGTACCATGAATCACTCATAAAATTCCCTAATTGTGGCACAAATCATTATAACAAAGATGAATCAATTCATTCAAAAAATTTATGGTACTTTACTATCATTCCATGGTTTAAAGGACTTAATGATTGTTAGAAAATTATAAGTAAATTAACATGTCACACAGATATAATAATTAAATATGGGATACTATGTCATCTAGTAGACTCTCATCAGTGGAAGAAAATTTATTATGAGTATCCTGAATTTGGAAATGAGCTGAGAAACTTCCATCGTGCTTTATCTATAGATGGAATAAATCTTTTTGGTGTACAGAGTATTATTCATAGTACATGTATAGTTAATTTGGTAAATTATAACTTACCTCCATGGTTATTCATGAAGTGAAAATACACTATGTTTTATTTGCTTATATCTGGACCAAAACAACCTGATAATTATATTGATGTCTATTTGGATCTATTGATCAAAGATCTGAAATTGATGTGGGATATAGGTGTTACATTTTATGATTCTCATAAAAGTGAATAATTCATATTGAGGGCCATGTTGTATGTAATGATAAATGACTTTCATGATTATGGAAAATTTTCAGGCTATATCATTAAAGGAATATTGGGCTGTCCCATTTGTGAAGAATGCACATGCTCAATTCAGTTGAAACATTCCTCAAAGATTGTGTTTTTAGGACATCATAAATTTTTACCTCAATGACATACATACCCATCATGGATTATATCATTATATGGGAATATTTAATAAGTTACAACACTTTCTCCACTAACGAGTGATCAAAAATTTGATAAATTAAAAGATATTTACATTTCTTTTGGTAAACAATTTTCGAAAAACCTTACAAAATCAGGTTGAAAAAATAGATAAATTTTATTTGAATTACCGTACTAGAATTTTTTGCACATAAAAAATTTTCTTTATTTCATACATGTAGAAAAAATGTATTTGATAGTGTTATTGGCGTGTTACTAAATGTTCCTTGAAAAATAAAAAATGGAATCAAGGCTATTTTGGACATGATTGAAATGGGGATAAGGGAATATTTGGCACTAGTGAAGGGTAAATGGTAGACTTTTCTTTCTCTAGTATCTTACAATCTATCCAGACAAGAAAAATTTCAATTTTTTATTTTCCTTAATGGTGTAAAAGTTCTATAGGGGTATTCAAAAAATATCAATAATGTCATGTTAATGACTAATTTTATGTTATAGGGAGTAAAATCACATGACTATCCTATTTTGATGTAATATTTGACTTTAATCACTTTACATTTAATTCTTCCTAAAAATGTATGACATACATTAAACAAACTCTTAAATTTTTCAAAGCCATGTGTAGTAAAGTTATAGAGCTGGAAAAGTTTTCAATCATGAATAAGGTCGTTGCAGTCATATTATGTGAATTAGATATGATCTTACCACTATCATTATTTGATATAATGGTCCACTTGATGGTTCACTTGGTTAGAGAGGTTTAAATATATGGTCGTGACTATTACAGATGGATGTACCCCATTAAATGATATATGGATATTTTTGAAAGGGTACATCAATAATCAAAGTCAGCTAGAAGGTTGTATTCATAACAATATATTATTGAAGAATCTATTAAATTGTGTATTGATTTCCTATCAAATGTTGATAGAATCAGTCTCCCAAAGTCTCGTCATAGTGGATTCCTTATAGTTAAAGGGATTTATGGAAGAGATGTTTTTAAAATTACCATCACAGATCAGGATCAAGCTCACCTATACACTTTACATGATATTAAAGATGTTGATCTATATGTTGAATCCCACAAAGAAATTCTTATAAATTTGAATCCATCAAGGGATAATGTATGGATAAAAAATACATAAAATAAATTGTTTTTAGGATGGTTATGAGATCATATTTGTAAGGAGTTATCTAAAAATCTAAATTCAATTGTTAAACGGCTTCGATGGATAGATAGGGGACCAAATAAAAATATTATATCTTACACTGGTTTTGTAATTAATGGTTATAAATTTTATAAAAAATAATATGATAAACATAGTATGATGAAAAATAGTATAGTTATGTATATTTTGGAAGTGATAAACATATCTAGTTCCAAGAATAGAAATCCATTTTATGCGAATATGTCATATTTTGGCATCATTGAACAGATATACGAGTTGGATTATACAAAATTTCAAGTGTTGATTTTTCATTTCAAATGGGTTGACAATAGGAGTATAGTGAAAGTTTATGAAATGATCTTCATGAAGGTGAATTTTTGTGTGGAAGGGTATATGGATGATTCGTTCATAATGGCGTCACAAGTAATGTAGGTATTTTATTTCTTAGATCCAACAAACAAGAATTTGTCAATTATCCTGTTGGTGACTAAAAAAACTATAGAATCAGATGAAAATTTAATTGAGGATGTCCCTTTCATGGGAATATCACAATAATTTTATGATGATCCCATTATATATAGTATCTTATATGTTATAAGGGACCACAAAGAGGGGATTTTTATTCTATATAGAGGATCCAAATCCCTTCAAGCTTTAAAGAAAAGAAATAGATTTCAATGAGAAGGTTAAAGTGTTTTTTAATATACTATGTTTTCCTCATAATATTATGTGTTCCTTACTGTATTAACATAATCTAAATTAAATATTTGAATACTTATGCGTAAAATGAATTCTACACATTATGGTGTTACTAATATCGAGGAATAACAGAGGTTTGATCTGAAAGTGTAGAATTATTAGGGGATCAACAACATGTTGATGAAAAAAATAAAGAACTATGTATCATAAATATGTTGACTAAAATTATCAAGGTAATAAGGGTATAAAATTTGAGGTTGGATGGAATCAATGTGGACAACTTGTTTAAACCAATAATTTAATATTCATTAGTCATGTTAGGTTCATAATGAGAATGAATGTGCCAATTGATATAGATTTTTGTCATCATGTCTATCCTATAATAAAGTAAACCCTTTGGGAAGTTATTAAGGTAATGTTACAATATACTTTCTTTATTTTAACAAAAAATTATATAATGAATTTTTGTTTTACTTTTCATTATCCCTTGTAGATTTCATTTATTTTAGATGATTTCTGTAAGAAATATGTCTTAATGGTTGCTATAAAATACCATAGAGGCTTCTAGACACTTATAACTAATCTTCATCTATGGGATACTGAGGGGAAAGTAAATCCCCACTCACCAGTTATATATAAATACATTATAAAGCAAGAAACATGGAATTATTTCATCATTCGTCATGATGAGAAATCATTTTAGGTGCATTGTAGTTGATAATATATTATTTGACATTATTTATTTTATCCAATTTGATTCAAAATTATTAATTTATAAAACAATAAAGGATTACTGAAAATAAACAAAGTTCATCAAAACCATTGTACTCATATTACAAAAAAATAATGGGGTATACTTAAGAAAATGGTATTTATTTTAAATATATAATAAAAAAATTTGTGATATGAAACAACATATGTTCCTTTTTTATATTCATATTGATGAATCGAAATCTGAATCCACTTATATCCCACATCATGTGTTATGGAAGGAGGCCTATGTAAATAAAGAGGATAAACTAGTTGATGAAAAAATGAAATCAGTATGGGAAACATGTGTGAGTATGAAATAATAGTAATTAATTATGATTTATAACAGCATTACATAAAAATATCTATTTATGTTTATGTGTTTTTTATATGGTTTAGGCACATGAATTGATAATGACTGTACCTGAAGAAAAACTACTTTCAATAGATTTGATGTGGTAGGAACAATATGGTCACATTAGAGGTGTAGGTTTTAGAGTGTCACCTCAAACATATTTCAAGGAGACAAAGCTGCAAAAATATACATATCAAATGATTAAAGGATGTAGGAAAATATATTTTATTTTCAAGATATTATTGTCCAGTTTGGTTTGGAAGACCAATATATATGAAAGGATCAAATTGAACTAGCAGTGGAACAAATATTAGCACATGAATAGACAAATAGACCTACTATATTTAAGGATAGTCCTTCCCCCTAACCTCATACATTTCTTAGGGTAATAAATTTTTACATTAATATTTCTCATAAATGTGAATCAAACAAATTCTGATAACTTTATATTTCTAAATTATGTAGGGTTAAGTTTTATGTGATTTATATCTATCAATACTCATGAACTGCCTTGTTGTGAGGGGTATGGTGTATAATATCCCTGGATACATTCTATACAATAAATAACTCCCAAAAGAACACATGAGATTGGGGGTTAAAGTAACTCAAGGTCCGAACATTGAGTTTCCTGTTTTACTTGATGATCCCAATATTACAATGGTCAATTATGATATTGAAAATTTTGTAGTATGGTCATTTAATCTTATAAAGATACATGAGGTATGTACTTAGCCATTTTTCAAATGAAAAACCTATAACGGTTGATGAAAAAGGGTATAAAGTGGGGTATGGTATTACAGACGGATAAAATTATGGGGATTCAGAAGTTCAGATCAAGATAATTCAATGAATCAACCAAGAAAACAAAAGGACCATCTAAGAGTACCTTTTCCACGCCATTTTCACTAAATTATATATTAACATTACAATTTCATGTAAAATCCACATTCAAAGATAAATATTTTTCCTATATTTAATATAAAGAATAAATATTTTGAAATTTTATTACAAACATGGTTGGTCTCTAGAGTATAAATGATATTCTCATGTTTGGATGGTTGGGAGTTATAATTGTGAATACATACATGAGGTACATTTTCATAATTTTTCTATCCAAAAAATGATCCATTATGTTCATTAAATTTAATAACTATTTATATTTTCTACAAGGGTTTATATTACTACTATATAAATGGAAAACCCTATGAAGCACAATTTGGATTCATTAATCCCTGTATCATTTCTACATAAGAAATTTATTTGGAAGTGAAATAAATTGATAATAAAAAAGATAAACTAAGTGGGTAATTTGATAAGAAAATAACAGACTACACACTCTTCTTGATTCCTATAATATAGGGGTGAAACTCTGTAATCTAATCATATAAAATATATTTTTATTTTTTTTATTACTTATTTTGTTTTGTTTTTTTAAGAAGCACTGGATAATGATCGTAATCAATTTGTATACCCCCAAATATTTATTTTTTGGATCCAATACATGTATTTCCATCAAATCAACCACACATGATATGTATTGTGAATTTTTAATGCACTTTAATCAATATTTTATAGATAAAATTTCAATTATAAGTTTAAATTTGTATTTTGAAAATAATTTTGTTATGATTGGGTGATCTATAAATATAGGATAAATGATGGTATGAGTTCAATCACTAAACATAATAATCCTACTAATTTCTTCAAATGAACAGATATTACGGTATATATAGAAAAATTTAACTATCAAAACATATTTCAAAACAATTTACTTGTTTTGATCAATGTTTTTGTAGTGTCTAAAGAAAGATAATGGAAATAATTATGGATATTATGTTTTCAAATTTATAAAATATATTATATACCATCAAAATACTAGCATCCCCAAATAGTTAATTTCTAATGGTAATTATAATTTCATTAAAAATATTTCTTAATCTTTTTTTGTCAATATTTTCTCAATACTATCATGATTTCCAACCATCTACATACTCAAAAGAATAAGTAAATTTGTTTAGAAATGAGTGGTTAGATTACATGTTGTGGGAATGTTCACTGAAATCAAATTCAAGTGATTAACTATTATTTTTTTGATCTAGTATAGTCTTTGACCTTAGAGATATATTTTGGGATGTAAAGAATTAGTATCATAATTCTTATATATTATTTTTGAACAGTTTCTCAAGGAGAAGTTTAATGGAGGAAATTGATTTGTTTAGAAACGAATGATAAGAATACATGGTGTAATAATTTATATAGACATCATGAAGACGTGACTTACTACTACTTATTTAGTTAATTTAATCATCGTTTTATCTACTTTTTTAGTTAATTTCTTTATCATTTTTATCTGATACTTATTTTTTCAAATTTACACATTAGTTCAAAACACATGTCATGTGCTCAAAACCATAAAAACAAATTCTGATTGTTTTAAAACTTTATGAAAGTGATTCATAAGTCATTTTTTACATATAGGAATTGATATTACATCAATCAGACACATGGTGTGGTTGGTGTGACTCGAAGTGTGTGTTTTCAATACAAAAGTGTCATTTAAGGTTAAAACACATCTCACATAGGAAAAATCGAGAAAACAAGCTCATATTGTTTTAAAAAATTAGGAAAATGATCCATATTTCATTTGGGACATGTAGGATTCGACCTGTAACATCCTTGACCTGGGACCCACTAAATGGTGTCCTGAGTCGGGTCACCACATGACCTCAAGAATGCCTCCCCGTACACCAAAGGTTGCTGACTAGCAGCAAGGGTCTAATAAGTCCTATGGGAAGACTATACCCTATTTATCAGAGTATTCCACATTAGATAAATAAACGAAATAGTAGAAACAACATGTAATAACCAAGGAACATGCATAATCAATAACTTCCAAAACTGGGTACAAGCAAAAACCAACCATAAATGTGTTATGTTATGCTAACAGTGCCAATGTGAATGAAAACCCAAAATAAGACAAACATTTGAATCCCCAAATAGTCATGACTTCAAGTATGGAACCTCATCCATGAGTATCCAAAGAATGACTCAACTCCCAATCATGGGTCCTTTTTTCTTATCCTGATCTACAAGCATGAAGTATGCTCGGGTACCCCACGGCACCTAAGCAGGGTGTGAATACAACTCAGTAGGCCACCACCAATGGTATCTAAAAAATTTATAGTCAATATACAGTTCATGAAAGTGCTAAGTAAATAAAAATTGAATAAAGAAAATTTAGGTTCCATTAGTAAACAAGGTTCACTTAAGTCATTCTTAGCATGATTTCCAATTTCAATACTTATACCATTATCATTACTAAGTTAACATTCATCACAGTATTAATGAGTTTGGAATTTTCATAAACTCAACACATAGGGGAAATAAATAAATTTTCCTATATCACTAGGGATAATTAAATCATCACATATACAACATACTCACCTTTAAGCCTCAATATAGGTGGTCTCATAAAATGAAACCATTAGAGGAATATAACTCTGTCCCTTTCCTGAATCCATGCATTTTGAGAGTAGTTTAGAGCCTTAGTCCAACTTAACCCATGGGCGTAGATCCTCATGTCAATACCCCACTCTACCAAGCCATGTGAACATGATTATTTGTCCATTCCCCACACATATACCATACCACAACCAAACATAACTAATTCCAATAGTAATCATAATCCATAATAACCAACATGGGAATTAACATTATTCTATAACCCGTTAACACATTTACCATTTACCTTACATAGCCATTTATCCCAATTCCCATTTCTTATGCCTAACTCACTAAGCATATCCACTAGTAACCCTACATTAACCCATTAAACATATTCAACCATCCCATATGTTAATTCTCTTAACAAATTTATCATTTCCCATTTATTAACACAATTATTCTTTTCAAGTACAAATCACAATCCATTTGGAACATTCACATTAATCCATATTTAGCCCATATTCATGTCAAGCCAAAAAAACCTTATTCCATTATCAAACCTAGGAATAACTATTAATATTTTATTTTCAACACAACCAAACATATAAACATGTTCTTCTTGGTATCTACATTATCACACATCAAATCTATATTTAACCTTACCAATGTCTAGGTTCAGAAATGTCAGTGCACCCTATGGGTGTCCCTAAAACATTCTATTCACCCTCAATGCATCCCATGGGGATCATGAGGGGTTAAATTCACTATTTAGACACCCATTTTTTCAAATATCACTAACAGCACCAAAATCACAACAAGGGGAAAACAATAACACGACCTCAAATACACAAATCCACTTAAAACCTATGGGATGTAACTTTTAGACCACCTATCTCAAATTTGTGGATGAATTAACTCTTCATTGAAGCCTTAGATCTAGATTCAAACACCCCTTAAAGCCTCAACCTATATTCCACTGGAAAAATAGGTATTTAGATATTTTTAATAAGATCACCCAAGATACAAGCCCTATTCCGATAAAGAGAATAAAGAAGAAGATTAGACTCACCCGGATCATTGATCCGCAACCAAAGATTCTCCAAACATTTTAGAATTGAAGGAGATCAGTCCATTGGAAGCTTGGGTTGATTGAGTTCATCACTAGGGTTGATAAGATGATAAATATAGGAAATATTGGGTGAGATATAAAAATACCAAAGTGTAAATTTTCTAAATTTCTCAACTTTTAAGGGGAGAACAGTTTAGCTACACGGTTTGACAACCCGTGCGCAAACTGTGTACATGCCACTATCTAAGGGGGGTTGGGTTGAATTGTTACCTAGGGAGACCCTCATGGTTTAGAAACTGTTCACTAACTATGTGGAATTTCACTATCTCAAACTATATGGTTTTCCTGGGAAGGCCTCGTGGTTTTCTTAACCGTGCGCTTTGCATAGTTTGGCCTAGTTTCCCTTCCTTTCATGCACCAAACCCCTGAAACACCCAAGTCCCCTCATACTTTTGGGAAACATTTCATTAACCAAAAATAAGAGATTGAGACTAAAATTTAAATAAGGAAATACCTCCATGAAACTTGGGATATTACAACCTCTCTACCTTATAACGTCTCGTCCTCGATTCATGTTCCCAAGCATCACTGAGCTTCTGAGGTGAAGATATTAGGCCACTGAGCCATCATATTCGATTCTTTCTCCCAAGTTTATTCTTGAACTTTACCATGATACTACAAAACTCTAACCAAGGGCATAGTCTTTCCTTGAAATACTTTCTCACTATGATCCATGATACTAACTGGATGTTCCTCAAAGGATGCATCATCCTCAAGCTCAACATCCTCAACATTAACCACATGATATGGGTTGGGGTGATATTGTTGAAGCTGTGAAACATGAAAACCATCATGAATGCCACCATACCATTGTGGAAGATCCAATCGATAAGTCATTGGTCTGATCCTCTCCAAAATCTCAAATGGCCCCACATACCTAGGCACCAACTTTCCATGTTTTCGAATTCAATTGTGACCTAACCTTGGTGACACCCAAAGAAACACACTATCACCCACCATAAACTCAAGAGGTCTACAACATCGATTTTCATATGAATTCTACCTAATCTGATCCATTTTCATATGATTTTGAATCAAATTAATCCTCTATAATGTCTCTTATATGAGACTCGATCCTAACAACTCTGTTTCTCGAGCCTATAAGCAACACAACAGTGATCTACACGGCCTCCCATAGAGCATCTCAAATGGTTCCATCTGAATCATAGCCTGAAAATTGTTTTTGTAGGAAAAATTAACTAGCAACAAGTGTTTTACCACAAATCACTAAAATCAAGGAAAAAATCTCTCAACATGTCCTTTAACACCTGAATTGTATGCTCTAACTATCCATCCATCTATGGGTGAAAAGCTATAATAAAAAAAACTTGGGTACCAAGCGACTTCTATAATCCTTTCCAAATTCACAATGTGAATCGTGGATCCCGATCTGAAACTATAGTCCTTGATACTCCATGAAATTGCACTAACTCTCAAACATACAACTCACCCAATTGATCAATAGTGAAAGTCTCATATATCGGTAATAAATGGTTCACCTTAGTCAACTGATCCACAAACACCCAAATTACATCATTCTTATGAGGAATCCTCTGAAGACCCACTACAACTTCCATTGTTACATAATCACACTTCAATTATAGAATAGCAAAAAGATTTAATAAACCACCTCGGCACTGATGCTCGACCTTCACCTGCTGACAGGTGAGGCATCGTGCCACAAAAACCACAATGACTTTCTTCATTCCCATCCACCAATATTATATATGAAGATCAAAATACATCTTAGTCAAATCAGGGTGCATTACCCACATTGAAGCATGAGACTCATGCATCAACTCTTCCCATATACCCATTCCCACCACAACACGACCACGAACATGAACAACCCCATCAGCACCAACAGCACAACAAGAAGGTGACTTCCCACCTTTAAGACTTTCCTTCATATACAAACACTCTGGATCCTCAAGATAACTCTCTTTGAACCAGTTTAAAAGCATGGAATCAACTACCATGGAAATGAGGGTCATATTCCCATTCCCATCCTGCACTTCCAAGTGCATCTTAGCAAACAATTTCATCATTCTCCACTTAGATTTAGATTCTTCAACCACTTGATTCTGAGTCTTTTGACTCAACGCATCTATAACACTATTACCATTTCTTGGTGTGTAAACCAAATCAAAGTCAAAAGACTACATGTATTCAACCCATCTTCATTTCAGAAGATTTAAATCATGCTGAGAGGAGATGTACTTAAGACTTTTATGGTCGGTAAACACTGTGAACTGATCTCCTAGAAATTAGTGCCTCCAACATTTCAAATCATACACCACCGTATCCAACTCAAGATCATGATTAGGGTCATTCCTTTCATGAGGCCTCAACTACCTTGACCCATGAGCTAAAACTCAATCATCATGCATCAACACTATCCCAAGTCCTACACAAAACGTATCACAAAACAAGGCGTACCTCTTACCTGGCTCAGGTAAGATCAAGATTGGTGCAGTATTCAACCACTTCTTCAACTCTTTAAAATCATTCTCACATGCCTCATACCACTCATAATTAACTCCTTTCTTGGTTAATCCCAAAATTGGTGTTGTAAAATGGTAGAAATATTTAATTAAACATTGGTAATAACCAGCCAAACCTAGAAAAATCTAAACATCAGAAACATTATTGAGATGATCCCAAGACACAACATACTTCACTTTGTCTAGATCCACTGACACACCTTCCTCGGAGACTATGTGACCCAAGAAATGTAATTTATCAATATAGAATTAAAATTTGGATAGCATGGATTGTAGCCTATGATTTCTTAGTATACTCAGGACAATATCAAGATGTTGGGCATGATCTTCATGAGTTCTAGAGTACACCAAGATATAATCGACAAATACAACTATAAACTAGTCTATATATGGGTGAAATATTTGGTTCATTAAGGCCATAAACATTGATGGTGCCTTGGTCAGCCCAAATGGAATAACAAAAAACTCGTATAACTCATACCTTCTTCTAAAAGTTGTATGTGGAACATCAGAAGGTCTAGCCCTCAACTGATGATGCCCTGACCTCGGATCAATCTTGGAGAAAAATAAAGCACCTCTCAACTGTTCAAACAGATCATCAGTTCAAGGGAGGGGGTGTCTATTATTAACTGTCATCTGGTTTAAATTCCTATAATCAATGCACAACCACAACAATCCATTATCCTTTTTGGAAAACAAAACTAGAGATACCCAAGGTGAAGTTCTAGGAAGAATAAACCATTTTCCCTCCAATTCCTCCAACTAAGTCTTAAGTTATTGGAGTTTTGTGGGTGATATTTTGTATGGTGGAATGGAAACTGGATCCGCTCCAGGAAACTCCTATATTGTGAACTCAAAATCTCTCTCGAGCAGAATCCCTAATAAGTCCTTGGGAAATACATCTTTGAATCGATCCACCATAGGGGTAAATACATGCCACTCTACTCCTCCATCATCAAGCATAAGACAGGCTACATGGACTGTGAGTTCACCCAACTTCTAACAAACTATCTCTGCACAAATTTCCCAAACATCCCATTCCCCATGATTGACATACGTGTCTCCCTCAAGAGATGTAAATGTTACCCGAAGAAGATAACAATCAATGTGTGCCTGATATTTCACCAACCAATCTATACCCAGAATCTGGTCAAATCCTAACATATGAAGGATGAACATATACCATATAAAATGGTTCACACTAACCTCTAGAGAACAACCTTTATATTGTATGATATTCTTAACTCGCATCCCCAATAGAGTGTAAAATGACATAATCCCACACACATGCTCCACTAATAAACCCAAAATTGCCACAAACTAAGCATAAATGAAGGATTGTGTGGAAAATATGTCAAATAACACACTAGAATGGGTGGAATCTACAAGAATCGTACCTCGGACTGTATATGGTCTAGCCTCGCCACCTCCTGGTGTAGACTGGACTATGTAAAGCTGACATGCCCCTCTACCCTAAGATTTGGCCTAAGTTCCTGGAACTGCACTACCCTACTAATATGGGTTCTCTCACACCAAGGTACCATGTCCACCTCCTAAACCAATAAAATCCATAGAATGTAGGTTTTGGGCACAGCAGAAGCACGGTTGGGTCGGCACCCAACTTTAATTTTTACCATGATCAATGATTATTCCAGGATCAATACGACGATGAACACCAATCTCTATGGAATAGAATCAAAGATTTAGATAAATAATGAATATGCTCAAAACCTTTAGAGAGGATCTTGCACATCATGTTTATAATTAATTTAATTAATTTAATTAATTTCAAAAAGAAAATAATACCTGAATCTTCGGTATTTTCTTCTTTGATGATGTTGATCGTTCGGAATGACCCTTCCGGATTATCACGTTATACTTGAGAGGATCCAAACTAGAATCCATCTACCGGTGATCCACATGTTCTCTGATGGCCTCTAATCAACACCACTCATTCTCCAGGTGCTAACACGGTGAAGTGAGTGTCTTGTGTTGGTCATTCTTGATTGCTTGTTCTTCAGCCTCAAAGAACATCTCTCGTTATTGAGAGGGGCGGGAAGAGGATTCAAGAGATAAATTGTTTAACTCAACAATTATCAATTCATCAAGTGTGAGGTGTGTTCTCTCTGGCATAATAGATGTACTTATCTATTTATATGTATGGAACTTCAGTTACAATATTTAATTTCATAACAGTAATTAATTGCATTCATGAAATTAGAGAAAACCCATGCTCATAATAATAATATCGTGTCATTATTTATGGTGTGTAAACTTGCAAAAAATGGAATTATGAATAAAATTATGTGTCACAAAATAATAGTAGCATCATTATTATTTTAACTTGTGCCAACTAAAAATTATTTACCATATTTCAAATAATTATTTTACTACCGGACCAGCCTTGGTCTACTCGAACTCTACTTCCATTTATTGAACACTCAAATAAATAAATAAATAAATTTATTCTCTTAAATAAATATTTTATTTAAAAACTAGTATATAAATATTTATTAAATATTCAATAAAATAAATAAATATATTTTATTTAATTTATTTGATCATCTTAACTTGAATAAAATTATTCCACGGTCTTGAGAATAATATTTATTTCATTAAATAAATTCAAATAGAATTTAACTGAGACCACCAAAAACACTTAGTGTGTGACCCTCTAGGATTCTTTCTCATTGGAATTAGGCGGGCTTGCCTAAAGTCCAAGAGTACTATCTAGAAACGAGTCAAGAAACCCAAGAGAAATAACGTAAAGTCACAAAAATGACATCCACATACAAATGCTCACTGTGTAATATAATCCCTTGGTCTCAATATCTCATTAAGCAGGTTTCATGATATTATCATCAACCTTTATACTTGATACGTCGTTCTTTGACTACCTGAAATAAACTCATCGTTGCACCAACTTCCATAAATGGAAGGGACAAATATTTCCTTGACTTATTTATTAATATCATGTCACTCGTGATGCATCCAACTTACCCTACTTCCCACTAATTGTATGCGTGATGGTTTTTATCAGTTAATAAAAGTGCATAAGTTATGACATGTATTAATGATAATATTAAATTCTAAGGATCATTACACATGTTCGCGGATAGAAATATCTGATGACACCAAAACATGTGGAATTCTTATTGGTGGGTATGTTCTCATAATCTCCTATCTTAGAGATTACCAAGTGAGAACTTCATGAGAGGAAGTATCATATACTTATGAGTACTCACACCTGACGATATGTATGTTATGTGTCCCTTTATAGTATGTCATTCAATAATAGAACTATATTTAAGAATATTGTTATAGCATTTCAAGGTTCTCATCATAGCGGGGAACTTCCATGACCTTATCAATGCAAAAAATACTCTAGGATATTATTACATCATAGTCATGCATAACAATGAAAAATATGTAATAAGATGTTAAATATTTAAATAAATTAAATATCCATGTAATTAAAGTACAACTAG
Source organism: Viscum album (assembly GCA_963277665.1). Taxonomy (NCBI): domain Eukaryota; kingdom Viridiplantae; phylum Streptophyta; class Magnoliopsida; order Santalales; family Viscaceae; genus Viscum; species Viscum album. The sequence continues at coordinate 1,255,913,000 of OY728151.1, read as the reverse complement.
TTGGTTCTAGGACACCAAATCTTACAAACTCCCACTTGGACTAGAGCCAAATGCCAACTACTTTCAGTCCGCTAGACCTCACATGGTTATCATGTTTCTACTGAGTCAAGGCTTTAGTCAAGGGGTCTTCCACGTTGTATTACATGGAAATAATGCTCATTGAAAATTCACCTCTCTGAGAAAAATTCCACAAGAGATGATACTTCCAAAGTATGTGATTAGTCTAATGATGTGACCTTGGCTGTTTTGAGAGAGCCACCACTGCAGTATTATCACAGTACAGTGTGATGAGATCTTTATTACTAGGTATCACATCCAACTTCTAGATGAATCTCTGCATCCAAACTACTTCTTTAGCTGCCTCAGAAGGTGTGATATACTCAGACTCTACTGTGGAATCTATGACCACACTCTTCTTTGAGCTCTTCTAGCTCACTTCACCTCCATTCAAAGTGAAGATGTATCATGTTTGCGACTTCAGGTCATCTTGATTAGTCTGGAAATATAACGACCCAAAATTTTGAATAAATTTTGTTTCCTAACTTTGTGTGTGTTTTTATTTTATAATCAACAAAACTATTTTATTTAATAAAATGAGTATAATTAAAATGAGATCGTTGGGTTTCGACTGCTATATGACTGTTGGTCAATATAACAGTTGGAAACTAAATGTTGCGATTATTGTCTATAAATACAAGTGATCTTGATTAATTAATATAGAAAGAAGATTTGATGGCCCCATCCAGTAGTCTCGGGTCGATCGAAGCCCATCTGATGGAACTCGGGAAGGAGGTAGCACCTTTGGGCTTTACTCTAGACCAAACCCAAGCCGAAATTCATCATGTGAAGCTGGAACGGAATCACCTTCGCGAGAAGTTCAAGTTGATAGAAATCACTACTCGGGAAATGTTGGTTGAGCCGCCCCAAGATTCTATCACCCTAGCACACATTAATCTTAGGTCCTATGCTAGTGTTATAAGGGGCTATGTAACGAGACCGTAACTGCCTTGTGTAATCATTTAATTTAAATAAAAATTGTGATTTCTTCTTATGGTGAAGTTTGTGAATTTTCAAATGTCCAGATAAATATAGTATACATATTATTGATGAATTTTAGAAAAAGGATATTTTAAAATATTTATGTGAACCTTAAATAATTAATAATGTGTAATGATTTTTCAAAAAATGGTATTCTATAGTTATGTTCAGCAAGAAATTTAGAGTCTAATAAGATCAACTTAATTTTTTATGAATAGTAAATTATGAATAGTGATTTTACGCTTATGATTAGTAATGTGACCAAATGGATTAAGTAACTTCAATTAAGAAAGTATTAATATAATTTAGGCACCTTTATTAAGTAATGTGATTCAATAAAATAGGTAAATAACATTTTCAGAAATTATTGGTTAAGTATTAGTTTTTTCGGGTGAATAGTGTTTTTTTTTTAAAAATTAAATTAAAAATATTTAGAAAATTATTTTCATAAAATAGAGTTCATTTTTGAAATCAGAGCATCGATATTTGGTGAAGGTGAATTTTTGAGATTTTTCTGAAACAGTTGAATTTTCGATGAATAGTATTTTTATTTAAAAATTAAATTAAAAATATTTAGAAAATTATTTTTATAAAATGGAGTTCATTTTTTAAATCAGAGCATAGATATTTGGTTTAGGTGAATTTTTGGGATTTTTCTGAGAGTTGAATTTTCGATGAATAGTGAAAATACAGTTTTTGAGTTTCGGGTGTTTAATGACATCATTAAGGATGTAATAATTATGCAATAATTCTGGTCTACTTATGAATAGTAATATAAGGTATGAGGTGTCCCAAGTGGCCAATACCATGGGTAAGCCCATGGTTTTGCAAATACCACCGATGAGGTGTCCCTTGGCAATTAATGCTTTGTCCCCTCACTTCTCCTATAAATACCAAGTCATTCCCTCATTAATTTAATTTCCAAATCCTCCCCAACAAATTTATGGTCTCTTTACCTATCAAGGATTCCTCCCAATGTGCCTTCAAGACTCCCAAGGTCCCGAACTTCATTCTTTCGAAGTTACTCTTCAAGGTAAGGGAATCTTTCACCCTCCTCTTTTAAGCCATGACTTCCTTTATGTTGTGTCTTCTAGTTTCCATCTATTTTTGTTGAGGGTATGTTCTTATATGTTCTCTTTACTGTCCATTTCATTTCTAATTTTTTAGAGACCCTTTCCACTCTCATCAATTTGTTTTCTGAATTTTTATGTGACGCCGTTAGGCGTCCGAATTTTTCGTAAAAGAAATCGCGTCTTCTCTTTTCTTTCATGTTTCCTTTTCATGTGGTATGTCATTCAAATTTCCATACCATGTTATTATATCCATGTTATTATGTATTTATATTTTATTATAAGTTATTTATTATTGGGTTACTCTTGTACCCTCTCTTTTCAATGTTTTCTAAAACCATGTTATATAGTCTTTATGCTGCAGAAATTTTGCCTCAAAATTTCTATCTCTTTCTCTCCAGAAATTCTCTTGTTTTATTTACATGAATACCAAGACATATTTAGTTTCTTTGGATGTTCATAAATATATAAAGATGATTTATTTGATTCTGGAATTGACATACATATAACCCTCACTCCCTTTCCATGGGTTATAAATGACATAATGATCTTATTTTTAAGCTCTTTTTAAACGTCACGGTTTTGACATGAAACCCATTTCTTTGATTCCATTTGTGTTATTTATGAAATGATTTATTATGATCTATGTGTCTCTAATGAAATTAAATACATGTTAAGGGTGCAACTTGATAGCGCTCCAATGCATTGGGTAAAGAATTAATCTCTAGAGATGACAAGTTTTACGATACCTTGGTGAATAACCTTGGTAATTTTTATGACACCTTGGGGATGGACCTTGGTGATATGTTCGTGAATGTATAAATGAAATTTTTTAGCCACATATTCAAGTTATGTTCCAAGTTATTTTTTTATGATATGCATATTCTTCCATTTCTCATGTCTTCATGTCTTTATTCAAGTTCTTATTGATATCACAAGTACATTGACTCCCTTGTTTACCCTTATTGGGCCTTCTGCTCACCCTTTCCTTTGATGTCTATCTCTAGGATATGAGATGCAGTAAATGTACATAGGATGAACCTATTATGAAGCCTTAAAAGTGGTTGAGAAGAATTTTTTATGTTTTTCTCATGTTTTATGTTCCTTATTTACAAGACACTAGATTTTAAAGATCCTCTATTTGTAAAATGTAATGAAAAGTTATGTATTAAAAAGGCGGGATTCCATAGTTGGTATCAAAGGATATTTTAGTTATTTATGGAAATTAGGATATGAAAACTTTAGGAATAACCCTATAGAAAATTTTAAATATAGGAAATATTCCTGGTATTTTGGTGAGTATTGAGTAAGTGGTTTATCAAAAAAATACATCTCTGTCTGGATACGAGCAGGTAGAGGTGGCTCTGGCACAGATGTACATAGGGGTAAAACCCAAAAGCACCGCTTTGAGATAGACTCGAACGGGAACTGGTACACGACAATGGGATTTTCTTCACTCTTGGTTACGACACTCCCGGGGGATATGTTTGGTTAATCGCAAGCGTTTTATGAATCATTATGAAGGAATTATAGAAAAATTTAATTGTCTAAGCATGATGTTTTAAGACATAAAATCCTTTTTAGTTAAAATATTCATAAATGAAATAAGTTTCTCACTAAGGATTAATTCTTATAGAAAATGTCCCCATTGTCTAGGAATACGTTAATGTATTTCCTGAGAATTTACCCAAACCTCCCCCATAAAGAGAGGTAGAGTTCTCCATTGAACTCATACCTGGATCTCATCTGATATCAAAGACCCCCTATAGGATGGAAAATGTGGAGCTAGAGGAATTAAAGAAACAACTCCAAGATCTTTTGGATAATGGGTTTATGCGACCAAGTGTGTCTAATTGGGGAGCACCAGTTCTCTTTGTGAAGAAGAAGGATGGATCGATGTAGCTATGCATTGATTATAGAGAACTGAATGGGATCACAGTGAAGAACAAATACCATCTTCCAACAATTGATGACTTATTTGACCAACTTCATGGGGCTCAATTATTCTCTAAGATTGATCTGCGTTCTGGTTATCATCAATTGAGGGTGAAGAATGATGATATTCCAAACACTTCCTTCCGATCAAGATATAGGCATTATGAGTTTTTTGTTATGCCCTTCAGACTGACTAATGCACCTGCTATTTTTATGGATCAAGAATAAGTTGGTTTTGGAAACTTATGTTTTATCGTATGGATATCCTTTGTATAGGGAAATGATTTGGTGATTAAATGATAAAGGTTATTTTGGACGATGTTTTCTCTTTTTGAATACTATATTCCTAAGGAAAATAAAATAATACAGGATTTAAATTGAGTAGGAATGGTTGAATTTTTTTTGTAAGAATTTATGTATTTATTGTGGACATATGGTGATTTGGGTTATTTCTAGAAAATGATGAACCTAGAATAGAGAATATGTGAATATGTTAATTACACTTTAGTATGAGACTTTAATAGTAGTCGATGTTATTTGTAGATAAATGTTAAGATTTATTGGGGAAGACTATTTGATTAAATCCTTCTTAGTTTTGGGTTCCAATCTTAGTTTGGATTATTCTGAAGAATTTTAAGGATGATTGTGTATTGAATGGTCTTTCTGGGACTTTGGGTACTTTTTGTTGAATTTTGGAGATTAATAGTCATATTTATTTTTATAAAGGATTATCCTTTTTGGGGATTATATGATCTCGTACTAACCATTTTAGTTTTAGTTGATGACTAAAGACAAGGGAAATATATAGTTCCTCTTTTGTGGATTATGTGATTCTCTAGAAGATGATTCTTGTGCTTTTGATGAGACAAAGTCTTTTTGAATGCTAATTGTTTGGAGAAAATATTATTCTTGGTGGAAATTATTAAGGGATGAAACTCTACTTGAAGGTAAGTATATTTCCGTATGTTTTTATTCTATATAGTAAATGAATTCCTCAAAATTATTAAAAGGAACGTAAAACAAAAACGTTGTTGGTTTATGTTTCCTACTGGGTAATCAAAGACCATTTAACAAATCAAAAGTTTGTGATCTTCTTGTGGTTAATTTTCTCCTAATCATGTTTTCTATCACTCTCCATCAAAACTTGACCCTTTGTTTTCTCTTCCATATCCATGTTTTCCTACATGGAATCCTAGTATGGGTTAACTCAGGTGACCTTTGTACTTCCCTTTCTTTCTTTTAAAGTAATAGTTTTACTGACACTTTTTCCAATGTGGGACTTTCAACGAAATTTCCAAGCCCAATTTTAAAATTGTGAGGACGCAATTTCTTAAGGGAGAAGAATGTAACGACCCAAAATTTTGAATAAATTTTTTTTCCTAACTTTGTGTGTGTTTTTATTTTATAATCAAAAAAACTATTTCATTTAATAAAATGAGTATAATTAAAATGAGACTGTTGGGTTTCAACTCCTATATGATCGTTGGTCAATATAACCGTTGGAAACTAAATGTTGTGATTATTGTCTATAAATACAAGTGATCTTGATTAATTAATATAGAAAGAAGATTTTATGGCCCCATCCAGTAGTCTCGGGCCGATCGAAGCCCATCTGATGGAACTCGAGAAGGAGGTAGCACCTTTGGGCTTTGCTCTGGACCAAACCCAAGACAAAATTCATCGTGTGAAGCTGGAACAGAATCACCTTTGCGAGAGGTTCAAGATGATATAAATCACTAATCGGGCAATGTTGGCCAAGCCGCCCTAAGATTCTATCACCCTAGTACACCTTACTCTTAGGTCCTATGCTGGTGTTATAAGGGGCTTTGTAACGAGACCGTAACTGCCTTGTGTAATCATTTGATTTAAATAAAAATTGTGATTTCTTCTTATGGTGAATTTTGTGAATTTTCAAATGTCTGGATAAATATAGTATGCATATTATTGATGAATTTTAGAAAAAGGATATTTTAAAATATTTATTTAAACCTTAAATAATTAATAATGTGGAATGATTTTCAAAAAATGGTCTTCTACAGTTATGTTCAGTAAGAAATTTAGAGTCTAATAAGATCAACTTAATTTTTGATGAATAGTAAATTATGAATAGTGATTTTACGCTTATGATTAGTAATGTGACCAAATGGATTAAGTAACTTCAATTAAGAAAGTATTAATATAATTTAGGCACCTTGATTAAGTAATGTGATTCAATAAAATAGGTAAATAACTTTTTCAGAAATTATTGGTTAAGTATTAGTTTTTTCAGGTGAATAGTGTTTTTTATTTAAAAATTAAATTAAAAATATTTAGAAAATTATTTCCATAAAATGGAGTTCATTTTTGAAATCAGAGCATCGATATTTGGTTAAGGTGAATTTTTGGGATTTTTTTGAAACAGTTGAATTTTCGGTGAATAGTGTTTTTATTTAAAAATTAAATTAAAAATATTTAGAAAATAATTTTCATAAAATGGAGTTCATTTTTGAAATCAGATCATCAATATTTTTTTCAGGTGAATTTTTGGGATTTTTCTAAGTTGAATTTTCGATGAATAGTGAAAATACAGTTTTTGAGTTTCGGGTGTTTAATGACATCATTAAGGATGTAATAATTATGCAATAATTCTGGTTGACTTATGAATAGTAAGATAAGGTATGAGGTGTCTTAAGTGGCCAATACCATGGGAAGATACCATGGTAAAGCCCATGGTTTTTTCAATACCACCGATGAGGTGTCCCTTGGCAATTAATGCTTTGTCCCCTCACTTATCCTATAAATACCAAGCCATTCCCTCATTCATTTCGTTTCAAAATCCTCCCCAACGAAGTTCTATTCTCTTTACCTCTCAAGGAGTCCTCCCAAGGTTCCCTCAAGCCTCCCAAGGTCCCAACCTTCATGCTTTTGAAGTTACTCTTCAAGGTAAGGGAATCTTTCACCCTCCTCTTTTAAGCTATGACTTCCTTTATGTTGTGTCTTCTAGTTTACATCTATTTTTATTGAGGGTATGTTCTTATATTTTCTCCTAACTATCCATTTCATGTCTAATTTTTGATAGACCCTTTCTGCTCTCAACAATTTATTTTCTAAATTTTTATGTGACGCCATTAGGCTGCCGAATTTTTCGTAAAAGAAATCACGTCTTCTCTTTTCTTTCCTGTTTCCTTTTCATGTGGTATGTCATTAAAATTTCCATACCATGTTCCTATATCCATGTTATTATTTATTTATATTTTATTATAAGTTAAATATGAGTGGGTTACTATTGTACCCTCTCTTTTCAATGTTTTCTAAAACCATGTTATATAGCCGTTATGCTGCAGAAATTTCGCCTCAAAATTTCTATTTCTTTCTCTCCAGAAATTCTCTTGTTTTATTTACGTGAATACCTAGACCTATTTAGTTTCTTTGGTTGTTCATAAATATATAAATATTATGTATTTTATTCTGTAATTGGAATACATATAACCCTCACTCCCTTTCCATGGGTTATAAATGACATAATGATCTTATTTTTAAGCTCTTTTTAAACGTCACGATTTTGACATGAAACCCATTTATTTGATTCCATTTGGTTTATTTATGAAATGATTGATTATGATCTATATGGATCACATGAAATTAAAGACATATTAAGGGTTTGCCCTAATAGCGCTCTAATGCATTGGGTAAAGAATTAATCTCTAGAGATGACAAGTTTTACGATACCTTGGTAATTTTTATGACACCTTGGGGATGGACCTTGGTGATATGTTCATGAATGTCTAAATTAAATGTTTTAGCCACATATTCAAGTTATGTTCCAAGTTATTTTCTTTATGATATTCCTATCCTTCCATTTCTCATGTCTTCATGTCTTTATTCAAGTTATTATTGATATCACAAGTACATTGACTCCCTTGTTTACCCTTATTGGGTCTTCTGCTCACCCTTTCCTTTGATGTATGTCTCCAGGATATGAGATGCAATAAATTTACATAGGATGAACCTATGATGAAGACTTACAAGTGGTTTAGAAGAATATTTTATGTTGTTCTCATGTTTTATGTTCCTGATTTCTAAGACACTAGACTTTAAAGATCCTCTGTTTGTAAAATGTAATGAAAAGTTATGTATTAAAAAGGCGGGATGCCATAGGAAACTAGAATCTGCATATCCTTTGATAACTAGTTCCTCATCTCCTCAATAAACTAGGAACATATCCTTAGTACGCCTCAGATACTTTAGGATAGTCTTAACTACCATCTAATGGCGGTCACCAGGGTCAACTTGATATTTGCCTACTGCACTTAATGCATAGGCAACATCCAGCATAGTACATAGCATAGAATACATGACTGACCCAATAATTAATGCATATAGAGTCCTTGCCATTATCATTATTTTCTCATGTGTCTGAGGATATATTTTCTTGGAAATATTAATTCCATGTGATGCTAGAAACAATCCCCCCTTGGATTGTTCCATACTGAATCTCTTCAGTATCTTATCAATGTATGACTTTGACTTATGCTTATAAATATCTTGGATCTATCACAATGGATCTTGATCCTAAGAATATATGCTGCCTTTCCCAAGTCCATTATGTAGAAGAATTGATTCAACCATGCTGTAACTGACTATAATACTGGTATCTCATTTTCAATAAGTAATATGTCATCAACATATACTATAAGTAAAATGATTGCACTCCCACTAAACTGTTTGTAGACACAAGGCTCACATTCATTCTTGATAAAATCAAATTTCTTTATGGATTCATCAAAATGAATGTTCCATGACCTGGATGATTTATTTAATCCATAAATGGATTTTTGCAACTTACATGCCTTATTGGCATCCTTTTGAGTCATAAATCCTTCAGGTTGTGTCATGTAGACATCTTCCTGAAGGTTCCCATTAAGGAATTTCGTTTTGACATCCATTTTCCAAATCTCATAGTCATGGTAAGTAGTAATGGCAAATAGAATTATGATGGATTTCAGCATTGCAACTGGTGAAAAGGTTTCATCGTAGTCAATGCCTTGACATTGTTTGAACCCTTTTGCAACCATTCGTGCCTTTTAGGTACTGAATTGTCCTTCCATGTCCATTTTATTCTTGAATACCCATTTGAAACCAATAGTATTTACATCAAATGTATGATATACCAAAATCCAAACTTGGTTTTGTTATATGTAATCCATTTCATAATTCATGGCTTCTTGCCACTTGGAAACATATGTTCCACTTACTACTTCCTTGTAGGTTAGAGGATCATTATTATAAACTAATAATGAGTCACCATCCTCAGTAACTAGAAAGTTGTACCTTTCCGGTTATCTAACCTCTATTGTACTCCTACGCAGTACTTGTGTCTCTAGAATAGTTCTTTCTTCCACAGGGATTTGTGGAATCTACTCCTGTACCAACTCTTGTATACCTTGAGCCTCAATTTCATCAAAGTCTATCTCATTCCCACTATCTCTTTTGGAGATGTTCTCCCTCTCAAGGAATATGGCATGTCTTTCCACTATAACCTTTTTTTCTGAGGGGTTGTATAGGTAATATCCTCTTATTTATTTGGGGTATCCTATAAAGGTACACTTTGTGCCTTAGAATGCAATTTTGTTACCTGAAGAGGCCTTAACAAATTCATCGCTTCCCCACACATGTAAATTAGATAACATGGATTTCTTTCCACTACAGAACTCATATGAAATACTATTTATTGACTTGGTTTAGTATGTGTGTCTTTGTTTGTGATGCATATCCCCAAAAGGATAATGGAAGACTCCCATGACTCGTCATTGATCTCATTATGTCCAACAGGATGTGGTTCCTCCTTTCTCTCACACCATTCCACTAGGGCATGTAAGTAGGAGTGAGTTGGGATAGGATCCCAAACTCCCGTAAGTAATCAATGAAGTCTTGATTAAGATATTATCCACCTCGATCTGAGCAAAGTTTCTTAATCTTCTTACCAATTTGGTTCTCAACTTCATTCTTGTATTCTTTGAACTTATCAAAAGAATCCAAATTATACCTCATTAAGTAGATATATCCATATCTACTAAAATCATCAGTAAAAATTATGAAGTATGAGTACCCTCCCCTTGCTTCAATTGGAAATGGTTCACACACATTGGTATGAACCAATTAAAGAAGTTCTTTAGCCCTTTCACTTTTCCCACTAAATGAAGATTTGGTCATCTTTCCTTGTAAACATGCATGACATATGCCAAGTGGTTTTAGTTAGAAAGAATCTAAATATACATCTTGATGTAACTTTGTCAAGTGTTTCTCATTTACATGTCCTAACTGGTGATGCCAATGTTGAGTGTGGTATGGGTCATGTGAAGTATCTTTGTTATTGATTTCCATTACTTGGTTTTTTTAATCCAACATGTAAATACTGTTGTATAAATGTGATCTACCAAAACAAATTTTATCTTTGTAAAATAAGCAACATTCATTTCCAAACTTGAAAACAAAACCATATGTATATAATCTAGATACATAAATAATAATTTTAGTAACAGAAAGAACATAATAACAACCCTTTAAAACCAAGATCATCCTAGTTGGCAATGTGAGGTGGTAGTCCTTGATAGATATAACAGCAAGTTTGGATCCATTGGATGCTCGCAGATCTACCTCCCTTCAGTCAATCTTCCTGAATCTACTTGGTTCCTATATTTGGATACATATGTGAGAACCATAAGCTATATCTAATACCCATTTTGTAGAAAAATATAGATTTCATTCGATAAAAACACACCTGAAGAATCCCCTTACTTCTTAGGCTGGGTGAAGTTCTTCTTTCAGTGGCCTTTCTTTCCACATGCGAAACAAACAACCTCATGTTCCCTTGCCTCCCCTTTGATCTTCCTTTTCTTGTAAGGCCATGAAGAAGCTTTGAGCTTAAATCTCTTTGCCTTCCCTTTCCTCTTATTCACCATAAGGATAGAAGGATTTTATCACTTCATATATTTTTCCACTTGGAGAATGAGGATAAGAAGATCATATAGAGACTTCTCAATGTTGTTCATGTTAAAATTAACAACAAAGCTAGAGAAGCTCTGAGGGAGTGATGTGAGAATGAGATCGGTGCTCGGTTCTTCAGGGAGTTTAAACCCTATAACCTAAAGGCGCTCAATGTAGCCAATGATCATGACTACATGAGGCCCATCTGGGGCACCCTCTCCAAGTTTACTCTAAAAGAGTGCCTTGGAGATCTCAAACCTTTCATGTCTTTCTCTCTCCTGGTAAAGACCATAGAGGTGATCGAGCATGCTATACGCATCCATGTTTTCATGAGACTTCATGAGCTTACTATACATTGATGATAGCATAAAATATTAAACATAGACCGCATCATTCATATGTTTCTCATAGACCAGGGAATCCTCATTACTCGCCTCTTTGTCAGGCGGATCAGGTAATGCTAACTCCAACACATAAGACTTCTATTCATGGCATAGGAATACCTAAAGGCATCTAAACCATTCCTGGAAGTTACTGTCAATGAGGATGTTGTATTTATCTATAATTTATCTTAGGGATAGTGTGGTTGATGATCTTGTCCTTTTTTATTCTATAATTAAAATATCATATCATTAGTACTTTATTGATTATATTTTTATGAGAAATAATAAATTAAGTCTACCACTATTTTATCAAATCCCAATGGCCCTCACCATTTAACTCGAAATTTCTAGTTTCCATGACATTATAGTGGAAAGGATCCATATTACCCTTCGCATAACCCAACAAAGGTTGATCAAGATATTTGAAGGTATTTAGGTAGGTAGGTCGTTGCCAACTATGGGCTTACATCTCCTTGATCTGTTGAGTGGACTCCTCAATCCTAAAATCCTGACTTTGTATTTCCTCAACTCTTGCCTCCAATATTACACAAAGTCTAGCAAGGGATACTCCTCTTGATGTAATATGGTTAAGTCAACCTGAAACCTTTCATAAGGGATTCCTGTATAAAATTATGTGTCCCAACAAGAGTTGGTCAAACACATAGTTTTATTGAGTTTTTCCCTTAATAAAGTAGTGGAAGGCTTGGTCTGACTTAATATTTTATTTGAGGTATTTTTATATCTTATGCGTGGATTTATTATTATCATTATCACATGTTTTTTAATATTAAGTGGAACTTGCTTAAGTGAATAACCATATCTTGATAATATATACACTTAAGCCTGGTTTATTTTAGTTCCATCTTGCATTTTTGTTTAATTTATTAATTATGTGATCGTGACAACACATCCATAATGATAAACAATGCATCTAACATAAATAAAATAAAGAAAAGGGAATGATCATGAGATTTTCTAATGGTTATTTTATCTAGCGATTGATAAACTAACCCTGACCAAGGGGATAAATACCTTGAACCTTTTTGGTTCATGTTTACAGCTTTCCACCTGTCCACCTCTTTATCTCTTGGGATTTATTTCGTCTCAACTCCAACTTAAACCGACTCCACTATTACATATTCCTTTTTTTAGCTCGCATACAAGTGAGGGGTAAAGGGGGTTTTACATAAAAGAAACCTTGGGCACGTAGGCCCTACATATTAATGAGTAGAAGGATCACATTCCAAAAAAATTAATTTAAATAAATTAATTAAAAGAAACCATCCACATACAAAGGTCTTGGTCTAGCTCATGATCATCCATACATGCAACGATATTTACACATAAATAAAACTAGCATTCAATTCTTTAATCATTCTTGTTTAATATAAATCCCACTTGAATCAATTAATTATCTTTAATTAATCAATCCTTTTATCTTAAACCCTTTTCTGAATTTCCTTGAAATTCTTATCCATCATAATTTTAAACAAATAAATTCATTTAAAATCATATTTGTACGTAACTTGTACCTTTGAGGCAACCCGGTGCATTACCGTTCATAACTATCCAATGAGTATAAATGAACATTACGCTGATGTTAAATTAAATACATATATATATAACATCTATCACGTGTTGTGCCTTAGCTTTACGCTTTCACTATGGTACACGTCTCAAGAGTTTGTATAATATAATAATAAATTTTAATAAATCTGCGTAATTTGGATGAGTACACGGTGTGTAGTTCTGACTACACGATGTGTACTATCATTCACCATCCATCTGAAGTACATGCCTGGGGACATGGCATATAGATGTACTTCAGAAATCTTTGGAGTACACGACATGTTCAGTGGGCCACACTCCATGTAGTATCTGCGTTACATGGTTTCCAACTGGGAAAGCCGTGTATGGGGAACCCGGTCCAACCCTAACCCGAAGGGACTACATGCCATGTCCAGTGGACTATACAGCGTGTAATCTGGAAACCATGTGCCACATATTCCTAGTCAACACACATAGTCATTTAAGACTTAGAAAGACTCAAAAACACGTGTTGGTTTTGCAAACCGGTCGGATGCATTGAATCTTGACTACACGATGTGTACTACCAAATACATGTCATGTGTTCTTGTGTTGTATAGCCAGGAAGCTTTGGCACCTCCAGATGAGATCCTCTATTTTATTTTAATCAAAATTAAAAGAAAAGATCTTTTTTGTAAGGTGAATGAGAAATGAAAGAGGAACATATCTCGAGATTAAGATTTGTAAAACGATTAATTTGAATTGAAACAACTAAATTATTAAATGTGTAAATCATAAATAAAATATTTAAATAATTATAAAATATGATGTAACCCCTATTATACCACTTGTAGGTTCCGGGCGCAGTGGAAGTGCGGTTGGGTTGGCACCCAACTTTAATTTTTACAATGATCAATGATTATTCCGGGATCAATAAGATGATGAACACCAGTCTCCACAGAATAGAATAAAAGATTTAGATAAATTATAAAGATGCCTTAAACCTTTAGAAAGTATCTTCACGTCATATTTATAATTAATTTAATTAATTTCATTAAGAAAATAATATTTGGATCTTTGGTATTTAATTCATTGATGATGTTGATTGTTCAAAATGACCCTTCTAGATTATCTCATTGCGCTTGTGAGGATCCAAACCAGAATCCCTCTAGAAGCGATCCACATGTGCTTCGATGGCCTCTGATCGACACCACTCATTCTCTAGGTGTTATCATGGTGAAGTGAGTGTCTTATGTCGATCATTCTTGATCGCTTTTTCTTCGGCCTTAAATAATGTCTCTTGTTCTTAAGAGGGGAGGGAAGAGGATTCAAGAGAGAAATTGTTTAGCTCAACAATTCTCAATTCACTAAGTGTGCGGTGTGTTCTCTCTGAAACAATAGACATACTTGTCTATTTATATGCATGGAACTTCAGTTATAATATTTAATTGCATAATAGTAATTAAATATATTCATGAACTTAGAGAAAACTCATGCTCATAATAATAATACCACATTATTATTTATGGTGCGCCAACTTGCACAAAATGGAATTACGAATAAAATTCTATGTCACAAAATAATAGCAGCGTCATTATTATTTTAACTTGTTCCAACTAATAATTATTTACTGTCTTGAAAATAATTATTTTACTACCAAATCGGCCTTGGTCTTCTTGAACTCCACTTCTATTTATTGAACACCCGAATAAATAAATAAATAATTTATTCTCTTAAATAAATATTTTATCTACAAACTTTTAAATAAATATTTATAAAATGTTCAATAAAATAAATAAATATATTTTATTTAATTTATGCCATCATCTTAACTTGAATAAAATTATTCCATATTCTTGAGAATAATATTTATTTCATTAATTAAATTCAAATAGAATTTAATTGAGACCATCAAAAACACTTAGTATATGACTCTCTGGGTTTCTTTCTCATTAGCATTAGGTGGGCTTGCCTAAAGTCCAGGAGTTCTATCTAGCAACGGGTCAAGGCACCCAAGATAAAGAATGTAAAGTCGCAATAAAGACATCCACATACGAATTATCACTGTGTAATATAATCCCTTTGTCTCAATATATCATCAAGAAAGTTTCATGATAGTTTCATCAACCTTTATACTTGATACATCATTTTTTGACTACCTGAAATAAACTCGTCGTTACACCATGGCCATGGAATTTAGCATAACGGTTCTATTTAAATCAAAGGGCTGAGATATAAACTTCCATAAATGGAAGGGAAAAATCCTTCCTTGACTTATCCATTAATATCATGTCACTCGTGACACACCCAACATACCCTACTTCCTGCCAACTGTCTGTGTGATGGTTTTCATCAGTAAATCAAAGTTCATGAATCATGACACGTATTAATGATAATCTTAAATTCTAAGGATCATTACACATGCTCGTAGATAAAAATATCTGATGACACCAAAACATGCGGAATTCCTAGTGGCGGGTATGTTCTCATAATCTTCTGTATTGGAGATTACCGAGTAAGAACTTCATGAGAGGAAGTCTCATATTCTTATGAGTACTTGCACATGACGGTCTGCATAATATGTGTCCCTTAATAGTATTTCATCCAACTATAGAACTATATTTAAGAATATTTTTATAGTATTTCAAGGTTCTCATTATAGTAGGGAACTGCCATGACCTTATCAATGAAACAAATACACTAGGACATTATTATAACATAGTCATATAGAACAATGAATAATATGTAATAAGATGTTAAATATTTAAATACATTAAATATCCATGTAATAAAAGTACAACTAGTTGGTTCTAGGACACCAAATCTTACATAGAACTCCAACTTCCTAACTGATATAGGGTGGTTGACCCCCCTCCCACACTAGGTACCTACCTCAAACCTTCATCTATTCCCAACAGTCGAGGGTTCGTACAGAACCTATGCATGTGCCCCATTCTTCCACATGCTCGGCACTCAACTAGTGGTTGGTAACACTAACCATGCATGTGCCCCATCCAACCACACTGATAACAAAACACTTGATATACACCCTGAGAGACTAACCCTTTCTTCTGACTACTTTGTGCACTTCTACCCTAATGGAAACTCCCAAAACGATGCTTCTTGCCCTTGGAAGTTGTACCACTCACCCATCCAACCGGTACCACAAGTCCACTACCTAATTCCCCCTTCAGTTTACCTTCTGAGATAAGTGTGTGATCCACTACTTCTAAAAACCTTTTTAAGTAGAAAATATTTACCTGAGAGCTAATCTCATGCCACAGACCATCCTGAAAATGTTTCACCATAGTTGTATCATCTCCTACCAATACTGGAATTAATCGTCACAGATTAATGAAATGACTAGAATAATCTATCACGAACATTGCCCCTTGGTTCAAACTTATAAAATCTACAGCCTTCTCCTACCTCAAGGTTTTTTATATAATTTTTCTAGAAAATTTTCCTAAAAATATTTCCATAACATCCCTTCATCTTGTTCAGTATGAACCATGATGTCCCACAAACACTTCACCTGACCTCTCAACATATAGGCAGCCAACTTAACTCTCTTATAAGTAGGAGTCTCTAAATGTTCTAGAATAATCTAGACGGACTCTATCCAAAACTCGGATGCCTATGGGTTACCCTCTTTCATAAAGGTTGGAGGGTGTTGTAGGTGAAACTCTCTAGTCATCTCGAACATACTCAGTATAACCCGCCCTGGGTCATGTTCCATCATTTGCATAAAGTGATCCAGATTCTCACAAAACTGCTCTTCTCTATCATCTTGGATCACCACATTCTCTTTATCCACTACTGGAGGAGTTTTATTTTCAACATCCTCTTATCTCCCAACCAAAACTCAATGTTGTGGTGGAATTTATCTATAATTCCAAATGAAAGCTTTAAAACACATAACATATAACTTTCATAGATTTAAAAAAAGATGACTCTCCACTAGCCTCAAACAAACATTTCACAAACACTATTCAAATGGACCTTATCACATTCAAAACACTTCCCTCTACCAACCCCACCATGGATCATGGATAACATAGGGAAACTAACTCACATGGTCACAAGTCTTACCTTAGGCACCATTTCACAACTATTTCCAACTTACAATTTAAACCTTTTATCTGTCCCCATTTCTCATTTCATAAATTGTTATATTCCACATTTCAACTTGATTAAACCTTCATTAGAAACTATTATTTAACTAATATTCAACATTGTATTTCCTTTTTACTATTTTCATCATTTCATTAGACATAATTTTCTTTAAATTTTCAATTAAGTGTAATGAATTCTACCTTCATACCCCACACACCCATCCCATGTGTGTCTATCATGATGCATGTCACTTAATTACATAGGTTCCTATAATGATGCATGAATGAACATCCTCATACCCTCATGTTCATGAGGAAAATATCATAAAATAATCCCATTACACAACAAGTGCATCACCTAGTGGTGAAATATCATCAAATGTAATAACGCACATTATGAACAACAATTCTCACCCCTAAGCACTTGGGTTTTTCCTCATACATGGGTTAGATACTCCCAATAATGAGATCATTACCTAGGATCGACACTTTTTGAATATATTTTCTATAATTCCCAAATATTAAGTCATAGAAAATACCTCCTATAATACCACTTTGTAACATTCCTAACCTGGAAGCCACTAAACGATGCCCCAAGTTGGGTCACCACATGACCTCAAGCGTGTTTCCCTGTACACTAGAGGTTTCTAACAAGCAGAGGGGGTCTAATAAGTCAAATGGGGATACTATACCCTCTTTACTAGAGTATTCCACAATAGATAAATAAAATAAATAATGGAAACAACATGTAATAACCAAGGAACAAGCATAAACAACAACTCCCAGAATTGGGTACAAGAAACAACCAACCATAAATGTGTTTTGTTATTCTAACAGTGCTGAGGTGCATGAAAACCCAAAATAAGACAAATAGATGAATCTCCAAATAGTCCTTACTTCAAGTCCAAAACTTCATCCATGAGCATCCCAATCCTGACTCAACTTCCAAGCATGGGGCCTTTTCCCTTATCCTGACCAGCAAGCATGAACTCTACTCAGGTACCCCACGACACCTGAGCATGGTGTGTGTAGAACTCAGTAGTCCACCACCAACAGTGTCTAAAAAATATCTAATCAATATACAGTGCATTCAAGTGCTAAGTAAATACCAAGTAAATAAAGACAAGTTGGGTTCCATTAGTTAATAATGTTCACTTAAGCCATTCCTAGCATGATTCCCAATTTTAATACTTATACCATCTTCATTACTTAGTTCACTTTCATCACATTATCAATGGGTTTTTCATTTTCATCAACTCACCGTATATGGTAAATAAATCAAGTTCCCTATCTCACTAGGGATAATCACATCATCACATATAAAACACACTCACCTTGAAGCCTCAGTCCAGGTGGTCTCATCAAATGCAACCATTAGGGGAATAAAACTCCATCCCCTTACCTAATACATGCATTTTAGGTGGAGTTTAGAGCCTTAGTCTAACTCAACCTGTGGGTGTAGATCCTCATGTCATACCCCACTCTACTAATCCATGTGCACGTTCTTATTTTTTTCATTCACCACACATATACCATACCACAACCAAACATAACCAATTCCATTAGCAATCATAATCCATAAAAACTGACATGGGAATTAACATTATGCCATAACCCATCAACATATTTAACATTTACCTTATATATCCATTTAGACCAATTCCCATTTCTTATGCCTAAATCACTAATAATATTTACCGGTTACCCTAAATTAACCCATTAAACATATTCAACCATCCCATATGTTAATTCACTTAATAAAATTATCATTTACCATGTATTAACCCATTTATTATTTTCAAGTACAAATCACAATAAATTTGGCACATTCAAATTAATCCCTATTTAACCCATTTTCATGTCAAGCCAAACAACCCCTTATTCCATTACCAGCCCTAAGAATAACAATTAATGTTTCATTTTTGACTCAACCAACCATATCAACATATTCTTCATGGGCTCTATGCTATCAAATGTCAAATCTACATTTAACCTTATCAATGTCTAGGTTCGGGAATGTCGTTGCACCCCATGGTTGGACCTAAAACATTCTATTCACCCTTAATTCATCCCATGGGGACAATTAGGGGTTCAATTCACCATTTAGACACCCATCTTTCCAAATCTCACTAATAGAATGAAAAGTAAAATAAGGGGAAAACAATAACACAACCTCAAATTCACAAATCCACTTAAAAACTCTAGGATATAACTTGTAGACTGTCTAAATTGAATCTTTTGATGAAAAAACTCTTAATATAATCCTTAGATCTATATTCAAACACCCCTTGAAGCCTCAACCTATATTCCAACAAAAAAAAGAGGGTTTTAGATCTTTGGAATAATATCACCTAAAATACAATCTCTAATTCAGAAAAGAGAAGAAAGGATAATATTAGACTCACTTGGATCTTCGATTCACGACAAATGATGCTCTAAATAGTTTAAAAATGAGGTAGATTGATCCCTTAGAAGCTTAGGTCACTTGAGTTCATAACTAGGGTTGATAGGAGGAGAAATGGAGGAAAATCATGTGAGACTTAAAAATCCTGAAGTAGCAATTTTGTAAATTTATTAACTTTTTATGGGAACATGGTTTACCTGCACGGTTTGAAAAATCATACACAAACTATTTCCAAGACACATTATAAGGGGAGACGGGTCGCCCGATTACTCAGGGATACCCACACAGTTTACAAATTGTGATCCAACCTTACAGAATTATATTGTCTCAAACCACATGGTTTTCCTAGAAAGGCCTCATGGTTTACTTAACCATGCGCCAACCATGATCCTTGCACATTTTGGCTGGGTTTCCCTTCCTTTTGTGCCCCAAGCCCTCAAAATACCCATGAGTCCCCTCATACTTCCGGTAAACATTTCATTAAACAAAAATAAGATATTGAGACTAAATTTTAAACAAGGACATACCTCCATGAAACCCAAGATCTTACATGACCACACATCAATCTGACATCTGATGTGGTCGGTATGAATCTAAGTATGTATTTTCAATATAAAAGTGAAATTTTAGTTTAAAACGCATGTCACATATCCAAAATCAAGAAAATAAGTTCATATTGTTTTCAAACATTAAGAAAACAATCCAAAATTCATTTTTCATATGTATGAATTGAACGCATGCCAATTTAACACATTATATGGTTGGTATGACTCAAAGTGCATTTTTTCAATATAAAAGTGTCATTTTAGTTCAAAACGCATGTCACATAACCAAAAATGAGAAAACAAGAACAAATTGCTATCAAACTTTAGTAAAATGATAAATAATTAATTTTTTATGTGTAGGAATTAACCAAACATCAATCTGACACCTGATGTGGTCAGTATGACTTGAAGTGTGTGTTTTCAATATAAAAGTGCCATTTTAGTTTAAAATGTGTGTCATAAATCCAAAACTGAGAAAATGAGTTCATATTATTTTCAAACTTCAGGAAAAAGATCCATAATTCATTTTCCATGTGTAGGAATTGAATTCATGCCAATCTGACACATGATGTGGTTGATATGACTCAAAGTACATGTTTTAAATATAAAAGTGTCATTTTAGTTTAAAACACATCACATAGAAAAAATTGAGAAAATGTGCTCAGATTGTTTTAAAATTTTACTAAAATGATTCATAATTCAGTTATGATTTGTATAGATTGACCACATGTCAATCTGACACCCGATGTGGTTGGTATGACTCGAAGTGCGTGTTTCAATGGAAAAGTTTCATGTTAGTTTAAAACACATGTCACATTTCCAAAAATTATAAAATGAGCTCGAATTATTTTCAAACTTTATGAAAATGATCCATAATTCTTTTTTATGTGTAGGGTTCGACCACACATCAATCTTACACCTGATGTGGTCGGTATGACTTGAAGTGCATATTTTCAATAAAAAGTGTCATTTTAGTTTAAAACATGTGTCACATCACCAAAACTTATTAAACGAGGTCGAATTGTTTTCAAAATTTATGAAAGTGATTTTTAATTCATTTTTTATGTGTAGGAATTGACCGCCCATCAATCTAACACATGATATGGTTGATATGACTCGAATTGCATGTTTTCAATACCAAAGTGTAATTTTAGTTTAAAACACATATCAAATAGCCAAAAATAAGAAAATGAGCTTGGATTATTTTCAAACTTTAGAAAAATGTTCCATAATTCATTTTTGATGTGTAAGAATTGACTGCATATCAATCTGATACATGATGTGACTGATATGACTCAAATTGTATGTTTTCAATATAAAAGTGTCATTTTAGTTTAAAACACACATCATTATAGAAAACTAAAAAAATGATCTTGGTTTATTTTAAAACTTTAGATAAATGATCCATAATTAATTTTTTGTGTGTATAAATTTACTGCACGTCAATATGACGCATGATGTGGTCGGTATGACTTTAATTGTGTATTTTCAATATATAAGTTCCATTTTAGTTTAGAACATGCATCACATGGAAATAACTATACATAACAAGCTTGTATTATTTTATCATCATTTTATCTACTATTACTTAATTAATTTCTTTATCATTTTTATCTGATTATTATTTAGTTAATTTTCAAAGATATAATGCTTAATGTTGAATAAGAAATGGTGTCATATTTGGAGGCTTGTTCTCAAAAAGAAAGTGTTCTTGAATTGATTCCCATTCATAGTGAGTTTTTTATCACCACAAATGTGATCCAATTCAACAGAACCTCATTTTAAAAAAAAAAATGGGGTGATGTGTAAGAATCAACCGTGACTCAATCTAATACACGGTGTTCCTGGTATGACTCAAATTATATGTTTTTAGTTTAAAATTTACACTTCGTGTTTAATTTATTTCTTTATAGTATTAATAACATAAGAATTATTTTCTTATATAGGTGAATTATTTTTCTCGAATGGGGGTGGTTTTTTCAGTAACTAATAGCATGACTGGGGGTCGGGCCCAAAGATAAATGATGTTTTTGAATGTCTATGATAAATTGTACTTACTCACATAATTGTAAAACCAATGTCTGAAATGTCTACAATATAGTTTTTTTATTGTATTTGTGTTATAAATTTTATTTCAATTAAATTATATATTTTATCTCCTTGTATTTTCTATTTTCTCCCTATTTTTTCCACTACAGTGTGCTATAATTTTGACATCGCACTACAGTAGTATACCCCTTTATCAGTGCTTGAAAAAGTGTTAATAAAGTAATTATTTGTCAGTACTACAAAAAGTGCTGATAAGGGGATTCTTTATCAGCACTAAAAAAATCACTAATAAAGAGATCATTTATCAGTGATAAAATAGTTCCAATAACGGACCCCCTTTATCGAAGCTAAATAAAATCACCGATAAAGGTGGCCTTTATCAGTGCTTTTTTAGCATTGATAAAGGCACATTGCTATTAAGGGTGCCCCGATTGTCACTACTTTTTTATTCTAAAAATACTCATGTTGGAACCCTTATTTTAATGATCACAAAATCATGTTTTTTATGATATTAATGAGTTTATACTTTATGATATCATTTTATAATATAATATAGTTTGGAAAAATGTTGGCTAAGTGTTAGAAAGACCCACCTTCAGACTCTACTCACCACCATACATGACTAACCATTGAGGATGAGTCAACGCAAGATATGACCCATCGTTGAGGACAAGTCACCACCAAAAATGAATCACCATTGAGGAAGACTCTCCATCAAGATGAAAATTTGTATAAGAACCACCATTAGAGATGAGTCACTGTTAGGATGGGAATTTGGCTATGGAAAATAACCACCGCCAAAGGATGACTCACCATTAGAATTTTGTCACCTCCAAATTTGGAAAAGTGTTGAGATGACCTACCTATAGATAAGACTCACTGTTGAGATTATTCACCATTGATCATGACCTACTACCATCTTTTCTCACCTCCAGAAGATTCATCATCGATGTTTCTACTTTATTTAAATTAATTTTCTAATAGATATATTATCTAATTTAATGATGAGAGTTATTTTAATGATTTCTTTTAAAATATTGAAGAGATGAATTAAATTTTGTGTCAGTCATTCAGTATGAGGAGAAGACGTTGTAGATGATTTTTATTCAAACAGATACTTCTTCATTATACTATTAAATAAATAATAAGACTCCCTCATGCATACAGTGAGACATACAAGATAGAAGAGAGTCAGAACATTGAAATAACTAGAGATTGTTGTGAAGTGTGCCACTTACTTATATATTTACATGAATCATTCTTACTAGTAACTAACTCTGGAAGATTTAAGCACATATAACATTCAATCCCTTTCCTATAGTTAGAACAAGATATTTTACAACACTTTGTTTTACTATGATTTTCAGAATCACGCATCAAGCTTATCTTCAAGCTACATCCAAGGATTCTCAAGCTTCATAGAACATCAGACAAAGAAACTCTATTTTTATATGTATTTATACATGCTCTTTATGTCTGTTGTATTTACATTTTGTGTAGTGTGTTTTATCTATTTATTAAACATGCATGAAATCTCATGTGATTTAACTGTAAGATACTAGATATCTTCTTAACTCTATTTATACTTTTTTACTCACATGTTGTGGAAGATCTCCCTATGTGGCCTATTTTTGTTTTATTCCCACGGTTGTTGTGAAAGAGGTTCATGTGTGTCCCGGATAGCTGGTTAGCTAT
Organism: Viscum album; assembly: GCA_963277665.1. Taxonomy (NCBI): domain Eukaryota; kingdom Viridiplantae; phylum Streptophyta; class Magnoliopsida; order Santalales; family Viscaceae; genus Viscum; species Viscum album. The sequence goes on along the minus strand of OY728151.1, from coordinate 1,255,889,273 downwards.
TGTATATACCTGATCCATGTTGTGGATCAAGATTATTTTATATAATTTGCTTGGAAGTAGGTGATTTCCAAGTGAATATTATTAGGTATCAACTTGAGACTGAACTTCTTGTATTTATTCCATTGTGTGTCTTGTTTTGTTTTATTTAAAAGTTATAAACTGATTTTTTTAAACTGTAAACAAAACCACTACTTTGATAGTTAATCTTAGTTAGTGTTTATATAAGATTTTTATTAAGTAAATTTATTTCAAAATCTAAAATAGTTTTCATAATTATTTTAAATGAGTCTTAGTCATTCTTTGAGAAATATCTTAAAAGATCAGAACTTATATTGATCTAATATTTTGATTAACTGGGATGTTTTAATTATTTGGTTGGTTTTATCTAAACTTTTTTTAATAGAAATTTTTATTCGGTACTCAATTCACCCCCCCCCCCCTCCTCTTGATATACTCACTTCAACCAACATTTGGTATCAAAGGTTTTTTAAATTTGTTCAACTGTGATTTTAATTGTGTTTTAAAGATCTTAAATTTTTATCAATTATACATCTAGTTATTTAAATGGATAATAGACAAGATCTTCTAAAATAACTCCTTTATTTAATGGAAATAACTATGCTCAATGGAAAATAAAAATTAAAATGAACATTAAAAGCATGGGTTTTGAAATATGGTCTGATATAGAGGATAAATATGAATTACCTAAGACTTCTATGAATACATGGGATGATGCTACTAAACTTGGTTACAATAATAACTGCAAATCTATGAATACTCTTTACTATGTCTTAGGAGATTAAGATTTTAATATGATATCTACTAATAAAACTACTTTTGAAATTTGGGATACATTAGTTGATTTTCCTAAGGAACTACAAATGTTAAAGAAATAAGATTGAGCACTTATACAATTAAATATGATATATTTAAGATGAAACCTGATGATTTGATTTCTGATATATATCTCAGGTTTAGTGAGATAGTGAATAAAATGAGTTCCTTGGAGAATCTAATGTTAGAAAAAGATCAAATCATGTGACTATTGAGATGTATTTTAAAGAGATGGAGAGGAACATCTATTTCAATAATATAATCATATGGTATTAGTAAGCTACCTATCAAGGAATTCATTGGGAAGTTAATGATGTATGAGTAAGATCTTAAAGTTAATCAATAATATTATGATTAACCTAAGATTAAATATATATCCTTCAATACTACTACATCAAAATAGAAAGAAAAGGGAAAAGTTCAAGTTGAAAGCTCTAGTGATGTGAAATCACCAGCTAACGATGATGAGGAAATGGCCCATCTGGCCAGAAGGTTTAATAAATTATATAAAAATAATAAATTATTCAAAAAAATGATCTATAAGGGAAATTATTATAGTAGAGGGAATTGGAAAAAGAACTAGAAAAGAGACAATAATTCAAATGATATTACCTGTTATGAGTATAAGAGAAAACGACATGTTAAGGTTGACGATCCCAAGTTAAAGTAAAAAAAAGAAGTATGATGGTAAGGCAAGAAAGTATAATAAATCTATGAAATCAATGCAGAGTGCCTCTGAGGATAGCTCCAGTTACTCAGACTCAACTCATGAATAAACCCCTGATAGAGAAAATATGTGCATTGTGAAAAATATATTTGAGGTGCCTACTATATCTCCTATAATTAATTGTGATTATTCTGAATATGAATAAAATTATTATGATATTTCAAAAGGGAAAATGTTTGAATATTTCAATATGCTTGAATATAATTTTAATGATCTTAAATACAAATACAAAAAATCTGAATAAATAGCATGCTTTATCTGCTAATATTAAATATGATTTTTATGTTGAGAAATAAAATAATTCTCAATTATTATAAGAAAATACTAAACTAAAATTTTCAAATGAGCAGCTAAAGAAATACCTATATAGATTTTAAAATGTAATAGAAACACTCACTCAAATATTTGGAAAACAAATTAATCTTAAATATATTAATGGTCTAGGTTACCAACTTGGGAAAAGAAGAGTTGTTAAGAGAAATTTTGTTCCTAATTCTAATTATGGATATTCTACTATAAGTTTTTAATCAATTGGACCTAATAAATTTTTTATTTCACAAATTTTATAATCGGATTATAGGAAACCCATCAAGAAAATATGGGTTCCTAAGTCCCTAATTACTAACATTTCTGGACCCAAGAAAATCTAGGTACCAAATTCATTATTGGTATAAACTTTATTTTGTAGGAAAATTGCTTGAAGAACTCTTGTAGAAATATGTGGTACTTGGATTGTCAAGACCCGTCCCCGGGGACCCGTGTCGTGACTACCCCAAGCCCGCCTCCCAAAGGCCAGGGGCTGGCGACTAGCGCTGAAGACATCAACCTAAAAGTGAGAGGCATTAGCCTGGATACCTATACACACACACACATGCCCAACCAAGTCCCAAATCACAAAAGGGAAACAGCATATCACTGAATAAACTGAGTGCAAGTACATCTGAAAGAAAGTGGTCTAGAATACAAACCCAAGAAAAAGTACTGAAATTGTAAAGTATGAAAAGTGCTCTGATGGCCATCTGCAGTAAACCCCACCTAATCGTGATAGTAGTGAAGATACTAGAAGCTAAAGTAGTACGTCCTATCTGCTCAGTCCTACTGGGGCCCTCTTGGTCCTAGGCCACCAATTCCACCGTCGTAGCATCCGGTTGTCCCATCTTCCTGAGCACCCCTGTTGAAACGTTGGTCATCTGCACCAGACACAACACGTGTGGGAGAAGCCCATGCAGGGGTGACTAACATGGTACTCAATAGAGACCCCAAAACAAAAAATAAAGAACACATATGAATTCCTCAAAGTAAAGCATGAAACATAAGGCAGATCACACCAGGTATATTCTAGGGTAGTAATAGTAGCATCGTCAGTCACAAAAGTCGAACTCCTTGGCCACTGAAGAACTCATACTCTATTGAGTGCAGTGGGTTTGTCGGGTCACACAAAGCTTCTTACCACTAACCTTGAACTTTTGTGGTACTCATCCCTGATGAGTACTGTGGGTATGTTGGGTGACATAGAGCTGCTCCCCACCGTGGGCTTTCGGGTCACACAGAGTTGCTTCCCACCTTGGCCAAACTGAGGTACTCCTCCTGTTGAGTATTATGGGTTTGGCGGGTCACACAGAGTCACTCCCCACCATGGGAATGCTGGGTCACACAGAGCCACTTCTCACTAGGCCATCCTCGAGCAGTCTTCAGGTCTCAGCCAACCATAGGGTTCTGTACATAGCACGTTTGGGAGAACCGCTCCTCAATCCATTTTTCACTTCTATGTGTCTAGTAAAGTCATCAAAAAGTATGTCGAAAGATCCACATCCTCGAGAGGGTCTCAAAACCACAAATGTACTGTCAATAGGACATGTGGTTTTCAAGATATGGTCGTTTTAGTAACTAGGGGACTGATTGCGATGGGGATCGGTCTGACCTGGTCGAACCAAACTGACCAACCCGACTCTGGGGTTCTACATACCCTGGTTCATTCTGACGGACCCGACCTGACTTGGAGTGGGTTTGGGTTAGTCTGGTCCGACCTGCCCAATGGGCCAGGCCTAATAGGCCTCACTGGACCTGGCCTGGTTGGCCGAGGGTCCATCCTGCCGAGTCGCCCAACGACATGGCCTAGGTTGGCCCAGCCCGAAGAGGGTGCGGATCTGGCTTGCCAGGGCAGGTCCAGCCCGACAGGTGCAAGTCCATCCCGTTGGGGGTTCACACCCCATCTCGTCCATAAGAGGGGGACCAGTCTGCCTCGTTGGACGAGGCTAGGAGCCATGTTTGTGCCCTTCCATCGCCCTGCGGGATGCCTCCTCCTCCAAGGTCAAGAGAATGTGGCCCGTCATGCAGGACGCAGCTTGGTGTTGCATCCGCTGCCCTCAAACACAGTCAAGTGACCACATCCTCTGCCTCCAATCTTCGACTCAGCCGACGGCTACTCCTACTACGTTGCGGCTCAGTCCGGTCGTGGCCTTTCTTCCAATGCATTGTCGTGGCATGCCACCTCCCACCCACGGTCGTCACTGCAGGCCACCACTGGCAGTCGCCAACAGATTATTCCGCGAACCACTGGGTCCACATCGATGGTCTGTTCTTCATGCCACTTGTGCCTGCATTTTCTAAGGATCATCCTCTCCACCGCGACGGTCTCAAAACTGCCTTGTCGTCGATTCGAAAGTTTGGCCACAAAGAACACCCACAAAGGAAGGGCTCAATCCTTGTTCGTGTCATCCCGGGCCCTCTGCGTTAGAGTTTTACAAAACAAGGGAGGTCCAGAGATTTTAATTTGAACAACAAAGATAATTAAATCCCGGATAAAGAAACCCCAAAGAAGTCACCCTCCTGCAATAATGCACAGTCCATAGATTAACATGTTCATGGGTTAATCTGCATTCGTCATTTAAAAATGGATTGGGAAGAACAACGAATAAAAAACCCTACCTCTTTGAAGTTATTTTCCGAACATTCATCCTCGAGGGGTTAAGACATTGACGTTGCTTCTCGGCTCCGATCTTCGAAAGGCGTGAAGAAGAAGATGAAGTTCTGCCGGCGTTCTTCGTTATTTGATGGGGTGGAAGTCTATCAGAGGTTTTCCAGAGAATCCCCCAATTTCTTTAATCCATATTTTTCCAGTACGTCTAATTATAAATAGGAGCACGTCGCAGCGTTCCCATTAAGATATGATGTCACGTCGTTATGCTGTTTTATTTAAGAAACAGTGTCACTGTTACACATTATTAAAGCATCGTTATGATACGAGTTTAACAATCCATTAATGAGACTCATTGATGCACATCATCGTTTTCCTATCACTACCCCGCAGCATCTCCATCCAACACTCCAAAGTGAGAAAGAAAATAAAATAATTCATTTAAATTATTTTATTATTTTTCTCAAAAATTCTGAAAAATAAATTTTCCGCTCGATCCTTGTTAGCCGAAGTTAAGTCGTTTCTAAGAGAATCCCAGTGTTCTGAATTTAATGGCACCCTTGGATTTTTTATTCGAGTGACGGTTCAAAAGATAGAAAATCTCACTTGCACATTTACTGAACGTACCTTAAAAAAAGTTCAAAATTCCATTCCAGGCTCTCTGGACCTCGGAATTACGTTCCGTCAAATTTTGCGGTCTCAAAATAATTCTATCTAAATAAAAAAAATTACAGAGAAATTCCAAGAGGTTAAATTCTCCCCACCTTAGGGATTTATGTCCCTGAAATCCAAAACAACAACTAAATAAAAAGATAGGGGTATTGAGCAGGAATCTGAGCCTCCCACTCTCATGTGATCTTCTTGAGATTCTCGTGCTGCCATCGGATGCGTACTAGAGGGATCGACCATCCACATAGGACCCTCTAATGTTGATCATCTATCTTCACTAGGAACTCTACAAATATTTCCCCATCATCAATGTCCAGCTCGCCCCAGTCGATGATGTGCGATGGATCATGCACGTACCTCCTCGGCTACGACACATGGAAAACATCATGCACCTGGTGCATCTATGGGGGAAGATCTAGGCAATACGCCACCTCACCAACTCTGCTCAGGATCTGAAAAGGACCAATGAACCTCGGAGATATCTTATTTCCCTATCCAAATCTCTGCAATCCTTATCGGGGTGAGACCCGAAAAAACACATGATCTCCCTCCTTGAACTCCAAGGTTCTCTGTCTCCTATTAGCATAAGACTTTTGCATGTTCTAGGAATTCCTCATCCGCTCTTGGATGATCTACACCTTCTCAGTGGTAGCCTATACCAACTCTAGACCCATGAGTGTCAACTCCCCTAGGTTCGTCCATCATATGGTTGATCTGCAAGGCCACCCATACAAGGCCTCAAATGGTGCCATTCCAATGGTAGAGTGATATCTGTTGTTGTATGAAAACTATACCAGTGGCATGTGGTCCTCCCAACCATGAAAAAAGTCAAGGACACAAGCACAAATAATTTCCTCCAAGTTCTATATGGTCTGCTCCGTTTGACCATCTATTTGAGGATGAAAAGATGTAATCATGCGTAGGTGTGTCTCAAACTCCTCCTATAATCCCTTTTACAACTGGGATGTAAATCAGGCATCACGATCTGATATGATAGTTTAAGTAACCCCATGAAGCCTCACTATCTCCTGGACGTAGAGGTGTCCCAAGCCCTCTGTCGTTCCTTACTCCAAGATGGGTAGGAAGTGAGCCGAATTTGTGAGTCATTCAACGATCACCCAAATAGAGTCATGAACTCTAGATGTACATGGTAACCTTGCCATGAATTCCATAGAGATACCATCCCATTTCCACTCTGGTACCTTGAGTGGCTAAGCCCAACCTGCTAGAACCTGGTGCTCGGCCTTCACTTGCTGATAAGTGAGGCATCGTGAAATGAACTGGACCACTGATTTCTTCATCCCTGGCCACCAATACTGACGTCAGAGGTCCTGGTACATCTTTTCCACTCTAGGATGTACCTCCAAATGGGAAGTATGGAACTCCCTAAAAACCTCCTCCCGCAATGCCATTGGTACTAAGGTGCGTCCTCTGAAAAGGATGGCATGCTCCCCACCTATCAAAAATCCATCAGGAGTCTATCATGAGGATATCTGAGCACGCCGGGTCTTGCAGTCAACATCCCCTAGTTGTGCCTCCATAACTTGTTGTACGAGTGGGGGAGTAACATCCATCAAATGAAGTTAAACATCTTCAGCATCATCCATGAGGGATACCTACATCGTAGCTAACTGCTCTATCGCCTCACTCAGCAACTGCAACTCGGTCCTCCTTCTGAGCACATCTGCCACCACATTCCCCTTTCCAAGAGTATAGACTATCTCAAAATCATAGTCCTAGAGGAACTCTAGTCATTGACATTGTCTCAGGTTCAGGTCCTTCTGGGAAAATATATACCTGAGACTCTTGTGGTTAAATTAAACAGTAAACCACTCTCCCATCAATTAGTGTTTCCACATATTCAACACAAAGACCACTTCTTCCAACTCCAGGTAATGGGTCGCGTAGTTCTTCTCATACTTCCTCAACTGTCATGAGCTATAGGCAATTATTGCTTGCTTCTGAATTAGGAAACAACTGAGCCCAATCTCTGATGTGTCGTAGTAAACTATATACCCAATGCCCTCCTCTATTATTCTCAAGATGGGGGCACTATTCAGTATCTACCTTATCTCCTAGAAACTCTGCTATCATTTCTCTGTCCACATGAAGGGATTTCTCTTCTGTGTCAATGCTGATAAGGGTGTTGATACCCTGGAAAATTCAGTCACAAACCTACGATAGTAACCATCAAATCCCAAGAATCACTGCACCTCAGACACGCTCCTAGGTGGATCCCAAGAAAGCACTACCTCTATCTTTGTCAGATCTACTGCAACTCCAGCCTCCGAGATGATGTGTCCTAAAAAGTGATCATCTTGTATCCAGAATTGACACTTCAAGAGCTTACCATAAAGCTGGTTCTCTTGAAGTGTATCTAGGACTATCCATAGGTGTGTAGCATGTTGCTCCTCTGATGCTGAATACACCAAGATTTCATCGATGAAGACCACAATGAACCAGTCAATGTAGGACTGTAAGATCCTATTAATGAGGCCCATGAAAACTGTTAGGGTGTTGGTCACACTGAAAGGTATAACCTGGAACTCATAGTAGCCATACCGGCACCTGAAGGATATCTTAGGTACATCCTCATCCCATACCTGAAGCTGGTGATAGCCTAATCTGAGGTCTATCTTTGAGAACCACTTCTCTCCCTTCAGCTGGTCAAAGAGCTAATCAATTCTCAGAAGTGGGTAATTGTTCTTCACAGTCGCCTGGTTCATGCACCGGAAGTCCATGCACAACCTCAAACTCCCATATTCTTTCTTGTAAAAAATAATCGGGGCTACCCATGGTGAAACGTTGGGCCTTACAAACCCCTTATTCTGTAAGTCCTTCAGTTATACCCTTAGCTCGCAAATCTCTACGGGATCCATTCGATATGATGATGTCGATATCGGTGCTTTTTCGGGGTGCATTTCAATACATAATTCTACCTCTATATGAGGAGGTAGCCCTGGAACCTCATCAGGAAAAACATCCTCATACTCATCTACCACTATAGGGAATCTTGGACTCCTCTCCTCCCCTGCACCGAGGGTGAGGGTAGCCAACTAGTGAGTGATCGGTTTCACCCTCCTTCGAGAGAGTTCATCATGTTCTTCAAGGTTTTCCTTCTCACTGGTGAAAGAAAACCTGGTATCATCTTCATGGACACACCGCACTATACGCCTAAAATAGTCGATCTGAGCATGGAATGTGGATAACCAGTCCATACCCAAGATGAAGTCTTAAGGCCTCGATGTTGCTACTAGGAGATCCTATCTGAATCTCTCGCCTCCTAGGGTAATCTCACACTGTCGACACCAATGTGTAATCATCGAATCGTCTCCCGTAGGAGTCTCTAACTATAAGAATCGAGCCAACAGATCCACCGGAATCTCTGAGCTCTAAATGATAGTTGTGCAAAGGAAGAAGTGACTATACCTGTGTCAATATGTCCTGCATATAGGGTGGAGAAGACACAGATCGTACCTCAGATCATCTCTGGAGCATCGTGGTTGTAAGCCTCTACTGCCTAGAGCTGAGCTCTCCCATGTCCGTCTACTCCCTGAGGTCGGGGTGGACCACCTAGGGTTGGTGGAGATAACATCTCAAACTATTTTCCACCACCTGCCGCTTGGACATCTCCCCTACCATGTCTATCGCCCTACGGACCTCCTCGCTCGAACCGTTGCCACTGACTCGATGGCCCCTTGGCCGTATGTCGGTAATCTATACGGTGGTTCGGGCAGTCACATACCATGTGTCCCTACCCGCCACATGTGTAGCACTGTCTGGCTCTCTATTGACTCCCTCTGGACTAGGATCCTCGCACCACTGACCTTGAGTCATGGGGTCGTCCTCTAAAAGACCTATCCCACTTGGGCCCATGCATCTACTGTCTTTTGTCTTCCAAAGACTCCACCGCCTGGGGTCTGCTAGTAGTTCTAGCTTTGGGTTCCTGCTTCGCTAAGAAACTATCCATTAGAAGGGCTCTCTCCAGCACCCTGACCTAGGTTGGGATGCTAAGAGTCATTACCAAATACATAATCTTCAACCTGATTCCCTTCTCAAAGGCTCGATCCCTGAAGAAAGGGTCTCGCACCATATCTATGGAGTTGTGATAAAAGTTATATGAACCTTGCCGAGTACTCGACCACTATCATGTTGTCCTACTGTAGGTGAAGCAACTCCTGGATGTCCACAAAGCACAAGGTCGTGGGAAAAAACTCCTACCATAAAAGCCTCTCAAATTCAACCCAAGTTAGGGTTGCCTCGTTATGAGTCTAGATGGTCAAACTCTACCATATCCCTATAGAGCCCTGTAGAAGTCTCGCTTCCAAGATCAACATCTGTTCAGGAGGTGTCCTTAATAAGAGGAAGACTCATGTCACAGCCTCTAGACAGTCCTCAAAGACCTGAGGATCCATCTCTCCCCTGAACCTGGGAGGTCTCTATCTCTGAAACTCATGTAGGGAATTAATCCAACGAACATCCTCTACCAGAACTTCCAGTAGTAGATTCTAACCATTGGGTGGTGGTATCACTAGTACACCACCCTGTGGGTCCATCTCTATACTTTTTCCTTGAACGGAAGCCTTATCGCTAGGCGGGTTGTCCTCACGACCTCGTATTGGGATCTTGGATGGTCATCCACGTGGAGGCATCCTGAGATAGATCAAGATGTACCACGGTTAGAAGGTTATACCTGGTGAGTTAACTCTTATTTAAAAAAAATAAGGAGACACTTATACAACCAGTGCTTTCATGTATTGAGCCAAAAATAGAATTCAAGGTCCTAGTGTATGGATATGTCGGCCGCCGCACAACACTGGACTCCCTGAATTTGAAAATAAAACTCGCAACACTTAACATTGTTTCCCCAAAACAAAACATCATACTCCCGGTCTTTGAGGGGGAACCGACTGCCCTTTGATACCACTTTGTCACGATTATTCCCCTAGGGCCCATGTCATGACTACCCCAAGCTAGCCACCCGAAGGCTAGGGGTTGGCTGAAGGTCCCAGGAACAGCGGAAGCTCGTGGGTGGATATTCCCACTAGGCTTTTTGTCATTAGCAATGATCAATCCAGGATCAATACGACGATAAACATCAGACTCCACGGATCAAATCAAATAAATAGATAAAGAAGAGGAATAGTCTTGGAACCATAAATGTGGATCGTCACTGGTTGATTATAATTAATTTAATTAATTGATAAGAAGTACCTTTTATGGCGTTCTTTCTTCATTGATATTTTTGATCATGTTCCGATGTGATTCGTTATTGTGTCGCAGAATCCAAGTGTAGACTTCCTCTAGTGGTGATCCACACGTGCACCACATATCTCTGGATTTCACCAAATGAATCTATGGGTGTTATCGTGGAGAAGCATTTTCTTGCGTTATCCTCCTTAGATCGCCTTGATACGGTGGAGGTGGATCTCGGTCTTGAGAGTGTTCTTGGAGGACGGAGTTCTTTCGGTCTTGAAATAATTCTCCGGAATTTTTGTGCACAATGATTCTCTTTTTAGGAAAAGAGTTGGGGTTGTGAGGATATTTATAATCGGGTTTGAGGATATAGAGTTATGAAAATAAATATATGTGTTACGCGTTTTCTTTATTTCATTAACTCTTATTGAAAACCCCCATGTCAAATAATTAATTCCTTGACATGCTCCCGCGCTGATTATAATAAATATCATTTAATAAAAAAATATTATAACCTCAAAATCCTGACTGGAAAACTACACGGCGTTTAATCATTAATACAGTGCGTGTACTTGTTTTCCATAAAACTACATGGTTAATCATTAATACATGGTGAGTAATTTTTTTTCATTTCCTTTTCAAAATGAAAACTACACAGCGTGTAATCATTAATACATGGTGTGTACTTTTTTCCATGAAAAACTACACGGCGTGTAATCATCAATACATGATGTGTATATCTTGTTTTTGATTTCCTTCTTCCTCCATCATTAAAATGATTTAGGCTTCCTTGAATAATTATTAAACCACGTACGGGAATAATCTTTATTCTACTTGAGATACTTGGATATACTTAGTGTGTGGCCCTCTAGGCCTCTTTCTCGTTGGCATTAGGCGGGATTGCCTAAAGTCCAAGATTACTATCTAGAAATGGGTCAAGGCACTCAAGAGAAAGAATTTGACACCACATTGACGTGTCACCTCATACAAATGCTTACTGTGTAATTTAATCCCTTTGTCTCAATATCTCACCAAGCAGGTTTCATGGCAGTGTCATAAACATATATGCTTGATCTATCATTATTTGACTTCCAGAAATAAACTCATCATGACACCATCGCCGTGGAATTTTTTCAATAGTTCTATTTCAATCAAAGGGACTGAGATATTTACTTCCATAAATATTGAAGGGACAAATCCTTCCTCGACTTATCCATTAACAACATGTCATTCGTGACGCACCCAACGTACCATACTTCCTGCCAACTGTCTTCATGACGGTTTTCGTCAGCAAATCTAAGTGCACGAGTCATGACATGAGTTAATGAAAATCTTCCATTCTAAGGACCATTACACACGCTCGTAGATATTAATGTCCGATGAAACCAAAACATGAAGAATTGCTACTGGTAGGTTTGTTCTCATAATCTCCCATCTTGGAGATTACCAGGTGTGAACTCCATGAGAGAGAGTCTCGTCTTCTTACAAGTAATTACACATGACGGTCTTTATACTATGTGTCCTATCATAGTATGTCATCCAACCATAGAACTTTATTTAAGAATATTGTCATAGAATTTCAAGGTTCTCATCATAGCGGGGATCTGCCATGACCTTATCAATGCAACAAATATTCCAGGACATTATTATATTATAGTCATGCAGAACAATGAACAATATATAATGAGTGTACATTCATGTAATCAAATTACAAAATAGTTTTTTCTTAGGACACCAACCCTTAAAAACTCCCACTTGGACTAGACCCAACTTCCTACAACTTTTATTCTGCTAGACCTCACATGATGATCATGTTTCTGTTGAGTCAAGGCTTTATTCAAGGGTTCCACCACGTTGTCTTTTGTGGAAATGCTACTCACTACAACTTTACCTCTCTGAGAAAACTCCCTCAAGAGATGATACTTCTTAAGTATGTGATTTTTCCTCGGATGTGACCTTGGCTCTTTTACAAGTGTCACCGCTGTAGTATTATCACAATAGAGTGTGATAGGATCTTTACTGCTAGGTACTACATCCAGCTCTTGGATGAAGATTCACATCCATACTGCTTCTTTAGCTATCTCAGAAGCTGTTATATACTCGGACTCTACTATAGAATCTATGACCACACCTTTCTTTGAGCTCTTCCAGCTCACTGCACCTCCATACAAACTGAAGATGCATCCAGTCTGTGACTTCATGTCATCTTGATCAGTCTGGAAACTAGCATCTACATGTCTTCTAATGACTAGTTCCTCATCTCCTCCATAAACCAGGAACATATCCTTAGTATGCCTCAGATACTTAAGGATAGTATTGACTTCCATCGAATGATGGTCTCCTGGATCAGCTTGATATCTTCCTACCGCACTTAATGCGTAAGCAACATCTAGCCTTGTACATAGCATAGCATACATGACTGACCCAATCGCGGATGCGTAAGGGATCCTTTCCATTTTTTCTCTTTCCTCATGTGTCTGAGGACACATTTTCTTGTAAAGATTAATGCCATGTGACACTGGTAACAATCCCCTCTTGGACTGTTTCATACTGAATCTCTTCAGTATCTTGTCAATGTATATACTTTGACTTAGGCCCAGCATTCTTTTGGATCTATCACAATGGATCTTGACCCCAAGAATATATGTTGCCTCACCCAAGTATTTCATAAAGAAGCATTTATCCAACCATGCCTTAACTAACTGTAAGAAAGGTACTTCATTTCCAATTAGTAATATTTCATCAACATATACTATTAGGAAAACAACTTCACTTCCACTAAAACTTTTGTATACACAAGGTTCACATTCGTTCTTAAAAAATCCAAATTCCGTTATGGCTTCATCAAAACAAATATTCCATGACCTTGATGCTTGATTTAATCCATAAATGGATTTATGCAACTTGCATACCTTGTTGGCATCCTTTGGAGTCACAAACCCTTCAGGTTGTGTCATGTAGACATCTTCCTGGAGGTTCCCATTAAGGAATTCTATTTTGACATCCATTTTCCAAATTTCATAGTCATGGTAAGAAGAAATGGTCAATAGGATTCTGATGGATTTCAGCATCGCAACCGGTGAAAAGGTTTCATCATAGTCAATTCCTTGATGTTGTCTAAAACCTTTTGCAACCATTCGTGCCTTATAGGTGCTAACCTACCCCTCCATGTCTAGTTTTTTATTGAATACCCATGTATTACCAACATGATTTACATCAACTAGAGGATCTACCAAAATCCAAACTTGGTTTTGGTACATAGAATCCATTTCAAAATTCATGGCTTCTTTACACTTGGCAGTATATGTGCCTTCAACTGCTTCCTTGTAGGTAAGAGGATCATCATTGTCAACCAATAATGAGTCACCATCCTCGGTGACAAGAAAACCATATCATTATGGTTATCTCACCTCTCTCATGCTCCTATACAGTCCTTGTGTCTCTGGAATAGATTGTTCTTCCACGGGGCTTTGTGGAATCTGTTCTTGTACCAACTCATGTGTATCTTGAGCCTCAACTTCATTGAAGTCTATCTCACTCCCACTATCTCTTTTGGATATGTGCTCCATCTCAAGGAATATACCGTGTCTTGCCACTGTTACCTTTTTACCTAAGGGGTTGTATAGGTAATATCCCTTTGTTTCCTTGGGATATCCTATAAAGATGCACTTTGTGCCTTGGGGTTCAATCTTGTTACCTGAAGAGGCCTTAACAAATGTTTCGCTATCCCACACATGTAAATTTGAAAACATGGCTTTGCATCCACTCCATATTTCTTATGGAATACCATTTATTGATTTAGTTGGTACTGGGTTTAGTATGTGTGTTGCTGTTTGTAATCCATATCCCCAAAAGGATAATGGAAAACTCGCATGACTCATCATTGATCTCACCATGTCCAACAGGGTGCGGTTCCTCCTTTCACTTACGCCATTCCACTGAGGCGTGTAAGGAGGAGTGAGTTGAGATAGAATCCCAAACTCCCGTAAGAAATCAATGAAGTTCTGATTAAGATATTCCCCTCCTCTGTCTGAGCAGAGTTTCTTAATATTCTTACCAAGATGGTTCTCAGCTTCATTCTTGTATTCTTTGAAACGATCAAAATAATCTGACTTATACCTCATTAAGTAAATATATCCATATCTACTAGAATCATCAATAAAAGTTATGAAGTACAAGAACCCACCTCTTGCTTCAACTAGAAATGGTCCACACACATCTATGTGAACTAATTATAGAAGCTCTTTATCCCTTTCACCTTTCCCACTAAATGGGGCTTTGGTCATTTTTCCTTGTAGACACGCATGACATACACCAAGTGGTTTTAGTTCGAAAGAATCTAAATACCCATCTTGATATAATTTTGTCAAACATTTATCATTGACATGTCGTAGCCGGTGATTCCAAAGTTGGGTGTGGTATGAGTCATGTGAATTAACTTTGTCATCGATTGCCATTACTTGGTTTGTGTAGTCTAACACATAAAGGTTGTTATATAAATGTGCCCTACCAAAAAAATTCTCTCTTTATAAAAGTAGCAACATTCATTTACAAAATTGAAGATGAATCCATCAGTATCTAATATGAATACTGAAATAATGTTTTTAGTAACAGAAGGTACATAATAACAACCCTTTAACACCAAGATCATTCTAGTTGGAAATGTGAGGTGGTAGTCCCCGACAGCTACAGCAGCAAGTCTGGCTCCGTTGGCTGCTCGTATATCTACCTCCCCTCGATCAATCTTCATGAATCTACTTGGTTCCTGTATTTGGATACATATGTGAGCACCAAAAGCTCTCTCTAATACCTAATTTTTAGAAATATATAGATTTCATTCGATGACAAAAGCATCTGAAGCTTCCCCTTGCTTCCTTGGCTGGGTGCAGTTTTTCTTCCAGTGTCCCTTCTTGCCACATGTGAAATGAACAGCATCCTGTTATCTTTCCTCCCCTTTGATCTTCCTTTTCTTGGAAGGCCTTGAAGAAGATTTGGTCTTAAATATCTTCACCTTCCCTTTCCTTTTATTCACCATAAGGACAGAAGGCTTTTCATGCTTCATATCATTGTCCACTTGGCGAATAAGGATAAGAAGATCAGATAGAGACTTCTCAATGTTGTTCATGTTGAAATTTTCAACAAAGCTAGAGAAGCTCTTGGGGAGTAATGCAAGAATGAGATTGGTACCCAGTTCCTCGGGGAGTTTAAACCCTATAACCTCCAAGCTCTCAATGTATCCAATGACCTTTACTACATGAGGCCCGGATGGGGCACCCTCTCCAAGATTTCTCTGAAATAGAGCCTTGGAGATCTCAAACCTTTCCTGTGTTGCTCTCTCCTGGTATAGACCATGGAGGTACTCAAGCATGATATAGGCATCCATGTCTTTATGAGACTTCATGAGCTCACTAGGCATTGATGATAGCATCAAACATTGAATTTCAAGTGAATCGTTCAAGTAATGATCATAGATCAGGAAATCTTGATTACTCACCCCTTGGGAAGGAGAATCAGGAAGTGAGGACTCCAGCACGTAAAACTTTCGTTCATGGCATAGGATAACCCAAAGGCACCTAAACCATTCCTGAAAGTTACTTCCAGTGAGGATATTGTCTTTGTCCATAATTGATCGTAGAGAAAATTTGGTTGACAAGCTTGTCATATTTGATTCTACAATTTAAAAGAGCAGATTTATCAGTACTTTCTTGATTATATTTTATGGGAAATAATAAATTTTATTAATTCTCCCACTATTTTATCAAGTCTCAATGGACCTCACCATTGAACTCAGAATGTCCAGTTGCTTTGGCATTCTAGTGGCAAGGATCCATATTCCCCTTCGCATAACCCCAACAAGGGTTGGTCAAGATATTTGAAGGTAATTAGGTAGGCAGGTCTTTGACAATTGTGAGCTTACAGTTCCTTGATCTATTGAGTGGAATCCCCAATCCTGAAATCCTGACTTGTATTTCCTCAACACTTGCCTCCATTTTACAACAAGTCTAGCAAGGGATACTCCTCTTGATGTAAAATGTTTAAGTCAACCCGAAACTTTCATAAGAGATTCCTTTATAAAAGTAAGTTTCCCAACAAGGGTTGGTCAAACACATAATTTTATTGAGTCTTGCCCTTAATCAAGTAACGGAAGGCTTGGTATGACTTAATATAGTATTTGAGGTATTTTATTCTTTATGCATAGTTTTGCATTATCACATGATTTTTAATATTAAGTGATGCTTGCTTAAGTGATTAACCATGTTTTGATAATGTTTACTCATAGTCTAGTTTTTATTTTATTCCATCTGTGCATGCGTGTTTATTTCATTAATTATGTGATCGCAACAAAACATACATAATAAATAAACCATGAAATCAGATAAAAATAAAATAAGATGACATGATCATGAGCTTCTATTGGTAAGATTATCTAGCAGTTTGATAAGCTAACCCTGATCTAGGGAAAATACCTTGAACCCGGTGGTTCGTGTTTTGCAGCTCCCATCTATCCACCTTTGCATCTTCTTGGGTTGGTTTTGCCTCGGCTTTGGATTTTGAACCGTCTACACTGGCTTGGGAGATCCTCCATTACATGGGGTTTACATTAAAGAAACCATGAGCATATAAGTCCTACATTTGATTATTTCCCTTAATCAACTAACGGAAGGCTTGGTCTGACTTAATATAGTATTTGAGGGATTTTATTCTTTATGCGTAGTTTTGCATTATCACATGCTAGTTAATATTAAGTGATGCTTGCTTAAGTGATTAACCATGTTCTGATAATGTTTACGCATAGTCCGGTTTTTATTTTATTCCATCTTTGCATGCTTGTTTATTTCATTAATTATTTGATCACGATAATACAAACATAATAAATAAACCATGCAATCAGACAAAAACAAAATAAGATGGAATGATCATGAGCTTCTATTGGTTAGCTTATCTAGCGATTTGATAAGCTAACCCTGACCTAGGGAAAACACCATGAACCCGATGGTTCATGTTTTGTATCTCCCATCTGTCCACCTTTGCATTTTCTTGGGTTGTTTTCGCCTCAACTTAGGATTTTTAACCATCTCCATCGGCTTGGGAGATCCTCCATTACATAGGGTTTACATTAAAGAAACCATGGGCATGTAGGCCCTACATTTTATTGGAATAAGTCTTGCAGGCCAACGAATTTAAATTAAACAAATTTAAATGAAACCATAGAAACATACAAAGGGTCTTTGGTCTAGCTCATGATCATCCATAGTATGTAGTGACATTTATGCATATTTAGAATTCAAATTCTTTTAATATTTCTATTATTTAAGATAAGTCATGCTTGAATTCAATTAATTATGATATTATAATTATTTATTTATTTATCTTAAATTATTTTCTGAATTTCCTTGAGATTCTTCTCATCCATATTCCTTGTATGGGTCTTTGTACTTTTTGAGGAAACCTGGTGAAATTCCATTTGGGAAAATTACACGGTGTGTAATATAGCCTACACACCATGTATTTTTCACCCTTTATCCAAAGTACACGTTGGGGGCTTTGGCGAGTTTTCTGTACTTTGGAAATTTTGGAGTACATGGCTTGTATAATAATCTAACATGGCATGTACTTCCTTGTTACGTGGTTACTGTCTTGGAAATCTCATGTACACGGAACACGGCTTCTCCTTGTACACGGTTTCACCTGGACCAGATCGGACTACACGGCATGTTGATTCAACATACACGTTGTGTATTCTGGTTTCTGAGTGCCGTTCAATTCTGGTCAACATGGTGTAATAAAACTCAGGTATAATCAATTCACACTATGTGGTTTGGCGGACCAGCCCTGGTTCGTTGAACCAAAGTACATGGTGTGTGGTATTCACAACACGCCGTGTATTCTTGTGTTGTACGAACAGAAAGAGAAGATCCTATGGATGAGATCATCGTTTTTAATTTAATCAAAATTAAAATTAAAAGGTTGTTTCTGTGATGTGAGTCATGAAATGAAGGAGGAAGAACAGATCCCATTCATTCAGTTTTATAGAACAATTTATCTTGAATTGAATCAAATATAAATGCATAAATTACCAATGAAAATTAAATAAAAATAATCAATGTTGTAACCTCCCTCTGATACCAATTGAAGGTCCTGGGCATAGCGAAAGCTCATGGGTGGATTTTCCCACTTGGCTTGTTGTCATTAGCAATGATCAATCTGGGATCAATACGACGATAAATTTCAGACTCCACGGATCGAATCACAGAAATAGACAAAGAAGAGGAATAGTCCTGGAACCATAAATGTGGATCGTCACAGGTTGATTATAATTAATTTAATTAATTGACAATAAGTACCTTTTATGGTGTTCTTTCTTCATTGATATTTCTGATCATGTTCCGATGTGATTCGTCGTTGCATCGTAGAATCCAAGTGTAGACTTCCTCTAGTGGTGATCCACACGTGCACCACGTATCTCTGGACGTCGCCAAAGGAATCTTCGGGTGCTAGCATAGAGAAGACTTTGCTTGCATTGTCCACCTTAGATCACCTTGATCCGGTGGAGGTGGATCTCTCTCGGTCTTGAGAGTGTTCTTGGAGGATGGAATTCTTTCAATCTTGAGAGAATTCCCCAGAATTGTTGTGCACAACGATTCTCTTTTTAGGAAAAGAGTTGGGGTTGTGAGGATATTTATAATCGGGTTTGAGGTTATAGATTTATGACAATAAATATACACGTTACACATTTTATTTATTTCATTAACTCTTATTGAAAACCCCTATGTCAAATAATTAATTCCTTGACATGCGCCCGCGCTGATTATAATAAATATCATTTAATAAAACAATATTATATCCTCAAAATCCTGAATGGAAAACTACACGGTGTGTAATCATTAATACACAGCGTGTACTTGTTTTCCATACAACTACACAGCATGTAATCATTAATACATGGCTTGTAATTGTTTTTCATTTCCTTTCCAAAATGAAAACTACACGGTGTGTAATCATTAATACACGGCGTGTACTTGTTTTCCACAAAAAACTACACGGCGTGTAATAATTAATACACAGCGTGTATATCTTGTTTTTGATTTCCTTCTTCCTCCATCACTAAAACGATTTAGGATTCCTTGAATAATTATTAAAACACGTACGGGAATAATCTTTATTCTACTTGAGATACTTGGATACACTTAGTGTGTAACCCTTTAGGCCTCTTTCTTGTTGGTATTAGGCGGGCTTGCCTAAAGTCCAAGATTACTATCTAGCAATGGGTCAAGGTACCCAAGAGAAAGAAGTTGATGCCACATTGACGTGTCACATCATACGAACACTTACTATATAATTTAATCCCTTTTTCTCAATATCTCATCAAGCAGGTTTCATGGAAGTTTCATAAACCTATATGCTTGATCTATCATTCTTTGACTTCCAGAAATAAACTCGCCGTGACACCATGGCCATGGAATTTGTTCAACAGTTCTATTTTAATCAAAGGGCCCGAGTTATTTACTTCCATAAATATGGAAGGGAAAATCCTTCCTCGACTTATCCATTAACAACATGTCATTCGTGACACACCCAATGTACCCTACTTCCCGCCAACTGTCTTCGTGACAGTTTTCGTCGGCAAATCTAAGTGCATGAGTCATGACATGATTTAATGATAATCTTCCAGTCTAAGGACCATTACACACACTCCTAGATAGCAATGTCTGATGACACCAAAATATGAATAATTGCTACTGGCAGGTCTGTTCTCATAATCTCCCATCTTGGAGATTACCAAGTGCGAACTCCATGAGAGAGAGTCTCATCTTCTTATGAGTACTCGCACATGACAGACTGTATACTATGTTTCCTATAATAGTATGTCATCCAACTGTAGAACTTTATTTAAGAATATTTTCATAGCATTTCAAGGTTCTCATCATAGCGGGGATATTCCATGACCTTATCAATGCAACGAATATTCCAGGATATTTTTGTATTATATTCATGCAGAACAATGAACAATATATAATGAGTGTACATTCATGTAATAAAAGTAAAAAACAGTTGGTTCTTAGGACACAAACCCTTACAAACTCCCACTTGGACTAGAGCCAACTACCTACAACTTTTAGTCTGCTAGACCTCACATGCTGATCATGTTTCTGTTGAGTCAAGGCTTTAGTCAAGGGGTCCACCATGTTTTCTTCCGTGGAAATACTGCTCACTGCAACTTCACCTCTCTGAGAAAAATCCCTCAAGAGATGATACTTCTGAAGTATGTGCTTTGTCCTCTGATGTGACCTTGGCTCTTTTGAAAGTTCCACCTCTGTAGTATTATCACAATAGAGTGTGATAGGATATTTACTGCTAGGTAATACATCAATCTCTTGGACGAAGCTTCGCATCCATACTGCTTCTTTAGATTCCTTGTAAGTTGCGATATACTCGGACTCTGTTATAGAATCTGCGACCACACCTTGCTCTGAGCTCTTCCAGCTCACTACACCTCTATTCAAACTGAAGATGTATCCATTCTACAACTTCATGTCATCTTGATCAGTCTAGAAACTAGCATCTACATGTCCTCTGATGACTAGTTCCTAATCTCCTCCAAAAACCAAGAACATATCCTTAGTATGCCTCAGATACATAAGGATACTCTTGACTACCATCCAATGGCGGTCTCCTAGATCAGCTTGATATCTGCCTACCGCACTTAATGCGTAAGCAACATCTAGCCATGTACATAGCATAGCATACATGACTGACCTAATTATGGATGTGTAAAGGATCCTTGGCATTTTCTCTCTTTCCTCATGTTTCTGAGGACACATTTTCTTGTAAATATGAATGCCATGTGACACTGGAAACAATACCCTCTTGGATTGTTCCATACTGAATCTCTTCAGTATCTTGTCAATGTATGTACTTTGACTTATGCCCAACATTCTTTTGGATCTATCACGATCAATCTTGGTCCCAAGAATATATGATGCCTCACCCAAGTCTTTCATAGAGAATAATTTATCCAACCATGCCTTAACTGACTGTAAGAAAGGTAATTCATTTCCAAATAGTAATATTTCATCAAAATATACTATTAGGAAAACAACTGCACTTCCACTAAACCTTTTGCAGACACAAGGCTCACATTCGCTCTTAACAAAGCCAAATTCTGTTACAGCTTCATCAAAACGAATGTTCCATGACCTTGATTCTTGGTTTAATCCATAAATGGATTTATGAAACTTTCATACCTTGTTGGCATCCTTTGGAGTCACAAACCCATCAGGTTGTGTCATGTAGACATCTTCCTGGAGGTTCCCGTTAAGGAATGCTGTTTTGAAATCCATTTTCCAAATTTCATAGTCATGGTAAGAGGAAATGGCCAAGAGGATTTTGATGGATTTCAGCATCACAACTAGTGAAAAGGTTTCATCATATTCAATTTCTTGATGTTGTCTAAAACCTTTTGCAACCAGTCGTGCCTTATAGGTGCTGACTTGCCCCTCCATGTCCAGTTTCTTCTTGAATAACAATTTATTACCAATAGGATTTACATCAACTGGAGGATCTTCCAAAATCCAGACTTGGTTTCAGTACATGGAATCCATTTCAGAATTCATGGCTTCTTGCCACTTGGCAGCATTTGTGCCTTCAACTACTTCCTTGCAGGTAATAGGATCATCATTGTCAACCAATAATGAGTCACCATCCTTGGTGACAATAAAACCATATCATTATGGTTCTCTCACCTATCTTGTGATCCTACGCAGTTCTTGTGTCTCTGGAACAGATTGTTCTTCCACGGGGCTTTGTGGAATCTGTTCTTGTACCAACTCCTATGTATCTTGAGCCTCGAATTCATCAAATTCTATCTTGCTCCCACTATCTCTTTTGGAGATGTGCTCTCTCTCAAGGAATATGTATTTTCTTGCTACTGTTACCTTTTTATCTGAGGGGTTTTATAGGTAATATCCCCTTATTTCCTTGGGATATCCTATAAAGATGCACTTTTTGCCTCAGGGTGCAAGCGTGTTACCTGAAGAGGCCTTAACAAATGCTTTGCTACCCCACACATGTAAATTTGTTAACATGGATTTGTGTCCACTCCATAATTCTTATGGAATACCATTTATCGATTTAGTTGGAACTTGGTTTAGTATGTGTGTTTCTGTTTGTAATGCATATCCCCAAAAGGATAATGGAAGACTCGCATGACTCATCATTGATCTCACTATGTCCAACAGGGTGTTTTTCCTCCTTTAACTTACGCCATTCCACTGAGTCATGTAAGGAGGAGTGAGTTGAGATAGAATCCCAAACTCCCATAAGAAATCAATGAAGTTCTAATTAATATATTCTCCTCCTCTATCTGAGCGGAGTTTCTTAATCTTCTTACCAAGATGGTTCTCAACTTCATTCCTGTATTCTTTGAACTGATCAAAATAATTTGACTTATACCTCATTAAGTAAATATATCCATATCTACTAAAATAATCAATAAAAGTTATGAAGTACAAGAACCCACCCCTTGCTTCAACTGGAAATGGTCCACACACATCTGTGTGAACTAATTCTAGAAGCTCTTTAGCCCTTTCACCTTTCCCACTAAATGGGGCTTTGGTCATTTTTCCTTGTAGACACGCATGACATACACCAAGTGGTTTTAGTTCGAAAGAATCTAAATACCCATCTTGATGTAATTTTGTCAAATGTTTCTCATTGATATGTCCTATCCGGTGATGCCAAAGTTGGGTGTGGTATGAGTCATGTGAATTAACTTTGTTATCAATTTCCATTGCTTGGTTTGTGTATTCTAACACATAAAGGCCATTATATAAATGATCCCTACCAAAAAAAATGCTATCTTTATAATAGTAGCAACATTTATTTCCAAACTTGAAGATGAATCCATCAGTATCTAATCTGGATACTGAAATAATGTTTTTAGTAACAGAAGGAACATAATAACAACCCTTTAACACCAAGATCATTCCAGATGGCAATGTGAGGTGGTAGTCCCCGACAGTTACAGCAGCAAGTCTGGCTCCATTGGTTGCTCGTAGATCTACCTCCCCTCGATCAATCTTCTTGAATCTACTTGGTTCCTGTATTTGGATACATATGTGAGCACCAAAAGATGTATCTAATACCCAATTTTTAGAAACAGATAGATTGCATTTGATGACAAACACACCTGAATCTTCCCCTTGCTTCCTTGGATGGGTGCAGTTTTTCTTCGAGTGGCCCTTCTTGCCACATGCAAAACAAACAGCATCATGTTCTCTTGCCTCCCCTTTGATCTTCCTTTTCTTGGAAGGCCTTGAAGAAGCTTTCGGCTTAAATCTCTTCACCTTCCCTTTCCTTTTATTCACCATAAGGATAGAAGGCTTTTCACGCTTCATATCATTGTCTACTTGGTGAATAAGGATAAGAGGATCAGATAGAGACTTCTCAATGTTGTTCATGTTGAAATTTACAACAAAGTTAGAGAAGCTCTAGGGGAGTGATGCGAGAATTAGATCGGTACCCAGTTCCTCAGGGAGTTTAAACCCTAGAACCTCCAAGCGCTCAATGTAGCCAATGATCTTGACTACATGAGGCCTGGCTGGGGCACCCACTCCAAGATTTCTCTGAAATAGAGCCTTGGATATCTTAAACATTTCCTATCTTTCTCTCTCTTGGTATAGACCATGGAGGCGCTTGAGCATGCAATAGGAATCCATGTCTTCATGAGACTTCATGAGCTCACTAGACATTGATGATAGCATCAAACATTGAATGTCGAGTGAATCGTTCAAATGTTGATCATAGATCAGGAAATCTTGATCAATTTCCCCTTGGGCAGGAGAATCGGGAAGTGAGGACTCTAGTACGTAAAACTTTAGTTCATGGAGTAGGATAACCCGAAGGCACCTAAACCATTCCTGAAAGTTATTGTCGATGAGGATATTGTCTTTGTACAAAACTGATCATAGATAAAATATGGTTGACGAGCTTGTAATATTTGATTCTACAATTTAAAAGAGCATATTTATCAGTACTTTATTTATTATATTTTATGAGAAATAATAAATTTTATTAATTATCCCAATATTTTATCAAGTCCCAATGGCCCTCACCATTGAACTCAGAATGTCCAGTTTCTTTGACATTCTAGTGGCAAGGATCCATATTCCCCTTCGCATAACCCCAACAAGGGCTGGTCAAGCTATTTGAAGGTATTTAGGTAGGAAGTTCTTTGCCAACTATGAGATTACAGTTCCTTGATCTATTGAGTGGACTCCCCAATCCTGAAATCCTGACTTGGATTTCCTCAACACTTGCCTCCATTTTACAAAAAGTCTAGCAAGGGATACTCCTTTTGATGTAAAATGTTTAAGTCAACCCAAAACTTTCATAAGCGCTTCCTTTATAAAAGTAAGTGTCCCAACAAGGGTTGGTCAAACACATAGTTTTATTGATTCTTGCCCTTAATCAAGTAACAGAAGGCTTGGTATGACTTAATATAGTATTTGAGTGATTTTATTCATTATGCGTAGTTTTGCATTATCGCATGCTAGTTAATATTAAGTGATGCTTACTTAATTGATTAACCATGTTCTGATAATGTTTACGCATAGTCCGGTTTTTATTTTATTTCATCTTTTCATGCTTGTTTATTTCATTAATTATTTGATCACGACAATACATACATAATAAAGAAACCATGAAATCAGACAAAAACAAAATAAGATGGCATGATCATGAGCTTCTATTGGTTAGCTTATCTAGCGATTTGATAAGCTAACCCTGACCTAGGGAAAACACCATGAACCCGATGGTTCGTGTTTTTCAGCTCCCATATGTCCACCTTTGCATTTTCTTGGGTTGGTTTCACCTCAACTTAGGATTTTTAACCATCTCCACTGGCTTGGGAGATCCTCCATTACATAGGCTTTACATTAAAGAAACCATGGGCATGTAGGCCCTACATTTTATTGGAAGAAGGCTCGCAGGCCAATGAATTTAAATTAAACAAATTTAAATGAAACCATAGACACATACAAAGGGTCTTTTTTCTAGCTCATGATCATTCATAGCATTCAACGACATTTACGCATATTTAGAATTCAAATTCTTTTAATCTTTCTATTATTTAAGATAAGTCATGCTTGAATTCAATTAATTATGATCTTATAATTAATCAATTATTTATCTTAAATTCCTTTCTGAATTTCCTTGAGATTCTTCTCATCCATATTCCTTGTACAGTTCTTTGTACTTTTTGAGGAAACCTGGTGAAATTCCATTTCAAAAAAGTACACGGCGTGTAATATAGCCTACACACCTTGTATTTTTCACCCTTTATCCAAAGTACATGCTGGGGGCTTTGGCGAGTTTTCTGTACTTTGGAAATTTTGGAGTACACGGCTAGTAGAATAATCTAACATGGAGTGTACTTACTTGTTACATCGTTACCCAGATTGGAAATCCCATGTACGTGGAACACGGCTTCTCCTTGTACATGGTTTCACCTGGATCGGATCGGACTACACGATGTGTTGATTCAACCTACACGCCGTGTATTTTGTTTTCCATGCTCCATTCAATTCTGGTCAACACGGTGTAATAAAACTCAGGTATACTCAATTCACACGGTGTGGTTTGGAGGATTAGTACCGATTCGTTGAACCTAAGTACACGGCATGTAGTTTTCACGACACACCGTGTATTCTTGTGTTGTACGAACAGAAAGAGCGGCTCCTCCGGATGAGATCCTCATTTTTAATTTAATCAAAATTAAAATTAAAAGGTCATTTCTATGATGTGATTCAAGAAACAAAGAAGGAAGAACAGATCTCATTCATTCAGTTTTATAGAATGATTTATCTTGAATTGAATCAAATATAAATGCGTAAATTATCAACGAAAATTGAATAACTATAATCAATGTTGTAACCTCCCTCTGATACCAATTGAAGGTCCCGGGTGTAGCCGAAGTTCGTGGGTGGATGTGCCCACTTGGCTTGTTGTCATTAGAAATGATCAATCTGAGATCAATACGACGATAAACGTTAGACTCCATGGATCGAATCATAGAAATAGACAAATAAGAATAATATTCCCAGAACCATAAATGTGGATCGTCGTAGGTTGATTATAATTAATTTAATTAATTAAAAAGAAGTACCTTTTATGGCTTTCTTTCTTTGTTGATATTTTTTATCACGTTCTGATGTGATTCGTCGTTGCGTCGTAGAAGCCAAATGTAGACTTCCTCTAGTGGTGATCCACACGTGCACCACGTATCTCTAGATGTCTCCAAAGGAATCTCCGGGTTCTAGCTGTGAGAAGCATTTGCTTGCATTGTCCACCTTAGATCGCCTTGATCTAGTAGAGGTTGATCTCTCTCGGTCTTGAGAGTGTTCTTAGAGGAAGATGTTCTTTTGGTCTTGACAGAATTCTCCAAAATTGTTGTGCACAACGATTCTCTTTTTAGGAAAAGAGTTGGGGTTGTGAGGATATTTATAATTGGGTTTGAGGTTATAGAGTTATGACAATTAATAGAAGCATTACACATTTTATTTATTTCATTAACTCTTATTGAAAACCCCCATGTCAAATAATTAATTCCTTGACATGCGCCCATGCTGATTATAATAAATATCATTTAATAAAACAATATTATATCCTCAAAATCCCGACTGGAAAACTACATGTTGTGTAATCATTAATACACGACGTGTACTTGTTTTCCATAAAACTACACGGTGTGAAATCATTAATACATGGCGTGTAATTGTTTTTCATTTACTTTACAAAATAAAAACTACACTGTAACGCCCCGACCCTAGATTCCCAAAGTCGGTGTATTATTTTAATACATTGGCATGATTACAAGGAATCAAGTCCCGAAGGACCGATCGGTTTAGCAGTCTTGGAAAATAGATTACATACATGAATGTTACATTACAATTTATAAAATACAACACAACCTGAATAGTCCTTTATGAACGCCATTATTCCCTTATCTTAGCCCAGCATATCAATCATAATACAGTTCTTGGAATCCTGGGGAAAATAAAACATAGAAAAGGGTGAGCTCAAACGCTCAGTAAGGGTAAACAATACAGTAGAAAATAACATAAATATTAAGTATGGTGAATAATTGAAACCACGTGACTTTAACAATAATAAATATGAATACTTTTATGGTAGGAATATGAGCTGAGTAAATAATTCCATAATAAAACATAATCATGGGTATTTTTCTAGTCAAATGACTACATGAACCACCAATATTATTTTCATAATGAGGGAATGTATAATTACAAACTTTAATTTATATGTCAAGGCCTCGTGCTAGGACCTATGGGATAACTGTAACAGGATCCAAACCTGGAGAGCCTCTGTAACTGGACTCCATCCCAGAGAGCCTCTCTAACCAGAATCCAACCCATAGGGCTTACTTTTACCAGTCCCTGACCCAGAACATACTAGTCCAATACATTCATTATAAGAAAATGTTGAAATATAACATAAACATTTGTATTAAAACTAGCAAATGAAAAGTCAATACTTTAACCATAAACCATGAATGGTATATGTATAGCATGTCCATAATCAATCATATAAAAAAACCTTCAATACAATATGGAAGTTTTGTATCATAATAAATCAACTTCAAATAAACTTAAAATCCATCAAAGGATGCTAACATAAATGAAATCAAAACCTTTTTTAGAGAAATATATCTTTCTATTTTGAAATCATTTAAGAGCCACATAATTATAAAGAAAACATTTATTTTGAAAATATTCTTATAATCTTGTAAGATAAGCTTCGACGATTTTATAATGGCGGAAAATAGCCACACCCACCGTATAAGTTAAAAAAACATTCTTACCTTAATTTTGTCGAAAAGGTTAAAAAGGACCTTGTTTGGAAAACGATGGAAAGATTCCTTTATAAACATCTTATAAAAAGTCAAACAAGGGTATAAATGACTTTAACCAATAGTCTATAAAATAATAAGAATGTTTTGAAATACATTTTTAAGAAACATGGATGTGGATGATAAAGAGGTCCCAGTAGATACTCATGTATAAAACAACCTTGGATAATAAAGAGATTGTGAAATTAACCCTTACCAATTTGGTAACTTACGAAACATAAACCCCATTAAAGAAGTATCATACAATGAATTTTTAAATACACATAAATTAAAGTGTATTACACAAATAATACAATTATGGGCAGCACATACACTACAAAAAGGTAATAGTGGCAATATAGCATGAATCTCATGGAAATAAGGAGTGAGATAAAAACCCCTTACCTCGTTGTAATCAATCGATTCATATGAACAATTGTCAATAAACACAAATTTAATCATATAATATCATGAATATAAATAGAATCATGATAATATATATCAAATGGTAGTACACAATACACCACGTTCAATAAATAAGTGGTGAACAATGGAAATCTCACGGAATTAAAAGTGAGATAAGAAACCCCTTACCTCGTGTCCGACTTGACCCGTTCATTCTTTAATATCCTGAATAATAAACTAATGTTAATTTCTAATTGCTTAATAAAATTTTTAAATTTTATTATTCCTTTTATATCACTTATTACCATGTTATAAACATTATGTAATCATTTAAGTTAATAACATTCATTTTGTCGATATTTGGCACTTGAGTCAAAAATGAACACCTTATAGTTGCAAGTTGTTCACATGGTCAAAAGTTCATTATATCCAGAATTATATTCATGATTTAGATATCATATATATCATATATATCCAGTATATACATGTATTTATAACAGTATATATCATTTTTGGGTAAGAAATAAAATGCACCGTTCATGGAGACGGTAAGTCATATGTACGCATGAACGCAACTTTCATTTCTATTTCTTATTTTAATAGAATTAAAACATAATGATAGATATGTATATTATAATTCCAGTATAATATCATATATAATATCATTAACTTCATCCTTTATACATCCCACATATGGTATTAACGAGACATGTCACTTTGAGGGGGCGGTAGTCCGCACTTCTTCAAATGAAATTATCGCGTTTACCCATAATGGAAACCATTAAGGTATGATTTAAAAGAAAAATACAGAAGCCTGAAGAAAACATAAACATAACATATATCATATATAAATACAGTACCATCATAATGGCCACCATGAGAGGCGGTAGGAGGTAATTGAACAATCATCGTTTCGTGAGGCGTTAGTTTGTCATCCACAGAATCATTATGTTCTTCACCCATTAGATAGAGGTGTGTGTAAGTGTAGTTTTAATACTTATCATAACAACATCCTCGTATATTGAGGATACTTTTTTTGTTATAAAATAAAGGAATAAAAAGAGTTTAGGGGTTGGAGAAGTAAAATAAAAGAAAAGAAGTTAAGAGAAACTATTACCTTTAATTTGGGTAACTTCCTTTGGTTTGAACCAAAAGGACTTCTTGAAGTGCCTTATGCATAAGTTAAGGCTTTTTATAGGAGTATAGGGATGTATAGAGCTTAATTTGGAAGATTTAGGATGAGACTAAAGTCTTGAGAGGTGTGAAGAATTGGTTAGAAGTGGTCTCCTTTTATAAGGGGGGAGAGGATCTTTAGGAAAGTGTGGAAATATTATTTTATTATATAATGATATTCGGTTTATAATGGTGAAAAATCATTAGGGTCTAAGATAATATGACTCATGGTCGAAATAAGATCATCTAATAATAATTGGACATGTTTTGGATATTATTTTAATATATATAATCTAATTTATTTAAATCATTTATTAATGAGGTAAATACTGCATCATTATTGTGTCATAAATAATTTAATTTATTTGATGTATAAAAATTATAAAACAAATACCATGATTTAGGAAATCTTCTTAGATTTCCAATGAATATTTATAGTCAAAAATATTACTTATATAACACCATATAAAAATTAATTACTAAAAGATTTTTGTTTTTGTCAATTTTGCTTTTACTTTAAATTAATTAATCTAAATTGTCATTATCATTCATAAGTGGATTCATGGGGTCCCAAAATTGATCCAAAGATGCCCATGGTCGGCTATTACTCATCCAATAAGGTTAGGATAAGTGTTAAGATAATTTTGAATTATTATAATATTCTTTTTACCTTGAATTACCCTATTCACCTTTAATCGCGGTAAATAAAAGTCAAAAGTTACTATTCACCAAAAATTATTTTCATCTTATTGAACCACATTTTAATTTCTGAGGTTGACCGTGTCTCTCGGATTTTTGAAATTCCACTCACAGAAGCGGTAAAATTAATTTTTATGTGAATTTGCAAATTCTCCTAGGAGGTGGGTAAAAGACAGTGAAAAGTTGAATAACTTTTTTATATATCTAAACTTATTATAAAATGACTCCAATAAATTATTTTGATCATATATAGGTATTATGTATCTATTTTGGCATAAAATAAATTTAAATAAAATAAATAATTATTTAAATAAAAATTCGGTTTTAAATAATAACTCAGTGTTTTTCACTATTCATCAAAAATTGAAAGTTTTCAGAAAAATACCAAAAATTCACCCTAATCTAATTTTGATATTCTGAATGAAAAAATGAATCATATTTTACCAAATTCAAAATTTAGAAGTGGAATTAATTAATTTAAAATTAATTCCGTTTTCAAAACAAATAGCGTGTTTTTAAGAAACAATAACTATCAAAAGATTGATACTTGTTTATGTCCAGTTTCAAAGTGAAATTAATTCCAATAAACAAAATTGGATAAATGGTAAAAATATATTATAATTACACTTTAAAACCAATTAAAAAGATAATCTAAAAATATAAATAAATTAGATTAAAAGGCACTTTTGAATTAAAATACAATAGTTTTCACTATTCATTAAAAAATGAACTTTATCAGAAAAATTCCAAAAATTTACACAAAGTAAAGTTTTATGTCCTCATTCTAAATAATAAATTTATTTGGTCAAATTGAATATATATATATATATAAGTTTCAAATATTGGATTTAAAAAGGGTTCTCCATTAAAAGGTGGTAAAATTGCATTTTTTTTAAAAATACTTCTTTTATCTGAAAAAATGAATTTGTTCTTACATTATGTATAAGAAACTCATATTATAGATTCTAAAATTATAAGGATTATATAAAGTTCAATATTCAGTTAATACTATTCATAACCGCTTTTGAACGGCTAGTTTGGTAATTCGTGTTACGCTTGAACTCAGTGTTGCGTGTAGTGCAAGTTATTAAATTACTTTGAAAAATAACGTACTATGAAATATTGAGGTGTTACATTCTTACCTCCTTCAATAAATTTCATCCTCAAAATTTCAAATTGTTCTTCAAAAATAAAAGGTTGAAATAGAAAATACCTTTGTGGGAAAACCCACATAGGAAATTGGGTTAATAAAATTTAGTCTTAATAAGAGGAAAAGGGAAATGGAAGGGTCACCACCAAATTATGATCTTGATTAGGAGAACATTGGTGGGAATTAGAGACACATAATTGGAGGAAAAACATAAATATTTATAGGGAGTGATTGAGGTCATCAATCACAAACAAGTGTAAAAATTGAGGGCCTCAAATCCATCAATCTATGATGATTTAAAATATCATCGGTTCAACAAAACATAAGGTATTAGGATAACACATTTTTTGTTTTAATATCCCTTCACTAAAGTTTAAGAATTAATTTCTTTATAGAATAAGAGAGGAATAAAAATATATACTTGACAAGTAGAGTTCCATCCTTTAACTAATTTCTACCACAAACTCATCTTTCACTCTAAAAGATATTAGAACTTAAAAAAAATATTCTATTTATCCTATTCGTACAGGGTTCCAAAAAAATGAATTTATAATTCATCTACCAAACCTTTTAAAAAAACTAAATTATTCAATCCAGGACATCATGTGGGCCAGTGGTAGGTGATACACCCTTTTCACCCTTCGGTTGCGGGTTCAAGTCTCGCGGCCTTGCCAGATGCGACGGGTTGCCACCCGACCTCCAGGTTGTCCTTTTTATGGTAATCCAAAAATAATCTCAAACTATACTTATCCAAAATAATTCTATCCAAACTCACAGTCAAAAATTTATAAATAAGGTAAACACAATTAAGATCCTTTTTTCCACGTAATAACATGTGAACACCTTTATCATGTATTATTTTAAAACTTGGTAACACCTTGAATTACCATAAAACCTTATTGATTACATTCATGCTCTCTTATACTTTATATAATATTGTATATATTCCTTATATCAAAAAATATTGAATATTCCAACAATGATGAAATAAAAAAACTATTAATCAGTTCAAAGGATGTCAAGAATATCAAATACAATTTATCCAAATCAATCATCTCTTATTCCAAAATCACTACCTCATTGTCAGGACCATATTAAGGATTAAATTTCCTTCAACCATGTATTTTTCCAAAAAGTGTAGCTTACTATTAATTCACTTTTCTAGGAACCATATAATCTCAAATCCTCAATAAAATAGTCCTGTATTACAATCCTTATTTATCTCCATAATTCATATATCCAGTATATTTTTGATACCACACTCAAATGAAATAATCCTATAATAACAACATAAGAACACTAGTCATTCTTCTTCATCTGAGGTAGTATCATAACTTGATTATTATCCAATAGCATCATTTAAGGTATACACTGATGACTAGGACACTGATTCGCATAGTGTCCCAACTCCTTGTAGATGAAGCATTGTACATTTGAAACTTTTTTCTTACCCTTGAAATCACGTATTTGATGTACTTTTTCTCCACACTGATAACAAACTCTCATTCCATTCGAGAATTTACCAAGGTGATTCATTCCATAGTTATCACATATGAGAAAATTCATCTTTTCCCTCTTCCATTTATCCATCCTTCTCTCTTCAATATTTTTCTTCTCTTTCTTCCCTTCAATGTCATAGGACTCAGAGAATTATTTACTTATCTTATTAACATGTGATAATATTTCTTCATATGTTAAGAATACATGAGATACTATTTCCTTTCTAAATTTTTTCTTAATACCGTGAAATATATGATACTTCTTACTCTTTGGATCATACGTATTGTTGGAGTTCACATTCATTCTACTAGGCTCCATTTCTATACAATGGCATACACTATGTTAGTTTATGAATTGCAATGGATAATTCCAAAGTTGTAAAATACCTAACGTAAATCAAACAGTTTATGGATATAATCTATAATCATAAAAAATGTTTTCTTTGAGGAAGTATATACTCATAAACCCTTCATAATGGTTTGTAAATAAA
Organism: Viscum album; assembly: GCA_963277665.1. Lineage (NCBI taxonomy): Eukaryota > Viridiplantae > Streptophyta > Magnoliopsida > Santalales > Viscaceae > Viscum > Viscum album. The sequence goes on along the minus strand of OY728151.1, from coordinate 1,255,855,605 downwards.
ATGATAATTATCCTAAGCATATCCCCTGGGAGTGTCGTAACCAAGAGTGCAGCAAGGCCTGTTGTCATGCACCAGTTCCCGTTCGAGTTTATCTCAAAGTGGTGTTTTCAGGTTTTAATCCTAGAAACATCTGTGCCAGAGCCGCATCTACCCGCTCGTATCCATACAGGGATGTATTGCTTGGAATAATCACAAAATATCTACAGTTCAAAAATTCTAGGAAGTTCTTATATATTAATCCTCAAAGTCTATCTTAGGGTTATGTGCTCTAATCAGAGTTTATCTAAATCTAGTTTCCAAGGTTATTGCTAAACTACCTCTGATAACAACTGTAACTCCCCAACCGTATATTCCCAGAGTCGGTGCATTATTTTAATATATTGGCATGATACCAAGGAATCAAGTCCTGAAGGACTGATCGGTTTAGTAGTCCTGGAAAATAGATTACATACATGAATGTTACATTACAATTTATAAAATACAACCCAACATAAATAGTCCTTTATGAACGCCATTATTCCCTTAGCTTAACCCTTCATATCAATCATAATACACTTCTTAGAATCCTATGAAAAATAAAACATATACAGGGGTGAGATCAAACGCTCAGTAAGGGTAAACAATATAGTGGAAAATAACATAAATATTAAGTATGGTGAATAATTGAAACCACATGCCTTTACCAATAATAAACATGAATACTTTTATGGCAGGAATATGAGATGAATAAATAATTCCATAATAAAACATAATCATGGGTATTCTACTAGTCGAATGACCACATGAACCATCAATATTATTTTCATAATAAGGGATTGTATAATACCAAACTTTAATTTCTGTGTCAAGGCCTCGTGCCAGAACCTATGGGATAATTGTAACAGGACCCAAACCTAGAGAGCCTCTGTAACCGGACTCTATCTCGAAGAGCCTCTGTAACCATACTCCAACCCGGAGGTCTTACTTTTACCAGTCCCCAACCTGAAACATACTAGTCCAATACATTCATCATAAGAAAAGGTTGAAATATAACATAAATATTCATATTAAAACTAGCATACGAAATGTCAATACTTTAACCATAAACCATGAATGGTATAAAAATAGAAGGTTCATAATCAATCATATCACAAAACCTTCAATACAATATGGAAGTTTTTTATCATAATAAATCAACTTCAAATAAACTTAAAATCCATCAAAGGATGTTGACATAGATGAAATTAAAACCTTTTTTAGAGAAATATCTCTTTCTATTTTGAAATCATTTAAGAGCCACATAACTATAAATAAAACATTTATTTTGAAAATATTCTTATAATATTTTAAGGGAAGATTCGACGATTTTATAACGGTGGAAAATAGCCGCACCCGCCGTATAAGTTAAAAAAACATTCTTACCTTAATTTTGTCAAAAAGGTTAAAAGGACTCTGTTTGGAAAACGACAGAAAGATTTCGTTATAAAAATCTTATAAAAATTCAAACAAGGTTATAAATTACTTTAACCCATAGTCTATAAAATATTAAGAATGTTTTAAAATACATTTTTAAGAAACATGGACGTGGATGATAAAGAGGTCCCAGTAGATACTCACGTATAAAACAACCTCGGATAATAAAGAGATTGTGAAATTAACCATTACCAATTTGGTAACTTATGAAACATACACCCCATGAAATAATTATCATACAATGAATATGTAAATACACATAAATTAAAGTTTATTACACAAATAATACTATTATGGGTAGTACATACACAACAAAAAAGGTAATAGTGGCAATATATCATGAATCTCACGGGAATAAGGAGTGAGATAAAACCCCTTACCTCGTTGTAATCAATCGAGTCATATGAACAATTGTCAATAACCACCAAATGAATCACAGAATATCATGAATATAAATAAAATCATGATAATATATATCAAATGGTAGTACACAATACACCACATGCAATAAATAAGTGGTGAACAATGGAAATCTCACAGAATTAAAAGTGAGATAAGAAACCTCTTACCTCGTGTCCGACTTGACCCGTTCGTTCTTTAATATCCTGAATAATAAACTAAAGTTAATTTATAATTTCTTAAGAACCTTTTTCAAGTTTATTATTCCTTTTATATCAATTATTACCAAGTTATAAACATTATATAATCATTTAAGTTAATAACGTTCATTTTGTTGATATTTGGCACTTGAGTCAAAAATGAACAACTTATAGTTACAAGTTGTTCACATGGTCAAAATTTCATTATATACAGAATGATATTAATGATTTAGATATCATATATATCATATATATTCAGTATATACATGTATTTATAATAGTATGTAAAAACCCGGATCTTCGTTCAGGTATGTTTTCCCTTTTTCTGGAGTTTTTAAGGAAAATAAATTTTCTGGAAATTTCAGAAGTACACGCCGTGTACTTTTTGAGTACACGCCGTGTACTCTGTTCTAGCTCGAAGCTGTGTGTTGGTCGTGCCCGGGCCACACACACGGTGTGTAAGGCTGAGGTGGAGGCTAGTTAATTCGGAGTACGGAAAAATTGAAGTACACACCATGTACTCAAGAAGTACACGTCGTGTACTTTCTTTTTTTCATTAAATAGACTGGGGTCGCGCCTAACCCCTATTTCCATATTCTTCTCCAGTTTTCAACCGTCCGAGAGCGACCGTACGGACAGAACTTCGACGAACTCCTGCCTCGCCGTCCGTTCTCCGATTCGAGCACGGTCAGTTGCATTGGAATCGCAGCGGTGAGTTATTCCTTCTGCTTTAGCCTTGTTTCTTGATTCCTCCTCATTTCCAAGTTATCGTGGGATGAACATTTTGTGCGTTTTCTCAGATCTACGTTGTTCTAAGAGGAATCTGTCGTCGAAGTTCACGTATGTCGATCTCCTCAGATCGAGGTAGGTGGTTTGTGCCTTTCCGTAGAAAGTTGATGGATATTTTGTGAAATTTCCACCAATACCCTTGAACGGGGTATTGCGTGTTTCCTGTTTTGCCCCTTCTGTTTTCCTGCTTTTCTTGATTGCTTTAGTAGAGGTTATTTCTTGTGATTAGAATATTTTGTTTATGCTCAGATTGCTTTGCAATGCTTGTTCTGCCTGTTTAGCATTTTTCCAGTTGTCATGCCTAGTCGTAGGATAGTGGAACTATTGTTTTATTATTATTGTTGAGCCTTAGTTGATAGCCAAGTAGTTCTTGAGGTTTACTTGGACGATACACATGCATTGAGAATGTTTATTTATACTCAGGACTGTGAGAACCTAGAGTAGTAGACCAAAGGGATAATTGACAGAAGGGCTTCTCTAGAGTGTCTTTTAATTATGATGTGAGACTATAGGGGGAATTGACGTTGAGTGCTTACCCAGAGAGTCTGTAGATCCACGACGTGGGCCACAGGGGTAATTGATGTTGAGTGCTTCCCCAAAGAGCCTTTAGCACAATATGAGACTATAGGGGGAATTGACAGTGAGTGCTTCCCCAGAGAGTCTGCTTAATTACGTAGTTGAACCAGAGGGGTGAGACTATGTGTGCCTCCCAGAGGGTTGCTAGTACTTAGAGGTTAAACCATAGGGGTTAGACTATGAGAGCTACCTAGAGGGTTACCTGTTTTCTTCTTATTGCTGTTTTCTTGCTTGTGTACTTTACTTGTTGGAACTGTGGATTGTAGCTGCTTGTTCTTTTCTGTTTACTGCTTCTTGTTTATTTACTGCCATGTATTCATTGACTGTTAGGCACAAATCTTTGGGTGATTACCTACTGGGATTGTATCTCACACCCTGTTTGGGCCATTTTTTTGGGCCCAAGCAGACTATGTTGTTGCAGGTATAGATAATGGCAAGCGCCCTTCTACTTTAGGATCTTGACTGCATCAGGAGTTGGGGAGCATGGGACCGAGCCGTGGCTTGCGATGCTGAGGAGATTACTTTGTTTTCTTTTGCACTTGGTTTCAGTTTTACTTCAGCACGTTGTTGTGTTTGTTGTTTTCCTTTGATACTTTTACCTGTTGTATCATTTTCATCATAGTTATATATCTACATTGCTTCCGCTGTTTAGTTTCTGTTGTTATGCATGTTGGTTGCTGCTCCCGCTGTTTATTGTGGTTTTCTTACCTTGTATACCTTACCGAATGAGGGCATAGTTTCCCCACTGACTCACCAAGGCCCTCGCTGATAGTCGGCAGCCTCTGGCATTCGGGGAAACGCGCTTGAGGTCATGTGGCGAACCGGGTACGGGGCACCAGTGGAGGGGCTCCGGACTCGGGAAGTTACACAGTACATATCATTTTGGGGTAAGAAATTAAATGCAAAGTTTATGGAGACGGTAAGTCGTATGTACGCATGAACGCTACTTTCATTTCTATTTCTTATTTTAATGGAATTAAAACATAATGATACATAGTTATATTATAATTCCAATATAATATCATATATAATATCATTAACTCCATCCTTTATACATCCCACATATGGTATTAATAAGTCATATCACTTTGAGGGGGCGGTAGTCCGCACCTCCACAAATGAAATTATTACGCTTACCCATAATGGAAACCATTAAGGTATGTTATAAAATAAAAATAAATAATCATGAAGAAAACATAAACATAATATATATCATATATAAATATAGTTCCATCATAATGGACACCATGAGAGGCGGTAGGAGGTAATTTAACAATCATCGTTTCATGAGGCATTAGTTTTCCATCCACAAAAACATTATGTTCTTCACCCATTAGATGGAGGTGTGTGTAAGTGTAGTTATAATCCTTCTCATAAAAACATCATATTATATTTAGAATATTTTTGTTGTTATAAAATAAAGTAATAAAAAGAGTTTAGGGGTTGGATAAGTAAAATAAAATAAAAGAAGTTAAGAGAAACTATTACCTTTAATTTGGGTAACTTCCTTTGGTTTGAACCAAAAAGACTTCTTGAAGTGCCTTATGCCTAAGGTAAGGCTTTTATATGTAGGATAGGGGTGTAGGGAGATTAATTTTGTAGATTTTGGATGAGCCTAAAGTCTTTATAGGTGTGAGGAATTGGTTAGAATTGGTCTCCTTTTATAAGGGGGAGGAGTGGCTCTTTAGGAAAGTGTAAAAATATTATTTTATTATATAATGATATTCGATTTCTAATGGTTCAAAAATAATTAGGGTAGAATATAAGATGACTCATGGTCGAAATAAAATCATGCAATAATAATTGGACATGTTTTGGAAATTATTTTAAAATATATAATCTAATTTATTTAAATCATTTATTAATGAGGTAAATACTGCATCATTATTATGTCATAAATAATTTAATTTATTAGATTTATAAAAATTATAAAACAAATACCATGATGTAGGAAATCTTCTTATCTTTCCAATGAATATTTATAGTCAAAAATATTACTTATATAACACCATATAAAAATTAATTACTAAAAGATTTTTGTTTTTGTCAATTTTTCCTTTACTTTAAATTAATTAATCTAAACTCTCATTATCATTCATAAGTGGCTCCATGGGGTCCCAAAATCGACCCAAAGATTCCCATGGTCGTCCATGACTCATCCAATAATGTTATTACAAGTGTTAAGATAATTTTGAATTATTATAATATTATTTTTACCTTGAATTACCCTATTTACCTTTAATCGCGGTAAATAAAAGTCAAAAATTACTATTCACCAAAAATTATTTTTATCTTATTGAACCAAATTTTACTTAATGATGTTTACCATGTCCCTTGGATTTTTGAAATTCCACTTAGATAATTGGTAAAATTAAGTTTTATGTGAATTTACAAATTCTCCTAGGAGGTGGGTAAAAGACGGTGAAAAGTTCAATAAAATTTTTATATATATAAAGTTATTATAAAATGGCTCCAATGAATTATTTTGATCATATATAAGTATTAGGTATCTATTTTGACCTAAAATAAATTTAAATAAAATAAATATTTATTTAAATAAAAAGTCGGTATTAAATAATAACTCAGTGTTTTCACTATTCATCAAAAATTGAAATTTTTCAGAAAAATACCAAAAATTCACCCTAAGATAATTTTAATATTCTGAATTAAAAAATGAAGTCTATTTTACAAAATTCAAAACGTATAAGTTTCATTAATTAATTTAAAATTAATTCCCTTTGTGAAAACAAATAGCGTGTTTTTAAGAAAAAATAACTATCAAAAGATTGATACTTGTTTATGTCCAGTTTCAAAGTGAAATTACCTCCAATAAAAAAAATTTGATTAAATGGTACAAATATATTATAATTACACTTTAAAAAAATTAAAAAGATAATCTAACCATATAAATAAATTAGATTAAAAGGAACTTTTGAATTAAAGTACAATATTTTTCACTATTCATTAAAAAATGAACTTTATCAGGAAAATTCCAAAAAATTTACACAAAGTTAATTTTGATTTCCCCATTCTAAAGACTAAATTTATTTGGTCAAATTGAATAAATATATATATATATATAAGTTTCAAATATTGGATTTAAAAAGGGTTCTCCATTAAAAGCTGGTAAAATTGCATTTTTTTTAAAAAAATACTTCTTTTATCTGAAAAAATGAATTTGTTCTTATATTATGTCTAAGAAACTCATAGTATGGATTCTAAAATTATAAGAATTATATAAAGTTCAATATTCAGTTAATACTATTCATAACCACTTTTGAACGGCTAGTTTAGTAAGTCGTGGTACACTCGAACTCGGTGTTGCGTGTAGTGCAAGTTTTTGAATTACTTTGAAGAAATAACGTACTATGAAATCCTGGGGTGTTACATTCTTCCCTCCTTCAATAAATTGTGTCCTCGCAATTTCAAATTGTTCTTCAAAAATAAAAGGTTGAAAATAAAAATACCTTTGTGGAAAAACCCACATCGGAAATTGGGTTAATAAAATTTAGTTTTAATAAGAGGAAAAGGGAAATGAAAGGGTCACCACCAAATTATGATATCGATTAAGAGAACATTGGTGGAAATTAGAGACACATAATTGGAGGAAAAAATTAAATATTTATATGGAGTGATTGAGGTCATCAATCACAAACAAGTGTAAAAATTGAGGGCCTCAAATCCATCAATCTATGATGATTTAAAATACCATCGGTTCAACAAAACATAAGGTATTAGGATAAAACATTTTTGGTTTTAAGATCACTTTACTAAAGTTTAAGAATTAATTTCTTTATAGAATAAGAGAAGAAGAAAAATATATACTTGACAAGTAGAGTTCCATCCTTTAACTAATTTCTACCACAAACTCTTCTTTCACTCTAAAAGATAATATAACTTAAAAAATATATTCTATTTATCCTATTCGTATAGGGTTACAAAAAAATGAATTTATAATTCATCTACCAGACCTTTTAAAAAAACTACATTATTCAATCCAAGACATCACGTGGGCCAGTGGTAGGTGATACACCCTTGTCACCCTTCGGTTGCGGGTTCAAGTCTCACGACCTTGCCGGACACGACGGGTTGTCGCCCAACCTCTAGGTTGTCCTTTTTATGGCAATAAAAAAATAATCTCAAACTAGACTTATCCAAAATACTTCTATCCAAACTCACAGTCCAAAATTTATAAGGAATGTAAACACAATGAAGATCCTTTTTTCCACGTAATAACATGTGAACACCTTTATCATGTATTATTTTAAAACTTGGTAACACCCTGAATTACCATAAAACCTTATTGATTAAATTAATACTCCCTTATCCTTTATATAATACTGGATATATTCTTTATATCCAAAAATATTGAATATTCCAACAATGATGAAATAAAAAAACAATTAATCAATTCAAAGGAAGTCAAGAATATCAAATATAATTTATCCAAATCAACCATATCTTATTCCAAAATCACTACCTCATTATCAGGACCATATTAAGGATTAAATTTCCTCCAACCATGTATTTTTCCTAAAAGTGTAGCTTACTATTAAGTCACTTTTCTTAGAACCATATAATCTAAAATCCTCAATAAAATAGTGTTGTAGTACAATCTGTATTTATCTCCATAATTCATATAGCCAGTATATTGTTGATACCACACTCAAATGAAATAATTTTATAATAACAACATAATAACACTAGTCATTATTCTTCATCTGAGGTAGTATCATAACTTGATTATTATCCAATAGCATCATTTAAGGTATACACTGATGATTGGGACACTGATTCGGGTAGTGTCCCAACGCCTTGTAGATGAAGCATTGTACATTTGAAACTTTTTTCATACCCTTAAAATCACGTACTCGATGTCTTTTTTCTCCACACTTATAACAAACTCTCATTCCATTCAAGCATTTACCAAGGTGATTCATTCCACAGTTATCACATATGGGAAAATTCGTCTTTTCCCTCTTCCCTTTATCCATCTTTCTCTCTTCAATCCTTTTCTTCTCTTTCTTCCCTTCAATGTCATAGGACTCGGATAATTCTTTACTTATCTTATTAACACATGATATTATTTCTTCATATGTTGAGAATACATGGGAGACTATTTCCTTTTTAAATTTTAGCTCAATACCATGAAATATATGATCCTTCTTACTCTTTGGATCATACTTATTGATGGAGTTCACATTCCTTCTACTGGTCGCCAAATCTATACAATGGAATACACTAGGTCAGTTTATGAATTGCAATGGATAATTCCAAACTTGTAAAATACCTAACGTAAATCGAACAGTTTATGGATATAATCCATAATCATAAAAAAAATTCTTTGAGGAAGTAGATACTCATAAACCCTTCATAATGGTTTGTAAAGAAAATGAGAATTATATTAAGCATATCCCCCGGGAGTGTCATAACCAAGAGTGCAGCAAGGCCCGTTGTCGTGCACCAGTTCCCGTTCGAGTCTAGATCAAAGCGGTGTTTTCGAGTTTTACCCCTAGGAACATCTATGCCAGAGCCACCTTTATCTGCTCGTATCCAGACAGGGATGTATTTCTTGGAATACTCACAAAATCTCTACAATGCAAAAATTATAGGAAGTTCTTCTATACTAATCCTCAAAGTTTATCTTAGGGCTATGTGTTCTAATCCGAGTTTATCTAAATCTGGTTTCCAAGGTTATTGCTAAACTTCCTCTGATACCAACTATAACGCCCCGACCTTAGATTCCAAGAGTCAGTGCATTATTTTAATACATTGGCATGATTACAAGTAATCAAGTCCCGAAGGACCGATCGGTTTAGTAGTCTTGGAAAATAGATTTCATACATGAATGTTACATTACAATTTATAAAATACAAAAAAACCTAAATAGTCCTTTATGAACACCATTATTACCTTAGCTTAACCCTGCATATCATTCATAATACACTTCTTGGAATCCTAGGAAAAATAAAACATAGAAAGGGGTGAGCCCAAACACTCAGTAATGGTAAATAATACAGCGGAAAATAACATAAATATTAAGTATGGTGAATAATTAAAACCACATGTATTTACCAATAATAAACATGAATACTTTTATAGTAGGAATATGAGATGAGTAAATAATGCCATAATAAAACATAATTATGTGTATTCTACTAGTCCAATGACCACATAAACCATCAATATTATTTTCATAATAAGCTAATGTATAATTCCAAACTTTAATTTCTGTGTCAAGGCCTCATGCCATGACCTTTGGGATAACTGTAACAGGACCCAAACCCGGAGAGCCTCTGTAACCGGACTCCATCCTGGAGAGCCTCTGTAACCGGAATCCAACCCATAGGGCTTACTTTTATCGGTCCCCAACCCATAACATACTAGTCCAGTACATTCATCATAAGAAAAGGTTGAAATATAACATAAACATTCGTATTAAAACTAGCATATGAAATATCAATACTTTAACCATAAACCATGAATGGTAAACGTATAGCACATCCGTAATCAATCATATCACAAAACCTTCAATACAATATGGAAGTTTTTTATCATAATAAATCAACTTCAAATAAACTTAAAATCCATTAAAGGATGTTAACATAGATGGAATCAAAACCTTTTTTAGAGAAATATCCCTTTCTATTTTGAAATAATTTAAGAGCCACATAATTATAAAGAAAACATTTATTTTGAAAATATTATTATAATATTGTAAGGGAAAATTTGACGATTTTATAACGGTGTAAAATAGCTTCACCCGCCATATAAGTTAAAAAAACATTCTTCCCTTAATTTTGTCGAAAAGGTTAAAAAGGACCTTATTTAGAAAACGACAGAAAGATTCCTTTATAAACATATTATAAAAATTCAAACAAGGGTATAAATGACTTTAAACCATAGTCTATAAAATATTAAGAATGTTTTGAAATAAATTTTTAATAAACATGGATGTGGATGATAAAGAGGTCCCAGTAGATACTTACGTATAAAACAACCTCAGATAATAAAGAGATTGTAAAAGTAACCCTTACCAATTTGGTAAATTACGAAACATACACCCCATGAAAGAAGTATCATACAATTAATATGTAAATACACATAAATTAAAGTGTATTACAAAAATAGTACAATTATGGAAATTACATACACCACAAAAAGGTAATATTGGCAATATAGCATGAATCTCACGGGAATAAGGAGTGAGATAAAAACCCCTTACCTCATTGTAATCAATCGAGTCGTATGAAAAATTGTCAATAATAACCAAATGAATAATAGAATATCATGAATATAAATAGAATCATGATAATATATATTAAATGGTAGTACACAATACACCACATTCAATAAATAAGTGGTGAACAATGGAAATATCACGGAATTAAAAGTGAGATAAGAAACCCCTTACCTTGTGTCCGACTTGACCCGTTCCTTCTTTTATATCCTGAATAATAAACTAAAGTTAATTTCTACTTTCTTAAGAACTTTTTTTAAGTTTATTATTCCTTTTATATCACTTATTACCATGTTATAAACATTATGTAATCATTTAAGTTAATAACGTTCATTTTGTCGATATTTGGCACTTGAGTCAAAAATGAACACCTTGTAGTTACAAGTTGTTCACATGATCAAAAGTTCAATATATCCAGAATGATATTCATGATTTAGATATCATATATATCATATATATCCAGTATATACATGTATTTATAATAGTACATATCATTTTTGGGTAAGAAATGAAATGCATCGTTCATGGAGATGGTAAGTCGTACGTACGCATGAACGCGACTTTCATTTATATTTCTTATTTTAATGGAATTAAAACATAATGATACATATTTATATTATAATTTCAGTATAATATCATATATAATATCATTGACTCAATCCTTTATATGTCCCACATATGGTATTAACGAGTCATATCACTTTGAGGGGGCGGTAGTCCGCACCTCCTCAAATGAAATTATCGAGTTTACCCATAATGGAAACCATTAAGGTATGCTATAAAAGAAAAATATAGAAGCATGAAGAAAACATAAACATAATATATATCATATATAAATACAGTGTCATCATAATGGCCACCATGAGAGGCAGTAGGAGGTAATTGAACAATCATCGTTTCGTGAGGCGTTAGTTTTCCATCCACAGAAACATTATGTTCTTCACCCATTAGATGGAGGTGTGTGTAAGTGTAGTTATAATCCTTCTCATAACAACATTATAGTATATTTAGGATATGGGTGTTGTTATAAAATAAAGTAATAAAAAGATTTTAGGGGTTGGAGAAGTAAAATAAAAGAAAATAAGTTAAGATAAACTATTGCCTTTAATTTGGGTAACTTCCTTTGGTTTGAACCAAAAGGACTTCTTGAAGTGCCTTATACCTAAGGTAAGGCTTTTAGGAGGAGTAGAGGGATGTAGGGAGATTAATTTGGTAGATTTTGGATGAGCCTAAAGGCTTGAGAGTTGTGAAGAATTGGTTAGAAGTGGTCTCCTTTTATAAGGGGGGGAGGGGCTCTTTAGGAAAGTGTGAAAATATTATTTTATTATATAATGATATTCAGTTTCTAATGGTCCAAAAGTCATTAGGGTCGAAGATAAGATGACTCATGGTCGAAATAAAATCATCCAATAATAATTGGACATGTTTTGGATATTATTTTAATATATATAATCTAATTTATTTAAATCATTTATTAATGAGGTAAATACTGCATCTTTATTGTGTCATAAATAATTTAATTTATTCGATGTCTAAAAATTATAAAACAAATACCATGATGTAGGAAATCTTCTTATATTTCCAATTAATATTTATAGTCAAAAATATTACTTATATAACACCATATAAAAATTAATTACTATTAGATTTTTGTTTTTGTCAATTTTGCCTTTACTTTAAATTAATTAATCTAAAGTGTCATTATCATTCATAAGTGGCTCCATGGGGTCCCAAAATCGACCCAAATATGCCCATGGTCAGCCATGACTCATCCAATGAGGTTAGGACAAGTGTTAAAATAATTTTTAATTATTATAATATTCTTTTTACCTTAAATTACCCTATTTACCTTTAATCGCGGTAAATAAAAGTCAAAAGTTACTATTCACAAAAAATTATTTTCATCTTATTGAACCACATTTTACTTACTGAGGTTGACCGTGTCTCTTAGATTTTTGAAATTCCTCTAACAGAATTGGTAAAATTATGTTTTACGTGAATTTGCAAATTCTCCTAGGTGGTGGGTAAAAGACGGTGAAAAGTTCAATAAAATTTTTATATATCTAAACTTATTATAAAATGACTCCAATAAATTATTTTGATCATATATAGGTATTATGTATCTATTTTTACCTAAAGTAAATTTAAATAAAATAAATAATTATTTAAATAAAAATTCGGTTTTAAATAATAACTCAGTGTTTTTCACTATTCATGAAAAATTGGAAGTTTTCAGAAAAATACCAAAAATTCACCCTAAGATAATTTTGATATTCCGAATTCAAAAATGAAGTCTATTTTACCAAATTCAAAATGTAGAAGTGGAATTAATTAATTTAAAATTAATTCATTTTGTTAAAACAAATAGCGTGTTTTTAAGAAACAATAACTATCAAAACATTGATACTTGTTTATGTCCAGTTTCAAATTGAAATTAATTCCAATAAACAACATTGGATTAAATTGTAAAAAGATATTATAATTACACTTTAAAACTAATTAAAAAGATAATATAACCATATAAATAAATTATATTAAAATGCACTTTTGAATTAAAATACAATATTTTTCACTATTCATTAAAAAATGAACTTTATCGGAAAAATTCCAAAAAATTACACAAAGTAAATTTTTATGAACTCATTCTAAAGAATAAATTTATTTAGTAAAATTGAATATATATATATATATATATATAAGTTTCAAATATTGGATTTAAAATGGTTCTTCGTTAAAAGGCAGTAAAATTGCATTTGTTAGAAAAAATACTTCTTTTATCTAAAAAAATGAATTTTTTCTTACATTATGTCTAAGAAACTCATAATATGGATTATAAAATTATAAGTATTATATAAAGTTCAATATTCAGTTAATACTATTCATAACTGCTTTTGAACGGCTAGTTTGGTAAGTCGTGGTACGCTTGAACTCGGTGTTGCATTTAGTGCAAGCTATTGAATTACTTTTAAGAAATAACGTACTATGAAATATTGGGGTGTTATATAAATGGCTTGTAATCATTAATACAAGGTGTGCACTTTTTTTCCATGAAAAACTACACAGCGTGTAATCATTAATACATGGCGTGTATATCTTGTTTTTCATTTCCTTCTTCCTCCATCATTAAAATGATTTATGCTTCCTTGAATAATTATTAAACCACATACAGGAATAATCTTTATTCTACTTGAGATACTTGGATACACTTAGTGTGTGACCCTCTAGGCCTCTTTCTCGTTGGCATTAGGCGGGCTTGCCTAAAGTCCAAGATTACTGTCTAGCAACGAGTCAAGTCACCCAAGAGAAAGAAGTTGACTCCACATTGACGTGTCACCTCATACGAACACTTACAGTGTAATTTAATCCCTTTGTCTCAATATCTCATCAAGAAGGTTTCATAGAAGTGTCATAAACCTATATGCTTTATCTATCATTCTTTGACTTCCAGAAATAAACTCGTCGTGACACTATGGCCATGGAATTTGTTTAACAGTTCTATTTCAATCAAAGGGCCCAAGATAATTACTTCCATAAATATGGAAGGGACAAATCCTTCCTCGACTTATCCATTAACAACATGTCATTCGTGACGCACCCAACGTACCCTACTTCCCACCAACTGTCTTCGTGACGGTTTTCATCGGCAAATCTAAGTGCGTGAGTCATGACATGAGTTAATGATAATCTTCCAGTCTAAGGACCATTACACACACTCATAGATAGCAATGTCTGATGACACCAAAACATGCAGAATTGCTACTGGCGGGTCTGTTCTCATAATCTCCCATCTTGGAGATTACCAAGTGCAAACTCCATGAGAGAGAGTCTCGTCTTCTTACGAGTACTCGCACATGACGGTCTTTATACTATGTGTCCTATCATAGTATGTCATCCAACCGTAGAACTTTATTTAAGAATATTGTCATAGCATTTCAAGGTTCTCATCATAGTGGGGATCTTCCATGAACTTATAAATGAAACAAATATTCTAGGAAATTATTATATTATAGTCATGCAGAACAATGAACAATATATAACGAGTGTACATTCATGTAATCAAAGTACAAAATAGTTGGTTCTCAGGACACCAACCCTTACACTGGCGACTAGCACCGAAGGTGTCAACCTGCAAGTGGGAGGTATTCGCTTGGATACTTGTACACATATAAATTCCCAACCAAGTCCCAACTCACAAATTGGAAATATCCTACCACTGAATAAACATAGTACAAGTACAACTGAAAGAAAGTGGGCCATAATACAAACCCAAGAAAAAGTACTAAAAATTGTAAAGTACGAAAAGTGCTCGGATGGCCATCTATAGTAAACCCCAACTAATCATGAGAGTAGTGAAGCTACTGGAATTCGAAGTAGTACATCATGTCTGCCCGGTCCTACTGGGGCCCACCTGGTCCTAGAACACCAAGTCTATCATCATAGCATCCATCCATCCCGTCTCCCTAAGCACCTATGTCGAAATGTTGTCATCTGCACCAGACACAACACGTGTGGGCGAAGCCCGTTCAGGGGTGAGTAACACAGTACTCAATAGGGACCCCAAAACAAAATGAAATAGCACACAACAATTCCTCAAAGTAAAGCATGAAACACAAGGCAGCTCACACCAGGTATATTCTAGGGTAGTAACAGTAGCATCGTCAGTCACAAACGTCAAAATCCTCGGCCACTGGAGAACTCCTCCTCTATCAAGTATATTGGGCCTATCGGGTTACATAGATCTGCTTCCCACTAACCTTGAACTGATGTGGTACTCATCCATGATGAGTACCATGGGTATGTTGAGTTACATAGAGTCGCTCCCCACCGTGGGCCTACCGGGTCACACAAAGCTGCTTCCCACCTTGGTAAAACTGAGGTACTCCTCCTATAAAGTATCATGGGTCTGTCGGGTAACACAGAGTCGCTCCCCACCATGGGTCTGTTGGGTCACACAGAACTTCTTCCCACTAGTCCATCCTCGAGCAGTCTTCAGGTCTCATCCAACCGTAGGGTTCCGTACGTAGCGTGCTTGGGAGAACCGCTCCTCAAGAAATTCTTCACTTCCTAGAATACATTAAAGTCACCACAAAGTATTCAAAAATATTTTTCTCCTCGAGAGGGCCCCAACTTTGAAAACAACCCGTCAATCGGATGTGTTGTTTTCAAGATACAGGAATTTTAGTAACCATAGGGTCGGTTGCGATGGGGCCCGGTCGGACCCGGTCGGACCGATCTGACCAACCCGGCTCAGAGATTCCACATACCCCGGTTCATTCTAATGGATTTGACCTGACCTAGTGTGGGTCAGGGTCGGTCTGGTC
This sequence comes from Viscum album, assembly GCA_963277665.1. Lineage (NCBI taxonomy): Eukaryota > Viridiplantae > Streptophyta > Magnoliopsida > Santalales > Viscaceae > Viscum > Viscum album. The sequence goes on along the minus strand of OY728151.1, from coordinate 1,255,839,628 downwards.
CAGCCTGGCCAGTGGGTCGGGCCCAATAGGCCTCACTGGACCCGACCCGGTTGGCCGAGGGTCCAGACTGTCGAGTCGCCCAACGACTCGTCCTAGTCTGGCCCGACCCAAAGAGGGTGCGGTTCTAGCCTGATGGTGTAGATCTGGCCTGCTAGGTGAAGTTTTGGCCCACCATCATGGTTCGTCCAGCTAAGGGTTCACGCCTCGTTCGGTCCGCAAGAGGCGGATCGGTCCACCTCATTAGACGCGGTCGGGAGCCACGTCCATGCCCTGCCATCACCCCACGGGTTATCTTGGGGAACCTCCTACGCCGCGGTCAAGAAACTACGGCCCATTGTGCAGGACGCATCTCAGTGCTGCATCTACTGTCCTCTGACACGGTCAAGCAACCACGTCTGGTGGCTTCTCCTACTACGTCGTGGACCGGTCCGGTCATGGCCTTTTGTCTTGTGTGCTGTCGTGACGCGCCGCCTCCCACCCACATCCACCACTGCGGGCCACCGCTGGTAGTCACTACTGCCATTGTCGGAACTGGTGCATCATTGGATTCTTCCACGGACCACCAGGTCCATACCGATGGTCCGTTCTTCGTGCTACTTGCGCCTGCATTTTTTGGGGATCGTCCTCTCCATCGCGACGGTCTCAAAACTTCCTTGACATCAATTTGAAAGTTTGGACACAAAGAACACCCACGATGGAGGGGCTTAGGCCATGTTCATGTCATCCCGGGCCCTCCGCATTAGAATTTTACAAAAAAAGGGAGGTTTGGGGATTTTAATTTGAACAACAAAGATAATTAAATCCAGGATAAAAAACCCAAAAGAAGTCACCCTCCCGCAAGAACGCACGGTTCTCGGATTAACCTCTTCATGGGTTAATCCATGTTATTCATTTAAAAATGGACAGGGAAGAACAACTAATCAAAAACCCCTACCTCTTTGAAGTTCATTTCCACATGTTCATCCTCTAGGGGTTAAGACATTGACATCACTTCTCGGCTCTGATCTTCAGAAGGCATGATGAAGAATCTGAAGTTTTACTGGAATTCTTCATTCTTTACTGAGGTGGAAGTCCGTCAGAGGTTCACCATAGAATCCTCCAATTTATTTAATCCATATTTTTACATCACGTCGAATTATAAATAGGATCACGTCACAGCATTCCCATTATGATGCGACATCGTTTCGTTATGTTGTTTTATATAAGAAACAATGTCACTATTATGCTTTATTAAAGCATAGTTATGTTACGAGTTTAATGATCCATTAATGAGACTCATTTATGCACATCGTCGCCTCCCTATCACTGCCCTACAGCATCATCATCCGCCACTCCAAAGTAATAAATAAAATAAAATAATTCATTTAAATTATTTTATTTTATTTTTTGAAAAGTTCGAAAAACAATTTTTCCCCTCGGACCTTGTCGGCCGAAGTTAAGTCATTTCTAGGCGAATCCCATCATTCTGAATTCAACAGTGCCCTCATATTTTTTATCTAAGTGATATTTAAAAAGATAGAAAATCTTTCTCGCACGTTTAGTGAACGTACCTTAAAAAAATTTCAAAATTATGTTTCGGGATCTCCGTACCTCGGAATTAAGTGTTGTCAAATTTCTAGGTCTCGAAATAATTCCATATAAATTAAAAAAATATTACCCAAAAATTCTGAGACGTTACATGGATAGTGGTTGTTCCATAAATATGATAGGTGATTACTCGATCTTCAAGAACCTGATAAAGGTTGATGGTGGACATGTCACCTTTGGTGACAATGCTAAAGGAAAAAATTATTGGCCTTGGACAAATCGGTAAAACTAATTCGGTTTAATTTCTAAATTACTTTTTGTTGATGTTTTAAAATATAATATTCTTAGAATATCACAATTATGTGATGATGGTTTTCATGTGAATTTTGAAAAAAAATCTTATAATGTTTTTAATTCTAAAAATGATTTAGTATTTACTACTTTGAGAAATAAAAATTTGTATGTTTTTTATCTTGATTCTTTAATTTCACAAAATTTTTCTTGATTAAGTGACTTTTATAAAGAATCTTGGATTTGGAATAGTAGACTAGGACATTATAACATTCACTCACTTATAAAGATTACTAGGAAAGGGTTAGTCAGGGATCTACCCAAACTTGAATTCACAAATAATAAAATTTTTAACCCCTGTTAAAATGGGAAACAACACAAAATATCTTTTAAATTAAAGAAATAAGTTTCAACTTATCAACCTCTTGAGTTGGTTCACATGGACTTGTTTGGACCATACAAAGTTTCTAGTTTAAATGATAAGCACTATGTCTATGTACTTATAGATTACTTTTCTAGGTATAATTGGGTACTATTTTTATCTCACAAGAGTAAAGCTTTCTCTTATTTTACCAATTATACTAGATCTATAGAAAATATAAGTGGACTTAGAATTAATACCTTAATAATTGACCATTTCCATGAGTTTGAAAATAAATAATTTGAATCCTTTTTCTCAAAAAAATGTCTATAATCGTAACTTATCTACTCTGAGGACCCCTTAGTATAATGGAGTTATAGAAAGAATAAATAGAACACTTCAAGAGATAGCTCAGAAAATGCTTAATGAATATGAACTACCTACCTATTTTTGGGAAGAGGCTATAAACATAGACTACTATATGATTAATATATTTTTAATTAGACATATTTTAAATAAAACCCCTTATGAGATTTAGAATAATAGAAAACCTATGGTTAATTACTTTAGAGTTTTTGGTTACAAAGTCTTTATTCTTAACACTAAGGAAAATCTTGACAAGTTTGCCTCCAAAAGTGATGAAGGAATTTTTCTTGGTTATTTAACTTAAAATAAATCCTATTGAGTTTTTAACAAAATAACCAAGGCTGTGGAAGAGTTTGTACATGTAAATATTGATCAGATAGATCCACATGAACCTAAAAAACCTTTAGATAACATTGAGGATGATTTATCTACTTTGAAAATAAATTCTAAACCTTATGATTCTGCTGTAAATCATGCAGAAAAATCATCCAGTTTTAAGGAACTTCCAAAACATGAACCTGAACCTATAGAAGATCCTGAGGTGACTAGTCCTTTTTCTAGAGCTATTAGGACTCTTAAATATCATCCTTTAGATGTTATTGTTGGAGACTTAGATATAGGTACACAAACTAGAGCTTCTCTAAAAATCTAGGTTGAACATCAAGCTTTATTATCATAGATTGAACATAAGAACATCAATGATTCAATTAATGATGAATTATAGGTAATGGATATATAATAAGAACTTAATCAATTTGAAAGAAATAAATTTTGGTAACTTGTTGATAGACCCAAATACACCTTGACTATAGGAACTAAATGGGTTTTTAGAAACAAGTTTTATGAATCTAGCACATTAGTGAGGAATAAGGCTAGACTAGTTACACAATGGTATAGTAATAAAGAGTGTATATATTATGAAGAAACCTTTGCACCTATATCTATACTTGAATCCATTAAAATACTGCTTGACTATACAGCACATATATATTTCAAACTATATCAATTTGATGTAAAAAGTGAATTTTTAAATGGGTATATAGTTGAGGATGTTTTTGTTCAATATCCCCATGGATTTCAAAAACCTCATTTTCCAAATCATGTTTTCAAGTTAAAAAAAATTTATATGGTTTAAAAAAAATATCTTAGAGCTTGGTATGATAGGATCAACTCTTTTCTTATTTCAAAAGTTTTTTTCAAAAGGTATAGATGATCCTAACATATTTATAAAAATAATTTAAAAATATGTTTTAGTTGTTCAAATCTATATAGATGATATTATTTTTGGATCTTCTAAAAATTATGTATATACTGACTTTTTAAAAATGATGAAAAAATAATTTTAAATTTTTTTAATGGGTGAACTGAAATTCTTTCTTGGTTTTCATATTTTTCAAAATATATAAGTAATTATTTTAAATCAAAGTAAATACACTAAATACCTTTTAAAATGTTTTGGTTTAGATAGCACTAAGAGTAGTGAAACTCCTATGAGCACCACCTATAAATTGGATCTTTATCAAGTCAGGAAATCAGTGAATCAAACTAGTTATAGAGGTATGATTGGAATTCTTCTATACTTATCTACTAGCTCACCTAAAATTATGTTTATTATGCGTATGTGTGCTCATTTTCAATAAAATTAGAAAGATTCACACTTACTTTCTGTAATAATTATTTTTAAATACCTAAATTATACAACCAATTAAGTATTATTCTATTGGAGAGGATAAGTATTTTACTTAGTTAGTTATTTAGATTATTATTTTGGTGGTTGTGAGTTATATAGAAAAATAACCAATGGAACATTTCATCTTTTAGGAAATTATTTAGTTTTTTGTTGTAGTAAGAAACAAAATTATGTTGCATTGTCTACTAATAAAGATGAATATATAGTTGCAGGTAGCTTATGTGCTCAAAATATGTGTATGAAACACACTTTACTAGACTATGGATACCAATTACGACATGTCCCTATGAATTGTTACAACACAAGTGCTATAAATATTTCTAAGAACCTTGTATCTCACTCTAGATCAAAACACATTGAGGTAAGACATAACTTTTTGAGAGACCATTTTCAAAAGGGTGATATAACTCTTGAATAAATTTGTATTTAACATCATCTTTCTGATATTTTTACTAATCCTTTGAATTCAGAGAGAATTAACTACATCAAACATGAATTAGGAATGATTAATTTTGTTTAAGTTTAATTTTCTGAGACCCACCATTGGAGTTTACCCATCATTAGAATTTACCCACCATTGGTGTTTTTCCACTGTTGGTGTCTACCAACTATTGGTGTTTACCCACTGCTGGTGTTTACCCACCATTGGTGTTTTACCCACCATTGGATTTTACCTACCATTGGTGTTTACCCACCGTTGGAAACAACTTGCTATTTTCAAATGTCCCGCTGTTGGTTTTTAAGTCGCTGTTCTAATTTATATTTACAGATTATTTATTCAATTTTTATAAGATTCAAATATTATTTTGTTTTTCAATTTACAAAACCCTAAATCCCTAAATTATATAAATTAGACGCTTGTCTAATTTCAACGCTCACCCCCTTGCACCTTACTCTCGAGCCTCATCGTGACCCTTTCCCTCACAACTGTTGGCCTTCCCCCGACCTCATTAAAACCTACCAAGTCATTCTCTATGGTTAGATTGAAGAGAGTCATTGAATCTTCTCTATATGAGTTGCATCCTTTAAATAATCATAAAGGAGAATCGAGCAAATCTATTATTAATCCAGTGAACCCACAGCTTGCTAAGAATACAGTGGTACCTGAAAAAGAATTTCATGTTGAATGGTTGATGTTGAGAAAGTCATTGATGCTTAAAGTTTTGAAAGTCTAGGGATGGGTAGAGTGGTTCTATAACAACAATAGACCCTTATATCCTAGTTTAGTGCACCATTTCTATCAGTATATTGAGTTTAGATTTAAGGAAGATAAAGAGTGGGTTATAAGTAGAATAAATTGGCACAATTTTTTTCTCTTAAATACATTGGGAAAGATGTTTGAAAGTACCTCATAAAGGTGTTTCAAATGACTATCAGGGAACTGCTCTAAGTGACAGTGATACTTTCATATATGAAGATGACTTGGTAGATTTTACTGGAGATGGGATAGTAATAATACCAGTTGTAACTGAGCTTTATGGTGAATATTTTTTTCTTTTCAAGTTTATCAAATATATGTTATGCCTAAGGAAAGGTGATTTCACCATAATGAAGTATCAATATGTATATCTCTTATTCCTTATGAAGAGAGGAGAAAATATTAATCTGTGTAGGTACTTGACAGCTCACATGATTGAAATGTATCAGAATTCTTCTAGATCAAATTCCCCAATTTATCCCAAGTTTATTTCTTCCAGCTATAGGATAAGGTATTTATTGATGGTGAATAAGAAGAATAAGTATAAGGAGAATATGAAGATGAAAATGATGTTATCAAAGATGAAGGATATGAAGATGATAGTGATGGTTGTTCTTACCATGATGGTCCTGGTGGTCGCATTGGTGTTGAGGATGTTGAGATTCCTCAATCACTTATTTATTCTCTAGGTTTTTTAGTTGTTTCTAGATCTAAAGATAGACCCATATTTGTTCAATATGTGGATAAAGCTACTAGAGATGAGAAGGAAGAATCTGTTGAGGGGGGTCCCTAAGTACTATTAGTTTTCATGTTTACCCTCCAGATAATGACTCTAGTGATCCTACATTTGTTGAGAAGATAGTTTTTGTGCAGATATCTAATGAGAAGTTGGATGTTGTGCCTGTATTTGTTGAGTTTACAATTGTTGAACCTATAGATTGTAATACTTATGGTGTGTCTTGAGTCATGTTGAATGTCTCAATGTTTGGGGAATGGGATAAGTATCTAGGATATGTTAGGCTAGTCTTGGACTACTCAGATTCAAATGATGATACCAATCCACCAAAGCATGGTTTTCCTTCTATTTAATAAGATATGGATCCTAAGATATCATTAGTAGAACATATAGATGATGAAGGGGAGTTGCAGGTATTTTCTTTTGATGTACCTGCTAATTCTGAGTCAGCACAAGTTTTTGTGACACCTACCATTGCCTATACACCCTTTCATTCACCTTTCATTACATTAGTTCCAGTTGATGTTGTATCCAGAGATGACTTAGAATACTTCAGAGAGAGGCTTCTCTTTGATTTTGGTTTGTTATTAAAAAACTATGCACCTCATGCCACTAAGTTGAGTGACAAAGATACAAGGTATCTATTTGATCTTGTGATGCATCATATCCATCCCAAGATGATGAATCATATTCAAGAAGTGGAGATAGATAATAGGAGTTTGTAAAATGAGATGTAAAACTTGAGGTCTATAGTGGATGAGATGAGATTTTCCTTTGTAGATTTTATGGATGATTTTCCAGAGAAGGTGGATAAACTTTATTCTATGGATTCTACTTTTAGTTCTAAACCTCCTTCTATTAATGTTTATTTGATTAGTTTGGTTGTTAGAGAATATATTTGTTTCATTTTAGGTGTTGTACCTAACATCCCTCAGGAGAGTTTGAGGAAAAACTAGCATAACAGTGATCATGTGCATATGATGGTTATAGAATATATTAAGGATAAGAAATATGATATAGAGACAATTAAAAAGGCTATAAATTGTAACCATTTGAGGATTTATACTAAGCATGATCTGAACTCTAATTTCAAGTTCCCGACTAAGAACCTCATAATGCCTCTGATTACTCAATCTTTCAAAGAATAAGTTAATCAGATGAAAGTGATGACTCTTGTGCTCAAGTTGTTTATGTAGGAGAAAAATTAATTTTTCAATGCTATGGAAAGGTGAGGAAATATTATTATGGAATTCATAAATCTGATCAAGCTCTTTATTCGGGTTTCTAGAACTACAGTGGTGGCTCGGGATGCCATTCCAGTCACTAATCATCTCACCCCTACAACTTCTAATCTAGATTTTTTCAGACCAGGTGTTACCCAAGATTCCAATTCACCTTAACCTACTCATTTATAGCCCTTTAGTTTTAATCCTAGGTAATATATCCATCATCTTAGGCCAATTATTATTAGAGAAACTCCTTCTCTACCTGATGTCCCTATAGCCATCCCTACAGTTACCTCAGCCTCAATTGATGTGTCTTCTACTTCTGATAAGGGGAAGGTAAAAGAACCTCTTGAAAAGCATTGAGATTAGACTTTTAGTCTTTGATAGGGATTTATTATAAATTTTTGTTGTATCAATTTTTTTGTATATACTTAAAATGACTTTTTCAATGGAAATTATCTTATTTTTCATTTTATTCTTCTTTTAATTTCCTATTATATTTTTACTTTTTGATAATCCCAAAAGGGATAGAATGAATCTATGGCATGGTATTTATTTACTATTTTTACAATGATTTTTATATTTTTAATGTATTAATTTGGTATCATCTTCTCTTTGATACCATCTTTTTTAACTACCTATGACACTGCTTTCTATTTAAATACCTTTGATACCATATGTATTTTCTTTATTAACTATCTATGATATTATTTTCTACTTAATATCTGCCGCTTCGGCGGTGGCGTAGTGGTGCAAGGTCGAGGGCCATGACAACGGTGTTCGGTGAGGTCTGGGGTTCGATTCCTGGGAGCCTGCTCTTGGGGGAATTTCCGCCTCCCATGTACCACTCGTCTTGCCGAGTCACCCGGTGTCTCATCGGGTGGGCAGAATGGGTGCACTTCACCTGGATGACGGATTGATGTGACGAACCATCGTTGATCGAGGTGTAACCCCGTGGGATGCAATTTCATGTCGGCTGGCAACGGCTCCTTCCCAGCTGCGGCATCTCCGGATGATCTCTTCGTGGGAAGGGGGTTCTCGAGTGTGGAGGGTTCGAAAAGGCCACTCTCGGGGATTACCTTTTTGGGAAAAAAAGTATTTTCTACTTAATATATTTGATACCATTATGACTAAACACTCACTATATCTTTTTAATTTCTAAGTTGATCTATTTTAACACTAGTTTATTGTATACATGGTTTATAACAATGTCATGATTCGTGATCATCAAAAAGGGGGAGATTTTTGGCACCCTTATTTTAATGATCACAAAATCTTGTTTCTTATTATCTTAATGAGTTTTATTCTTTATGATAGCATTTTGTAATATAAGGCGGTTTGGAAAAAAATTGGCTAAGTGATGGAAAGACCCACTGTTAGACTCTACTCACCGTCAAACATGACTCACCGTTGAGGATGAGTCTCCACCACAGATGACTCGTCGTTGAGGATGAGTCACCTCCATTAATGACTCTCCATTAAGGAAGAATCACCGTCAGGATGAAAATTTGGCTAAGTATGGGAAAAACCCATCATCATAGATGATTCACCATCGGGATGAAAATTTGGATATGGAAAAGACCCACTTCCAGAGGATGACTCTCCATTAGAATTTAGTCACCTCCAAATTTGGAAAATGTGTTGAGATGACCTACCACTATATATGACTCACTATTGAGATGATTCACCATTGATCATGACCTCCTATCATCTTGTCTCACCTCCAAAAGAGTCATCATGGTTGTTTCTAGTTTATTTAAATTAATTTCTTATAATGGTTATATTATTAAATTTAATGTTTAGATTTATTTTAATGATTATTCTTAACTATTACAAAGATGAGTTAAAGTTTTTTTCAATCATTCAGTACAAGGAGTAGAATCTCTGGATGATTTTTCTTCAAATGGGGACTCCTACAAGCTGCTATTAAATTAAGAAGAAATCTTTCTCATGTATATAGTGAGAAATAAAATATAAAAGAGAGATAGAGCATCACAAGAACTTGAGATTGTTGTGAAGTGTGACACTTAATAAGATATTTACATGAATCATTCTTACTAGCAACCAACTATTGAAGATTGAATCACATTAAACATCCAGTTCCTTTCCTATAGTCAGAACAAGAGAGTTTACAATGCTTTGTTTTACTACAATTTTTAGAAGCACAACTCAAGCTTCTCTTCAAGATAAATCCAAGGAGTATCAATCTTCAGAGCACATTAGATAGAGTAACTCTATATTTTTTACATATTTATAATTTCTCTTTATGTCTGTTATCTTTACATTTTGAATAGTGTGTATTTTATTTGTTTATTAAACACACAAACTATACCTTGTGATTTAACCATAAGATACTAAATATCTTCTTGACTCTCTTTATACTTTTTTACCCACATATTGTGGAAGAGGTCCGAGTGTGGCCTATGTTTGTTTTATTCCCACAGGTTTTGTAGAAGAGGTCCCTTCATGGCCTAGATAGTTGGTTAACTATTGTATATACCTGTTCTAGGTTTTGGATCAAGATTATTTTATATAATCTACTTGGTAGTAGGTTATTTCTAAGTGGAGAGGATTAGGTCTCATCTTGAGACTAAACCTCATCTATTTATTTCGTTGTGTGTCTTGTTTTGTTTCATTTCAAAGTTATAAACTGAATTTGTTTTAAATTGTAAACAAAACCACTACTTTTATAGTTAATCTTAAGTAGTGTTTATATAATATTTTGATTAAGTAAATTGATTTTAGAAGTTAAAATAGTTTTCATAATTATTTTAACTGAGACTTAATCATTCTTTTAAAAAAATTTAAAATATCAGAACTTATATTGATCTGATATTTTGAATAACTGGGTTGTTTAAATTATTTAGGGGATTTTATTTAAACTTTTTTTAATAGAAATTTTTATTTGGTACTCAATTAACCCCCCCCCCTCCCTCTTGAGATACTCACTCTGACCAACACCCTATTATAGCACTGTTAAAGTCCTTATGTGTATTAGTGAATCTTGAGATATCCTTTAAGAAGGTTGGGGAAGTTTAGGATCACTGTGGATGAGATTCCAAAGCTCAATAAATCCACAAAGGTGCCTCAGTGATGATTAATGAACACCATGTATGATGAAAATACTATTAAAATGTTGTGTTAGAGGTGGTCCCATTGCACAAGAAAGACTATAAAGTGAAACAATCAAGGAAATGTTATCATGCTATAGTGAAATTAAAGTCAAATTCATTAAAGGAGAGTTTTATACGGTTTTGGATACATTTTAGGAGGGAATTTATTTGGATCACAAGTGGTTTCTAAACTTGAAATTACTTTTATTATGGTGTAGTTGTGAATATGGTGTGAATTCATGGATGGGTGAAGAGATGAGCTATTGGAAATGGGTATGAAAAACACCAATAGTTAATTATACATTCCATTTTGATGAGTGAAGGCATGGGTTCAACTTTTACTATGCATGGATAATAGGTAAAAAATAGTAAAATACCTGATAAAATTGTGATACATCATGGTTGAAAAATCTATGTTACATCAGAATAATAAGAATGCATAAGCAGAGGTGAATTTTTTCCCTTTAAAAAAATGGACAAAATAAAATTTAATCCTTCATTGTGATTTTTAATGATGTGCAGTGTTATTTTCTTTAAATATATTATGTAATAGAAATATAAAGAAGAGAACTCGTCCATTTTTATAGTGGTTTTGATCACAAATATCCCCTGGTCCACTCCACCAACAATCTCTCAGTGAACTTGACGATTTTCACTAAACATGTCCTCTTATATTGAGACCTATAAAACTGAGTGCAGGTAGTTGAAACCTTACAAAAAGTTAGGTTCTTTTATAGGGAATATCTAAAACCAAAACTTAATGTGATAAGATGAAACTCAACCAAAAGTAAGTACAAGGAGATAACACTTCAATAAAAAGTGATAGGATGATAATTATTGAAATATATTTGGTATACAGTTGTAGTAACAACTGAAAAATGAATATTTCTTCATAGGTAGATATAATATCTTCAATTTTATTTCCTTAAGAAGATACTCTGACCTTGATTGTTGATAAAATATTCTAAAAACACACAACATCAATAAGAATAACATTTTTAATATCATTAGATAAAACACCCGGAAAATGATAAACATGTATGTCTCTAAAATAAAACTCTGAAAATGTCTTTGATGAACTATAGTAAAAATATTGATAATAGATACAACAATATTAACACGATGAACAAAAAAACAGATAAAAACATGTATGTATCCAAAGTGTAGCTATTCATAGCACTAGAGACATCATCATCTTTCAGAATATCGAACTCTCAGTATTTAACAAGAAGCTTAAAGTTATTCAAGTCAAACATATCCAAAAAACCCACCTGATAAATTGAAGTGTGTTTGAAATTTGAATTTAAATGACTATATATAATCATAACTTACATTATAAGTAGGAATTATTCAATATATTTAATAAGGGCCTTTGAATCAGTCTTTAAAAAGGTTTAAATAGATATTTACTTTGATAAAATCGTTTCATTAATCTCAAAAAATAATCCATGATTCAAATCTCATAGATGGCTGAGTCAAATGTAGGGTTTCACTATATAGGTATAACCTTCATAAGTATGGTTGGCATTGTACGATTTATTTAAAATGTTGGGTTGATGAACCATATTTCAAGTACGTAAATTTAGGGTTCTTTACAAAATTATGGTTCTCAATCCTTACATTTAGTCCAAACATACGATTCCAAAAGTAGTGATCCTTATAAAAGAAGGGTTCTTGATCCTAATTCTCACTTCAAATGTACGGTTTTGAAAAATTATTCCATACTAATTCAAAATTCCTAAAATAATTAATAAAATTAAACTTCATCTGAATTAAAACTAAAGTACTTACAGAATAAATTAATTATTCTAATAAATATTGTCTTGAAATCCACATAAATTAACTTAATTATTAACAAAAATGTGGATGTTTGTGAGCATAAAAATCAAATAGAAATTACTAAAAAATTTGGATCAACATATTACCAACAATATCACCCTTTTTGATGATCACAAAACCCATAGAAAATATAGAAATATAAACAAAAAAAAGTTTTAATTTTTAATCCAATAAACATAGATTAAATAAAACGTAGATGGATTTCCAAAGATATCCATATTTTATGAAACCACCTCCCATGGGTTTTAAATAACCTCAAACCATGGTGTATATTACTTTTGTGAATTTTTATGACCTTTTCATAAGAATAAATCCCCTTGTGTCACTTAGTGTTTCATGAGATAATTATTCTTCATGAAACCAACCTCATGGGAACCAAGACTTCACTTCAAGGCAGGGTCGCCCTATTTTGTGAAACATATTCTTTCATGATACCCCTCACCTTCATGAGACCCCAAACCATCACAAGACCCCCCACCTTCATGAGACCCCTAAATTTTAAGAAACCCAAGCTTTTGTGAAGTCAATCTTTTAGGCCTCCCCATGTGCCTCCTTTTAGCTAATACCCTTTCACAAAAGTCGAGTGCCTAGGCCCCCTATACCAATCCAAAACCTATTAAATTGTACCCAAAATATTTGTGTGACTGGTACCACCAACCCTTGCATTTACCCCTTGTGTCTCAAACATATCTTGAACCATTACCTTACCTTTTTATCTTAATCATAAACACCCTAATTCCTTTTACTCCTAAGCATAGGCACCCAAATGTCGGGCTTCTTGATTTTAACTCCTCCACAATAGTGTTTAAACCATTCCCTGCCCAGAGGTGCATGATTAGTAGACACATAATCCCTAAAGGTGGAATCACTAAGTGAAATAACTTACTTGTTTCAGTAGAGAGTCCTTTTACTAAATATTCCTCTCATATTGACATGGTCCCCCTCAGGGTGTAATCCCCATCCAAATTTGATCTGCATGATGTAAAACTACCTATCTCCACTACCTAGTTATATGATGTTAAATTTTATGAAAACATCCTCAGTACATGACATTAAACTCTATCCTTACCCCATGTGATGAGCTCAGGATTCCTCATGTATGATCATCATGGGATGCCACCTTCTCCCTTGCTATGGGATAACCCTCCTCCTTCGGGAATATTCTACACATAATCCCCACACCATCCCTCATTGACACTCCTTTAGCGAAATGAGAATCCTTAATGCATGATCTTAAGCTACATGGACTAGTCCTATCACACGACCTTAAATTGTGGCATTGAACTACATGAGTTGTGATCTCTATTTATTAATAGGGTATGTAGGACACCTCCTTAAGGTTTTATCCTGAAACCCCAACATAACCACCAAATTTTGAGGGAGAAATATTTCCCCTTAGGGACACACTACACTAAATCATATGTGTGAAATATCCCCCCCCCCCTGAGGATACACTCCACCAAATACTGAGTGTGAAATATTCCCCCTTGGGGACACACTCCACCAAATCCCAAGTGTGAAATCATTCTCCCTGAGGATACACTTCACCAAATCCCAATTGTAAAATATTCCCCCATGGGGACACACTCCACCAAATCTAGAGTGTAAAATCTTCCCCCTTGGGCACACACTCCACTAAACCCTCAAGTGTAAAATATCCCCCCCCCCCCAAGGACACACTCCACCAAATCTCGAGTGTGAAATCTTGGGACACACTCCATCAAACCCTCAAGTATGAAATCTTCCCCCACTAGAGAAAAACTCCACCAAATACCGAGTGTGAAATCTTCCCCCCTGGGTATAAAATCTACCAAATACCATGTGTGAAATCTTCCCTCCTAGGTACACACTTTACTAAATCAAAATTGTGAAATCTTCCCCCTTAGGGACACACTCCACCAAATACCGAGTGTGAAATCTTCCACATAGGGACACAATCCACCAAATTCCAAGTGTAAGATCCTCCCCTATGGGGACACACTTCACAAAATTACAAGTGTTAAATCCTCCCCCCTTGATGAAACATTTAATCAAACCCTCAAGTGTGATCATCTTCCCTATTAGGGACACACTTAACTGCCCATATGTCCCGGAAATACTTTAAACTTGTGACCCAACCTATCCCTGTAATATGTTAAACCTATGACCCATCTATCCCCACAATATGTTAAACCTATGACAAAACTATCCCCACAATATGTTAAACCTGTGATCCACCCATCCCCATAAGACATTAAACCTGTTACTTGATCCTAAATCTCTACCTCATAAAATAAACATGGTATGTTTGAGGTAAAAATCCTTAGAAGACTTATTTCCTGAGCATCAACTACCTCATGGACAACATGATATGTATTAGGTTTAATGCCCAAGATGCCTCAAACAAGAGATTCCTTCCAAAAGTGAAAGATTATATAGGTTCCCAAACTACCCAACATCCATAAATTCCTAGACATTCCCAATGTTACTATCTACTCTAGATGAGGTTGCTTCCTTGATGAGATAAAAAAACATAATTGATCGGCATCCACCTCAAGATGGAATTAGGAACAAGTTTCATGAACATGAATTAAATATATAAGGGGGACCTAGACTATGTGATTATTTCCAAGGAGGAATCCATGGAAGGGGGAACCAGCATCCCATTATCCCATTTCAATCAAGGAGCTGACATCACTGATTAAAGTGATGGAACACAACCACCTTTGGAAAGAGATAATGTGGGGAAAGATTTGCACGATGTGATTGTCTCGATGGAAAGAATTGGAAACAAAAATGGTGAACCCAGTGTAAAACTATTCTCCTATAATAATGATTAGATCATTAATGTTGGACACCATCAGATTTTTGAATCATCATGTCCATACATTTCTGGTGTCTGGCTCTGCCAAATAAAAATGATGAACCCGACATGAAACTATTATCCTTAAACTATGGGGACTAGTAACATTGATGCGTCATCAGATTTATATGTAAAAGGATTCAAATATTTGGAGCCAGGTCCCACCAGGTAAGTGGTGGGCCTAGCATAAAATTCTCTTATGACTTCGGGAAAATAATATTGAGCATCCTCAGTCTTTGACATTGTCAACATAAATCCCTCCTCTATTTCAGGAAGAATTGATGATGTTGGTGCATTGGTAATCACCTTAAATATATCTATACTAACGTCTGATTCCAAATAAATTATAATACTCAATCTACAAGATACCAAAAACCTAACACTAACAGGTATAGTGGTTGGGGAAATATTAGTGTGGCAATCCCGCATGACTATAATTCTACCAATAAATCCACTGTACCTTTATCTTATTAGTTCCCACACCCCATATCACCCTCCAATCTCATTCAAAGGAGGGTGATAAATTACCATGTTTATCAATACAATCAATAATGGGTCATTCCCACCAGGTATATGATCCACCAAGATCTTGAGGCATATGTGTCTTGCCACCGCCACCACACCTGAGGGCTGCACATGGGGAAATCACCACCCGTTCCAATGGAGAACTACTTTGGGATCCTCTTCTTGGATCACTCTAACATCTCACTCCTCTATGATGAGGAGTTAGGGGATTTTCAAGTAGTACCCATCATGGCCACCACTCAAGAGTTTCTTGAGAGGGATCCCACCAAATTGTGTTAGCGTCAACACTGACCATTCCCATGATTCGATGAGTGGATTGACTTTATCCTTACTTTTCCAGCCCCGATCTAGAACACCTAACACTGATTATATGGGAATACCTAGAACATCACTCGATAGGAGGAATATTTTGAAACTTTAGTGGCCCCTTACACCATCGGTGTATCCCACCAGATCCCCTCAACTACTTGACAAGGATCTATCTTTTCCCACCTGGGATCGAGACCCCATCCACCTATTAGGAAGTCATAGTTGACTTACTTAGCCACTGGTGCCACCAGAAACTATTGTGTGCCATCCTGTGATGAGGAATACCAGTGTGGAGGTCCTCCTCGCACTACCACCAACCCACACAGAGGTCCTACCCATGCTAAAAACTCAAAAGAACCATCCCAGAGCTGGATAGAGAACACCCATCATGGGATTAATGCCCTCAATGTAGGCTATGATATTCATGGAAGGAATCCAAGTGACTCTCATCAACTCATGCTTGGAGAAGTCTTGTATCATCAGAGAAAATACCTTGGGAAACATCATGTCACCATCAACCTCTTAGACTTTGAGGTGACGGATGACTCAATGATGGAACTTTCACCCCCACTACCATAGTTGGGGGAAGAATCCCATTAATTAAGTATTATGATTTTGGAAGATGAATTCCACATGGTCCCTAAATCCCTTCTCAAATACCGATAGGTGGAGAATATTATGGCCTCCTTCCAAGGACTCAAAGTGCATCCATCTCTGTTTACATCAGTTTCCCTCCTCTCCAACTCCATGCTAAAAGTTAGATAGATGTTAGGATTTGGGTTGACAACCTCAGGTGATGGTGAGCACTCCTATGATCCACAAAAGGATGTTTCTACCCTCACACATGAGGAGGTGGTAAACACCACATTATATATGGATATGATCATGAAGTTGGCTATGACATTGAGTGAAATTATAACATGTAGTGGATATCTGACCCATACAGTACCCCCTCTCTTGATAAATCAGAAGAAAAGAAAGTATGTTTAGGTAACACTGCCCTTATCTTGGTTAATTTTAATTGGTTCTTGGGATGACTGGGAGCAGGACCATACCCTTAGTAGTGACCAAGAGGATTTTTGGGAACCCTTGGCCACCGATCAGCTATCAATTGTGTTTTGGACACCTATATCTCCATATTTTTTTATCTCGAAGTGCCTCACCAAGTACCAGGTATTTTTTTCACTATAATATATGGTTTATGTTTCACCACCTATGATACCACCAACTAACCTACCTAGGGAGCCACAAGCACCTTAATGTTATTCACCAATAGTGAAATAGGATTGAGATCATAGAAATCCCAGTAGCTCATCATCCTAAATCATATGGATACCTCTATAATATTAAAAAAACTATGTTAGGATCCTTACCATGATTTTCTAGGTCATAAAAGAGGCATCTCAATATGTGTAGATCAAAGGCTAGGGGAAATATTCTACCCTCCATTTTAGCCCAATCTACAGAAATGATGGGTCCATTAATATGGACAACCTATAGATAGTAAAATTTTCTCCCTGAACACCACTAGAGTAAATGTGGTCACTATTGGCCCTCCATAGGATCAAATAAATAGAACCATTGATGCAAGGCATGACAAGGAAAACCTGCTCCAAGGGACAACACAACACCAGGAAGACCCTCCAATTGGTGCTCGTACTTATCAGAAGAGATAGGTACTAGGCCTTGGGAGTCCCCCCCTAATAATTTTTTACTTTATATTCATTAATATATCAATAAAGGAAAGGTAAATGTTGATCCCACTGACCCTTCCATGGTTGTTCCAAAAGTTGATTCGAACCCTAATATAGTCATCTTGCTTTAGGATCTTGAGGAATATAAAAATCTCACCACTGATATTTTTTTCAAATAGAAACTAGACCCTAAAAAATTTCAGAATTGGACCTATCTCTCTTCCAATGGGGCACCCAATCCTTTATGGAAAAGGGCCCCAATTTGAACTTGGTATCCCAATGCACCTGGTCAGAGTAGAAGTAAGGGGCTATGGAAAATGACGAAGATATGAGTTGTCCACCCCACCTAAGCGGTATAATTATTTTCCTCAAGATCAAGGTAATTCTTTTCCCTGAGTTGATGAGCTTTTCAATGCATTTTTTGTCACAAATATTCACCAAGATGACATGATAACTTCTCTTATCAGCTATCTCAAGGATTTAGAAACATGATAGGTAGAAATTATGCCTGAAGGAAAGGTGTACCCAACATTGGTAGACCATGTTCAAGCACCCCTAAAATTTGGTAACCCCAGATTTACCCTATTTAATGGGATGGGTTATCTGATACATCATTTGTCTCACTTCTCCTCAAGGTGTTGTCAAATGTTGGGGAATCCATAATAGCAGGAATCTACCAAGATCTGATGCTTTTACTGGACTCTAGAAGGACTTGTGTTCATCTGGTACAGTCAGTTTACCACAAGATCCATTTCCATTTGAGAGGACCTCCTTAAATAATTCCTCTACTATTTCAGCTCCACTTCATGGAATTAAAGAATCTATGACCTCTTCAAATATAAACAAAGGCTCAATGAGTGAGTCACCAACTTCACCATTCAATGGAAGGAACTCACGTATTTTCTCGGCATGCCACTTTCATAGGAATAGCTACTTATGATGTGTATAGATAACTTAGGAGATGAGATGGTCCCTACCCTCATATCCCTAAACTACCTAAGTAGATTTTGGGAGTTCTCCAAAAAATATCAATGCTTAGAAGAAGCCTTAGAGTGGACCAAACAATGATCATGCCCATTGTCCATTCCAGCTCCTGCAAGAAGGCCTGTAAAAGTAGAGATAACTAACACTATGCATACAGAGTCTCCTGAGTTGGTATACCTATTTACCCATTTTCTAGATGACACTTATTGAGTACATCCCCACTAGGAATATCCTCGATCAGTGTATCCCCATCATACATAGCCTCGCTAAACACAACTGCCTTGATGAGAGAATGTAGTTCCAGATGATGTCAGGGCTAGACTCCCAAGGTGCCTTTCACAGAAATAAAGAACAGGACATATTCTTTCATATATGTGAAAGTCCTAGGATATTTCATTTACACTCTGGAAAAATGAATCCTAAAGTTGTTGGAATGAAAGAGACCCTAGGAGGCTGAAATCACTGGCTGCACTAATCATTTCTCATATCACAGGATCCTCAGACACACCATCAAATAATTATTTATATTCAAATATTGACTCCAGGACAAAGTATATCATGGCTTAGTAAAATTGTTAGACATTATAATATAGGTGTAACATGTCTCTGCTAACCCCAATAGAGATATTGAAGACCTCAGTGAGTGGAAACAGGTTCCCAATTGCGATATACATAAGTAAAATGACTGTTTGGATCATAAGATAGTTTCTTGCTCCCATGGTATCATTTGTGCCCGCTCGAGTAATACATAACTTCATGTGGTTACCACACCTCCACTGAACACTACCTCCATAACTACACTACAGCCTCCCAAGTCTTTGAAGAGTAAAAATTGACAACATAATAGAAATTAGAGTCGACAAACTGTTCCAAAACTTGCTTGCACCCTTGGTGACTTCATGCCTCCCAGATTGGGAGATGCAGTCAAGCTATGCCATCCCAATACTATTACACTAATGAGGAGCAAGAATATGCCTCTCTAAATGTTGTTGAACTAGTGGAACACTTCACAGTTTTCGATAATTAGAAACTCCATATTAATCCCTCATTCACCTTTGGCCAATATTGATG
The DNA here is from genome assembly GCA_963277665.1 of Viscum album. Lineage (NCBI taxonomy): Eukaryota > Viridiplantae > Streptophyta > Magnoliopsida > Santalales > Viscaceae > Viscum > Viscum album. The sequence continues at coordinate 1,255,819,856 of OY728151.1, read as the reverse complement.
AAGGAGAGGCAAGTGACATGCAAGTTGGAAAAATGATTAGGCTAGTACTTTGTACTAGGATATTCATGATACTAAAATTAAGCAGCAAGCCTTGTCTAGAGCTAAGTAAGCCTAGTCCTCCCGACCCACTCTTTCAATGATTCCCCCATAGCCAACTATATTGGTTAACCACATGACTCAACCACAAGCCCTCCATAATCATTTAAATCTATCCAGGTCCCAACCTCAATTGAACAACACCTAGACATCAATTGTTTAGAGTAGACTAGCTAGACAGCATCAGAATATCACCAGTACTAGCCAGGCCCCAATGGATTATCCAATGACATTTTTTGTGCCCCCTTTCATGGAACGACCCTCCACAGGAAAAAATATGTTCCTAGCACGGAATTATAACATATTGAATCACTTTTTCGGTATAACCACAAGGATTTCAATCCTAAAGGATCTCCACTTGTCAAAGTAAATGTGTGAGGACCTCATAAAATATTTGAAAATACCTCTTCAATTAAATACCAAGGTAGCTACCACTGAAACCTACTATGCGAAGGAGGCCGAACAAGAGGAATATTAGGTCATCATCTCATTTTATATAAGATATGAGGGTGTCACTATTTAGGGGCACATATATCTATTGTACATCACAATCAAGTTCAATGGTATGGAAATATTCCACATCTTAGCGGATAATGGCTCTAGGATCAACCTCATCCTAATGTAGATTCTTCATAAACTAGGACTTATAGAAAAAAAATATTACTCCCACTAACCTAATAATACAAGGGTGTGAAAAGAGTGAGAATAAACCAGATGGAAAAATCTAAATGAAGACTCAATTTGGTGTCATAATATCAAGAACCGAATTTATGGTAGTCTCAGAGGATACTACTTACAACATATTGTTGGGAAGACCTTGTATTCATTTTCATGAATTAGTCCTCTATTTATATCATTGGTACCTCAAATACTCTCTTGATAGTCAAGTAGGGTCACTCTAAGGTGATTCCCCTCCTTTGACTCATGTAAGGCTCTCTATCTAGATATTGGTTACTATAAAAGGGAAGTAAAGTAGGTCTAAACTGATGGGGATGAACGTATCAATTCCAATAATAATATAGAATCCATTGTAGCTGATACATGGGTAGACTTGAAAGATATTTTTTTCCTCTCAGTTCATCAGTTGGAGCCCTTGATTCCAGACCTGTGGGGTAGTTTTATTGCCTCCAAGAAAAAGGAATGCTCACAAATTACTTCATACTTCTACACCGGATAGGACTGGCTAATATCGAATGACCCTACTCCTATGAAGTATTGAGAAGTTTACCCCATGGACACTGATCCATGGAATTGACACGTATTATACAAATCAAGAATGAATCGACAAAGCTTGGTCCATCGCCATTGCTTCAATATCAAGAGTGGACCTCGCAGCTAGAAACCAAATGGAATTGGATCAATAGAATTTGTCACCACAATCTCAGTAGAACAGGAACCCCTAATCAATGATTTCATATCTTCTAGATAAGACACTAGTGCTCCCCTTGGGATATCTAGATTAGAAGGTTATCCTCCTCCTTCTAATACCCCTATCTTAGATGATGAAGATGATTTATAATACACCCCTCCTACATTTGAAGAAGGTGTCTCCACCATTGTTGATGATTTAACCCAGGTAAACCTTGGTACTAAGGTTTATCTACACTGATCAGCATATTCATATCCCCATAGGAGTAGTAGCAGCATGTAGCCTTCCTGAAATATCACCACTTAATATTCACCTGGATCTATGATGAGATACCAGGGATAGACCCTTAGGTTTTCATTCATTTAATTGGCCTCCCAGTGGTTCATCATGGGATTAAAAAGCCTCCCAAAAAGATGCACCCCTATCATGGTTGTATGGTCAAGGTTGAGGTTGAAAAGATTATTAAATACAACTTTATTAGGGATTTCTAGTACCCTAGGTGGCTAACCAACATTGTCCTAGTTAGAAAGAAGAATGGGAATATCATAGTCTGTATCGACTTATGGGACCTCAACTGCTATTTTTTGAAGGATGATTTTCCCCTTTACAATGACAGAGCTATTTATTGATGATACAATTAGGTTCTAGTCCCTTTGTTTCATAAAAAGATACTCCAAATATAATCATATATGAATATCCCCCATGGATTAGGATTCCACCGCCTTTAGGGCACCCAAAATAACTTTCAACTACCAGGTGATGCCTTTCATCTTGAAGAATGTCAGATCCACTTATCAATGTTCTATGCACTATATCTTTAATCCAATTATTGGAACATTGGTGGAGTGTTATGTAGATGATATGGTGGTAAAATCACTGTAGTGTTAGGACCATCTCAAGGATCTTGAGAAATTTTTTATTTTCATCTGCTCTAGACACTTGAAGATGAACCTCTGGAAGTGTGCATTCAGGGTCACCTATAGAAAATTTCTCAACAATAACATAAGATATGGAGGAATTGAGATTAACCTAGATAAAATTAAGTATATAAATCAAATTTCTCCCTTAATCAATATTCAGGAGTTGTGAATCATCCAAGGAAACTTAGCCTGTATACATCGATTTATTGAAAATTTATCTAGTAAGTGTAATTCCTTATTAAGGCTCATGAAAAATGGTGTCATTTACCAGTGGGATTAGAACTTCCAGACTACCTTTGAGGATATCAAGCAGTTCTTACTATAGCCTCTAGTTCTAATGCTACTCATCTCAGAAAATCCTTTGTTCCTTTACATGACCACTCTGGAATGGTCCCTCAGTTCCCTTTTAGCCTAGAAAAATAAAAAGGGTAGGTAAAACAGCCTCTACTATCTTAGCCACATGCTCCTCAACATAGATATTAGATAATATCCCATAAAGAAGAGTTTAACTGCACTGATCTTTGCAGTGAAAAAGTTTTGAAATTATATAAAGCACCATGAGATACAACTAGTGTTATAAGTAGACCTTCTAAAGTACATCATCAATCACCCCATGTTAATGGGATGATTGGAACACTAGATGGTAATCCGCCTATAGTTTGATATTAGGTTTTCCCACAAAATTACATCAAAGGATAAGCCTTGGAAGACTACCTATCCACACATCTGGCCCCTGAAGAACTATCCCTGGATATTGATTTTCCATATGAAGATATTCTTTTAGTGGATCTAGTTGTACCATGTTCGCAGATGCACTTCAATTGTTCCTCCCAAATCTTAACTAATAGAAGGATCAATGACCCCAAGCATAATAGGTTAGGCCTAGGGATCATTTTCATCACTCTGGCATAGACCGTCTTTCCATACTCATTCCCATTTTCAGAAGGCTACGCCAAAAATGAGTTAGGGTATCAGGCCCTTATTACTAGTCTCGAATTATACCTTGAGATTGATGTCCCATATTTACACATGAAGGGAGGATATGAGATAGTTATAAAATAGATCAAGGGTGACTATTTCATTATAAAGAAATAAATTGTGCCTCTACTAGAATGCACCTATTAGATGATGGCCTGGTTCCCTTCCCAGCTAAAGGTGACTCGTGTTCTTAGATAATAGAATGGTTGAGCCGATAATTTGGCCAGTTTAGTCACATCCCTTATAGAGCCTGACTAGGATGACCTGGTCATTCATGTGGCACACTAGAGGTTCATTTTCCCTACCACTTCAGATGATGTCATCCAATAGGTATATCAACAAGCTAACGGTAATTTTATTTCAGGGCCCTTAAATCTCCACACAGGAAAGGAAACTCCCAATTAGATGAATCCCTTTTTTTATTATATCCAACATGGAATTCTCCGATCATACCAAGCCAAGCATGAGTGAATTTTCTAGCGTGCAACGCAGTTTTCCCTTCAGAGTGGGACTAACCTTGAGAAAACCCTCTACAGGAATGGGTTTGATGGAAGTATCCTTCATTTCATCCAAGGATATTTGATACCTCAGGTTATGAAATAGTTCCATTCTGGATCTTATGGCACCCATCAAGCAGGATTGAATCTCTCCTACCAAATTTGTAGGTTGGGATACTTTTATCCCACCATGGTTCCTGAATGCATTGATTTCACCAATAGGTTTCATGCATGTTAGATCCATGTTAACTTTGTGTATAAACCTCCAGATCTTATCCACACTAGCAAATATTCTTTTTCCTTTTCATTATAGGGACTCGATATTGTGGGAACCTACCCTCCAGAAATAACTCGATAGTGCGGGTTTATTATGATTGGAACAAACTTCTTTTCCAAGTGGGTAAAGTGGTTCCCATCAAGGAATTCAAAACCCAATCTGTGATTGAGTTTGTGAGATCCCACATCATCTATCGGTTCAGGGGCCTCACTCTATTCTCATAGACAACGACATTAACTTCTAAGCTGCTGAGATGAAGAAATTTTACACCAAGTACAACATCCAATCCAACCATACTTCTTGCTACCATGCATAGGAAAATGGGTAGATTGAGGAATTCAATAAGACATTCTCTAGAATATTACAGAAAATGATGGTATAGAACAATAAGAGTTAGATCGATAGGCTATCTGATTCCCTTTGGTCCTATCGGATGAAAACTCAGAATTTTACCCAGGTGACCCCATACTCCCTGGTGTATAGAATAGTGGCAGTCTTGATGTTTATTTTTTGTCACTCCAAATAGTTTTTTATGACCATAAAATACCAAAAAGAATGGAAGAATTCCATCTAGATGAGTTGGTGGAACTCAGGGAAAATAGGCTTCAGGACTTGTATAACTTAGAAAGGTTCCAGAATAGGATAGCGAGAGAGTTAAATAAGAATTTTTTCCTATAATACTTCCTCCAGGGTGGCATGGTACTATCTATTAGAATTCCGATGATACCCATAAAAACCCACTAAAGTTGGATCCAAAATGGGAAGGTTCTTACATTATCCATAAAGTCTATTCCAATGGATCATACTCTTTAATCACCATGGATGGAGAGCATATCACACTTCCCACCAATGAAAAGTTTTTCAATCAATACTTCATGTGAAACCATGGTCAAATCTAGGAGACCTTAAATTGTAGTAACCATGGTCAAAGTTATGTGACCTTAAACTGCAGCAACCATGGTCAAAGTTATGAAAACTTAAACTGTAGCAACCATGTTCAAATCTATGTGACCTTAAACTAAAATAACCATGGTCAAAGATATGATACCTTAAATAGTAGCAACTATGTTTAAAGATATGCAACCTTAAACTATAGCAACCGTGGTCAAACCTATGCAACCTTAAACTACAATAATTGGGGTCTGAGCTCTATGACCTTAAACTAACAACAGCCCCTTAAATCCAAGAATTACAACCATAAACTATTTTAAATCCCCATAAACTGAGTTTTATGACTTTAAATTGAAAATCCCAACATCCTTAGTGCATGACGTTGAACTATGGTTTTACCCTATGCAATAAACATAGGATGCATCAAAAACCAAGTGTGAGATGATAAAAAATGATCTTCCTCGTAACACGATGATAAAATATAGTTATACCCCATCTCATAAACATGGGATTCCCCACTAAAACCATGGGATGCCTCAAAACACTTATCAAAGAGGAAATTCCTCCCCCCACCCACTTCAGTCATTTATCTTCTACCAAGACGAATTATAGAACTATGTGTGGCTTGATTCTCATTCTAATGGGATAAGTGGTGACACCTAGACCCCCTGTCTTTGGTCCCAGTCACTAATTCATCATTAACCCTTCCTTAGAAGGGGGGAGAGGATTAAGTTCACCAAAAAAATTCCCTTTATCCCCACTTATGGTCCAAGCATTATAACCTTAAACTATGTATAGTTTGTTTCGGGATATTTATATGGAATATAGGAATGCATAAACCTCATTTCATGTCAGGTTTTGCCTCTTTTGTTCTACAAAAACATACTTAAAAAAATTTACCAGTCCCAACATCATGAATTTAAACTTCTTTCCAAATTCCCCTTGGACTTAGCTACCTGACCTTAAACTGTATAGACAACATTTTTTTATATGATGTTTAAAGTATAGAACATATGTCTCATCCCTGTCAGAGAGGATCAAACCTTATCATTATTGAACTTCTACCATACTGAATTACATAACTATGTATGGATTTATTCCCTTTTCCATGGGATACATAGTGACACCTATACCTTCTGTATTTAGGCCCAAACAGAAATTCATCATAAAACTTCCCATTAACTAGACGCTATCACCCCTAAATTCCCTTAGGTCTCCTACTTAGGTGTAAGCCCCCAATCATATTCCATGACCCATTAGTGGGTTGATATGCCCTCGTGGCCCAACATGTGGAAGGGAGAATGGTAAACTCAATGTATAAGCATCGAAAACATCCTTAGCACATGACATTAAACTGTAGCATTACCTTGTATAAAATTGGGATGAATCATATGATAAATATGAGATGAACCAAACCAACATCCTCAGAACACAACATTAAATTTTAGCCTTACCATGTATAAAATTGGTATGCTTTATATAATAAATATGATATGAACTAAACCAACATCCTTAGCACACAACGTTAAACTATAGCCTTACCACATATAAAAATGGGATGCCTCATATGATAAATATGATATGAACCAAAATAACATCCTTATCACATGGTGTTAAACTATATACTTTCCCCATATAAAACTAGGATGCCTCTTATGATAAATATGAGATGAACCAAACCAAAATCCTTGGCACATGATGTTAAATTATATCCTTACCCCGTATAAAACTAGGATGCCTCATATGATAAATATGAGATAAACCAAAACAACATCTTCAACACATGATGTTAAACTATAGCCTTACCCCATATAAATTTGGGATGCCTCATATAAAAAATAAAAGATGATTCAGTGTCCTTTCCAGAGAGGACGTCACCTTACCAGTGTTGGTATCCTACCACATTGTGTTCAAGAACTATGTATAACTTGATTCCCATGCCTAATGGGATACATAGGGATTCCTAGATCCAACATACTAGGACCAACCTCAGCACCAATGTATTTTGGGGCCTCCCACTAGTCCAAGCCTTATAACCTTAAATTTTGTGCAACTGGTTTCAATATTTCTTTGTGTGGTGTAGATCCACCTTGGATTCTTTATGATAGGTTTTAACTATTTGGAACCACCTAAACATCCTCAAAGTACCTACTACTAGTCCAAGAATTATGACCTTAAACTATGTGCATCTAGAATCATTGTGGCCCTATCTTTGCATAGTTTTCTTCACCCTTAGTGTTTCAGCAAGACAATTCCCCCTTATCTTTTTCATCATGTCCTCGCTCGAGAGGATCTCCCCATACCATCATTATTCTTATACCTTGTTGAGTTCCATAAATAAGTGTAGATTAATTCCCATTCCTATGGGATGCGTATTGATTCCTGGATCTCATATCCTGGGTCCAGCCTCTACCATCAACTCATCATGGGGTCTTCTTACCCTTATCATAATGATGTTGAATTGGGTACAGTTTTTCAATTTTTGTGTGACATAGAGTCTCTTTATCCCTCCTTTTATTTCGGGTTATTACTCTTTCATGCCAAAAAATCCTCCTTAGGACACACACACCCTTTTTTCTAAGATCTATGACCTTAAACTAGTAGGTACCCAATGGTTTGAGCTATGTGACCTTAAACTAGTATCATTTGTTGTCCGAGTTTTATGAATTTAAACTATAATGCCCAATTTCCTCAGCACAAGATGTTAAACTATAGCCTTATACAGTATAAAACTAGGATGCCTCATATGAAAAGTAAGGGATGACCAAAAACCAACGTACTCAGCACATAACATTAAACTATATCTTTACCCCATATAAAACCGGGATGCCTCATATGAAGAGTATGGGATGACCAAAAATTGATGTCCTCAACACATGATGTTAAAATGTAGATTTACCCCAAATAAAACTGAGATGCCTCATGTGACAAGTATGAGATGACCGTAACCAACATCCTCAGCACATGACCTTAAAATATAGTCTTACCCTATGAAACAAACATAGGATGCTTCATATGACCAATATGAGATGATTCGATGTCCTCACCAAAGAGGACACCGCCCCTTCAATGTCGTTTACCTACCTCACTGCATTTCAAAAACTAAATATGGCTTGATTACTATTTTCATGGGATATGTAGTGATGCCTAGATCTCATATCCTAGGTCCTTTCCTACCATCAACTCATTTTGGGGTTCCCTGTACCCTTTTGGGGATATGATTTATCCTTTACTACTGACATGTTCATCTAGTGAATTTGAGTTCATGGCCGCATAACTCTTAGGGAACTCAAGATTCCCTCTAGGACATTCCCCGCATCTACTTTCATGATTCATGATTTCTTCGACTTGTATAATCATCATCTTCTCGATTTGAATGGGCTATATAACAGTAATGGTGCCTAGCCACACTGGCTCACCTACCATCCTGGGCTCATGCCTTCAAGTATCCTCAGTAAAAGATGGTTGCTATCATGTTTTTAACTCAGTTAATGGTTGATCCCACATTTTTTCCCCATCCTTAAATGATGTGGGTGTAGAACCTATGTTTCAAAAATGGTAAGAAGTTGTTCCTTGTCTGTCGATCATTATACTTTTACTATCCAAGTCATGTAAGTATAAATTCCCCCTCTCAGGTTTTCCTTAAGTTGATCAATTTTCCCCCTTGTTGTGTTCTCCCCTCCAAATAATGGGAACTCCATACCACTCCCTATTTCTTGCATTGATGATGGCTCACTCAAACGTAGGAGTTTAGAGGGAGTTTCCCTCAAGCATGGTTGAGATGCATGGGTTCCCCCTTTTGGTCTGAAATTCACATCCTTAAACTAGGAACCCATGTCCAAGTATCATGACCTTGAACTATGTGAAAGTTCTCTCGTAGATATTCCATGTGGCAGGGCCTCTAAGGTTCCTCATTCATGTTGAGTTATTTCTCCCATATTCCTCACACATTCCTTTGAGTCACGCAACCCATGGTCTAAACATCACAACCTTAAATTATGTGTGACTCACCCTATATTATTTTTCTTGTCATAAGGACTCCTAATAATTTCATTCCTATCAATTTTGAACCCTTTGACATCATAATAACCTTTTTGGAGTGATCCCCCTCAATTCCAAGCATTATGACCTTAAACTATTTGCAGCACCATGGTCTAAGCTTTATGACTTTAAACTATGAGTCTTGGTCCAAGAATTGTGACCTTAAACTATTTTAAGCACCATGGTGCAAGATCTATGATCTCAAACTATGAGTCTTGGTATGAGCATTATGACCTTAAATTATTTGAAACTTCTTGGTATGATCGATATGACCTTAAACTACCAAATATAAGAGGAACAAATGTCTATAAGGTTGAAACCCCCTAGGGGAAACCTAATAAAGAGTTATACTTCCCCTGTTGGTATGCTCCTATGACTTGGGAAAAAATAAGGGGATAAAAAGGAAGAGGTGCATAGCTAGAAGATACCCACTATGGACCCTAGAAAAAATCTAGTTGTGCTCGCTAAACCCATTAGTTCATTAAAAAGTTAGAGCCAAATATTAAGCTCCCTTTGCCTCATGAGACCCTTTAGGGAGGAAACCTCATTGTGTTACCCTCTTATGACCCTTGTCACCTTGGTCAAGTGAGTGTTATCCATGTCAGTTCACATTTCCTAGACACAAGATGCTAAACTATGCTATAAACATCCTAATCACATGATGATAAACTATATGATGCATCATCCTCACCATATGATGTTAAACTATATATACATCATCCTCACCATATGATGTTAAAATAAATGTACATAATCCTTCTTGTATGATGTTAAAATTCATGTACATATTCCTCATTGTATTATGTTAAATTGTGTGTACATAGTCCTTCTCATATGATGTTAAAATTCTGTGTACATCATCCTCACTGTATGACATTAAACTTTATGTCCATCATCCTCATTGCGTGACATAAAACTACGAAGAATATTCAACCCTCACCTGAGAATCCCCTTTCCCCCTTTGGTGTCATTCACCTACCAAATCATTCATATTCCTCAACTATCATTCAACATATGAGATGACTCTCCCCTTGTAAGATGATTCTAAATGTTTTTTATACTGATACACCAACCTAATATGCTCAAAGATGTAGTGGCATAATTTTGAGAGTGTTGAGCTCTATTATAAAATTTGATCAGTCTACTCCCATGATTTGTGTCCCCCTTGACTTGGATCCCCATCATCTTCCACATCTAAATAGGTCCCCTTGACAACAATGGTTCCTAGCCACACCAGCTCACTTACTATCCTGATCACATACCCCAAAATACTTATGATGGAATTTTGAGATATTTAACAGGTTTATAACATTGTCAATGGTTTATCCTAATTTTTTTGTTTCCATAATTGAAAAAAAAAAGATAACAGATCCTGTGCTTTAAACATGGTCAGTAGTTATCCTCCATCGTCACACGACCCCATTTGTGTTCCAGATTATGGGTGTCTCGATTCATGCTTTCATCACTCCCCCTTTTTGGGTAGAATTCAATTCCCCTATAGTTACCCCATTAGTTCACTATAACACATTGAGAAAGAAAGTTGATTGTTTATAGAGCCTCATGTTCCATCCAAATCTTTCTTGGTCAAGACACTCCCAGTGGTCGATAAACAAGTTCAGACCCTAATTGTTCAAACTTCATTTGGAATTCTCATTTAAATGATTAATATTTTTTTTTTGTCTCTTTTTTCCCACACCGAGAATAACTCATGTGGTCTTAGGGATTCATTATTGGTTTTCTTATTAGTATTATTGAGATTCATCAAAATGAACATATTAAAACATATATGTAATTTAAAACAAACCATATAAAGTTAGGGAGCGTTGTCCATGTGTTGGAGCCTCTCCTTTATTTCAAGATAATATAAATTTACCTAAGATTCATCCCTAGTGACTGAGCTCTCAATCTCGACCAACCACTATTGAGCAGCCTCTAGAGTCCATTGTCACTTTTATAGATCGGTCACCTCCTCATCTATGATAGGATGAACTTATTCTACCCTAATTCACACCCAATTTTTCTCAACTTGAAACTCAAACACTAGAGATACTGCCTCCAATTCCTTAGGCTCAACCACCACAAATTGAGACCTCAATTGGTCAATGATCCCCACCTGAGTAGTGATGATGGTTGTATGCTCTTGCGCCTGCCATTCTAGGTGAGTGATCTCTTCTTCAGCCTCCTAGAGATCCTGAGTGGCCACAACCTTCATCTTGTTCTAGGAGATATCAAACTCCTACCACTCGGCACATGCCCATTCAATGAGGAAGTCCTTAGTTAGTGAATGGAGGCTACTAGAGTCCACCCTTCCAGTACCAAGTCTAACTATACAATAATGGAGAGATGCCACCCATTTTAGAAAATTAACCAGTGGAGTGTAGGTGATGAAATTATTCACACTCTTCCATGCCTTGTGTCAGATGACTCAGTTCTCCTTAGTAACATTAGAGTTAGAATCCTAAAAGTCCTGGGGTGGTTCAAGCTTATACGAGGGGAAGAATTCCAACACATCAACGGTAAGGTCATCTATAGGTAGGTCCTCGAGTAGTCTGATCCCTAGGTCTAGGGAAATCACATCCTCACGAGACCCCTCACCCACAGCGAAATCCCCAGTTACCTATTATGGTGCTTCTGAGTTGGGTTCAACCACCATAGCCTCCTTGACCACAAACATCAATGGAATGATCTCTACCACATTCATTTAGGTTTAAACTTTAGCATATATTGCTGATGGCACTTCTGAGATAGGTGTGGTCATTATAGCATCCCTAATCATCTTAGTTTCCAACATGATTTTATCCTCCTCCATTAAGTATTTGGATTCAACATCCACCTCTTATGGAACTTCTATGGTAATATCAACTACCACATCCTCCTAGGCCACCTTCATTAAAGGAATAGCCTCATCCACCATCTCTTCCCCAGTATTGAGTATCGTTATAGCTGGATAATATCTAAACACAATTTTAACTTTCATTAAAAGCACAAGATTAGATGAGAATGAATTATGAAAGGTAAAACATGAAGGAAATGTGAAGGGGGAAAGGGTTATAAAAATGGTATAGCTCAATGAGCAAGATAGAAATATCCATGAGCAATCCCCTTGGAGATGTTGTTCCCTCAGTATCCAGCACCTCAGTTATAGGCACCACTTCAACCGGCGGTTAGCCACCTATAACCACAATAACAAGAAGAGGCCCCAAAATCACCTATTAAAGTGTTGGGGATCCATTTTACTCTTCCATAGGTTCATCACAAACCTCCCCATCCTCTATTTTCTTCAATTCTTACACAAGTAAAATAGGATTTAGGCAGAAATCTTAGGGGTTTGGTAGTATCCAAGACATAAAAGATCAAAGGATTTACCTAATCAATGGATAGATCTCCATACCCAAGAGAGTCATAATAGGTATTGATTCCCAAAGACTCCCCCTATGACCCCTCTTGCAGAGACATGCACACAGCTGACTTGCCTACTGAGAGGTATGGGGGAGAAGGCATGCCCACAATACATTCACCTAGCTGGTTAGGAGACGTGCAATGCCACAAGAGTGGACCAAGTATTCCAGCTCCATCATGTATTGCACTGCCTTGGCTCAAGGAACATGTAATTATTCCCTTTCATTACCCAACCCAGTGAGGAATATACCCTCATAATTGAGATGCTTCCATATCCCATGATGAGTGGTGATTTTTTTGTGGATTATTAAGATCTTATAGGTGTCAGGGAAAACAATGTCACTAGGGACATTTGAGTGATGTAGTCACTTCCCTGTACCTTTAATGTGTTCCCTCAGAACAACTCTAGAGGTTTTGCCTTCCTCCCGAAGCCGCTTACTCAGGAGCATCAGGACTATTTCTTCTCCCCTCCTTGAAATTTCCACCTGTGTAGGACCAATAATTGTTGGATCGATAGTCGATACTCCACCCACTGGACTGACTACACCTACACAGCATCCCCTTCCTTCTACGTATCCTCGGCCCCATGGTTTTGGGACATCCCCTTCCTCATCGGACTAAATGGTTCACTGCCTTAGCATATCCCCCAGTTAAACACTCTCCCAAATCATTGTATAATAATGGGTGAGCCCAAAAGCAGCAATGGATGGTGGCATCATGTTTTATCCCCTACCATATTCATGCACAAACATGCATCATATCTATCTAAGGACTGAGGGTTGGAGTTCTCTATGTACCCCCGTGTATACCTTTAGGGTGAACCTCTAGAGGTATCAAAACTGTCTTGAGAACCGATGTGAGGTATATGGATCAAAAATCACCTTGTATTCAACTCTAGCCATAAATACCCCACCTTGAAAGTCCAATATGTATGACCACTTCTCAATATTCCTTGTACCATCGTCAGTCACTATCCTCATAAGAAGGGGGAACGGGTGTAAAATGAAATAGTTCACCAGTCGAATCCTCATCAGTACATCAATAAAGCCCGGGTTGAGAGTAATACTCCTTATGATGTTGAGGATTGATGGATAAAATTTTTTACTGGGATGGTAGATGGGGTTTGGATTCTCATATTCCCCCATGTGTGAAACAACCCAACCACATAGGAAATAGAAGGGGCCACAAACATAGAGGGGGTTTTTCCCCTGGTTGATGTGACACAACACCTTATACATCTTTTCCATCACTGTAAACACTAGGTTGATGTTCTTCCCCATCACTAGAATTTCCACTATGATGAAGTTTCTCGACCACACCCCCATATGAACATCTCAAACCAAGAGCATCCACCCACTGATTAGCACGGTAATGAATTATGTCAGCCTGACCATATGGTCCTAGGGCTTTACATTGTAACCCCATAACTTCCACTAGATCACCTCTAATATCTTCCATTATGAGTGATCTTTTCCTCATTGAAATTCCTTAAGGAATTGGAATGGCCTCCTTGGTAGCCTTTTCGGTGGTTCATTTAGAAAATGCTTGAACCAATGCATGAAAGGGATTTCCTTCATCCCTAGTTTTTGGTCACTCCCCCTAAACCAAGTACATAAAACCCCTTTCTATGGATGGAATCTACTCCTGGTCCTCCCAAGAATCATCTATAGGGAGGAATTAATCATACATGGCCCATTGGATTGGGATCCTAGCAATCTGGTAGAGATACCACAAGATGACACCAACCTCCCCATGATGTAGGTGAAATGTGTTTTTCCTTTGTGACCACTTACTCAATAGCTCTATGATTATTTAATAATGATGGTAAATGTGGAAATTTGAGGACCATGTTTCCCCTAAAGCCTGACCCACTTCATATTCACCTCAAACTCATGGAAATACTATCATTTCCAGCACACCCAATCCCATTGATCTATGAATGTTCCACCCTAGAGTAGTTCCCAACCTTATTTTCACCCCTTGAGAAGGTCCTTCAATCCCACCTTGAGAATAATATTATACTAAGGAGGGGAAACCTCTTCCTTAAATGCCTCCCTATTGATGTTTTTAATATTATTCCATAGGGTGTGCACAGAAAGAGATGCATGGTCCTTCATGATGTGACCTCTTATGGCCTTATTCCATTGGTACTACCTGATCATGTTCCTGAACTAGTAAGTAGGATCATACTGATTGGTACTGAGTATAAACACAGCATACCTTAGTATAAAACCATATAGTGATATCCTCTTGTATAATGAGTATTCCTATTGAGACTCCATCAATAATACAGTGAGTATTACATGATTTGACTCAGTCTGAAAGCTCTCCCCAATCATGAGGTTATTATCCATCTCCCATCATTGATTAGAAAACATTGTATCACTTTCGGCGGCCATTTTATCCAAGACTTAGAAAGTTTTTTATAATATTTCATGAATTTATGATCACGAAGGTCGAGTTCATGGAATTTTAATGTTCTCAGAAGTCTGTTCATGGAATTACTATTCATAAAAGAGGTTAGTTTCACAAGAAGTGAGGATCGAAGTCACAAAATTCCCACGAATTTCTTGAGTTTTTGTGAAAATAGAGAACTGGATTATCTTTCATGAAAATCTCATAGTCCCCTAAGGGACCCCAACCCCTATTTATATGCATAATTTCAAACCGAGTTTTGTGAATAGGCCTTTCTAATTTCCAATTTTTGATAGTTTTTCCTCATGATATAACCCTCCTTTCCCTCTCCAGATCCCATTCTGAGGGGGGTCATTTTTTGAAACTGAAATAAACATGTCACAGGATATTTTGAAGAATTTACAAGAGGTTCAAAGAAAATTCAGGCCAAAATGACTTGAAAGTGTCTAGTTCGTGAAGGTTAAAAGCTTTGAAAATTGCTATGGTTCACGGAAGTCCCCAGCCGCGTGAAACTTGGGAAGCAACCTCCATGAAACATAATTCCAATTCATAGATCTCCATTTCATGAAACTTACCAACCATGAAAATCATAGGCATTAACCTCATCATAGTGTAATTCTAGTTCATAGACCTCCATTTCATAGAACTCCTAGGTCGCGCGAAGCTGATGCGGTAACCTTTACACAGTGTAACTCTGGTTCAAAGAACAACTTAAATTTGTGAAGATTATATTCTAATAAGAAATCATCCATATTTAATGAAACTAATTCTCTTTCCTCTACTGGTCTTATAAATACCCCCCCCCCCCCATGTCCTACTTTTAAGGGGATGTAGTTTTTCAAATTTCAAGAAATGCCTGAATTCGTGAAACTCAGAAGCTTCACGAGCAAGAAAAGAGATGGATTTCCAAAGGTATCCATATTTTGGGAAAATACCTCCCATGGGATTTTTATACCCTCAACCCATGGTGTAGATACCTCTCATGAAGGTTCATAACCTTCACGTAAGAACAAATCCCTTTACGGATCTTGGTGTTTCATGAGATAATTATCCTTCATAAAACCAACCACATGGGAACCAAGACTTCACTCTGAGGTAGGGTCACCCTGTTTCACAAAACATATTCTTTCATGAGAAACCTGACCTTCTTGATACCCCCAACCTTCATGAGACCCCAAACCTTTGAGAGGCCCCTAATATAACATCCCCCGATCTGGAACTCTCTCACATGGAAAAATCAAGTTAGTTATGAGACCTCTAACACACCTCACCATATTCCAAAGTCTAATGACTAGAAATAGGGGTGTAAAGAGCATAGTGGGGAGACTAAACCCCCTGGTAAAGAGTTACAATATAGCATAAATAAACAATAATAATAAATAGCATAGTAATGAAAATAGCATAAACAGTACAACATAATACTAGAAAGTAAAAGAATAACTAATAAATAAAATAATAGTAAACCATGTAATGAAAGTATGGAATTTATCTAAATTTTAAAATGAAAGTAATAAAAATAAAAGAACAAGATGATTTAATAACTCAAAATACCCTGATCCTGAACCTCAAGTCAGTCTCATCTTCAAGATCCAACCCATCCAACAAGAAATAATCAAAAACAAGGTCCCCTAACCTTATCCAAACCTATATACATGTAATCTTCTCGAGTACCAAATGATAGATCGAATAATGTGTGAGTAAAAATCAATATGTTGACACCATTGTGTCTAAAAAAACCAATCTAATAATAATTGCATGTAATAAAGAGATAAAAAGGTGTATTAATTAAGAAATTATTACAATATAATAATAAATTTGCTTCAATAGTATGCCAAAATATCTCTGAGCATGTAGCATAACCATGCCAACCATAATCACAACCATGGAATAATCATAACAACAAGGAAATCACTCTTTATAATCATTTTATTATCCAGTTCAATCCCTCTATATAATCATTTTAGCATCTGGGCCAAGCCCTATAAGTATTAGAGCATAACCAGACTGAGTTCTCTATATAATAATTTCAGCATCATCAGACATATCTCTCTATATAATCATTTTAGTATCACTGGATATTTCCCTCTATATAATCATTTCATCGTCACCAGGTATATACCTCTATATAAGCATTTCATCATCACTCACAACACAAGTCATAACAGAAAGGATAACACATCACAATATCACAAGACATAATGGTTAATTCTATCAACTACCATTTGTCTTTCAATTACCCATTCATTCATTACATTATATCTTAAGTCATTTCCATGCCAATTTTCATTACCATTTCATATAAAAGAATCATTAGTCATTTAATGATCCACTTATACATTTTCTAGGGTAAATTGATCACAAGAAATCACCTGATATTTCATGTGATTCTAACCACACTTTAAAACATTAGCCAATTCATTATTATTCCAGGGTAGGCTCACCCAACAGATAGCGGCAAGCTAGGTATCCAACCATCAAATCCAAAGGGATCCAACAAGTAATCCAGTACAAGGTTTATCATCCCATTATTCAATTAATTAACGCACACATTATGTCGGTACAATCACAATATTGCGCATACTTAACAATTAAATAGACCATAGGGTTAGGTTTTAAACCACCTACCTTTATCTGGAGATCAACTCAATGCTTTCGACGGATAACACCAATAAGAACAAAGGTGTAGGATATATCAAGAAGAAACCTAGATCACAAAAGACCCAAATCAAAACCCCAAACAACTATGGTCAAAAGATTCCACCACTCTAATGGAGAGCAACATAAGAGGGGGTGAAACGAAAGAAAAACAACTTACTAGGGATCTAATGCTTGATCGAGATATACATAAAGGAATAAGGCACTCTAAAATTGCATTGAAATCACCTAGGGATCGAGAGAGGATAGGATGCATGTAAATGGAATGAAATCCATGTGCATCATGGATTTAAAACTACTATGTCTGAGAAATAGATGGTGCGTAATCTTTTCACATCATATATTTCCCAAAATATGATTTATAAAAAAAAGTGTCTCCTCGGGTTAAAATAACCCTTCTTGAACATTACACAACAAAAACCATTTTCACGGTGTGTATTCATTTCATGCCATGAACCCATTTCAAGATATCTTCCTGGTGATAATTACATGTCATGTAACATTTACATGGTGTGTAAATTTCCTATAGACGGCTTTAAGACCAGCTTATCTAAAAGATCCTAAACTGCCTATGAAGCCTTCCAAACTCATGTATATCCCTCGTGATCCCCTTTAACAAGTTTATACCCAGACTCCATCAATTCAAAAAAACATACATCCCTGAACTTTATTTCATTTTCCCTAGGAAATTATCTCCATCTAAAAAGGGACTTGACCACTAAGGTTCAAAGATGAAGGAAAACCCAAATGAAAGAGGTTAAATGAAAAACTCAAAGAGGGGTTTACCTAGAAAAATATGGGATCTTACAACCTCCCCACCATGTAATAGCTCATCCCTGAGCTGGTCCAAGCATTAATGTGGGGTCTCAGTGAAAAAGTCTGACCACTGTGCTCGCATATCAGATTCTCTCTCTCGGGTCTCCTCTTGAACACGCCCATGATTCCACTACACTCAAACTAGAGGTATATTACTACCTCAAAGATGCTTCTCACTATGGTCCACAATCTGTATGGGATGATCCTCAAAGGACACATCTACACTATGCTCGACATCATCAATGTTTACCACATGAGAAGGGTCAAGATAAAACTATGAAGCTATTACACATGAAACACATCATACATAGAACTGTAGCACTATGGACGGTCTAATTGGTACTCCACTAGACCAAACATTTCCACTATCTCAAACGGACTAAAAACCCAGGCACTTACTTTCCCTATTTCCTAATATAGCATTACCCCAACCAAGGTGACACTCGAAGGAAAACATGATGACCAACCTCAAACTCCAGAGGTCATCTCTAATGGTCATCATAATATTTCTGCCTACTATGAGCAATCACCAACTACCTCCTGATCAAATGAACTTACTTATACATATCCTGCACAAGACTAGGTCCAAAAAAATCTAACTCACATACCTCTAACCAAAAAAATAGGTAAACAACATGAACTACCATACAAATCCTCGAAAGGTGCCATTTTGATCGATGTCTAGAAGTTTTTATTATATGAAAACTCCACGAGTGTCATATATTAATCCCATGAACCACTGAAATCCAAAACACAGGCTTGTAATATATCCTTTAGAATCTGAATAGTCCACTTAGATTAATCATTATTTTGTGGATGATAGGTTGTGCTCAAAAGAACCTGTGATCTCAAATCCTTTTGAAGACCCTACCAGAACCAAGACATTAAATGATGATCTCAATCAGAAATGATACTCTTCGGAACATCATGAAACTAAACTATATCATGCATGAAAAGACTACTCAGATCATTAATAGTGAAGGTATCCCTGATATAAAATAAGTAGGATACCTTCATTAGTAGATCTACGATCACCCATACTACACAATCTTTCCAAAAAAATCCATAGTGATATCATCCCATTTTCACTATGGAATGGGCAGAGGCTACAACAACTCAGCGGGCCTATGATGCTCATCTTTAACCTACTTATAGGTGAAACATCTCACTACAAATACCACTAACTCCTTCTTCATTACTAACCACCAGTACTATCAATTGAGATCATGATATATATTTTTCAAACCAAGATGTACTTCCCATCTAGAAGCATGAAACTCTCTCATTAGCTCCTCATGAAAGCCCGTATAAAACCATACTTGGTCATATAAAAGAAGAGAATTTTCGCTACCAAGGGACCATCTATATAGTGGCTACCAACCATATAATTTGTCTCTCAGAACCAATCCCTCCAGATCAGATAACTTCTCTGTCTTGATTTGATCCAAAACCATAGGTAAAACATATTTTATAGTCATAGGTACTCATACATGGGACTCCTAAACGTCTAGATACATGTCTTAAAAGAGTTTCATCATCATTCAATCATCATAATACTCCTTCAATACCTTTATCTATGTCTTTTAGATCAAGTAATCAACAAAAATGTTTCCATTTCCCAGTGTATAAACAAACTCGAAGTCAAAATACTGAAGATACTCAACCCACCTCCTCTACCAAAGGTTTAGATCCTAATGAGAAAAGATATACCCGAGTCTCTTGTGGTATGTGTACACTAAAAACGACTCACATAAAAGATAGTTTCTTTGACATCTAAGGGTATATACCACCACATCTAACTTCATATCTTTAACAGGATAATTCCTCTCATGTGTTCTTGGATTTCTGAATCTATAAGAAATCGCTCGATCCTCCTGCATTGTAACTACTCTTAGTCCAACTATATATGTGTCACTATACATGGTATATGCCTTACCTGACATAGGTAAAGTGAGGATAGGCGCTAAGTCCAGTCTTCTCTTCAAATCTTGAAAATATCACTCGTAAGCATCAAATCGAACAAACTTCACTCCTTTCTTGGTCAACCTAGACATTGGTGCTTCTATATGGGAGAAGTCCTATATAAAGCACCATTAATAACCCAAAAAACCCAAAAATAATTTGAATCTTGAATAAATTCTTGGGTCAATCCCAGTATACCATAGCTGCAACCTTATATGGGTCAACTAACACTCCAAAATCTAATATGAAATGACCCAAGAATTTCACTTTATCAATCTACAAATAGCATTTAGTTAACTTGGAATAAGTCCGATGATATCTCAATGTACTCTAGACGGTGTCAAGATGTTGGGAATGATCATCTAATGACTAGGTGTACACTAATATTTCATCAAAAAAACTACCATAAACTAATCTAAAAAAGGATGAATGATCTTATTCATCAAGTACATGAATATCGTTGGTGTGTTCTTCAAACCAAATGAAATCACTACAAACTCATACAAGTCATACCTACTCCTAAAAATAGTCTAAGATATATCTGATAGTATCACCCTTAACTAGTGGTATCCTGATCTCAAATCAATCTTGAAGAAGATCTTATAACCTCTAAACTGTTTGAAGAGATTTTTGGTGCATGGAAGGGGATACCAGTTCTTGACCGTCATCTAGTTCAACCTCCGATAATCCACACATAAATGCAAAGTACCATCAACCTTATTGGAAAAAATAACTAGAGAACCCTATGGATATACACTAGTTTTTATGAAACCCTTGGATTTCAGATCTTCCAAATGAACCTTCAATTCTCAAAGCTCTATTGGTGTCATCTTGTAAGGTGAAATAGAAATTGACTCTACTCTCAGAACCAACTTGATCGTGAACTAGATCTCCCACATGAGTGGTAAGTCATAGAAATCATTAGGAAAGACATACTAAAAATGGTCTACTACTGATGGAAAAGTATCCTACTACATTCCACCATCATCTAAAAAAAATCTTGTTATCTGAGTCGTGAAACAATCCAATCTGCACTGAATTGGCCCTACATGACGAGCCTGACGATCCCACTCACGCTAATGAAAATAGATTCCTCCTTATAGAGATAAAAAATTAAATATCATCTAGTTATAGTCAATATGATACTATTATAGAACTAGCCAATCCATACCAAGAATTAAATCTAAACCTATCATTTCTAGAACAAATTGTTCCCAAAAGAAACGATAACCACCAATTTCTAGAGAACATGTCTTAAAATGTTTGATATTCTATAACTATAATCCCAATGGTGTATAAATGGTAAAAAAACATCCAAGATTTCCATAACTAAGCCCAAACCATTTTCAAAAAGAACAGACAAAAAGGAGTGTGATGATCTTGTATCAAACAAAACGCAATCAAGGGTAGATGATACATGAATCATACCTTTGACGGTAGAAGGTTATGCATCCACACTAGCTGGAGTAGAGTGAATAGAATACATCTAACTAGCCTATTTTCCCTGGACTCTAGTTTAACTCCATTGATCTATTTCCTCTTACATGTGCCAGTTCTCCTGCATTAGGGTACCACATCCCCTACCTCAGCCTAAAATTCCAGTGGAAATCTAACTACTAGTTTGTTGAGGGGTAGTTGTGTCCTATCTAGACTCTAGTACCTATCATGGTATCCTTCCACTGATCTTATTATTCATTCCCCAACAAAAGCTCTATGGGTGACCCATCCTACAGCAATCATGGCACTTCAAAGCATGGTATGGACATTGAGGCCACTTATGGCCCAACTTTCCACACTAATATAACTATAATGAAACACATTCCTGAGATGGTTGCCTACTGCACTGAATTATCTACCCATTGTTTCCTTAGTGATAAATGTTGTAGTGGAACTTCTTTCCACCAGAAGATCTTCTAGTTCTTCCTGTTTAAATAGTCTGGATGCTACCTAGGTCTTCTCTCAGATTCCCTTTCATGATGAGTGTGTGATTCATCGCATCAAAAAAGATACTCAAATGAAATACATTCACCTATGACCTGATCTCATAGAGAATCCCATCCTAAAATCATCTCTCCCTATAGATCTCATCAGCAACTAAATATAGAACAAAACACTGTAATTCAGTGAAACTTCCAGCATAGTCCATCAATGACATTTCCTCCTACATCAGGTGCATGAACTCATGATCCTTCTCATTACTCGACTTATTAGGATAGAAGTGGATTATAAACTTCACCTTGAATTCCTCCGCATATATCTCCTCTTACTACCCATATTACTCTAGAATTTCCCACCAATTCTTGGAAGGTCCATGAATCATGTATGCAGCAAGATTCACCCTCCTATCAGTAGGTGTCTTAAGGTATTTAAAGATCATCTAGACTGACACAATCAAGAACTTGGTTACCTGGGGGCCTCCCTCCCTGGTGAATATAAGCATATACTACAAATAAAACTCTCTCATCATCTCTGATATTGAAGGAATGGTGCAAACAATCCCATTTTCTATGGATCGCATGACCCTAAGGAATTTTTCATGAAGATAAACATTCATCTAATCCTTAGGAGCTATAGGAAGCTCAGGTTCAGCTACATTAGAAGCGTGCTGATTTCTACTCCCCTGATGCTCAATTATAAGATGGTGAGGATTCATTTTCTCTACAAGACAAATGAACTCCTTAAAATATGGGATACCAACAAGTTCAACCTTTATAGGTTCCAAAAATAGAGAAAACTAGCCCAAGGCCTCTCTAATAATGGATTGAAAATGTTTTAG
This sequence comes from Viscum album, assembly GCA_963277665.1. Classification (NCBI taxonomy): domain Eukaryota; kingdom Viridiplantae; phylum Streptophyta; class Magnoliopsida; order Santalales; family Viscaceae; genus Viscum; species Viscum album. Next base: position 1,255,796,764 of record OY728151.1, on the reverse strand, counting down.
CATGACATAACAGTTCTTTATTTTCATTTATCAGATATAACAGGAATCAAATTTTTTGAATTATACAGGAAAATATATCACATCTAATAAATATGTCCCTATCATGAATAATTCATGTTTATGTATACCCCTATGTGCATATAATGATGCATGCATACTCATCCCATGCCATACCAGGCCATGAGTATAAATATCAAGAAACAATAACATCACATAACATGTGAATCACCATTGGTAAAATAACATCAATCGTAACAAGAAAACATCATGAACAACAATCCCGTCCATGGGAACTTGTATTTCCCACCATACATGGGTTAGTTACTCCCATGAACAAGCTCATTACTAAGTACCTACACATCCTAGTATCCTTTATACCTTTTTTAAAAAGTAATGAAATGAAAAAGAACAACATGCCTCTGATACCACTTTGTAACCTCCCTCGATCCATCACTCTCTCACATGGCCAAACAGGTTGGTTGTTGAACCTCAAGTGCTCCTCCCCATACTCCATAGGATGCCAACTAGAAGCAGGGGTGTAAAGAGCATAGTGAGAAGTCTATACCCCCTCGTATAGAGTTAAAATATAGTAGAAATAAATAATAATAATAAATATAAAAGTAATAGAAATAGAAGAAACAGTACAACATATTGCTGGAAAATAAAGGAATAACTAATAAATAAAATGATAGTAAACCATGTAATGACATGTTGTAATGTATCTAAATGTCAAACTAAAAGTAATTCAAATAAAAGAACAACTTGATTCAATAACTCAAAATAATCAGGTCTCAAATCCCATGTCGGTCCCATCTCCAAGATCCAACCCATCCAATAAGAAACAATCAACAACAAGATCCCTTGACCTTGTTCAAACCTGCATACTTATAATCTACTCGAGTACCAAACAATGTCCTGATTAGGGTGTGAGTATAACTTAGTAGGTTGATACCACCAAATCTAAACAAAAATAGTCTGATAATAAGTGCATGTAATAAAGTGATAAATAGGTGTGTTAATTAAAGAATTAATACAATATAACAATCAACCTACTTAAGCACCATGCAATAATATCTCTGAGCATGTAGCATAACCATTCCAACCAAAACCAAAACCATGGAATAATCACAATAATAGGGAAAATCCCTCTGTATAATAATTTTAGTATCCAGGCTAGGTCCTCTGTATAATAATTTTAGCATTCAGACCAATCCCTATAAACATTGTAGTATAACCAGATAGTGTTATCTATATAATAATTTCAGAATCTCCGAGCATATCCCTCTATATAATTATTTTAGCATCACCCACAACACAAGTCATAACAGAAAGGATAACGCATCATGATATCACAAGACATAATGGTTAATTCTACCAATTACCATTTTTTCTTTCAATTACCCATTCATTCATTACATTGTATCTTAAAACATTTCCATGCCAATTTTCATTCCCATTTCATATCAAAGAATCAATAATCATTCAATGGTCCACATATCCATTTTTTGAGGTGAATCTATCGTAAGAAATCAACTAAGATTTCATGTCATTCTAACCACACTTTAAACCATTAGCCAATTCACTATTATTACAAGGTAGGATCACCCAACAGGTAGACATAAGTCAGGTCTCCAACCATCTAATACAAATGGATCTAATGATTATTCCAACACAAGGTTTATCATCACTTATTTTTCAATTAATTAACATGCACATTATGTCGGCACCATTGCAATATTGTGCATACTTAATAACTAAATAGTCGATAGGTTATGTTTTAGACCACCTACCTTTATCTGGAGATCAATGAAATGATTTCAACTGGTGATGCCAATAAGAATGAAGGTATGGGAGATCTCAGGAAGAATCCTAGATCACAAAATGCCTAGATCAAAACCTCAAACAATCATAGTCAAAATATTCTACCACTACAATGGAGATCAATGGAAAGGGGGAAAAACCAAAGAAAAACAACTTACTAGGGTTCAAAAGCTTTGTTGAGATGTCTGAAAAGGACGAGGGAGATCCAAAATCTCTTGGAAATCACATAGGGATCAAGATAGGAGAGGCTTCACATGAATGGAATGAAATTACATGCACATAATGGATTTAAAACCACTAAGCCTAAGAAATACATGGTGTGTAATCTTTTCATGTTGTGTATTTCCCAAAATATTAGTTACACCGAAAAATGTTTCACCTCAGGTTAAAATAACTCTACTCAAACATTACAAGACATGAACCATTTACACGAAATGTATTCATTTCATGTCATGAACCCATTTCAAGGAATCTTTCTGGTGATAATTATACGTCATGTAACATTTACACGATGTAAATGCCTTGTAGATAGCTTTTATCCCTCCTTATCTGAAAGAGCCCAAACCACATTTTAAGCCTTCAAAACTCATAGAGAACCCTAATAATACCCTTTAACACATTTATACCCAGACTCCATCAATTCAAACAAACATATATCCCTAAACTTTAGGTCATTTCCCCCAATAAATGCTCTTCATCCCAAAAGGGACTCAACCACCAAGGTTTAAAGATGAAGAAAAATCCAAATGAAAGAGGTTCAATGAAAAACTAAAAGAGATACGTACCTATAAAAATATGGTATCTTACACCTAACATTTGTGAAACCCCAACTTTCATTAAAATAATAAGCCAAGTGTAACACCCTGAGATTTTGTGAATATATTTTTTTAGAATTAATTTAATCTTTTTGATATTTTACACTTCATATAACATTTAATATATATTATAGAAACACTAAGTTTGGATTATGTTATACGTAACACCAAGTTAATTTTTCACTACAATCAAGACCAACTTGGCTTGCATTACATACAACACTGAGTTTCTACGAAACAACAGTATACTATTATAATTATTTAAATGGGATAGTTATAACCTAGCCATTAAACATAGTAATATGAATAGTAATAACTAAATATTAAATTTTTCACATAATTAAATCATTTTTATAATTAAATGTATAATTTTTTATAAAGTCTTTATATATTTAAAAATACTATTTTCTTAAAGGAACTGCTTTTTATGTCCTTCTATGAAAAATAATAAAATTAATTTTAGAAACTATTAGAAATTGAATTTGATAAAATAATCATCATTTTTTAATTTGTAATTTCAAAATTAACTTATGTTGATTCTTTAGTATTTTTCTGAGAAGCTTCATTTTTTGATGAATAGTAAAAAATATTGCATTGTAGTTAAAAATTTTCTTTTTTGTTTAAATAATTATGATAATTTAAATTGATTTTTAAGTCATAATAGATCAATTATACATATATTAATCCAATTTAGGTCATTGGAATCATTTTATATTAAAATTTTATATAAAAACTTATTGAACTTTTGAACTTTCATTTTATATGCCTTCTCGCCATGTCTGCAGGATTAGCCTTAAACTTATTTTTATCACTTCTGTAAATTTATTTTAGAAAAATAGATATAAATAGTTGTAATAAAAATGATATTTAGAGTCTAATATGATCAAATTAATATTTTGGATATTATGAATAGTAACTTTAGTAAATTTTATTTGCCATGGTTAAGGGTAAATTGGATAATTAAAGGTAAAAATAATATTATATTATTATAAAATTACCCTAACACTTGTCTTGGTTTCATTGTATAAGTGGTTTTTGACTAAAATCAACCTTATACCAAAATTATAACCTTTTAAGACATTTAGGTAAGAATATGATATTTATTACATTTTAATTAAAGATGAGTTAAAATTTTCATACTCATATTTTTAATAACTATAACATTTTTAATATAGGGTTATACAGAAGATAAATTAGAATATAAATATTAATTTGAAAGAAAATTTTTATATAAAATATGATAATTTATTTATAATTTTTATTTATAAAATAATTAGCTTAAATGGTGACACAATAATGATGTAGTAATTTTTTAATTAATAAAAGGATCAAATAAATGATATTAAAAATATTAAAATAAATATAATTTTAATTAATTAAGGTAATACATGAATTTTATAGGTGAAAAAGACATTTATTATTGTCTTAAATGGTTTTTTTTTTAAATTATTTTTCTGTTTGAATTTTATTTGAAGATAAAGTTTTGAATAGTGTCAAAAATTACAGTAATGATATTTTATAAAAAAAATATTTTATTAAATTAATTAAAAATCATAAAAAATTAAAAAATAAAAATAGAGTATGATAAGGTTTAAAATGTCATAAATTATCCATTTATAGAAAATTTAACCCATATAAGTAATAATTTATAAACTCTTAATATTTAAAATATTGTTACCATGATTAAAATTACAATAGATTGATTAAGGGTAAATCAAAATAATAAGGTTTAAAATAAAACCAAAACTTGTCAAAAAAATATTGGATTAATGGGATTCTACCCTTATCACCATAAGATATAATTTGAGTTTTTTAATGGACACTAGTCCCTAAAAATAACTTATATATTATTTAAAGTCAAGGATAGTTACAAAATATCACTCTCATGTATTTAATATATTTTATGTGTCCATATAAGGAAAAATCAAGATATGAATTAATATAAATGTATATTTTGATTATAATGAAATTAATTTCATTATAGTATTTTATTTTGAATTTTTATAAATTATATAATTACCTTATATTCTTCTTCAATGTCAAAATAGTATTTATTTAATTAACATAAAAATAAAATAATTGATTTTAATAATATTAATTTTGATATATTTTGGATGAATTAAAATGTATAATGAATTTTATAGAACTATAAGATATATTAGATATGTGTGAAACTATTATACTATAATTCCCACTTTGTCTTAATGTATTTAAATCCAAATTAAATGAATAGTATCAAATTTGAAAATAATGATATTTTATTGAATTAATATATTATTAAATTATTTAAAAAACACAAAAATGATAAATAATCACAAATATGATGTTATGTGGTCTAAAATGTCAAAAACCATTAATTTATATCACATATAAAAGTTTTCAGATCTGGAATAATCTTATTATATTTTAATATTTTGAGGATTTCCAAAAGTGCCCCTCACCTTAATTATAAAAGGGAACATCCTCTCTCACTTCCTCGCACCACTTTGAGCCTTAAATATAGACAAACCCCTAACAATTTACCTTTAAATTTTAATATTAACATTATATAGGTTTTTTTATTCTCAAAAGACCAACTCCAGTGTCCCTAAGAGGAGATTTATAGGGATATCGTCAAAGAAGAGGTAATCTCCTTACCGACTCTTTCAAAATTGTTTCTTATTATACTTACTCTCCATGTGTTTATTACATTATAAAGTAATAAATCAAGTATAACCTATATGATGATATATTATTATTATTATGTAACAACCAAATTCCACCTTTTATTCATCCTACGAAAAATGAAAGTATCACACTTGTGTATGTACAGCTTACCATCTTCCCGTCGTGGTGTAATTTTTTTTTCATAACTACTTTATTTGGATGGGTATAATGATGAATATAATAGATATAAATAATAAATATTACATGATATTAATTATGTATAATTAATATACCATCTAATTTCTCACTCTGTTATCATTAAGAGAATGATATCATCGCTTGTGTGTACGTAAGGCCTACCGTCTCCACGACACAATGAGATTCATCTTCCACATTAACCATTTCAAGAATGGTTATAAAAATGTATATAATGAATAAATATGAAATATATGAAATAATAATTCTAATTTCATAATATATATATATATGTACATATATGTCATTTACCTTCTTCCATTCAGTACGATAGGAAAATGGAAATAGCGTTCATGCGTATATACGGCTTACCATCTCCATGAATGGTGTATTCCATTTCATATATCTATTTTTTATATATATTTATATACTAAATATATCTGATATATAAATCATATTTTACACTTAATAAGTTTTTAAATCATGATATATGTAATAGGATCAGGAATAACAAGTCAAAACATGTATGATAAACAAAGTGGTTATTACCCGAAATGTTGCTTTAACTTAGATTTGTTAATAAACGGGTAATATAAAGTCATAAATGAATAATATATGATATCATAAATATTATTATTATTTTGTTATATGTTAATAATATGTTTAAAACCATTATATAGGAGTCTCAGACACGTATGTAAAGAATCATACCTAAGGTAAGGGTTAATTTCATAATCTCATTATTATTTGAGATTGTTTATATGTAAGTATTTACTGGAATACATTTATCTTCCATGACCATGTTTATTAAAAAAATTCCAAAATATTTTTACTATTATTCCACAATTTTTTAAATTAATTTTTACCCATGTGTAAATTTTTACTAAATGGTTTGAAAGGAATATTTTTTTCATTTTCATAATGAGGTGCTTTTTGACTTTTCTGGAAAAAGTATAAGAAAATTGTTTTTTTAACTTATATGGAATGAATGGATTTTTACTATTTAATTATTCATTATTTCTTTGAATCTTCCCTTACAAGCTTACAAGGTTATTTTTAAATAAAATTATTTCTTTTAAAATTGTTTAGCATTTCAAGTAATGAAAATGTTTAAAAGTATAAAGGATATTTTCCTAAAGAATTGTTTTTAAGAGATCTATCAAAATTATTTTCTATCTAAGATAACATTGTTTGATATTACTTATGTTTTACTAGTTATATGTTTCAATGTTGAAATTATTATTCTTTCTATGAATGTTTTATTTTTATTATGGAATGATATTTATGAAACCCATTTCTTTTCCATGGGTTATATTATGATTGCATGATGTTTATAAAACCCATTTCATTCCATGGGTTTTAATATGATTAATGGTTTATGTTCTTGTGTAACATGTATGTATGGTTTTAATTAGTTGATGGATAGAACCTATATCTCCCTCTAATGCATTGGGTAAATATTTATATCTTATAAGATAGACATAAAGGACCATGTCTGCTAATATAGTATTGGGAGTGAACCTTGACTACAAAGATGGTTATGGGAGTGAACCATGACTACGAAGATGGTTATGGGAATGAACTATGACTACCAAGATGGTTATGTGAGTGAACCATGACTACCAAGTTGGTATGGGGAGTTAACCCATACTACTAAGATGGCCTTGGCAGTGATGTCTTAGCTACTATGGAAATCATTTTATATGCTTATGTGTCTGCCATAAATTCCATGTATTATTCTTATGTTATGATTTCAGGGATTGTTTTCTATATTTTCTTATGATTCATGACTTATAAACTTCCAATATTTATTCCATGATTCCTATTTATGATCATTGACACATGGGGTATGATATTATATTTTCACGATAATTTTCTTATACCCTTATGCTCATGATTATGCTTACATATCTCCCTTGTTTACCCTTACTGAGCATCTGATCTCACCCTTTTTCTTATATTTTATTTTCCATGGGTTATGAATAAATGTTTTAGTTAGGGTTCCTTAAGGGGAAGATCTTTATGGGATATGTTGAATATATTTTTCCAAATTATAATAATGTGATCCAAGTTTCTAAAGGCGCTAAACTAATATGGTATTTGGGCTTATGTTTGTGTAATGTATTAAGTATTCTGAAAAAGTGATGTAATTTATATGTATAAAAAGCATGGGTTGTTATAGTTGGTATCAGATCAAAGATTTATTCAACCTTTGGAAAATAGTATGAGAAAAATTTAGTTAGATCCATAGGGATGTTTATAAGGATATGTATAGGGATGTCTCTAAGGATGAGGAAAAGTACAGGAAAATGTCCTAGAATTTTGGTAAATGATAGAGTTAGTGGTTTCTTAGAATTACTTCTCTATCTGGATATTAAAAGTGGATGTGGATTTATCACAGATGTACCTAAGGGTAAAAACTCTAAAAAGTTATGTCGGGCCTGACTCGAGCATAACCCGATACATGAAAAAGGTCCTTACTAAATGCCTGGTTTGACACTCCTATGGGATATGATTTGTAAATTCACAAACTCTTCATGAACCATCATAAAGGATTTAAATATAATTTGGCTATGAATAACCTATTAAAAACATAAGGTGTCATGGATTAAATAAGGTGTCATAATTTAGACATATTATAAATAGTTTTTCATTATTATGTGGTTCCTCACTATGATAATTTTTTCTTACTATATGATTTTGGTTTTATTCAATGGCAAGAACTAGAAGGAACTGAATTAACATTGAATATGATGGAAAAAAATTTGATGAGCAGTCAAATGGGATGATCATTAGAGTGAATTATGTTTTCATCATTCCTAATCAGTTTTCACAAAACATGATTAACAACATGTACCTTAACCAACTCTCAAACTCACCAAAGTAGAGAAGGAAGGAGTTTGTTGGGAGTTTGGGTAATAGAGACCATGGAGGAAAGAAGATTTTGTTTCTTACATGTCGATAATGTGGAAAGAAACACCCAAGTGAATGTCTCAAAGGAATAGGAAGATGTTTTGACTATGGAAAAGAAGAACACAAAGCAAGTAACTACAATGGAAAATGAAAAGTTTATTTAACACAATGGATTTAAATATTGGCCTCCCTAAGGTATTACCAATAGTTTAATGTTTTATGTGTGAAATAAATGGGCTTTATGAAAAACAAATTCCTAAGAGGAAAGATCCAAAAAGGAATCATCAAAGTGTTACAAGTAATGGTTATATTTTGTATGATGATGAGACTACAAATGAAATGTGAAAGGAAATAAGTATTAAGTAATAGGATGAGTTAGTCTTGTTAATGGATTATGGATGAAGTAGAATAATCAAAGCATTTATGTATTTGGATTCCATAATTATGAATGGTGAACTATATAAGGATTGTCTAGTTTATGTTTTGTTAAGGATTTACAAGATTATGTTAGATGGTTCCAAAAGGCTAGAAAGGTGATTTCATGAAAGGTGATATTTTTATTAAGGGAAGGTAACACTTAATTTATTTTTTATGCTAAGATAATGATGCTTGGATAAAGATATGTTGGATGACACTTATTACCATGGGACTAATTAAGGATTTGTTGACAAAGTGCTTTGTGCTATCGTTGATGAATTTTATAACTTTTTGGACTTAAGAAATATATCCAATAAGCATTGGAATAAGGAAACATGCTTGTTCTTAATAAGGATATATGTTAATTTAGGTTATTACCATGTTTTAGGAGAATACATGATAAATGTATTCACGTGTTTGGTATGTGACAAACAAGAGCTACTTTATGATATATATGGGATCAATTCTAAACTTAGTGACCTTATTTCTAAATTTTTGGACATTCATATTTTAGAAGGATTGTAAGGTTATCAATTTATGTAAAGGTTAACTTATGATGAAATTTTTGAGATTAAAGTATTATATCACCATAGATGGATTTAATCATATTTGATAACTTTTGTTAACCTTTTTGTTGTGATAAAGATGGATAGAATGACCTATCATTCTATTTATGGATCTTGTGATCTGCTAAGGCTTTAGGAATTAAAAATCCAACTTCATTTCTTGGAATAAGATATGAAGTGGAAATTGATCAAGGAATAATAAAGGGTGAAGTTTTCCTGAAATCAAGTAAGTATTTCTTCTCATGAAAATTATTCAACTCTTGGGAAAGGATCTTGAACCCAAAAATGTAATACTAGTATCTTATATTTTGATGAATCAAATGGTCCCTTAGATGATCACATATTTATGGAATTGTGATTGTTAACTTTATCTTAACCATTTTCTCTATCACTCTCCATCATAACTTTATAGTTATATTTCTCTTTCATGTCCATGTTTTCAATTTCCACCTATGTTCTCCTATGAGGAAACCTAGGTAAGAGTTACTTTGGGTAATCATTATGTTTCTAAATTTCCTTTTTAAAAGGAAATTTTAGTATTCATTTTTATGATGTGGGTTTCTATGAAAGGGACATTCAAATATTAAACATTTGATAACTCAGATGAATTTTGAGGGCTAAATTCATTTTAAATGGGGTGGAATCTAATATCCCGAGATTTTGTGAATTTATTTTTTTAGAATTAATTTAATGTTTTTTGATATTCTTTACTTTATGTGACACTAAATATAGCTTATAAAAACACTAAGTTTGGATTATGTTATACACAATACTAATTTAATCTTTCACTACACGTAACACCGACTTAGCTTGCGTTACATGCAACACTAAGTTTCTACGAAACAACACTTTACTATTATAATTATTTAAATGATATAGTTATAACATAGACATTAAACATAGTAATATGAATAGTAATAACTAATTTTTAAATTTTTTCTCATAAATAAAAAATATTTATAATGAAATGTATAATTTTTGGTAAAGTCTTTATATGTTTAGAAATACTATTTTCTTAAAGGAACTGCTTTTTATGTCCTTCTATGAACAATAATAAAATTAATTTTAGACACTATTAGAAATTAAATTTGATAAAATAAACATAATTTTTTAATTTTAATGTCAAAATTAACTTAGGGTTAATTTTTAGTATTTTTCTGAGAAGTTTTATTTTTTTGATTAATAGTAAAAAATATTGCATTGTAGTTAAAAACTGCCTTTTTCATTTAAATAATTATTATACTTTAAATTGAATTTTAAGTCAAAATAGATCAATTATAAATATATTAATCTAATTTTGGGTATTTAAATAATTTTTATATTGAAATTAGATATAAAAACTTATTGAAATTTTGAGCGTTTTTTTTATCCGCCTTCTCACCACGTCTGTGAGATTAGCGTTAAACTTAATTTTGACGCTTCTGTGAATTGAATTTTAAAAATGGACATAAATGGTTATAATAATTATTATATTTAGATTCTAATAGGATCAAATTAATATTTTGAATATTATGAATAGTAACTTTAGTAAATTTTTATTTACCACGGTTAAGGGTAAATTAGATAATTAAAGATAAAAATAATATTATAATATCCTAACACTTGTCTTAATTTCATCGTATAAGTGGGTTTAGACTAAAATAAACCTTATACATAAATTATAACATTGTTAATCCACTTGGGTAAGAATATGACATTTATTATATTTTATTTAAAGATAAGTTAAAAATGTCATACTCATATTTTTAATAACTATAATATTTTTAATATAGGGTTATATAGAAGATAAATTTGAATATAAATATTCATTTGAAATATAGAATATTTATATATATAATTACAATTTATTTATATTTTTTAGTGATAAAATAATTAACTTAAATGGTGACACAATGATGATGTAGTAATTTCTTAATTAATAAAAGGATCAAATAAATGATATTAAAAATATTAAAATGAATATAATTTGAATTAATTAAGGTAATAAAAAAATATAGGTGACTATGAAATTTTAGGATTTTTTTTAAATGGTTTGGTTTAAAATGATCTTGCTGTTTGAATTTTATTTAAATACAAAGTTGTGAATATTATCAAAATTGGCACTAATGATATTTTATAAAACTAATATTTTATTAAATTAATTAAAAAACATAAGGATATTTAAAAAATACAAATATATTATTATAATATCTAAAATGTCATAAAGTTTCCATTTTTGGACAATTTACCCCATATAAGTAATAATTTTTAACCTCTTAATATTTAAAATGTTGTTACCATAATTAAAATTACAATAGACTGATTAAGGGTAAATCAAAATGATAAGGTTTAAAATAACACCAAAACTTGTAAAAAATTATTGGATAAATATTATAAAACCCTTATAACCCTAATATATAATTAGAGTTGTTTAATGGACACTAGTCCCTGAAAATAAATTATATATTATTTAAAGTCAAGGACAGTAACAAAATATCACTCTTGTATTTAATATCATTTATGTGTCAAAATAGGGACAAAATCAAGATATGAATGAATATAAATGTCTATTTTGATCATAATGAAATTAATTTTATTATTTAATTTTATTTTGTATTTTTATAAATTATATAATTACCTTATATGCTTCTTTAATGTTAAAAAAGTATTTATTTAATTAATAGAAAAATAAAATAATTAATTTTAATAATATTAATTTTAATATATTTTGGATGAATTAAAATGTATAAAAAAATTATAGATCAATAAGATATATTATATATGTTTGAAACCATTATATTTGAATTCTCACTTTGTATTGTTGTATTTAAATCCAAATTAAATTAATTGTATCAAATTTGAAAATAATGATATTTTATTGAATTAATATATTATTAAATTATTTAAAAAACACAAAAATGATAAATAATCACAAATGGGGTAGTATATGGTCCAAAATTTCACACCCCATTAATTTATATCTGATTTTGAAGTTTTTATATATAGAATAGCCTTATTATATTTTAATATTTTGAGAATTTCCAAAAGTGCCCCTCACCTCAATTATAAAAGGGCGCCTCCTCTTTCACTTACTCACACCATTTTTAGCCTTCAAGATCAACCAAAATCTATAAATTTCTCTTATAAAATTCCCTATTAACATTCTATAGGTAATTTTCTTCTCAAAAGATCAAGTCTAGTGTCCCTAAGAGGAGATCTAGAGGGAGATCGTCAAAGAAGAGGCAATCTCCTTCCCGACTCTTTCAAAATTGTTTCTTCTTCTACTTCCTATTCATGTGTTGATTCCATTATAAAGTAATAAATCAAGTATAACCTTTATTATGAGATGTTATTATGATTATGGATCAACAAAATTCCATCTTTTATTCATCCTATGGAAAATGAAAGTACCACACGTGCGTACGTACAGCTTATCGTCCCCACACTGTGGTGTAATCGGATTTTCATAACTACTTTACTTGGGTGGGTATAGTTATAGATATAATGGATATAAATAATAAACATGACATTATATTTATTCTTTATAATTAATATACCAACTAACTACTCACCATTTTACCATTAAGAGAATGATATTGTCGCCCATGCATACGTATAGTCTACCGTCTCCACGACGCGATGAGATTTATCTTCCACGTTAACCCTTTAAAGAATGATTATAATATATATATATATATAATGAATAAATATGAAATATATGACATAATAATGCTAATGGAATAATATATATATACATATATGTTGACCTCACCTGTTTTGATGATCTCACTTATGTTTTAATATGTTGATAATCCCAAATAATGTTCATTTATATATTAATTACTATTCATTCTACTTTGAAATAACTCTAACTCAATCAGGATATGTTTTGCATAGAACAGATAAGTGTTAAGTCACTGGTCTGCACATAGCTACTGATACAGACAAACAGAGATCTACCGGTACTTAGTCTACCGATAGACATAGTCACTGATAAGCAAAGGTCACCGATACGCAGAGCTACCGGTATGTATAAGTCCATCGGTAAGCACATGTCACCGATAGAACAAGTCTACCAATAAAACAAGTCTACTGATAGAACAAGTCTACCAGTATGCATAAGTTTACTGGTATACACTTAATCACTGATACAGAATGAAGCTACCGATATGCACAAGCTACCGATACAGTCTACTGATAAGTATAGTTACCAGTACAGTCAGTCACTGATACAAAGAGCTACCAATACAAAGAGTTACCGATGCAAAGAGTTATCAATACAAAGAGCTACCGATAGACCAGAGCTACTGATACAAAGAGCTACCGATAGACCAAAGCTACCGATACAAAGAGTTACCGATACAAAGAGTTATCGATACAAAGAGCTACTGATACAAAGAGCTACCGATACAAGTAGAGTTACCAATAGAAGGAGTAACTGTTACAAGTCAACCGTTATAATCACTCTACTGCTTAAACTTTTATGCTTTATTTAAATTATACTAACAGTCATATTTGATGATTTTAATGCAATTAATGTTATTTAATGATAGTTATTGGCATGTCAGGGAATCGTACCTCATACCTGTAAAAAGGTAATCATTCCCATTGCTGGAGCTGAAAGCTATAAAAAGGGAAGAAGTATGTGCAAGAAAAGTAGAGTAATATACATGATAAAAACAAGGGCTGAAGAGTGATGAAAATTGGTGCATGCACAAAAAGAAATACTACATCGATACTGGAAGAACACTGGACATTCACGAAGCCATTCATACAAGAAGAGAACACAAGATGAACTCAAGTCAAGGAGTGAAGATCTACAACGATCTCTTCCTACACTCAAACTGACCCTGAAGAAAACGACTCTCTGTTTTTCAGACAAAAACCAAAGAAAGACTCAGAAGCATTTCTGTTTAATCAAAAGGAGTCCAGAGCTTCACTCATAACACATAGATCCTTCTCAATTCATTTACATTTAATTATCTCTATTGTGTTTCAAATCCATTTACTTTTTGAGCAGTGTGTGTACACTGTATATTTCATATACACACACTGACTCTTGTGCTGAACTGGAGGATTTAATCCTCACTCATTTCTTTCCTATTCTTTTATTTCCCACTGTGGATAGTGGTAGAGGTCAAGTGGGACCTGGATAGCCTGTGTGTTATTGTTCTTATTCCCACGAAGAACTGTGGTAGAGGTCTTAGTACCTGGATAGTCTTTTCACTGTTGTTTACCCCAATCCAGGGTGTGAATCAAATTTATATAAATTTTTTGAGAGGACTAAGTCTCGGCTTGATACTGAACCTCTTGGTTATATCTGTTGTGCATCTTAGATTAAGTCTAAAGTATATTATATATATTTTATTTTCTGCTGCTAATTACTTTGAAATACAATTTGTTTTAAAGTTACTTTGATGGTTAAATTAGAAAGTGTTTATACTTATTATGAACCAGTAAGTTCACTCATTTATTTTCTATTATTTTATTTCCCACTGTGGATAGTGGTAGAGGTCAAGTAGGACCTGGATAGCCTGTGTGCTATTGTTCTTATTCCCATGAAGAACTGTGGTAGAGGTCTTAGTACCTGGACAGTCTTTGCACTTTTGTTTACCCCGATCCAGGGTGTGGATCAAATTTATATAAATTGTTTGAGAGGACTAAGTCTCGGCTTGAGACCGAACCTCTTGTTATATCTGTTGTGCATATTATATTAAGTCTAAATTATATTATATATATTTTATTTTCTGCTGCTAATTACTTTGAAATACTATTTGTTTTAAAGTTACTTTGATAGTTAAATTATCAAGTGTTTATACTTATTGTGAACCAGTAAGTTAGTTTCAAAAGTTAATTTAATCTTATGATTATCTTCTGATTAAATTAACTGAGACCTAATCAATCTTAGAGAAACTAATTGAACATTTACAATCTGTATAAATTCACTATAGTTTAACTTGTTTTTAAATTGGGGGATTTTAATAGAAATATTTTTAACAGAAATTTTAATTGGAACTCAATTCACCCCCCCTTTTGAGTATCCACTCCAACTAACAATATATGTCATTTACCTTCTTCCATTCAGTACAATAAAAAAACGGAAACAACGTTCATACATATGTATGGATTACCGTCTCCATGAACGGTGTATTCCATTTTATATATCTATATATATATATATATACTAAATATATTTGATATATAAATAATTTTTTTCATTATTTAAGTAATTAAATCGTGATCTAAGTAATAGTATCAAGAATAATAATTTGAAACGCATATGATAAACAAAGCAGTTATTACCTGAAACATTGCTTTAACTTGAAATTATTAATAAACGGGTAATATAAAGTCATAAATGAATCATATATGATATCATAAATATTATTATGATTCTTTTATATGTTAATAATATGTTTAAAATCACTATACAGGATTTTTAGACACATATGGAGGGAATCGTACCTAAAGTAAGGGTTAATTTCACAATCTCATTATTATTCGAGATTGTTTATATGTAAGTATTTATTGGGGTATATTTATCTTCCACAACCATGTTTCTTACAAATATTTTCCAAAATATTTTTACTATTCTTCCAAAAAAAATTAAAGTCATTTTTACCCATGTGTAAATTTTTACTAAACGGTTTGAAAGGAATCTTTTTGTCGTTTTCATAACAAGTCACTTTTTAACTTTTCCAGCAAAAGTATAAGAAAAATGTTTTTTTAACTTATACAGAATGAACAGATTTTTATGATTTCATGAAACCTTATTTCCTTGAAGCTTACCTTAAAATATTATAAGTTTATTTTTAAAGAAAACTATTTCTTTTAAAATTACGTGGCATTTCAAGTAAAGGAAATTTTTTCAAAGCAGAAAGGATATTTTCCTCAAGAATTGTTTTCAAGAGATCTCTCAAAATTATTTTCTATCTAAAATAACATTTTTTTATGTTACTTATGTTTTATTGGGGATATGATTAAATTTTTCCATTATTATTATTTCTATTAATGGTTTATTTTTATGGTGTAATTATATTTATGAAACCCATTTCTTTTATGTGGGTTATGTTATGATTGCATGATGTTTATGAAAATCATTTAATTCCATGGGTTCTAATATGATGAATGATTTATTTTCTTGTGGAACACATATTCATGGTTTTCATTAGGTGATGGGTGGGACCTATATCTCTCTCTAATTCATTAGGTAAATATTTATATCTCATGAGATAGACATAAAGGATATTGTCTGCTAATATGGTCTTGTGAGTGAACCTTGACTACTAAGATGGTTATGGGAGTGAACCATGACTACCAAGATGGTTATGGGAGTGAACCATGACTACTAAGATGGTTATGGGAGTGAACCATTACTACCATGATGGTATGGGGAGTTAACCCATACTACTAATATGACCTTGACAGTGATACCTTGACTACTATGGAAATCATTTTATATGATTATGTTTCTGCCAAAAAATACATGTATTATTCTTATGTTATGATTTCATCGATTATGTTCTTTATTTCCTTATGATTTATGAATTATTAAATTTAAATATTTATTCCATGATTCCTATTTATGATCATTGACATGAAGGGTGTGATCTTATATATTAATGACCATGTTCTCATTCCCTTATACTTGTGATTATGTTTACATATCTTCCTTGTTTACCCTTACTGAGCATCTGATCTCACCCTTTTTCTTATGTTTTCTTTTCCCCAAGTTATAAAGAAAGGTTTTAGTTATGGTTACTAAAGGGGGAGATATTTATGGGATATTTTGAATATCTTTCACCAGATTAGAATAATATTATCCAAGTTTCCAAAGGCCCTAAACTAATACAGTCTTTAGGCGTGTGTTTGTGTAATGTATTAAGTATTCCACAAAAGTGATGTAATGTTTATGTATGAAAATCATGGGTTGTTATACCAGGCCTCCCCATGGTTCCACCTTTCATCCAATACCCTTTCTCAAAATTCTAGTTCTTGAGGCCCCTATACCAATTCAAAACTGATTGAACCATACCCCAAATCTCTGTGTGATTGGTACCACCAACCCTTGTGTTTTCCCCTTGTGTCTCAAACATGGAATGAACCATTACCTTGACTTTTTATCTTAATTATAGGAACCTTTATGAATTTTTATCCTAATCATAGGCACCTTAATGTTGGGACTCCTGATTTTCACTCCTCTATAGTAGTGTTTACGCCATGCCCCTCCCAAAGGTGCATGAGCTATAGACACATAATCCCTAAAAGTGGAATAACTAAGGGAAATAGATTACCTATATTATTAGAGATTACTTTTTTGGATCATCCTATTACATTAACATGGTCCCATTGGAGTGTAATCCTCATCCACGCCTAATTTGTATGATGTAAAACTGTCTAGATCCATGTCCTAGTCGTATGATGTTAAACTATACAACAACATCCTTAGAAAATCATGTTAAACTAAAGACTTACCTCATGTGATAATCCTAGTATTCCCTATGTATGGTTATCATGGGATTCCACATTCTCCCTCACCATGGGATGACCCTCCTTCTTTGGGAAGCTTCTATGCATAATCCCCACACCATTCTTCATTGACGCTCCTTCTACAACATGAGCATCCCTATCACAAGAGGTTAAATTGTATGGACCATTCCTGTCATATGTACTTAAACTGTGGAATTTAACTACATGGGTTTTGAACCCTATTTCTTAATAGGGTATGTGGGACACCTCCATGAGGTTTGATCCTGACACCCCAACATCACCACCAAATCTCGAGTGTGAAATCTCCCCCCTGAGGACACACTTCACCAAATCTTGAGTGTGAAATATCCCTCACTTGGGACACACTCCACCAAATACTAAGTGTAAAATCTTCTCCCCTATGGACACACTTCACCAAATCCTAAGTGTGAAATCCCCCCCCCCTGGTAACACACTCCATAAAATCCTGAGTGTGAAATCTTCCCCCCTAGGGATGCACTCCATCAAACCCTCAAGTGTGAAATATTCCTCCTTGGGGACACACTCCACCAAATCCTGAGTGTTAAATATTTCCCCCTAGGACACACTCCACTAAACCCTCAAGTGTGAAATCTACTCCCCTAGGGTCTCACTTCACCAAATCCCGAGTTTGAAATATTTCCCCTTGGGGACACACTCTAGAAAATCCTGAGTGTGAAATATTATCCCCTAGAGGCACACTTCACCAAATACCAAGTGTGCAATATTACCCCCTAAAGAAACACTCCACCAAATCCTAAGTGTGAAATCTTCCCCCTAGGTACACACTCCACCAAATCCCAAGTGTAAAATATTCCCCCTAGGGACACACTACACAAAATTCCAAGCGTGAAATCCTCACCCCTTAGGGACACACTTAACCAAACCCTAAATTGTGATCATATTCTCCCTTGGGGACACAATTATTCACCCATATATCCCCACAAGATGTTAAACCCACACCCAACTTGTTCATAAAAGATGTTAAACTAGTGACCCATTTGTCTGTACAGGATGTTAAACCTGCGAACAACCTGTCCCCACAAGATATTAAACCTATTATCCACCCATCACACAAGATGTTAAAACCTATGAAATAATTCTAAATCTCTAACCCATAAAATAAACATGGGATTACTGAGGTAAAAAACCTCATGAGACTTACACCCCTGGCATAAACTACCTTGTGGCCGACATGGGATGCCTTATGTTTCATGCCTAATATTCCTCACACATGAGATACCCTCCAAAAGGGGAAGAATTTATAGGTTACCAACCTACCTAATGTCTAGAAATTACCATAAATTCCCATCATTACTATCTACTCTGACCAAAGATTGTTTCCCTTTCAAGAAAAAAGTAGCATAATTAATCAGCATCCACCTCGATATGGCACTGGGAATGAGTTTCACAAACATGACTTAAATATATGAGGGAAACCCAAACTAGGCGATAGGATCCAAGGAGGAATCCATGGAAGGAGGAAATAGTATCTCATCATCCAATTTCGATCAAGGAGACGACATCACCGATTAAAGTGATAGAAGATTCCCACCTTTGGAAAGTGGTATGTGAGGTAATAGTAACACGATGCGCTTACCTCGGTGGAAAGCATCAAAAACAAATATGAAGTGAAAAAAAGTGAAAAGAAAAAAAGGTTGAAAATAGATAAAAAAAAATAACAAAATAATTTCTTTGTATTAATCATATTTTATTTTAAAGAGTTTTGGATTAGAACATTTTGGGTAGGCTAAGGGGTAGGATTGGAAGGAGGGTTAGGTTATGGCATGTCTGAAGAAGATTATAAGGTTATAAAATCACAAACATTATAATTAATAGCCTTAATATATTTCATCAATAGATAAAAATTTTGATTTAATGACCCTACCCATTATTTTATTAATATATTTGACTCATGAATCATCTTAAGGTCTTCAACCAAGTTCACTTTCAGAAAATCATGAACAGATTTAGAGAACTGGAAATACTTGTCCATAATTTCACTAAGATTATTAACTGAATGTCTAACACCCATATTTCTATATTTTAACCTTGAAACATTCTCATTTTTATTTCCCAAAAGAGTTTTAAGTCATTATAAGTTCTGAATATAGTCACTTGTGACAAATAAAACAATTTTAAGATATTCAAATCTCCTGATTAAATATGGAGAAGTTGTTTGGCTAGAAGTAGCAGGTCTCTCTTAGCTTGAACTAGATCTGAACGATTCAAAATAACTTCCCAAAAACTTCCTTAAATATATAAAATCATACTTATAAATTGATTCGGCTATAATCTATCCAATATTATCAGTGATTTCCATTTTAAAAGCATCAAAATCTATTTTAGAGATCTATTTTTCTTTCGCACTTTCCATATGATCGTGGAGTAATTCTTACTTGTTCTTGGAATAGATGAACTCATTACATCTTCAAAATATTTTCTAGAACATTCCATCTCTACTTGTAATTTATTATTAACTTCCCTCGACTAATTTAATTTAAAAATCATATCATCAAGATGAGCATCAAGGGAGTTAGAGGATTCCTTTTCTGGTCTTCTTGAGGGTTCGCGTGCCTCATCCAAGTGAAGGGAATACACTTCTATTCTTTCACCAGAAGGAGATAAAAAATCTCCAATGACTTTAGTCTAATCAATAGTCTCACTAATTATCTTTTCCAAAGGCTCTTTAATAATATAAACTATCTGATCTTCAATTAGATCAGTTGATTCATCTAGAGGGTGAACAACATCATCACCTTGAGCTTCCTTATTAACTCGCGCTTCTTCATGAGTCACATCCTCGTAGATATGATCCACTTGATCATCCACATGAGTTGTCTACTAATCTTGAACTTCATCTATTCTTTCTACAATAGTTGAAACTTCTTCTTCTTCTTTATCTCTTTATTAAAAAATTGGTTGGTCTACCTATCCAACCTCAGTATTTTGAGCCTGATATAAAGGTTCTTCTCTTTTTTGAGGTCTTGGAATAAGATCTACACCACTTTACTCACCAGAGAGTTATTCAAAAGATATTAGGAGTTGATAAATTCCCCATACAGTTGTTGGGTTACTCACATCCACTCTTATTCTTCTCTTTGTATTGACTAGAATGTTAGTTGAAAAAACTTATAGACCTCTAGCTACTTTTGTGGCTCCTTATACTCTAGATTCTATAACATCTTCATCTTGATCATCACTGAAACAAAAAACTTTTGACTCCCCCCCCCCCCATGTGAGAACTAGATTTCTCTTCATCTTCATCACCCACGGGCATTAGATTATCCATTATTGTGCTCCAGAAGAAACCAAACTTTCTTAGTGTTTTGGAAGATAGAATGTTGCTATGGTGACATCTAAAACCAGTTTTTATGTCACTAATCATAGCTTTTTTATATAAAAATAGAGCAACAATACTTCTATATGGATAAAAATACATCCTAGTGTCCTTCTGATAATAGTAATGCATATATCTTAACATGCATCTATTAAAATTTATCTTAATTTCACACAACATCAAAAACATGATGTACTTATTGGGGAATAGAATCTTTTTAATCTAAATAATCCTTGGCATCATTGTAGTATGAATAAACTTGAATAGTACCCTCTCGTCAGCTTTAGGATCCTTAACCAACATCTTCCTAACTTGGTAATCTCCAAAAAAAGGGATGTTATATTTTTAGACATATACACTTCAACTCCTATTAATCTTATACTAAATTTAAAGACTCCTTTATGAAAAAAATGAAAAAATCTTAACAATTTCCACTGTAGAAATTGAAAAATACTTGTTGTTTACCTTTGAAGAAATGAAATCATCAGAATCCCTAAAACTAAATTGAGCATTTTTATAAAATTTATTCACTTTGTCTTAAAAAATATACTTGGTATTTTATCTATTAAAAATGAGCTTCAAACCATGAGATCCTAAAGCTCTATTCAGTAGAATATCTGTCTAGAAGAGTCATTTAAAGTTGGTGAATTTCCATTGAATAACTCTTCTTTCTGAACTTGATGTTTGATGATGCTCAGATCCACTTAATCCTACTTCATCAGTTCTTTTAGTCTTCTCTATTTTAGAGATTCATAAAGTTAAAGTTTTGAAGATTAGGGTTCAAAGAGAGATTGAGAGGTCGGGAGGATGAAAGGGTGTGATATCGAAGGTTAAAGAGAGAGAGATTGTCTCTGATGGTTTTTAGTGTCGTTTTGGTTTCCTCATGCCAAAAACTCAATGTAATCATTTGATATTTTAAAATTGATAATAAAACTTTGAAAATACCAAGTTATTCAATAAATATTTTATATCATAAACTGAATCGACAAGAATAAACTTTAAAATAAATTAAATAAAATAGATTATCCAAGAGATATTAAAATAAAATAAAAAATGGATTTACTTAAGATTAAATAAAAATAACTCACCCTTAATAAAATCAAAACTAAAAATGGGAATTATTTTATTAAAAACACTATCAAGTTGAAATTCAGTATTAACAAATTCTAAAGATATATCTTCTTTTGAGACATGATCTCTTAGAAAATGTTGTCTTATATCAATATTTTTAGTCCTGGAGTGACTCACGAGATTTTTTGAAATATTAATAGCACTAGTATTATTATATAAAATAGGAATATGATTAAAATTAAGTCCAAAGTATAAAAGAGTGGGTTTGATCCACAACACTTGTGCACAACAAATACCAGCAGAAATATAATTTTCCTCAACTGTTGACAATGAAACTAAATGTTGCTTCTTACTAGACTATGAAACTAGAGACTTTCCTAAAAAGTGACAAGTTCTTAAGGTGATTTTTCTATCTTACCTAAACCCTCCAAAAATAGTATCTGGATATGAAATTAAATTAAAATTAGAAGTTTTTTGATAGAGTAAAGATAGAAAATTAGTTCCTTTTAAATATCTAAAAATTCTTTTAACAACAGTTAGATGATATTCTTTTGGGTTTTTTTGAAACCTTGTACAAAGACAAATAGAAAACATAATTTCTAGCCTACTAGCAGTAAGATATAGAAAACTACCAATCATACCTCTATATAACTTATACACTAGTTTTCTAGATTCATTCAAATCAAGTTTTATATTTATACACATGGGTGTTGTATAAGTCTTATTATTTTCAAGTCTAAACTCTTTTAATAAATCAATAATATATTTACTTTGATTCAAAACGTTTCCAAAACATTTTTGATAAATTTGAAAACTAAGAAATAAATTTAATCCTCTTATCATACTCATTTCAAATTCCTTTTGCATAAGTTTTGTGAAATCATTATAAAGATTTTTATTAGTTGAACCAAAAATAACATCATCTACATTGATTTATACTAATAAAATATCAAAACAAGATTTTTTTTAAATATTGGGATCTTCCAATCCCACTGAAAAATAATTTTTCAAAATAAAATAACTTAATCTTTCGTACCAAGCCATTGGTGCTTATTTAAGTCCATAAATAACTTTAGTATGTTTAAAAACATTTTTTGGTATATGATAGTTTTCAAAACCTATAGGTTTCTCAGTATAGACTTCCTCCACTGAATAAACATTTAAAAAGAAGATTTTACATCCATATATTATAATTTAAAATTCATATAAGATGTATAGGCTAAAAGGATCCTAATTCCTTATAATATAGAAACATGAGAAAAGTTTTCCTCATATTCTATTCCTTCTTCCTGGTTATATCTTTTACCAACTAGCCTTGCCTTATTTCTAGTAATTATACCTTAGTTATCTTGATTATTTCTAAATACTTATTTAGTTCCTATTACTAGATGGTTTGAGGGATTATCAACTAATTCTCAAACTTTATTTCTCTTAAAATGGTTTAGTTCTTCTTACATGGCTATCATTCAACTCTCATCATCTAAGGCATCTTCTATAGATTTAGGTTCTAACTGGGATAGGAAGGCATATAATTCAGCTAGGTTTCCTACATTTATTCTAGTCTTAACTCATGCATCTAAGTTTCCTATAAAAATCTCTAAAGAATGGTGCTTTAAGGTTCTAGGTTGTATTGGTAAGACACTTTCAGGTTCTCCAGTTTCATGTTTATCAAAATTGGATTGATTTTCATCATATTCTAATTTACTTTCTAATAAATCTTTAGAAGAATAAAGTCTCAATTTATTCAAAGAAATAGTGATTTCATCTGTTTGAATTTTATTGTGATCAAAAGAATCACTTTCCTCAAACTTCACATGAACAGATTCTTCAAATATCCTTGACTTTTTATTAAACACTCTGTAAGATTTAGAAGTAAAAAAAATACCCACAAAGATCTCTTTATCATCATTTAGATCAAACATACCAAGGTTTTACTTAGTGTTCAAGATATACACCTTGCATCCAAAAACATTAAAGTGTCTATAAATACTATGGGAAAAAGAACCATTTGCGATGGGCTATTTGCAACGGGAAATAATCTCGTCGTAAATAGTCTGGTCCAGAGATTATTTGCAACGGAGGGGTCATCTCGTCGCAAATAACTTGTTATTTGTGACGGGCTTTGGTGTCCCGTCGCAAAAGAGTTGGCGCGGTTTGTACGCCAAACCGCGGGAAGGTTATTTACAACGGGAGGAATATTCCCGTCGCAAATAGTTTTTCGCTCATATGTATTTGCGACGGGTCCCGTCACAAATACCCGACGACGGTAAATGGGTTTTTGTGATGGGATGTTGCCCCATTGCAAAACGTGTGTCGGCAGGTACTTTTTGCGACGGGCCCCGTCGCAAATACCCTTTTAACCGTCGACAACAATTAATGCGGGCAAAGGTATTTGCAACGGGTCCCGTCGCAACAAAGACCTTTTGTGACTGTATTACCGTTGCAAAAGGTCATGTCGCAACTAATCTAACCTATATATACCCCCCATCTGTTTTTTCAAATCATCCTCTCAATTCTCACTTTCTCTCTTTCTCTAAAATCTATTTTCAAAGTGAAAATTTATTTGAGTTATTTTTTTTTAACGAAAAAGTTTTGAAGCCCTCTACATTAAATAGAAGATCAATTTTAAAGGTATTTATATTTTATTTTATTTAATATTTATTTTATTTTTTTATGTTAATTTTAATTATTTTTTATTAGTTTTAATTTAATTAGATTTAAATTGTTTTGTTAACAGTATTTATTTGTAATAATAAATTGAAATTGTTAGTACTAATTTTTAATAAATAGGAATAATTAGTAATAAATATGAATAATTAGTAATAAATAGGAATAATTAGTAATAAATAGGAATAAATAGGAATCATTAACAATAAATAGTAATAATTAGAAATAAATAGTAATAATTAGGAATAATTAGGAATAATTAGAAATAATTAGAAATAAATAGTAATAAATAGTAATAAATAGAAATAAATAGTAATAAATAGGAATAAATAGTAAAAAATTAGGAATAATTAGTAATAAATAGGAATCATTAGTAATAAATATGAATAATTAGGAATAATTAGGAATAATTAGTAATAAATAGGAATAATTAGGAATAATTAGCAATAAATAGTAATAATTAGCAATAATAGTAATAATTAGGAATAATTAGAAATAAATAGTAATAAATAGAAATAAATAGTAATAAATAGAAATAAAAAGTAATAAATAGGAATAAATAGTAATAAATAGGAATAAATAGTAATATATAGGAATAAATAACAATAAATAGGAATAATTAATAATAAATAGGAATAATTAATAATAAATAGGAATAAATAATAATAAATACTAATAAATAGGAATAAATAATAATAAATACAAATAAATTGGAATAAATAATAATAAGTTGGAATAATTAGTAATAAATATGAATAATTAGTAATAAATAGGAATAATTAGTAATAAATAGGAATAATTAGTAATAAATAGGAATAATTAGTAATAAATGGGAATAATTAGTAATAATTAGTAATAAATAGTAATAATTAAAAATAATTAGGAATAATTAGGAATAATTAGTAATAATTAGTAATAATTAGTAGTAATTAGTAATAATTAGTAATAATTATTAATAATTAGTAATAATTATTAATAATTAGTAATAATTATTAATAATTAGTAATAATTATTATTAATTAGTAATAATTAGAAATAATTAGTAATAATTAGAAATAATTAGAAATAAATAGTAATAAATAGGAATAATTAGAAATAAATAGTAATAAATAGGAATAATTAGTAATAAATAGTAATAAATAGAAATAATTAGTAATAAATAGGAATAATTAGAAATAAATAGGAATAATTAGAAATAAATAGGAATAAATAATAATAAATAGGACTAATTAATAATAAATAGGAATAAATATTAATAAATACTAATAAATAATAATAAATAATAATAAATAGGAATAAATAGTAATAAATAGGAAGAAATAATAATAAATAGGAATAATTAATAATAAATAGGAATAATTAATAATAAATATGAATAAATAATAATAAATACTAATAAATAGGAATAATTAATAATAAATAGGAATAAATAGGAATAATTAGTAATAAATAGGAATTATTAGTAGTAAATAGGAATAATTAGTAATAATTAGTAATAATTAGTAATAAATAGAAATAATTAGGAATAATTAGCAATAAATAGTAATAAATAGAAATAATTAGTAATAAAATGGAATAATTAGTAATAAATAGTAATAATTAGCAATAAATAGGAATAAATAGGAATAATTAGTAATAAATAGTAATAAATAGAAATAATTAATAATAAATTGGAATAAATAGCAATAATTAGGAATAATTAGGAGTAATGAGGAATAATTGAGAGTTAATAGGAGTAATTAGGAGTTAAAAGAAGTAATTAGGAGTTAACAGGAGTAATTAGGAGTTAATAGAAGTAATTGGGAGTTAACAGGAGTAATTAGGAATTAACAGGAGTAATTAGGAATTAACAGGAGTAATTAGGAATTAACAGGAGTAATTAGGAATTAATAGGAGTAATTAGAAATAAACAGGAATAAATATGAATAAATAGAAATAATTTCTAATAACTTGTAATAACTTGGCACAATTTCCAATGGATTGACGACACTCCTTTTGCTCGATAACTCTTCTACTTTCAACTTTCACCAACTCAAAACATTATGAAAAGTATGCTTCTATGTATGCATATCCAATCTCGTATTTACAGGTTTGAATATGCATCCGTAGGACCGCATTTTTTATAATGTTTTCAGGCGGTGATAGTTGCAAGAAGATGATTCATTGATGAAAAGGGGGATCTTTTGTCTGACGGATCATTTACTTGCATCTTTCTCAAACTGAAATTACAATGAAAAAACTGCTCGGAGGTATGCTTATACATTCTCATATGCATGAGAATGAATAAGAGTACCTCCGAGTAGATTCTTCATTCTGATTTTAGTGTGAGAAAGATGCAAGTTAATGATCCGTCAGACAAAAGAGAAGTTGTCAATCCACTGGAAATTGTGTCGCCTAAATTTAATGGTAATTATTAAGAATTAGTTGTAATTATTTATCTTATTTTTTTAGATAGTGTTTTTATAATTTCAAATTATTCAAAAAAAAATGATGATTTGTATTTTGTAGAAAAATATGTAATAAGGAAATCGACATCAGTCATTATTAGATAATTGCGCTTGGATAAATCAGCGCAGAAATCTAAATGGTTCTGGTTTAAATCCTGTATATATTGAGGGTGTTGAAGCTTTCTTATCATTTTCATCATCAAAACTAGAATATGTTTCAGAAGGTACAATTAAGTGTCCTTATAAAAAATGTGCTATGAGAATGTTTGACACATTTGACAAGGTTGGGGGACATCTCTTACGGTTTGGTTTTCAACTAGATTATGTTTTTTGGTGTCAACATGGTGAACACGGTTCCAGAGAAGATACTAATAACTTGATTCTGGATCCATCACAGTTTCAAAATTTAGTACATGATGTTGCAGGTCCATCTGTTCAAAAAACTGAAACTCAAGATGATAGTGATTTAACTCCTGAGTTGGCACCATCCAAATTTTATGAGTTGTTGAGGTCTGCTGAGAATGCATTATATCTTGGTTGCAAGATAAGAAAATTAGAAGCGGTTGCAAAAATTATGGCTATTAAATCAGATAATGCAATGTCAAACAACTGTTTTGATCAGATATTTTCTTTGGTTAAAACACTGTTACCTGAAATAAATGTGTTTCCTGCAAATTACTATGAGAGCAAGAGGATAGTTTGTAATCTGGGCCTTAGTTTTCGAAAGATTCATGCATGTACAAATGATTGCATCTTATATTCTGGTGAAAATGAGTCATTGGGTAGTTGTCCCACATTTGGAAAATTGAGGTATAAATAATCTCAACCAGGGAAGTTTGGATCGATTCCAGTAAAACAGTTGAGATATTTCCCCCTTACACCCAGATTGCAGCGTTTATTTATGTCTCAAAACACAGCATCAATGATGTCATGGCACAAAACCAAGATTTCAACTGATAAAAGCTTGAACCATCCATCTGATAGTGATTCATGGAAACATTTTGATCGTCTGCATCCGTATTTTGCTTTAGAAGCCCAAAAGGTGTGATTGGGTCTTTCTACTGACGGTTTCTGTCCGTTTGGTTCTTATAGTATTCAGTATTCATGTTGTTCTGTCTTTATAACTATGTACAATTTACCTCCATGGATGTTGATTAAGGATCCCTATATCTTTTTGACTTTATTAATCCCAGGATATTCGAAAAACAATATTGATGTTTATTTGAAGACATTGATTGATGAGTTAAATGCATTGTGGAGTGATGGTGTTAGTACATATGATGTTGCTGAGAAACAAAATTTCATATTAAAAGATGCATTTATGTGGACGATTAGTGACTTTCCAGCATATGGCATGTTATCTGGCTGAAGTACACATGATCTGAAATCATGTCCTTACCGTATGAAATAAAACAAAGCCTTTATGCTTCTCAATAAAAAAACCTTGCTATTATGACTGTCACCGCAGATTTCTTCCAACCGATCATCCTTTTCGGAGGAACAAATCTCATTTTAGAAAAGGTACAATTAAAAGGGATGAACCTCAAAATATGATCTTAGGTACAGAGTTAAAATTGGTTGTATTTTCATTACTTACCATCACATTTGGGCCAACAGTAAACCAACAGAAAATTGATGGCTTTGAGAAAGAACATAATTGGATAAAACGAAGCATTTTTTGGGATCTTCTATATTGGTCTAATTTGTTGGTCTGCCACATGTTACATTTCATGCATATTGAGAAGAACTATTTTGATAATTTATTTCATACAGTTTTGGATACACTAGGTAAGACCAAAGATATTGTAAAGGTACGATTAGATCTTGCCCAAATTTGCAGGTGACCAGAACTTGAACTATTTGAAAATGTTGGATCATAGAGGTTAATAAAGACAAAAGAAACTTATACACTGTCCTAAGAGAGTCGCTTATTATTTTGTCAGTGGATTGCAGATTTGAGACTTCCAGATGGTTGTGCTTCCAATTTGGGCAGATGTGTTAAGAATGGTTATATTACCGGATTAAAAAGTCATGATTGTTATGTTATAATGGAAAGAATTAAGCTGATTGGATTCAGAGGTTTGTTAAATTCTATGATTTGGGATTCGATAACAGACATATCATATATTTTTTGAGACATTTGTGCAGTGACAACAGACTACGATGCCCTAAGAAAACTGGAAGAAGATGTTACTGTAATTATATGTCAACTGGAAAAAATCTTTCCGCCAGCTTTCTTTGACTCAATGGAACATCTGATATTACATTTTCTACATGAACCTAAATGTGGAGGTCCCGTACAGTTTCGATGGATGTACCCATTCGAGAGATGAATGCAGAAATTGAAGAAAAAATTATGTAATAAAGCATCAGTTGAAGGATCAATTGTTGAATCTTATTTGCAAGAGGAAATTTCTTTTTTCTGATCTCATTATTTCGAATCTCAATATCCCTCAAAACACAATCACATGGGATGAAATGAGGGGAATGTTAATGATGAAATAGACATTCAATTATCAGTTTTTAATCAGCCAAATCTTGGTTTTGGTGGAGTTCATGAACGGTGGCTTTCAGATGATGAACATAATAGAGCTCATACATATGTTTTGCTCAACTGTGAAGAAATGACTTCAATTGTGTTGTGAGTTCTTCTATCACTTATTCTATAATTTATGCTGCAGTATGTGAACTTATTTTATTTATAGGTTATATGATAATCATATCAAGAAACAACTTCCACAAATTATAGCAGCTGCTCTTGAAGAACGCAAACAAAAAAAATTCTCAATGGTTTCAAAAACTGGTAACATAAATTATTGATGGTTTAATATCAATTCTATTGATTATTTATCATATTGATAATTGTTTTAGAAATTTTTAGGTGTCTCAAAATATTGATAAAATTGATAAGAGATTGTGTATATTGAGTAACCCTCCATCCAAAATGGTTAAATATTATAATGCATATGTGGTGAATGGTTTTCTATTTCATACACAAGCATATGGGGAATAAAAAAAACAATGAACAGTGGAATTTTCTTGAGAGGATCGCATCACAGAGAAACTGAAGTTTACTTTTATGGCATTCTGGATGAAATTATTGAGATGTGTTATCTAGGACAGAATTACATAACGATGTTTAAATGTCAGTGGTTGGATACTAAGAGAGGCTTGCATGTTCATCTGACTCATGGAATTGTCGATATTAAATATAAAATTCTTCTTGCAGTAAATGAACCATTTTTACTGGATCAAGAGGCACATTAAATTTATTATGCAAAGTATTGTGCTACTTCAAGAGACTTGAGTGATTGGTGGAGCATAATAAAAATGAAATCTCGGGAAAATCAGTTTACTCAAACTGAATGTGGTTCCGCTGAAGTGAAAGGAATTGAAATTTTTTAAGAGACTGCTCAAAATCCATATTTTTCACAAAGATACGTGAATATCGATGATGACATCCCATAATTAAGGATCAATGATGACAAAGATATTAATGATGTTACAAATGAATTTGAAATGACAAGAGATGATGAAACTGAAACTCATATAGATATTGATGATGGTGAGGAGGAAGATGAAGACATTGACATGGACAGCTACTAAGATGAGGATGAAGATGGACATTGACACAGTTAAATTCTGGTTATAATTATAACTAATATATATCTATATATAATAGTTATTTTCAACTATCTGCTAACAACAATCATTTTGTTTTTCAGATGGATCCTGATATATTTTGCGAGTTGTAGGAGGTTGATCTACCTTTGGATGAGGGGGATTTTGGATCATCTAACCCTCATCCTACTGGTGGTTCAGGGGGTACACGGAGGGGGCATGGTCTTGCGTGATTGATGATTCCTGACCCTATCCCTGATCAACGTCCACGCCTTGGCTTCGATCCATGCACACGGAGGTATGGTAACCTGTATATTTTAGTTATCTTTCATTAATTTATTTATATATATACCAATTGTTTGATTATTTATTCCTTTTTCATAGTTTTGTGCATGTAGTTATTGGATAGGGGAGTGATATCTTGTGCAATTATTTTTCTCAGCCATGGATCACATGGGAACAGATTCTCATTGATGTGTGGCGTGACATGTTCGATCGTTGGATGGTAAGTAAATAAAGAATATTTATTTTGAAATTTATTTTATTAATAACTTGATATTATAAATTATTTGTAGGTTTTATGGTATCCCATCGATGATAGCTTGCGTGACGCTATCCACGTGGCATGGAAGGTGTCTATGTGTGACCGTTTCCGTCAGTTTTTGCACAATTTGAGAAGAACAACCATTAAGAAAGCAGGAGTGACAGAATTTGATGAGTCGTGTAGAGCCCACCAACCAGAGTACATTTCATCTCATGTTTGGGATGTATTCACTACAAAATAATTATCTTTTTCCAACATTGGTATATCTGTTGGTAAAAGTGCATTTTCTGTTGGTAAAACCTTATACCAACAAAAATTGTCCTATTACTAAACTGTCGGTAAAAACTCTGTCACTAAATGTTACTACGACAGATAAAATAGTTCTGTTACTATTATAATAATACCAACAGATAATATATGTGTTGGTCAAAGTGTTTATCAACATATTCATACGAAAAATATATCTTTTGGTAATAATATTACCAATATATATTATTTTTTTATAAATTATATTTAAATAAAATTTATAAAAAGAATTATTATTAAAACTTCATATTATATTTATTAATTTATCATATATAATATACATGTTTTAATTATCCATCCAAATACGATTTTCACACAAGTTAAAACTTAGAATATTAATTATATTAATAATTGAATTTAATACAAAATGAATCAATACATGGTTGAAGTTGATTGATAAAACCATAAAAACACAAAACCCCAAGATCCATCTATATAGTTGTCACCGCCGCACCCCACCAGCAGTGTCATCTCTTGACTGCAATCCTCCAGCAGTTTCATCTCTTGACTGCAATCCTCCAGTACCCATCATGGTTGAAGAATAGTAACTTCCTCCAAAGAACATTCATCACCCCCAAAGTAGGCCACTAGAAGAAACAAACCAAGTCAAATCCAGTACCATTGAGGAACCACAAGTCGATGTTATGTGACAACCTTTAGCTCCAAGATTTACACCACACACAATCAAAAATCATACCCAAAAATTAGAGAAAAATATCAGCATGAATTGAAACCTAAAAAAATAATAAAGCATAAAAAATAAATGCCACATATTTAAGAAATTGAGTAGAAAAAAAGGGTACATAAAAAACCAATTACTCCCCTAAAAAGTGAAGCTTTATCATCCCATTGAGTCAACAAAAACATCCACCTTTATCTTGAATGAAACAACATGTTTAATTACTTCAAATAACCTACACAAAATATTATTGAAAAAACAATGCAACAATAGTATTCTAATAAAGGAACACACCCATGTTATAAATTAAAGAGGCAAGTGAAGCCAAAAAGATCATAGCAGTAGCTGGGGATTGATCATAGTACTTGTCCATGTTGAGGAGGGAGACTTCTAACAACAATGGGTTTTGTTACAGAAACTATAATTCTGAAAAGAGGAAATTTCCATCAAGCTTTGCAATCTAATTTGTAGAGCTCAAAATACATTAGATCCTCAGTATGATCCATAATTTTCCCATCATGTGGAGGATTGACTACAAGATGAGCTCCAACATCAATTGCAAGAGACAAATATGCACCCGCAGAAATTATACATGAAGTTGTGCCGCCAGGTAAACCCACAATTCTAAAGGTTTAAGGTTCAAAAAACATTATTTTAATGACAAATGTTGAACATTAAACACTTGTAAAGGAAAAATCAGAGAGAACACCAGCTTGATACAGTTTAATCTCAAAATAATGTTAAAATAAAATCAAAATCATGTGAGGTATCCGTGAGACAGAACACAACCAGAATATCAACAACTTAGATAAAAAAGTCAACAAGCATATTTTAGCACAACCTTCAACAAAACTTGACAAAAAATCACAGCATGAAAACTACTATTTCACCAAAAATAAGGACAAAACCAGTAAGCAAAGCATACAAATAAACATGCATGAAAATCAAGACTGCACCAACTAGGCAATCTACAAATTTCCTGCAGAGACTTCACTGAGTTAACGAGCATGAAAAAAGAGTGATAAAAACATCATCCATTTTAACCGTATAATCTCTAAAAACTGCATGAAAAAAATAATAATAGATTACACTCTAGAAAAGTTCATCTATCATCAATGCACTGTGTTGTTTTTCTTCTATTGAATTAAATCCAAGAGTATCATCCCCATTTCTATTTCATAAAGTTAAACCCAGTTGGTCCATTCAATACATACAAGTAAAATATGATTAAAAGAATTAATTTCACCATATATATTACTAAAATCATGAGAAAAAATCTCTAGTATAAGAAACAATGATCATTGAAGCTGCCCCTAATTCACAAAACCATAAGCACCATTCTTGAGACAAATTTCGACAACTTTTTCAATCAAATCAGCATCAAATTTAGCACAAAGGAATCTATATAGTTCAAACCCATCAAAAGTTGAGAAAAGAATATAAGAAAAGTATTTCATGTTATAATTATAGCTCATGAGTATATCCAATAAGAATGGATTAATCATGAAATAAATTCTCTTTACCATACAGATCACATTAAATCAGCTTGTAACAGTGCTCTAAAAGCATGCAGTAAGATAGTTCAGTGTGCATGATGTTAACCATTGAATATTCAATCTGATTTTCAACAAACAACCCATGTAAAATACATGTAAAAACAACACCATCATGCCTTTAGACTCAACACCCAGCATTTATTACAAGAAAACATGTAGTTTTGTAATAACAAAGTTGTACGTACTTAGTGCAATGATTTGAATGCAAATATTAAGCATCAACACACATCCATCATAACAAAGGGAGTTCCAACAAGTAACAAAATGAATGAGAAGTTCGATTCAAATTAAAATCAAATGAAGAGAGTATTTCTTACAAGGAGAGGGTGTTATCCTCTAGAAAATGATGAACCATCCACCCTTCTCTTTTTTAAATAGCACTCAACCTTATTTTTTCTCATTGAAGTACCTACAAAAGAAACAAATTCGACATCAGATTCAATCATTTTAGTTCAAGAAGTATAAAACCATGTAAAAAGTGAGAAAGTACAAATCTAGTCGAGGGTCGATCCGAAATAATAAGGAAGAAACCCTAAAGATAAAACACCAAAAGAAACCTAAACAATGATGAAATAACTATAGAAGATCGATCTCGCATAGCATCAAAAGAAGAAGAATGCCACCAAACATGAGTGAAGAGAGAAACGAGGAGGTGGTGGGATTTAGTAGAACAAATGTAATGCAGCCAACTCTGATAATAACTCCAGGAGAGTTCCCAATAACCACAACCCCCTCCGGCAAGATCATTAATTCAGTCCATCTCCGACATTAGGTCCACCAAGATACACCTGTAACAAAAAAAATCCAATCAAATCCACCTTTACAAAAGAGTTGAAATAAAGCTATGTTTGGTTTTGGAAAACATTTAATAGAGAACTACTTTGGAGAAGATATAAACTTGGAAATGGGCACACCTATGGATCTTTAATGAGTGAATTGATACCGAAAACATAGATGAAGTCACAAGTCCATGAATACATTAAGAGTGGTTCACACCTATCAGCATCGATATACAAAAAAAACATCATTTATGAGTAGAGTGAGACCCATAGAATCAATTAACCTTGAACGGGAAAAATATGAACTAGTAACTTAAAATATTTTTTGTTCACGAATTGTTGAGACATAAAAATAGTACAAAAGCTTACTAGTCATAGTAGACTCCAATAAGACCATGGTCAAAAATATCTCTCAGTGACCAAAACAAGAGGGTTACCTAACTAGTGGAATCAACCATGAGATAATCCAACTAGATACCACAACAACCAAAAAATTATCCATCTAGTGACCACAAAAATAATATACAACCAATGACCACAACAACATCCATAATGCATGATATAAAAATGACCATCGAGCACAACAAAAAAATGATGAGAAGAACTAGTGAATAAAAAATTATAAGTGACCACATTAGTAGAAGATAATCGGTGACCACAACCATAGTTATTTACGGCGCACAACGGCGACAAGGGCCCCCAGCACAAAATCGCACGGCGCGGCGCATGGCGCGTGGCAATATTAACTTGTGGTGTATAAAAGAGATGCATACATATATCAACAATAGAAAATAATAAATTATACAACAATTACATAAATCACAATTCCTGAAATATTTGAAACAAACTAAATATTTGAAACCATATATCTCAAAAAAACAATAAACAAAAAAATAAAAAAACATAGCATCAAAAAAAGGGAAGCGCCCTCCCTCGACAGATTGTGGGGTGGACACCAGTAACTGGGGAAAAAACATAAAACATAAATAAAAATGAATAAAAAAATTGGTACTTGGGGACTTGGGGTTCGTTGTGTGTGTGTGTGTGCCTGCCCTGGAAGGGGAGGGTGGGGTCTTCTTGATCGATCAGTCTCGATCGGCAAGCGGGTGTCGAGGGAGACGACTCCCACCGCTCGACTTAGTCCAACAGGGGCTGGGTCACGGCTATCGCGGGAAGAGGATAGGGCTGCGCAGTAGGGGAGGTCGCGAGGTATGTTTGAGGGACGCAGGCTAAAAAAAATGCAAAAAAAAACATAACCGAATAGGATGGGCAGTGGCGTGCACCATTGCGCACCATAGCATGCGCCGCTGCGCGCCTTTCCAAATGAGCCATGGCGAAGCCATGGCGTGACAATCAGGTTCCTGGCGCACGCCATGGCACGTGCCATTAATAACTATGACCACAAAAACTAAAAACAATAATGCGTTATAAAAAACAACAAGAAGATTATCTAACCTGTGACCACAAACCATTGAGAATGACACTAATTTCAATTAAAAGTTTCCCATAACTCAAAATTTTATAATCTAGTAACACAACATGAAATTCTATAATCAAGTAAAGTTTTTTTCAATTTATAATGATAGTACTTTTCAATTTATAATGACGCTACTTTTCAATTGAGATGTCACCTAATCCAATAGCTAAAAAGCCATTTAGTCTAATGAAAAACCTTAGGCACTAAGGAGATAGTTACAAAGATGGTCTTGAAGGAAATTTCCAAATTGTATCAATATAATTGGGATCAATATTCGATCAAAGTTGAACATGTTTTATAATCTCCATCATAAATGGAATTTAGATACAATCAAATATGAAACATAATGTCTTGAAATGTCAAGCGATAAATCAACACATATCATAAAGACCAAAACTTTAATAAGTTTAGGACAAGAAATGTTTGATGCTATGTATAAATATGATAAAAATACAAAATTAAATACCAAAATTGAAAACATGATATTCAGTATCATAAAATCGATAGTAGAATCTGAAAACTAATACCCATAATTGGAATCTAGATACTTCTATTTGTAAATCTGGGAACTTGATATTAAGGATCAGAATCTTCGCTGAGTGTAACTGAGTGATGTAGATATGAGGGGTAATCAGAGTCTCCAAATCTTCTATGAATCAGAGTTATTGGATGCTGATTGGTCCAACCTGAGGATGAATACCATCCAAGATGAAGAACTGATGAACACTGAGTGAACTTGACAGAAAGTGGGAATCATATCTGGTATAGAGGGGGAGGGGGAGTGGGAACTCGGTGATGCCAATTCCGAATGATCTCATCATTCCATTAAAATATCTCCAAGTGAAAATGCTCCATGGATCGAAAATTACAAAAAACATATATCTTCCCAACAACCAAAGACACCAAGAATCCACCGATGAGATGAACAGAACCTGATCAGATACAAAAACAATAACGATAAAGAAAAATTAAAGCCTTTGAGAATTTATTTGGAGATTTCGTGGATTTCATCGGAGATTTTTCCTCTTCCCCTGCCTTCTCAGTTTTATTGGGAAACGGTACCAGATTGATGTTAGGAAGAACACCGCTAGGAGCAATGTTCACTCCAGTAAGAATCTTACCAAGCTCTTCATCATTCCTCACGTCCAGTAATAGGTGTCTCGACAAAATCATGCTCTTCTTGTTATCACAAGCCTCATTCCCATCCAATTCAAAAAACTCGGTGGCTAGGTATTTGAGTATGGAGGCCAAATAAACCGGAGCACTGGTACCGACGCGTTGCGATTAATACCCTTTCTTTAGGAAAGGACTGATCCTACCTATAGGAAATTGTTGACCCACCTTTGAAGAGTGGGAAACGGGCTTCTTCTTTAGACCACCCGCCTTCCTTCCCCCGACACCCTTCTTACTTTTCCCAGACTCCATCTCTCAC
This sequence comes from Viscum album, assembly GCA_963277665.1. Classification (NCBI taxonomy): domain Eukaryota; kingdom Viridiplantae; phylum Streptophyta; class Magnoliopsida; order Santalales; family Viscaceae; genus Viscum; species Viscum album. The sequence continues at coordinate 1,255,758,985 of OY728151.1, read as the reverse complement.
CACTGCGCGGGTAGTAAAACCTCGAGAACCTGAAATGAAAATGAGACTGCTGGCTACTACTAACTGATTCTGTGATGCTAATTGACCGATGATACATGAACCTAATTGAGAAATATCGACTAAATCACGAATAATGAATTACTGGTATTAGGGTCGGCCGAAAAAGATGACGAAGGTGGGGAGATTGAAAAAAATGGCAGTAGAGCACTGGTGTCTTCGATAGTCAGAGGGGTGAGGACGCTCGATTAGGGTTCTGGACAAGGAAGAGGATGGGAGAATGATGGAGTGGGATTCCAGAGGGGCGATCCGATTAGTGTTTTTCTATAATTTAAAATAAAATTTATAGGAGAAAAATGGGTTAGGGAGGAGGGCTCTAGCACGAGCAGGGAAGGAGTAGAGGCCGGATTCATATTGTGTAAGCACAGCTTGCGGATAAGGAGAACAGGTCTGGTGGTGGGCCTCAGTTGAGTTCGCAGAAGCGGTGAGCAGGCAGCAAGGGGAGGCTCGAGTGGCTAGGGTTTGTGGTGGTCGGACGGTGGAAGCGAGGCGGGTTAGCGAAGTAGAGGTTTGGGGTGCTCAGATCTTCAACAGCACAGCCCAGGGTGTGGGTTTAATGGGAGGAACAGCTTCCACAGGGGTGTTCTTCAGCATAGATGGAGATTGAGGTTAAGGGTTTCAATTTGGTTTAAAATTCTGATCTATTTCAGTTGGTGCTAATTTGGGATTTTTTTTCTTAAAATAAAATTTCTAAATGTAAATTTAGTTATTAATAAAATAATAATACTTAATTTACTTTAATGTATTTTTTTTATTTTTTAATGTTGTATTAATAATTTATTGTATTTATGATGATTGATTTTCTATATTTAATATATTTAAATATTAAAAAATGTACTCTCAATAATATAATATTTTAGCATCCAAAAATGATAAATTGAATATCAACGTTGGTCGTAAAAATGATAATATACATAAATAGTTTTCAAAATTGGTTAATGGTAATAATGGTTATTAAAAATAGATTCATGTGTTAAAAAAATGTTGGTATTGATATACTAAACTAACAGATTTAGGTGTTAGTAAAAGAATTATTAGTATTGAAAAATTATTATTAACATATATATTTTTTGGTAAAAATATTTGTTGGTATCTTAAATTAATATCAATAAAACTTAATATCTGTTGGAAATACTCATTTTTACCAACAGATATATTATTTGTTACTGAATTTCTGTTGGTATAAGTCATTCTTTTTGTAGTGATTATGTTTACACTGGTTGGGTGGTGAATTTCAGAGGAGATCTTCAGTGGGGCAGCAGAATTGGGGGAGACAGGAGGTGACACATCAAGCTGATAGCCATACATTCAGTACTCATATAGAGCATCTAGTAAGTATATTTTTTAAATATTTTATATAATTTTAAATATAAACAGCTTATTTTATATTTCTGTAGGCAGTCGAGCATCCCGATATTACGGAGTTTGACATTTATCGGAGGATATAAAGTGATCCAGTCACTGGAGAGATTAGAGGTGATCGCCAGTGTTAAATTGTGGTTAGTATTATTTTTTTATTTTGACAATTAATTGCATATGATATTTTCACCATTTTAATTTCAAATTGGAATTGAAGGAGTCATATGAGGCTGCGACCTCTCAGACACAGGTTGAGAGTCAGGACGAGACGACTGAGCAGATCAGTGGCCATCATTTCGATGAGGCGACATGGATGCAGGCGACTCATTATGGCTTTGAGAAGGGTCAGGTAGTTGGTATCAGCTCTCATTTGACTCCTGGTACTTATTATGGTACTGTTGCGATGTCGGCGTCCAGCTCGAGAGGAGCTCGTGGAGAGGCAACATCTTTTGCCTCACAGTATCAGGAGCAGTTGCGAACTCAGACTGAGCTTATAGAGAGTTTGCAGAAGCAACATGAAGAGATGTGTCGGTGGCAGTAGTGGCAGCAGTAGCAGCAGCAGCATCATGAGGAGGAGATGCATCGATGGGAGCAGTAGCGGCAGCAACAACATCATGAGCAGATGGAGTACATGCGTCGTCTGACTCGTAGTTTAGGGATGGAGTTTCCTCCACCACCTCCTCCACCTCCCCCAGAAGACAACCCCCCCCCCCCTAGTGACTAGTTTTTCATGTTAAAAACATTTGAATTTAAGATTTATTTTAATATGAACTATTTACAGTTTCTGTCTTTTATATTGGTACAAATATTGTATAATTTAATTTTTTTTATTTTTAATATTTTATTATTTATTATTAGTATTATATTTTTTTAATATTTTTTTATTTTACTAATAATAATATCATTTTATGATTTTTTTACATTTTTTTTTTGTAAATATTGAGAATTGTAATAATTTTTTATTTTTTTATTATTTTAATAAAATTAATATTAATTTTTTTATTAATCATAATTTTATTAAATATATTTTTTAGTATTATATTTTTTAATGTCTGTTTATTTTAATAATAATAATTTTTTTTATTTTTTATTTATTTTAATAATATTAATATAATTTTTTCATTAATTATAATTTTATTAAATATTTTTTTCATTAATTTTAGTATTTGCGACGGTAATTTTTATGACGGTCTCCCATCACAAATAATCTAAATATAATTTTTTATTAATAGTATTTGTGACGGAGGGACGAGCCTGTCGTAAATAGTTATTATATATAATGTATATAATTGAAGGATTAGTTGCGACGGGAAACTACCCCGTCGCAAATAGTATTTGCGATGGTCCGTCACGAAAGGTTTATTTATATATATAATGTATATAATCGGAGGATTATTTGCAATGCCATTTTCTACAACAGGATATTTGCGACGGGACCCCGTTGCAAAAACATTTTTGCGACAGGATCCCATCGCAAATAGTCCGTCACAAATATCCCGTTTTCCAGTAGTAAAAGACTCCAACTCTGGTAGCCTAGAGTCAGTGGTTACTTTATTACATTGGCACTAGATACAAGGTATCACATCCTGAAGGACCCAATAGTTTATTAGTATTGGTAAAAAAATACATACTTGAATTTCACATTACAATTTAAAACATAAAATACAATATAGTATTTTCTTTGAGTATAGCATTATTCCCTTTATCATATCCCTGCATATTAAATCATAATACACTTTCTAAAATCCTATAAAAAGTAAAAATAAGAAAGGGGTGAGATCAGATGCTCAATAAGGGTATGCATACAATGAAATCTATCTTAAATAAATAATCATAAACAATATGGTAAGGTAAATAATTGAAACACATTCCATTTAAATAATAACTTTAGCATAATATGGCAGGAATAAAGGATAATCAAATAATCCATATAAATTATCACATGAGCTCAAAACTTATCCATGTATATTCTAACTAATAAGATAACCACATAGAAATCAATAATTGATTTCATAATGATGGAATTCATAATCTCAGACATCTAAAACTTACCGTTGAGGCCTCATGTCAATACATCTTACATAAATGGGTAATACCTCAGCTAAGACCCAAGCTAGTTTGTCTCATAAGATCTATTGATGCATCAAGGGGATATAATGGGTCTCACTCATCACTTACTAAGTCCAATTCATTCCTCATATGAAAGGGGTGAAGAATAATTAATATAAAAATTCATATTGAAACTAGTATATGAAATATTAAGAATTACCACAATGAATAAACATAATCATAAACCACCCAGAGTAATATGAAGAATGATATCAAAATAGTTTATACCCAGTCAAATTGATCATAAACTATCTAATAAAATATGGTAGATGGTATCATAAGATAATAACCTCAGTAAATAATAAGATTCAATAAAGTATTTTTACATATATGAAAATACTTTAAATAGATCATTGACAAATTCTTGAAGAAAATACCGTTTTCACTTTCAAATCACTTATTTTTAAAAAAAATTGTGTAATTATAAAGGAAAAAATTTCTTTGAAAAGAAACCTGTAAACTTGTAAATTAATCTTAAAATAATTGATGAATCATGATGTAAGGAAATTTTGTTCATGTTTTATAATTTAACAAACATTCTTTTGAAACTTTTGTAAGAAAAATCAAAAGGTGCCTTATTTGGAAAACGATAAGAAGATTTCCTATAAAACATTTTTTAAACAATAAAAAAAGGGTAAAAATGAATTTAAACTATCATTAGAGAATAGTAAAAACATTTTTAAAAACATTTTTAGAAAAAATGGAAATATAATAGAAATATCCTCAGCTAATACTTGAAAATAAACAATCCCAAATAATGATGAGATTGTGAAATGAACCTTTACCACTTGGGTTTATTTTGAATAATAAGCCCCATGAAAGAAATAAATTCAATTGAAACTTTAAATACCATTAAGAAAATTATATACATGATATAATATATCAAAGGGGTAGTATATACACCATTCAAAAATAAATAATTGGTGAATATGGAATATGTCTCATAGAAGTAAAAGTGAGACAAGAAACCCTCACCTCAGGTTTGACTTGCCTCATAAGTTATTTTAACCTATTGTATAATAAATTTATATTTATTATAATTATATAAACATATATAAAATTTCATATATGATCTATTTATAATATTTTATTATTCATTTTTTAACAATATTTTTATTATTATCATTAATTTGGGTGTTAACAGTTTGGTTTTTCATGTATGTTTTGATTTGGGAGTTCAAGTCCTTGTACTTTTATTATGGTTTCATCAAATACATAATATTATTCATGGTATAAATATCATATATATTCAATATATATATATATTGAGTCATCCATAAAATTTGGAGATAGAAAAATGAATTGCACTATTCATGGAGACGGTAGGCCGAACGTATGCAAGAACATTGTTATCATTCTTTCGATGGATGTGATGAAAGAAAGTTAAAGAAAAATTAACCTTTAAAGAATAATTATTATTTAATATATATAATATATATTTATTAGTTATATCTTTATAACCATCCAAGTAAAGTGTTTATGAAAAATGAATTACACCGCTATGTAGAGACGGTAAGTCGTACGTACGCACAAGGGATGTTTTCACTTTTCATAAGATAGAAAGGAGATGGAATATGGTTTTACCATAATCATAATAACATCTAAGTATATTTATGATACTTGAGTTATTATTTTAGGATGGTTATAATATATTAATATTAAGTAGAAGAAGAAATAAAGTTGAAAGAGTCGGTAAAGATGATTACCTCTTCTTCGGTGGACTTCCTTTATATATCTTCTTAGGGGAACTAGGGTTGCTATTTTGGAAGGTTAGAAACCTAAAAAACTTAGATAAGAATGTTTAGAAGATTTATGGGTCTTTTTTGGTAGATCTAGATGGATCAAAGTGGTGTAAATAAATAAATAAATGAGTGTCCTTTTATAATTGAGGTGAGGGGCACTTTTGGAATTTCTTAAAAGTTTAAAATATAATAAGACTAATCTAGATCCAAATACTTCAAAATGGTCATTAATTTGAACCTAGGATATAATATGGATCAATTTTTAACAAAAAATAAAAAAAAATTAGGTTTAAGTGCTATTTTAAACCTTATATTTTGGTTTAACCACTTAATTAACCTATTTTAACATCAATCATGGTAACATATTTTTCACTATTAAAGGGTTATAATTTTAAAAATAAGGAAACTATTGAATCATAAATAGATAATATGTAATATTTTAAACCATATATTATCCAAATTTTCCACTTTCATTATTTTTATAATTTTTAAATAATTTAATAATATATTATTTTGATAAAATATAATTTTTGTCAATTTTGACACTATTTATTTAATTTGACATCAAATACAACAAGAAAAATGAGTAATTTGAATATAATTCTTTAAAAACACTATAATATGTCATGTAGATCAATAAAATTTGTGGGGAACATTATTCCATTCAAATTATATCACTTTTAATATTTTTAAAATCGTTTATTTTATTTTTATGTTAACTAAATTAATATTGTATTAGCGTTGCACAAGCATATAAGGTAATTATATAATTTCTAAAAATTATAAATAAATTTTTATAATTAATATTTTTTATTATAATAAAAATATACATTTAAATTCATTAAATATATATTTTAACTCACATTTATGTCATGAAAACTTATTTAATGTTTTATTTTAACGTTTTTCGACCTTATGTAAGCATTGCACAAGCATTTGGATAATCCACTTGTTATATAATTATAAAATTAGTGAATAAAACTAAAAATAATAAATAATACTTAATATTTAATATAAAAGTATATAATAACTTATATCATCTCAATTATTATTTTTAGGATACCAAATTTGACTTTTCCAGTGTTATGTGGGCTTTGTGTTAGCACTGAAAATGATTTTCATATTTATTAAAGAATAAGTTGTAATCTTTATGTTTTAAATTATTTTTGAATTATATTTATATTATTTTATCATAATTTAGTAGTTTCATGGGTTTCATAAATTTTTTATATTATTTATATGACTTAGAGATATCATAAAAGATACCATATTTCATAAAAACAATATTTTTTTATTATTCACTAACAATTTAACTTCTTCGGGAAACATCAAAAAACCACCATAGGACAAATTTGGATTGATTAATATAAAAAATTAAATTTAATGAAATTAAATTCCTATAATTTATAGAAATTAATTTTAAAATAAGTACGTAAAATGAAACGAAAACCGCTTTTTAGAAAAAAATACAGTTTTTCTTAAAAATTTCTATTTATGTATAAAAATGATTTTATACCAAATTAAATTATAAAATTAATTCCAATGAACCTAATTAAATTATTAATAATATAATTTTACTAATTTTACTTTTAAACCATTTTAAAATAAAATGGAACTCTGCAAATTCTTGAAACAAAAATATAGTTTTCAATAAAAATCAATATTTTTCACTATTCATTAGAAAAATCAATCTTTTCAGAAAAATCATAAAATTTCACCCTAATATAGTTTTGGTATGATTATTTTAAAAATTATATTATTTTTATAAAATATAATTTATATAAATTCCATAAATTAATTATAAAATTTGTTCACAAAAAGCAAAAAAAACATTTTTGAAGAAAACGTATTTTTAAAAATTTAGGTCTTCAGGCCATTCCGTCAGAAGAAAGTGTATTTATGAAGCATTAAATTTCTTTATTGAAAATTGAGTACTTATTTTATAATAATTAATTTATGAATTTGTATTGAGTAATTCCTTTATATATATTTCATAATTTGGTTAATTTTATTCATACCTTTTAATTTAATGGCTAGGTTATAATAGCCATATTTAAATAATAATATTTCATGATTATTTTAAGCTCAGTGTTTCATGTCATATACTCTATAGAACATAGTGTTCTTTTAAAAAAAATTAGGTGTTATAGTATACAACCTTAGGTTTTATGTTATTCCATGACTCATAAGGTATCTTTGAGAAAAATGTCTGATTAAAACTCTATTCATGATATAGAAAGTTGTGGAAACAGCTTCTGTCCAAAAATAGGTAGGAAGACTATATTCATTTAACATAGTTATTTTCATTTCCTAAATAGTCCTATTTCTTCTTTCTAGAATTATATTTTTTTGAGGTGTTCTTGGAGCAGAGAAAGTATTTTTAATACCCAAGTTTGAGCAAATAGAATTAAATTATTGATTCTCAAAATCTCTTCCATGATCACTTATTAATGAAATTATATTGAAATATTTTTCATTTTGAATAATTTTGAAAAAACTTAAAAAAATATAAAAGGCTTAATTTTTAAATTTTAGAAAATAAACCCAAGTAAATCTTGAAAAATCATTAATAAAAATAAAAACATAAGATATTTTGGACAAAATTTATACTCTTGATGGTCCAAACAAATCCATGTGGATGAGTTATAAAGGTTTAGATGTTGTAAAATTGTTAATATATTTAAAATATTACTTATACTACTTTCCAATTTGGTATGCATCACAAAGTCTATTCTGTTCAAATTTAAGACTTGGAAAATCAAACACTAAGTGTTTCTTAGATAATTTAAAAAATATATTACAATGTCCAAGTATTCTATGTCAAATCTAGGATTTATTTATTTTAGTAGTTAAATAATTCACTTTATTTTCACATAAGTAATTAAGATCCAAAGTATAAACATTTTTAGTTCTATGTGATTTAAAATTAAACAGTTTATCTTTAAATACAGAGCAAGTATTGTTAGAAAAATCAACATAAAACCATCATCATAGAGTTGATAAATTCTTATTAGATTGTGCTTCAACCCTTGAATATATAGGACTTTGTTGATAAATATTGACTTTGGATCTCCAAATGATCCAAATCCAATGATATTTCATTTAGAATTATCCCTAAAGGTAACCAAGCCTCCATTTAATTTTGACAATGTATGGAAATTGGAAGAATCTCCTCTCATGTGTCTTAAGAAGCCACTGTCCATATACCATATTACACTTTTATCTCTATGAACTTTTACCTACAAAAACAATCAATAATATCTTATTTTGGTACCCAAATTCCCTTGGGTCTAGTTGTGTCAGTGAGTAATGATTTATGTAACCATGTTTTCTTAATTTTACCAAAATTGAATGAACTAAATTTAGAAATACTTTTAGAAATAAAGGATTTATTTAAACCACTAATCTAGGTATTTTTCAAACAACATTTGTTAGTATAATTTCCTTTAATTCTGAAATAAAAACAAGTAATTATATACATGTCGTGATTCTTAGAACTGGGAATAAAATAATCTCTATATAGCTTAAATTTTTCACCATTTCTACCTATTCCGTATTTTTCTTTTTTGTGAACATTTTTTCCAAGAATATGATTTAAATATTCTCCACCCTTAGTAAGTATACTAGTATAACTTTAAAGGATTATTCTTCAGTATATAACTCTTTAATTCTATCTTCATGCATAGTGAATCTTGAAGAAAATTTTCTAAAAAAATCAATTCTAGGTGTTGTTTTAACATGAAATCATTTTTAATTAGAACTGCATTATGAATATTCTTTAACAATTTATACTTTTTTACCAGATATTTTTATTTCTCCTCAAGTATAGAGCATTAAGCATCTAATTTACTATTTTAACATCTTTCAAAACCAAAAGTAAAAGAATAATAGGATTTTACCTATTCTTCCTTATCCATAGAGTGCATATTTGCTTTCAAATTTGATGGATCCTTCTCTAAATAAAAACTTAAAGAGATGTTGGAGTCTTCAGAAACACTTTATGTATCCTTTATATATTTATTTCCTTTTAACTCATAATAAACTTTCATTTGGTACTTATTTTCTTTCTTTTCTATTTTTCTTTTCTCAATTTTTAGCTGTGGGAAATTAGGTCTAATATTACCCATCTGTTTACATTCATAACATCTAACTTATTTGAGTTTGTTACTATTTTTCTTGAAATCTTTGAAAGTGTTATTGAATCTATTCTTTTTATTATAAAACTTACTGAATCCACTAGTTATATGTGTCACTTACATTCTATAATATGTACAATCTAAATATTTTAAAGATACAATATCCTCCTTATATTTCTTTTAATTTTTTAGAGTATTAACTCTAAGAGCAGTATTTTTCTCTTTTTATCACTCTATGATCTTCTACTTCATCTTTTATTTTAGCTTCAGACATCATTAGAGACCCAATAAAATATTTCATTGTTAATTATTTAATAGATATGTATTTCTAGATAGTAGTAGAGATTCCATTATATTTGAGAGTACAACTCTTATAACCTTTAAAGTATTATCTGGATTTGGAATTGAAGCTCCCAAGGCATCAACTCTATTGACTATTTCAGTCAATATTCCTATCATTTGTGCAATGCTTTCATCACCATACATCCTGAAGGTGTAAAATTTTAATTTTTTGGTATAATGCCTCAATTTTATGACATTTTCATTTCCTTTGTGGGTAACATTAATTCTTTTTCACATCTCAAATACTATATCACATTGAGAGACTCAATTAAATTCATTTGAATCAAGTTCAAAAATGATTGCATTCATTTCTCTTGAATTAACATCATACTCAGATTCCTTAGTAGAATCCCAATTTTATGGTTCTCCAGTGATTTCATAAGGTTTGAAAATATTCATTTAAAACTTGAAACTAATTTTTTTAAAATAGATAATCATACAGACTTTCCAAAAACCTTAATTTTCTTCATTGAAATATGGTGCTCTGATCATTGAAATTCATTTTTTGAGTTCATCCATAGACATATTTCTTTATATAAAACTTTGAATCAAGATTTATAAAGCTTAAAATATTTCTTCAAAGAGAAATCCTTTGATACCAATTGTTAGGTTGGAATAATATGAAGACATGAGAGGTGGTATGAATTGTGTCCTTTTAAAAAACTTAACAGAATCAAACTTAATCCCTCTTTATGATTTGTAGCGATGTTCAATGTTCTTTTCTTTAAACATATTGTGTGGTGAAAAAATAAATAAGAGCTTAGTAATTTTTATAGTGGTTTAAAGCACAAAGATCCCCTAGTCCACTCCACCAATACTCCCTCAGTGAGCTTGATGATTTTTAATAAACAGGTCCTCTTGAGACCTTACAATAAGTTAGTTTATTTTATAGAGAACCTTTGTAACAAACTTTCTTAGGCTACCACCTAAAAAAACACCCAACTCGATTCTCTATAAATCCCAAAGGGAATTTCTGATCCCCATGGGTATGTAACTCGACCTGGGAATCATAAGAATCCCATTGGGAATGATTTCACCAAAATCAGAGATAAATGACAATGGAACAAACAAATACAAGAGCCAAAGATATATAAACATGTCAACAAGTCATGATCAACTATAATGATCTAATCCATTTACTTATACATAAACAACATCCATAAACAATAGATACAACTAATAGTAATATATACAACACTAACTAAAAATAAAACAATTACCAACCAACTCGAACTGAGCCCGAACTACCCCCTACAATCCTTGATTTCTTATCGCCACCCAACTCACCCCACATTGGACACAACAATCAAAACAGAATCCAACTAGAAACTCGAAACCTAAAAGATGTGGTCATGAGCTAAAAAACCTTGTAGTCCACCAAAACCCACTGAAATTATGAAATATGTTTTATAAGTTAATTCATAAATGCTAGTTTGAAAATAAACTATAAATTAAGATTTACATAAATACAACATATGGAAATCAAAAAATTCCATAATCCATTTTCAAAACCATTTTCCCCTTTTCTTTCCCAAAACTACACGCACGCATTTTGAAAAAAAAAATCCAGCAGCCTAATCTATTCCAAAATCACACACAACTGTTCACATTTATCAAAACAACACATTTGTTTTATTTAAATGAAAATGGTCACTTTAAAAATTTTCACTGGCCGAAAACATCTTTAAATCCAAACACCCATTTTCAAATCCACTTTAAAGTACCCATGAAATAGTATTTAATCTCAAAATGGGTTTTCACAAACATATTTGAAAACCCACTTTCCAAATGAAATGACCCACACACTCACACGGGTCAAGCACAACATGTAGGCACCACATATTGCAAGGAATGAAACCAACTATAATAAAGGAATGCTTCCATAACAAGAAAGAAAGGAAAATGATATGAATAAGATATGGATAAAAATTCCATCAATATATACCTTACCAAGAAATAAAATGTGTCATGGGTTCTACCTAAGGATTCCTAACGTACGAAGCATCTAATTGTATAAGGGTATAACCACCTAAACTAGCTACCAATATACGCTAAGTCCATCATGAGCCATCCAATTATCCCACACAAGCCTCATTGCAATGAATAACCCCTACCTAGACCTTGTTTATAATATTAATGGTGGGAAACTAGTGGTTTTTGAACCAACTAGAGGAACAAATTAGATCTTCCACTTAGTACTCGGTTACCCATGACCAATAGAGGAAGTGAGGCATAGGAACAAACAAGTCAAGTCCAATGCACAAGTAATAACCATATCTACCCTCACCCCTAACAACCAATGATGAATATCATCATACATAAAAATACACCATGAAATAAACAATCTAATTCCCACACATGGGGAGCAACCAAGCATCACATGGTGATCAAAACCCCACATAAGAGTTGGACGAGAAAGGGGAAATCAAGGGGTTCCATTCACATCCACCATTTAAAAACCAAAGTGTCAAACAAAACTTTAACACCAAGACACGACTCAGGATTCCAAGACCTTTTCATATTTCATAAAACACCATTTGTAAAATGATGGAAAACATCTACGCATTCAAAACATCTCAAATCCACCCTTAAAATAAGGACCTTTCTCTTTGAAACCCAAAATAAGGCCAAGGTCCATACATTTCCATCAAACCATTTTAAACCAAGGCATCAAGGCATTTTAACAATGGGAAACCACTCACACGTTTCAAATCCCCATTTTAAATACACTAAATAACCCCTTTAAAACCATTTTGAGATTAATACCTCACTTTAAAACCAAATTCCTTTTTAAAACATTTTTTTCAATCATAGAAAACCAAAACTGGGTCAAAACCCATTACATAACATGAAAACCATTAAAAAATTCCACAAATAATTTCACAAGAAGATTAGAATAATAAAACACCTCATTTCAAACATGTAAACATATAATTCACATGAAAACCCATTTATGCCAATCTCAAAACTCAAATAAATGGATTTGAATCACCATGAAGATATCACATATGGTTCCACTTTCAATAAAAAATAATTTAGTAAGCACACTCACACTTTGATTTCCAAAATGAAATAATTCATAGTAATACCTACCTCAAAGAGATGATAATCAAAATTAAATGATTTGAAATGTTTCACCTTCAATAGTGACTATGCCCATGGGGATAGAAATGGTGTTTACAAACCATAGATTACAAAAACCATAATATTAGATCCACTTAGAACCTTAAAAGCGGGAACAAAGGTTCTAGTGTGCATGGTGGAATCAAAAACCAAGATATTAGAGGGGTAAGAGGGGGAAGGTAGAAATAGAGTAAGAACTCACCTCAACCCTCTTGTAAATCTTAAAGGAAGGGGAAAATCTAAGTTGGAGGAGGTTAGAACTCCTCCAAGTGCTCCCAAGGGGTCGACCGATGTATAAGGGAGGGAATAGGGGTGAAACCCCTTAAATTAAATATGGTTAATTTGGGAAATTTTTAAAATTTTAAACACCTGGATAGGCCGCATGGTTTGGTCGCACGGTTTGGAAAACCGTGCACCAACCATGCATTGTCCATTGCCTAGGCCAGACACCCTTTTACATGGTTACTCCTTGGGTTCCACATGGTTTGGAAAAACCATGTGCCACACCCCAGACACACCCAATAACTTGTATAGTATCTGGGGAGCTCTGCATAGTTTGATAAACTATATAGAAGCCATACAAAATCGCTTTTTTGAATTGACAGAGCCACTCGCATGGGCATCGCATGGTTACTCCTAACCATATGGTCTAACCATTATCCTACCAAAAAGTCCTTCAAAACTTTAATTTCTAACCCAAAACCAACTAAAACAAAATTACACTCAAGTAACGATAAAGACACACTAAAAACACCATGACACATGGTCTGTCACAAACTCACCACATTGCCACTTTTGACCCCCATAAAGTCTGGTTGAAATGATATGAGAAGAGAGGAAATGAAAGATCCAAAGAGGACATAACTGAAATAACCCCTCAAAACCAATTATACTTAAATCGAACAATCAAAATCCTCAAAAAAGATCAAACCAATCAACCAAAAAGTTCCCAAACATCTACAATAAAAAAATGAGCACCTTTGATAAAACGTTATACAAAACACAGGAGACCCAACATAATCTCCTACCATTTAGAATTTATCTAACATGGTGGCACCAAAATAACTATAGAAAATGCATCCTTGAACAATAATAATCCACAAGAAAAATTAACTTTTAATCCAAAAGAACTTCCAAAATCAAAGGAAGAAATAACAACCACAAGCAGCCTCAAAATAATGACATGAGCTCTCACCTCGGGTCACAACACACACAGAAAACCTAGGGTTAAAAACTTGATCACCCCCATACAGTTTATCCTAAACATAACATGCCAAACATGAGTTAATATACCAAATTCAAATAGTATATCATGCACCCTAGATATCTAGTCATGCACATGAGTCATATCTCATGCCTATGCAATGAGAACCCCAGGACTCAACAAAAGAACGGTCGCAGCCAAAACTATCGAGGAAGGTCCACCCCAAACAATGAGGCTCACCGGAAGGAACTCATAGCCAACCACAAAATAACTAGGCACTAGAAAGATAGCCTAAAAATAAGTCATACCATAATACAACATTAAATTCATCCATTGAAACATCCAAAAAGGTAATTATCCACAAGATTTCAACAACACAATAGAAGATCCCAAAACCAAAATTACAACCAATGAAGGAAAGTTCCCAAAAAAACAACACCTCCACAAAAGGACTAATCTCAAGACCTCTTCTGAAAACCTTGCTTACAAAACTTATGAAGATGAACCAAACAACCAAAATTGTGGTAGCTTGAGGAAACTTAAGACAAGAGGGATTAACATTCCCTGTATCCCCACACTAGAATCATAAAATATATCACTTATTCCCATGATAAAGAAACTTTTCTCCAATATCCATCTCATATTGCTTCTACTCTTTACTCATCAGGTTATCCTCATGCCCATCATGCTTCCACTACATACTTGATGGGACTAAGGCATCACCTACCATAATCTGTTAAGACTGGTTAACTTAAATTAACATGGACTCACTAAAAAACTACTAAAAATATATCAGGACTAATGAAATTATGGTTGAATAAAGATCTAGGAGAAGACCGACTCTAAAGTAACAAACTTCCTCAGAGTCGTTGCCCACCAGATTCAGAGAAATAACGACTAATTTCAAAAATTGATCAACTTACTCCATAAAAAAGGCTCATGAGATCAAGATCATTCTCTACTTCCATATCCCTAGGGAAGAACCACTAAACAAACACTATCCTAAATAGATCCTAAGACATACCTTCATGCGGCTAAGAAGTTACCATTAAATTCCACCAAGCTCGGATAAAACTAACAAGCAATCTCTTAATGTTTCTCACCCATGAAGCTTCAGGCGTACCAAGAGAAATGGGGATCACCTCAATCTCTTCTAAAAACCTCACTTATCCCACTGGCCCCTAATCACCACTGAGAAAAGGTAGATGCTGATTCAAGAAGTCCAAGATAGGGTCTAAGCACATGAAAGGTTCCATGTATACCACTCCACTTGAAGTTTGGGTAGGCACTATAACTGAAGAAAAAAATTTAACCATTATGGGAGAAAACAAAAAAAAATACATGAACCCATCAATTCATGTCTCAAAACATAAACCAAATGATTCCTCCATAATTCAAGAACTAATCCAAAACCACAATCCCTCAAACAAGGCACAAACATTCACACAAAAATAACTTTTCGTTTTAAACCACCATTTTCACTAAGGTATTTTGAAATAACCCTCCACCAAAGTGTACGCCTAAAAACCAATCCAAACCAAACATTAAAAACCAAAAAACCTTGGTGGAACACACACTACCTAAAAAAGGCATGCCACAAAACCCTTTTCAAAATCCTATTTCATTTTGATAACCAAACATCCAAGGAATGTTCATCAAATCAATTTCCTTCTAAAAACACTCTTCATGAATGAAACAACCATTTTGTAAAAAATTATTTTAAAACCAAGTTTTAAAAAAATAATTTCACATAAATCCTTCCATTTTTTCCAAAACAAAGTTTTAAAAACCAATCACACATAAGGCACTACACAAACAACAACCAAGGTTTATAATAAATAAATCCACAAAAGTAAAAAAACACTCCTCAATCCACCTCCAACAAGTGAGAACCACTTTGGGAGAATCCAGATTTTAGAGGATCCAATATAGATAAATAGGGAAGAAATAGTGTTATGTACACTTTGGCCACACAAGTTGGGCAACCAAGTGCCAATCATTCAACACACTCTACTAAGGAGACAGACTTGACTGCATGATAACCACACAATTTCCCAAGCTGTGTGAGCTAACCGCGACACTCAAGTCCTTATCCCTTTTCACCTCAAAACCAAGGAGTGACCTCTAATATCATATACATTTTAAAATGAGATCAAAACACATTAACCCCCATTATAGGCAACCAAAACAACCTTTAACTCACAATTTGAGACCCAATTTCCCCTAGTAGCTTGAGGATCGGGATAAGCAAGAGCTAGCTAGAATCTCCCCACCCTTACCTCTCATGATCTGACAACCTTATCTCCTTTATACCAAGAAATTCACAAATAAAAAGGGGCCTCTTGTGTATCCCTAAAAACCTCCAACTTTTTCAGGGCACTCTAGAACTGAGGTCCCACTAAGAACCTAAGGATATGATGCCATTTTGTAACGAAACGGACCAAACTACCATCGAATTCGGCACCTGACCCAATTCACCACAAGGCTTAAAGGGTGTTCTTGATCCCCATAGGCTGGTAACTAGTGCCTGAGTATCACAAAAATCCCTTTGAGAATGATTTTTCCTAAATTAGAGATAAATAACAATATAACAAACAAATACATGATCCAAAAATAAATAAACTTGTCAATAGGTCATAATCAACTACAATGATCCAACCCTTTTTCATATACATAAAAAAATCCATAAATAATAGATGTAGCTCGGCATAATAGATACAACGCTAACTAAAAATAAAACACCTAGCAAACAACTCAAGCTGAGCTCGAACCACCTCCCTGCAACCCCCGATTTCTCACCACCACCCAACACACACCATGTCAACCACAATGATCAAAATAGAGTCTAACTAGAAACTCGGAACCTGAAAGATATATTCATGATCTAAAAATCCCATTAGATCACCACAACCCATCGAAACTATGCAATATGTTTCATTAGGCAATTTAACAATGTTAGTTTGAAAATAAACTAGAAAGAAGTCTTTACATACATACAATGTATGGAAATCAAAAAAAATCATAATTTATTTTCAAAAAAAAATCCCCTTTGTTTTCCCAAAATTGCACACACATGTTTTGAAAATAAATCCACCGGCCTAATACATTTAAAAATCACACACACCCATTCACATTTCTCAAAACAACACATTTGTTTTATTTAAATAAAAATGGACACTTTAAAATTTTCACTAGCAAAATCCATCTTTAAATCCAAACACCCATTTTAAAATCCACTTTAAAGAACCCATGCAAGAGTGTTTAAACTCAAAACAAGTTTTCAAAAAATATTTGAAAACTTGATTCCCAAAGGAAATGACCCACACATTCACACAGGTCAAGCACAACATGCATGCACCATATATTATAAGGAATGAAACTAACTATGACAAAGTAATGATTCCATAACATGAAAGTGGTGGAAATGATACAAACAATATCTAGATCAAACTCTCCTCAATCTATACATAACCAAGCAATCAAATGTGTCATGGGTTCTAACTAAGGATTCCTAATGTGCAAAGAATATAATCTTATAAGGGTATAACCACCCAAACTAGCTACCAGTATGCACTAAGTCCATCACAAGTCTTACAATTATCCCCTCATTGTAATGACCAACCCCCACCTAACGCTTGTTCCTAGAACGGATGGTGGGAAACTAGAAGCGTGTGAAATAACTAAAGTAATAAATTAGGTCTTCCACTTAGCACCTAGTAACCCATGACCAATAGAGGAAGTGAGGCATAGAAAAAAATGATCCCAGTATAATGCACAAGGAATAATCATAGCTACTCTCACCCCTAACACCCAATGATGAATAGATCCATACATAAAAAATCACCACATAATAAAAAAGAACATTCCACCATAAGGGGAGCAACCAAGCATCACATAGTGATAAAAACCCCACAAAAGGGGTGGACAAGCAAGGGGAAATCAAGGGGTGGTATTCACATCCATTGTTTAAAAACAAAAGTGTCAAATGGGCCTTTAACAACGAAACATGACTCAAGATTCCAATCCCCTTTCAAATTTCATAAAACACCTTTCTAAAAGCCTTTTTTAAAATTATGGAAAACATCCAGAATTCAAAACATCTCAAAGCCACCCTTAAAATAAGGGTCTTTCTCTTTGAAAAACAAAACAAGTATAAGTTCCATCCATTCCCATGAAACCATTTTTAACCAATCCATCAATTCATTTTAACAAAGGTAAACCACTCACACATTTCAAATTGCCATTTGAAATACACCAAATAACCCCTTTATAAACCATTTTGAGGTCAATGTCTCACTTCAAAACCAAATTCCTTCTTAAAATGTTGTTGTCACTCATAGAAAACCAAAATCAGGTTGAAACCCATTGCATAACATGAAAACCATTTCAAAAATTCACAAGGCATTTCAAAATAATCTTAATATTATAAAACATTCTATTTCAAACATGTAAACATGGAATTCACATGAAAAACATTTATTCCAAGATAAAAACTCAAATAAATGGTTTATAATCACCATAAATATATCACATATAGTCATATTTTCAATAAAAAGGAATTTAGATAGCATAATAAAACTTTTAATTCCCAAATGAAACAATTTCATAGTAACACCTACCTCAAAGAGATGAGAATCAAACTGAAACACTTTGAAACGTGTTTCCTTCAATGGAGACCACATATATGAGGATAGAAATGTTGTCTACAAACCCTATACACCAAAAACACAAACATTAGATCTAAAAGGTACCCTAAAATTGAGAACATAGGTTCTAGTGTTTTTTATGGAATCAAAACCCAAGATAGAAGAGGGAGGAAGATAAATAAGAGAGAAAGAGAATAATAACTCACTTTAAACCTCTTGAAAATCATCAAATGAAGGGAAAAAATTCAAGTTGGAGGAGGTAAGAACTCCTCCAAGAGCTCTCACGGGGTCAGATGACGTATAGGGGAAGGTATTGGGGTGAAACCTCTTAAATTTGAGAGGGGAAATTTGGGAAATTCCCAAAATTTAAATACCTGGACAGACCACACAGTCTGTCCACAAAAATGTCAAATCATGCACCAATCATCCATTGTCCACTACTTAGACCAGGCACCCTTTCACATGGTTACTCCTTGGGTGTCATGCAGTTTAGAAAAATTGTGCTCCTAACCCTAGAAACACCTAAGACCTCTCATGGTTTCGGGGGATCTTCGTATGGTTTGACAAACCATGCAAAATCCATGAAAAACTACTCTATCAAATTAACAGAGTCATCTACACTAGCACTGCATGGTTACTACTAATCATGCAAGCTAACCATTCTCCTACCAAAAGGCCTCCAAAACTTGAATTTTTGGCCCGTAACCAACCAAAACTCAATGGCACTCAAGGAAAGATAAAAACGCACAAAAACAACAACACTGTAACACATGGGATGTCATAACCTCGATAACCACAACTTAATGCGAGAATTTGATACTCCGCCATGACTGAGTACAATCATCCAACACTTCAATAAAAATAGATGAGATGATAATTATTGAAATAGATTTGGCACATAGTTATAGAAGCAACTGACAAATGAAGAGTTCTTCAAAGGTAGATATAATGTCTTCAATGTTCTTTCCTTTAGAAGAAAATTTGATCTTTCTTGTTGACAAAATATTCTAAAAACACACAACAACAATAATAATAACATGTTTAGGAGTAGTAGATCAAACACCCAAAAAACTATAAACATGTATGTCTCTAAAGTGTAGCTCTGAAAATTGTTTCATTAAACTATAGAAAAAATATTGACAATATATATAATATTAGCAACATGAAGAACAAACAATAACAAATAAAAAATGTATGTCTCCAAATTATATCTCTTCATAGAACTAGGGAAATCATCATCTTTCAAAAGATCTAACTCTCTATATTTAACAAGAAGCTTAATTTTATTCAAGTCAAAGATATCTAGAAAATATACTTAATAAATCATGATCTTTAAAACACTCAGTATATTTGAAATTTGAATTTAAGCACCGAGATAAAATCATAACTTCCCTTAAAAATAGGAATGATTTAAACTGTTGAATAAAATCCTTTGAAATCAGTCTTTAAAAATCTTTAATGAGATATTTAATCCAATGAAACTATTATAGAAATATTAGATAATAATCCATGATTCAAATCTCATAGACAATTGATTCAAATGTAGGTTTGTGCTGTGTAGGGACAATTTTTAAAAGTACAATTGATTTCAAAAGATGGGTTGATGAACCATACATTAAGTACGTAAATGTAGCGTTCTTCACATAAGTATAGTTCTCAATCCTTATGTTTAGTCTAAACAAAGGTATCTAAAAGTATTGATCCTTACAAAAGTAGGATTCCTAATTCTAACGTTCACTTAAAATGTAGGGTTATGAACAGTGATTCTAAACTACTACAAAATGCTCAAAATACTTAAGAAAATTAAACTTCATCCAAATTAAAACTAAAGTGCTTCCAGAATAAAATAATTATTCCAATAAATAGTATCTTGAAATCCATTTAAAGAAACTTAATTAGTAACACAAATATGGGTGTTTGTAAGCATAAAAATCAATAAGAAATTACTGAAATTGTCGGATCAACATATTCTCAAAAATCTGTAGTTTAAATATATTTTTATTCATATGAAATATTTGAGAGATAATTCAGGGGATGAAAGAGTGGATAACACATGAGGATATTATTACATATCTACAAGGAGACAGATTTAGATTCAAATTGCTAAAAGGAAGGGTAGATATAGCTAAGATAAAAAGGTACATAGAATGGGTGTGATGGAGATAGCTTTATGGGGAGTTTCTTATAAATACATGGTTGTTGAAAACACTTAAAGGGATCAAATTCCATGGATCTTTTTTGACTACTCTCTGATATGAGGTTGTTGTTGGATTCCTTAGGAGTTTTTTCTTTTTATTTTTAGTTTCTCCCTCTCATGGATAACATGAGAGGGTATTATTATTTTTCCATGTCTATGTAAGGAAATATTATTGATTTAAATAAAGGTGATTTTATTTTATGATTCTTATTATGAGTTTTTTCATCGCTCTATTTTTATACATCTCTATTTCATTCACACAAGCATGACTATTTCCTTTGGATATTAAGAGTGCACTTTTCATACACTGACCAATGCATTGATTTCAACCATGACCATTGGTTTGATTTAACCTATATTTTTAAATATGGTTTTGATTTACCTAATCTCTAAGTGACCTGACATACCATGACCACTAAGAAAATAGAAGCTTAGTGATTAGAGAGCATCTACCTGAACCAAGGTATTCTCTGTGACTTGATTATAATAATGTTACAAGTGTCTATATCTATTTTCTACCCTATTATTTCATGAACTTGGGATTTTATATGGTGATACTCTCATCTCATACTTGGTTCTTCTAGAATAGATAGTTTTCATTCTAAATAGATTGTGGGTCTTATCTATTGAATTCTAAAGTGTTTCTAATCTTTTTGGGTTCAACCCTATGGATTTCATCCTCATACTACCTAGTCTTTTTAGGTTTTGTGTCTCATGTTCTATAAATTATAAACTAGTTTGTAGTCATAGGAAGTAATGACACCCTACGACCCAATCAAAACATTGGTGAAAAATGAAAAAAAACCTGAAAAAAAGTATCGATTTTCATAAAAAATGCATTAATAAAATTAATAGAGAAATGTGAATCACATACTAGGAATATTACATTTGTTTGAGGAAGAAAATTGAAAAAAACAGAGGCAACATTCGTTCGGTGCAAAGGGTTGTGCAGAGGAAGAAGGATAAAGGAATAAGGGGGTGAATTAGGCAAAATTAGATGGCCATTTCTCAGTGTTGTGTGAAAAAGAATTGAGAAAGTATAGTACTTTATATGGTTGAATCTGTCATAGTGATGGAATTAAAATACCCTTTTTTGTTAAAGAATAAGTTCAAAAATGTAAAGTTTCAATTGAATATATCATCATCAATCTTATGATTTTCAACCATTTGATGAAGGGGTTGTCACCCAATACATTTGTTGGACTTGTTAAAAGTGTGAGTATTATTACTGGGTAAACTTACATGCATGTGATGATAATTATGTTTATTAAAATTGATACTTTTAATTCATTAACAATTTTGATTTCAATTACTTTTTTTCAACAAGTACTGTAACATGTGTGTATATATATCCCATTTTAAATGACATAATGAAATTATTAACACCATAATAGACAAAAAGGACCATGTTAGTTGATGATATATGATCACCAAATCATGTTTATATTATTCAGAGTTATGATGAATGTTGTATACATCATTGAATAAATACATGTAATATATCATTAATCATTTTCAAGTAATTCCCTTCTCTTTATTCATTTTTCTCTCTATTTGGGTGTGTCTTGGGACTCTCGATGATGGAGAGAATTTTTTGAGTAATATGAACTAAAGTTAATGGATTTATATTTTTTTGAATCAATTGATTCTAGGTATAAACATGTTAAAGTCTTTGTAGGGTTCTCCCCAAGTTTGGAGAATTTCGAAGTGGTTTTAGAGTTTCTGTTGGAAACTAGCCTTTTTGCAGTTTGTAGAAGAAATACACATCATGTAATGGTATTACATGCCATGTAATGTATGTCAGGTCTAAGTCGTGAGTCTGATACACAGTGAGAGGATTACACATCATGTATTTGGTTTATGTCGTGTATTGGTAAAAGTCAGGTTTTTGTAAAAAGGTGACGTGTTTCTCGAAGTTTTCAACCTTTGTGGATTACACGACGTGTAATGAAATTACATGTCCTGTGAATATCACGAGTTTTGGTCTTTAGGTTACTCCACAACTGATTTCTTATTTCATTGAGATGCATGCTCTTGGATCTCAACCTAGAGACTCTTAGGGGAGATTTTGGAGATATTCTCTCCTTCCGTATCACTTTGTTCGATAATCGATCTTCAGTGTTGTGGTGTTGCATCTCTAAAGGTAATAATTCCTTTGGTTTCTTCATTATCCTTGATCATGGTTTCACTATTGTGTTGCATTATTGGATTTTTTTATTTGTGATGATGTTTCTTATTGATTATTTCTAGATATTTTGTTTGATATTCCTCTGGAGGCTAACTCGTGCATTAGTTGTGGTGTGGTGTGTGAGTTTTCTTGAGGTATGTTGTGATCTTTACTCTTCGCTGAACCTTTTTCTAAATCGAATCAATTCTGAGATGTTTGGATTGATTCCAGGGCTCCATTATTTTCATTGTGTTCTCTTTATTGGTGGATCTCGTTGTTGGCGTGTGCACCCTGAGTTTGTGGTAGGTGGTTTCATCTCGAGCCTATATTGGATGAAATGCATTGCTCTGGTTTTGATAAATTATTTTATAAATGAAAATTCATGATTGATTTATGGATTTTTTTGTGTGTGGAAATGGATTTTTGATAAAAGATGGGTTTCCCCTTATTTTGATAAAATAAAAAGGTATTTTCAAAGAATTGTGAAATGAATTTATGGAATGTTTTCAAAGAATGGTTTTGATGAACTGGTTTGGAAAAATAGAGCACATGGGAAGCCTTGGGTGCTTAGGTGGAAGGTGTAGTAATAAGCCTCATCCACTATCAGGGGGTTCACTCATGGGGTGTTTCTATGCTCTTTGAGCCTGCTGTTATAAGGACTTGGTAGACTTGTTTGAGAGTTCACTTTCTGGGGTGTTCCTATGCTTTCTAGATTTGATGCATATATCTAGAGACATGATGTGTGTGATTGTCTATGTTTAGGTACTAGTGTCCTAGATATCCTGACCTACAGTGATCTTTGGCGTGATGTGACATGTGCTTTTGGCTTGTATAGTTTTAGCTTATACTACCATGTATTTGATATGATATATAAAACATGATTTGTTTGATTTTATATGTCTTCTTTGATATATTTATATGAAATTATTTGAAACTATTTTACCTATCTTTATTTGTAAATTTGAAAAGAAGGAAAAATTAAATTATTTTCCATGCTTTTGATATAAAAACTATTTAACTATTTATCATGTCTTGTTTTCTTTAAAGTTGAGCATGTTCAAATTATTTTACAGATACTTGTTATGGAACACCTAGGTGAGATTTTACTAATCCTTTTAGATCACACCCTACACACCCCTTTGACGGTGTATAGACCATTGTATGTCTTTCGATACAGGGAAAGGAAAGGCACCTTGGTGAGAGACGAGGTTTTATATTAGATGAGTCCGGTTAATTGGTGGTGATATGGTGAGAGTTTTTCCATGATATCATATGGAGTAGTTATTTTCCTGTTTTAGTTGTCCTTTGATGATTAGACTTGTACTTTGGGATTTTCTTACTATTTTGAGTTGTATTGTTTCGTTGTCTTCTTTCAATTATGGAATATGTTTATCTCTTCCATTGTTTCACTATGTTTTGTGTGTGTGTGTCATTTTGTTGCTTTAGGTTGGGAGAAACTATTTTTTCTGATTGTTGTTTGATGCCCAGGTGTAGTTGTCAGCCCGTGGGGATTGAGAACACTCTTCAAGTATGTTATGGATCGGTTCAGGTACCCATTTGAGAGGGTATTTGGGTTGGTTAATTACAATACAAATATGTATAATAATTGATAAATATATTAACCATCATATGTTAATATAATATTAAAGTTAATCAATGATACTTTATTTAATAAATAAATATTAGCAGTGTGAAATGAGTTGTGGGCTCGTGGGTTATGCGGGCTTGGGGCAAGGTGGGTTTAAAAAAACAGTATTATAAATAGTATTGGATAAACATCCCACATAGGTAGCCAGACCGCGCGAGATTACCCACACAGATACAGGCTTTCCCACAGGTTATTTTAAATTAAAAAAACATGCAGTAGTTTGCACCGCTGTTACCGCATAAAAATCCAAGTTATTAAATCAAACCCTAAATCCACCCCCAAGTTATGAATATTGTCGTCACTTCCTCTCCTAAGACTGTCGTTCCCCGCCACCCTCCCTCCCTCCCCTCCCTCGAAACTTATTATCACCCACCTCGACCTCCCCTCTTCATGCAAAAGTCATCATCACCCATCCAGACAAGTAATCACCCACCTCGGCCTCCCCCCTCCAGGTCTGCCATCGCCCGCTTCCACCTCCCCCCACGTCAGACCAACTTCCTCACTCACCCACGTCTCCCCCACACCTTTGGCTTCACTCCCCCTCCACAAATGCAATTTTTTTATATTATTTTTCGTATATTTTTAACACACACATATATATATATCCCCCTACATCGTCACTTACGCCCCGCACGTGATTTTTTTTCTTATATTTTTATCATATATATATATATATATATATATCAATTTATTACATTATTTTTATTATATTAATAATAAAAATGTAATAATAATAATAATAAATAATACGGATTTTCTGTGAGGTTGGTCGCATCCGGTGTGGGGTGGAGAAGGCTTGATAAATCTACCCATTTAACATGCGGGGTTTTACGATCTCAAACCTGTACGGTCCCAATCGAGTGTGGTCTCACCCCACTCCAACCCGCCAATCCCACCAAATTATGATGGATAATATTATCAAATTGATAGAATTTGATATTTATCATAAAAACCATTTTATCGAATCTTGTGCATGTTATCACATCGCATCAACTCCTACGGTTCATTTTGGGAATATTATCGCCTCAGGACTATGTGTGGACCTGAGCGTCTGGTACACAGTGGGATGACCCCCACCTGTAAAAATGAAAACGTGGCACCTGGACCACTTTTTAGGTAAATCAATTTTTAAAAAATAAATTACTTAATTTGAAATAGTTGAACCATAATGTCCTTCCTCACCTATAACGATTTAAAAAAACTATAACTATAAAATGTTTAATTTAAAATTTTATTATAAAATATTAATAAAAATGATAAATATAAAATATTTAATAATAAATATTATTATAAAATATTAACGATAAAGATAAATAAAAATATGATACATTAGTTTATGTTAAGATATTTTTAAATGCTTTAAAATAATTTTATGTAATGTCAAATTTTAATCTAATCTATATATTTAAATTAAATATTTTATATTTAATAACATTTTTTATTAAATAAAAATTTAATAACAATTTTTATTAAATATTAATAATAAATATATTTTTAATATGTTAATAATAAAGATAAAAAAAATATAATACATTGAAATTTGAATGAAAATTTTTAGTGAAAATTTTCACTATGAATATTAAACGAAAATGATTATTGCAATATATGCATTGAAAATTTTGCACTTGAAATTTGAATGGAACTTTTCACTAAAAGTTTCTAGTTGAAATTTACATTAAAATTTTACAGTGTAAATTTTCAATGTAAATTTTTTATAAAAATTTACATTTTTTACTTATGTATTAATATATATAAATTTTAATTTTAAGGGAATATTTGAGCTATAAATTTTCAATGTAAGTCTTCACTAAAAAATTTTAGTATAAGTTTTCACCAGAAATTTCTAGTGTAAGTTTGCACAGTAAATTTCTGGTGAAGGTTTGCACTGGAAATTTCTATAGGAAATTTACAGTTTAGATTTTTAGTGAAAAATTACATTGTTTATATGCTAATATATTTGAACTGAAAAGTTAAACAAACATTTATTTTATAATTTTTATAATAACTTTTTTAGTATAATTATTAATGCAATAAAAGTTTATAGTGGGGATTCACCATTAATTTTTTTAATAAAACTATCAATTCAATACAAAATTTAGTAAAATTTCCTAGGGGAAATTTGAACTAAAAGTTTATAGTGTAAATTTTCAAAACAAATCCTCAATGAAAATTTAAATTTTCTATTAATGTATTAGTATATTTTTATTATAATTTTAAATGGTGTAAATTTGTACTATAAATTTCCTATGAAAATTTTCACTTGATATTTACATTGGAAATTTTGTTTTTTGACAATAAAATTTTCAATACTTTTTTATTTATTGGAAATTTTTATTATAATTTTTTATTCAAGAAAATACATCATATATTTATATTAGGAAATATATGTCATGCAGTAACATGTATTGAAAATTTGATCTGTAAATTCATGTACAAATTTGAACTACAGTTTTCTAGTGGAAATATGTAGTGAAATTTGTCAGTGCAAATTTATGGTGAAAAATTATATTGTTTTTACTACTAGAAATATGAATTTTAAAGACCTAAAAAATTGGTCACTAAAGGCCTTTAGATATGGCCATGTGATCACTTTTGGCGATTGTAGTTGCTCAATCGGTGTTGCTCAACAGTGATCGCCACTAGCGGCCTCTAAAACTCCCCTTTAAAACTGCCTAATTTTTGGTGTCGACAGTGCACTGGGGAATGCAGGGCAAACAGTAAGTAATTAGGAGGGACCCTAAACTTCGACCGCTGACCATGGAATATGTGTGGTGGACAGAGGGAGTGGTTGGGGTGACGTTGGGGGATTGAGGGGTAGCGGTCGAATGTTGGGGGCAACACATTCGGTGGGGGTTGTGGTGGGGGCAACAGGAGGTGATGGGGGGTGGCGATGGGGGTGGCCAGGGGTGGAAGGGTGGTGGAAAGGGTGACAAGGGGCATTGACGACTATTGAAACGATGACATTGGGGAAGAAAATGGTAGGGGCGGGAAAATTCCTACCCATTTACATTTCTGTATTGGCGGTCGCCCGCTTCCTCAATGTAGAAACCCAAATTTCTTATAGTGTTTATATATATATATTAATATATCATGTATGCATATGCTGAAAAATTATATTAAAAATTCTCACTGAAAAAATAAGTTGTGTATTTATAATAGGAAATATATGATGTGTAGGAAATAAACACTATAAATTTAAAATAATATCATTCATAGGAAATTTCCAATGAAAATAAACAATGGAATTTTCCACTGAAATTTTGTATTGTTTTTTCATGTATTAATATATCGTCACTTATAATTTAAGTGAAAATTCAAACTATAAATTTAAGATGAAAATTTTCATTTTAATTTTTTATTGTAAATTTTCAATGCACATTTTCATGTTCATATGTATAAATGTATTGAAAATTTCTGATTTAAATTCACACTAAAAATTTATAAGAAATATCCATTGAAAATTTATAATGAAAGTTTTTAGTACAAATTTATGTGTGTCTGTATGCATTGAAAATTTACAGTGTAAATTTATACTGGAAAATTACAATGTGAATTTAAATTTATACATATACATATATATTTTTTTATATTCATTCAAATATACTCTAGAAACAGTCACTTGAATTTTTTTATGTAAGTTGCACTATAAATTTCCAATATGTATGTACTGGAAATGTACTATGTAATATTATGATGCATATGAATATTAGTGTATGTGTTCATGTGTGAATTTTAGTGGAAATTTCTATAGTTCATGTTGTATAGTAAAGATAAATTGGAAAATTTTCACTCAAAATTTACAGTGGAAATTCCCATTAAAATTTTTCATGGAAAATTATCAATGTAAATTTTCATTGGAAATTCCCAATATAAATTTGTGAATGTATTTATTTATATAGCTATGTTACTATAAATTTTAAGTGGTGGAAATTTTCAATGAAATTTTCCAGTAAAAAATGCATTTTTTTTATTTGTGTATTAATATACTTTCATTGAAATTTTAAGTGAAAATTAGAAAAGGAAATTTCTAGTGTAAATTTACACTGAAAATTTCCAATGGAAATTTTCTCAGGGAAATTTCATGTGGGAATTTACACCGGAAATTTCCAGTGTCAATTTCCACTGGAAATTTCCCCATGAAATTTGTAGTTTAATTATTAATTGACATATTACAAATATATATAATGAATGTGATATATGATAAATATCATAATAAATATTATATATATTTATATAATGATTTTCCATGAATAATAAACAATATATACTAATTATATTATAGTAAAATTTAAAAAAAATATAATACTTTCAATAGTTATATTTATATTATTATGTATATTTATATTATTAATAAATATCAGATAATAAATATATATAATAAATATAATAGTAAATATTGTTATAAATTCACATTAATTGTGTAGATGTCATAAATCATTATTAATGAGGTATATTCATTACCCAACAAGACCCTTCATATGGATAAAACCATTTTTATTCTCACCATTGGATCTGATTCGTAGGAATTATTTTGTCTATTGGATCAAACCTTTTGTACTCTATAAATATGGTGACATGTTAATGTAATTTGTGTGTAGTATTTGTCTAGACATATACTTGTGTTCTTTCTCTTTTCTTTTGTTGTATTGTGATTATAATATTTTTCCTCACTATCATCATCTCGAATAATCGACGTCATTCTACTCTTTGTTTTGCTTTGCCTTCAATCAACCAGTTTCACAACACATTATCATCATGATTGTTCTGCGAAGTAAAAAAGGTTAGTCAAACTGAAATGGATGATATAAATCAATTTTTTGTGAATAATTTTTATGATGGAGATATTTGACTCATCTACGATGTAACGATACACACAATTCTTAAACATGAGAAATATTTTATCACTATTAAAATGGGGAGTGCTTGTGTATGTACATTAATCGTTAGTGCACAATTAATCGAATGCTCTGAAAGAGAAAATATATGTCTACCGGGTGGTACACAAATTATGATAAATAATTCTTTGTTTTCTCCCAAGTATCAATGAAATTCGATAAGTTTTAAAGATATTCATAATAATGGATACCACATCAAGACAATTGATGAAGGAGGTGTTGGATACCTCTATATAATAAGCATTAAAAATGAGAAAAAAATTGATTCAAGAGAAGTTTTTGAGGCTTTCATCCGGATTGTACTTTGTTAATATTTGTATAATAAAATAAAACATGGTAAATAAGAACTTTACCAACCATGATATATTTATTTTATGGTATGACCATCTGAGTCATCCTGGATCAATAATTATGAGAAAAATAATTAAATGTGTGTATGTTCATCCATTGGTAGATAAAAGGGTTCTTACACCCCATGACTTATCATGTGTTTCTTGTTCTCAGGGAAAATTAATCATAAGACCATCACCATCAAAGATCGGGACTGAATCCCCAATGCTCCTAGACTGAATTCATGGTGGTATATATGGACCAATTCATCCACCATGTGGACCATTCAGCTATTTTATGATCATGATTGATGCATCAACTAGATGTCCCTATGTGGGTTTATTGTCCACTCACAACCAAACATTTTCAAAATTACTTGCCCAAATAATAAGGTTAAGGGAACAATTCTCTGATTATTCAATCAATCATATTAAGGTTGATAATGCTGGTGAATATTCATCACATGCTTTTAATAATTATTTCATGTTATTGGTAATAAGTATTGAACATATTATAGATCATGTTCATACCCAAAATGGTCTAATTGAAACATTTATAAAGTGATTATAACTTATCACTAGACCATTACCTGTGAAAACTAAATTGCCCATTTTGGCATGGGGACATGCAATTTTTCATGCAGCAGCACTACTTTAAATAAGGCCATAAAGCTATCATAATTATTCCCCTTTGTAATTATCTTGTGTCCATGAACCAAATATTTCACACTTAAGGATATTTGGTTGTGCCATATATGTGTCTATAGTACCCCTACAATGAACAAAAATAGGACCCCAAAGGAGATTGGGGATATATGTTGGTGTTGAATCTCCCTCGATCATTAAATATCTTGATATTATGATAGGATGTGCAATCACAACAAGATCTGGTAATTGTCATTTTGATGAAAAAATATTTCTAACACTCAAAGGGGAAAATTAATCGACTTCAAGAGAAATATCATGGAATTCAAATTCATTGTTACATCTTGATCCTAATGCAAATATGACTGAACTTAAAGTTCAAAAGATCATTAATTTGTAAAATTTAGCAAATCAATTGCCTAATTCATTTAATGATTCAAAATGGGTTACAAAATCATATATACCTGTTGGGAATGCACCAATAAGGATATATGTCCTGAAAGGACAATATGATGGTATTACCAACAATGCTTCCAATCCATACCTAAAGTGTGGGATTCCACTTAGTTCAAAAGATAAAAATCCCCATCAAATAAAGTGGAAACAACCTATGTTGGTTGAATATATGGATGAACCTGAAGATAATGTAAATGTACTAGAAGTACATGAACATGGTCAATAAGAAATTTGAATAAATTTCACCAACACTAGAAGATGTTGGAATCAAGTGGATATCATTGTTGATAACACATTTTCATACAATGTAGCCCTTGAAATTATGTATAAGTATCAATAACCTAAAACTATTAATGAATATCGTGAAAGGACAAATTTGGATCAATGTAAAGTCATAATCCAATAGGAATTAGGCTCACATGCTAAACATGAGGTTTTTGGGTCAATCATGAAACCACTTGAAGGGACTAAGTCTGTTGGACACAAATAGGTATTTGTGAGAAAAATAAATGAAAATAATGAAGTTGTGAGATATAAAACATTAATATTTGGACAAGGATCTTCACAAAGACTTAGGATTAATTATGATGAAACATACTCTCGTGTAATGGATGTAATAAACTTTCAGTATCTCATGACATTTGTTGTACATTAACCATTTGAATTACTCCTGATGGATGTTGTGATTGCATACCTTTATGGTGATATTGATAATTATGTTTACATAAAAATCCCAGAAGGATTCAAATTTTTAGCAAAATATCATGGATCTTGAGATATCTATTCAATTAAGCTGAATAAATCATTATACAGAGTAAAGCAGTTAGTGCGTATGTGGTATAACCATCTGAGTAAATATTTGATAAATGAAGGTTATAATAATGATCCAATTTGTCTATGTGTTTTCATTAAGAAGATTGGATTTGAATTTATGATCACTCTAGTATACATTGATGATTTAAATATAATTGGGACTAATGATGAACTTTCCAAGGCAGTTGAATACTTGAAGAAATAATTTGAAATGAAAGACTTCGGATAAGGATGGAATTTTTGTTCATTAATCATGATATACTGCTAAATTTCAACAAAGATTTAATATGAATGAATCGCATCCATCAAGTACACCAATTGTTGTATGATCTCTTGATTGAGATAATGATCCTTTTAAACCACGATAGTATGATGAAGAACCCATTGGTCCTAAAGTACCATATCTAAGTGATATTAAAGCACTTATGTACCTTGAAAATAATACAAAACAAGATATATCATTTTCTATAAATTTATTGGAAAGGTACAGTTCTTATCCTACTCTTCAACATTGGAATGGTAGTAAACATGTATTAAGATACCTTCATGGGTCAAAAGATCAGGTGTTACTTTATTCCAAATATTCATAACCAAATTTGGTTGATGTTGATGTTGGATACTTGTCTGATTCACATAAAGAAAGATCTCAAACTGGATATGTGTTTACATATGGAGGAACTGCTATTTATTGGCATTCTACAAAACAAACCATTACTGTGACTTCTTCCAACCATGATGAGTTGATTGATATTCATGAAGAAATTTGAGAATGTGTTTAACTGAGATTAGTGATTAATCATATTAAAAGTAATTGTGGATTATATATGAATAATAATATTACCACCATATTATATAAAGACAATACTACTTGCATAACACAGTTGAAAGGTGGGTATATTAAAGGTGACAAAACAAAGTATATCTCACCAAAATTATTTTTCACTCGTGAACTTTAAAAGAATGGTGAGATTTATGTCCAAAAATCAAGAACTTGTGACAATCTCACAGATTTGTTCACAAAGTCATTTCCAACTTCAACATTTTAGAAAATGATTTATAAAATTGGAATATGAAGACTGAAAATTCTATCGTGATTTTATGAGGGGGGTTGGGAACGCTGTACTCTTTTTCTCTTAATAATTTTTTCCAATTGGGTTTTCTGATAAGGTTTTTAATGAGGCAGCATAGCATGAAATCATATTAATTTGGATTCACTTGTTTTTTCCACAGAGTTTTTTTAAGTGAAGATTTATATTAGATTCCATGGGATTGTGATATCCAAGGGGGATGTTATAATTTCACATTAATTGTTTGTATGTCATAAATCATTATTAATGAGGTCTATTCATTTCCCAACAAGACCCTTCATGTCACGAACCAAATCAGGATTCCATCTAACCCGACACTTGACCCGACCCAAGATAAGGCCCGAAGGGAATTTTTGATCCCCATGGGCTGACAACCAGTACCTGGGTATCAACAATATACTTTGGGAATGATTTCACCCATTTATATAATAATAAAAAACCAAAAAAAATTAAATCAACACATAACCAAATGTGTTACATCAATTTTCAAAATCAATGTTTTACAATTTAAACCAAAATATAAAGTGCAACAATGAAAAGGGAAACACTAAACATCCCAAAAATCATTTGTGCAACATGAGGGACATCTCCCTCAAGCCACCACCACCAACACCTGCAACAAGTGTAACTCTCTAGAAACCGAAACCATCATCACCATGACACATCTTGCCTTTACATGGGTTATACATAACAAAGTCTACATACACTCAAAGGTGTATGTAAGGTGTGATCCAAAGCCTAGTAGGATTCCACCCAAAAGAAAAGATTTCATGTTATAACATTAGAAGATAAATCAACATGAACATTTATATGAAATCACTTGGAAACATTTTCAAAGGAAATTTCAAGTAAACATTTTTAGAAAAACATTCTTTCAAGATAAACCATTTTTCAAAAGAAACCATTCTCAATGCCAAAGTATACAAGGTCCACTGTATACCGATGGTCAGCATCGCATCACACATATAATGTCACAAGAGAGCACCATGGGTAAATCCCTAAGGGTAGTCTAGTACAAGTGAGTCACTAAGAACCTCATACCTCAATGATCAATATCCTCCAACTCAACTACCAAAAGTTTTCCCGTGCATGATCCACTAGGAGGGATAATCCCACAGGCCCAGTAGTCTCCGAATCATAGGCCAATTACAACATGTTCTCATGAAAAATCCACTAATAGGGACCATCCTAAGGGCCTAGCGGTATCCGATCATATCACATGCTTAGTTAGTGTTTCAAGCATAAATCCTAGTAAGTAAATCCAGGCCTTTCCATTTCTGAGTCAACTAGAATCACTCCACTAGAAGAATTTGGGATTTCCACTTCTTAATCACTAGGGTGCTAGTTCTAGTTTTCTCACCTAGATACCCAGGATTCCATTTGTGTTCAAATTCTATTATCACATAACCACTACTTTCACAAACACATGTCATGAAACACATTCACACAAGGAAATCATTTCTTTCATAAACAATTACATGGAAACCACCATTTTTCATAAATAAAACCACTTTCCATTTTACACATACACTAAAACCATTTCAAAACATGTTTTCCATAACTTAAAAAATCCATGAAACTCATTTGGAAACATTACAAGAAAATCACATGATAAATTTAACCATCTCCATAGGCCAAGCCCTTTACAAATCCACACACAAACCAGATTCACTTCACAATGTGTTTCACATCATATACTTAATTCACAAATCACACTTCAAGGTACACAACAAAAACTAAGATTTCAAAATAATCCATTTTCCTTTAGAAAATATACTTTCAAAAAAATTGCACCTCAAGTTCCTTTGAAAACACATTTCGCACCTTTCACATAATCATAAAAACACTTCTAAGAAGCACCACAGTGAAGCACATGCAAGTAATAAACATTTTCCTTTGAAAATCCCATTTCTATCACATATTCATGTCAAACTCTTTCTAAAACATATTTTTCACCACACAATAAATTCATACATTAAGTTTATAGATCCAAACAATCATATCAAAAGAATATAAAAATGTTAGAGCATAAAACCACCTACCTCACACTTGGAAATTTTCAGAAATTGGTACAAAACCACAACCGCACCTCCATAAGACCCTATAAAGGAAAGATTATCTAACAAACATCAATATATTTCACAATATTAGAAGATAAAACCCTAATTTAATTCAAAAATCCACTGGAAAAATAGGAACTCAAAAAAGAGGAAAGAAAACCCCAGAAAGAGGGAAGAAACTAGGGAAGAAATCACTTACTTGATGTTTCCTTGATGAATCTGCACCAAATCCACCAAAAGGAGGGAGTCCAAGGGATCCAAGAGGAGGAGAGGGAGTATATTAAGGATAGAGAGATTGAATGGGGTGAGAAAGGGGGAAATTGGGGTTAAAATATGAGAGGGCACAAAGGTAAATTTACACTTTTTAATGACCTGGACAATTCGTATGGTTTTCCCACACGGTTTTCCAAACCGTGTTCCAACCATGTGCCCCTCACTATCTATGAGGGACATGTTTCACGATTAGGCCTCATGTCTTCAAACTGTGTGTCAATTGTGTGGTTCACCTCTATCCAAAAAAATGCCACGAGCTGCACGGTTCCCTGGGTACAGACGCACGGTTTGACAAACCATGCGCCAACCATGCACCACATGCCGTCAACCTCAAAACCCTCATTTTCACCAAAAACTCCTAGGAAAATTAAAGTATAAACAAGGGATCGAAATTAAACAAAATGAATACCTGAAAAAGAAGACACATATGTGACAATTCTCTCCACTGTGAAAACTTTCCGCCCCCAGAAAGTCATCCCAAAGCCTGGTCCAAAAACAAGAATGGGTACTCCTTTTCAACCCAATACCTCTGCTCCCAAGTCTCATGTTCATCACAAACATGTTGCCAAATAACTCAGACCAACAAAATAAACTTCCCATAAAGCACCTTCTCTTGGGAATCTACAATTTAAACTTACTTCTCAAATACAGATAGATTAGGCTCTAACTCTAACTCCTCTCATTTCAACAAATGGGACGGGTCTGGATTATACTTTTTCAATTGGGAAACATGGAACACATCATGAATCGAAGTTGAATACGAAGGAAAATCCAATTGATATGCCACCTTAATGACTCTCTTGGCAATCTCAAATGACCCAACATAACTTGGCACAAGTTTCCCCTACTTACCCAAACAGTGATGACCCAAGCAAGGTGTCACCTTCGGGAACACCCGATCACCCACAGAAAATTCTAAATCTTGATGCCTCTGATTGATATAAGACTTATAATGAATCTGAGCTATCAACAACTATTTCTTGGTCAAATTTACTTTCTCAGACATTTCTTACACAAGGCTCGGTCCCAACAACGAGGTCTCATCCACCTCATCCCAACACAAAGGGGACTGATACAGCCAACCGTAAAGCGCCTCAAAATGATCCATATGAATTGAAGATTGGTAACTGTTGTTATATGTGAACTCAAACAATCCTAAATGGCTATCCCAAGAACTACTAAAATCCAAAACACATGCTCATAGAATTTCCTCCAAAATCTGATTTTCCCACTCTATCTGACCATCTGTTTGAGGATGGTATGTCGTGCTCAATTTGACTTGCGACCCCATTGCCTTCTAAAGGCCTTCCCAAAAACAAGAGGTGAAACGTGGGTCCCTATCAGAAATAATAGCCAATGACACACCATGGATCCTCAAAACCTCCTTAACATACAACTGGACCAACTCATCCACTTTAGTCAAATCTATGATCGGAAATAAATGAGTTAACTTAGTTAGATGGTCAATAACATCCCAAATAGAATTTTATCCCCACAACATACAAGTTAAGATAATAATGAAGTCCATGGAAATATCATCCCACTTCCAGGTAGGAATAGGTAAAGGTTGAAGCAATCTGGAAGGTCTTTGATGCTCTGTTTTAACATAATGATGCGTATAACACCGCGATACAAAGTTAGTTATATCATGTCTCATGTCTGGCCATTAGAACTGCTAACACACATCATAAAACATCTTAATAGAGCCAGGATGAACAACCCACTGATACTGTTGGCTATCCTACATCACCATATTCCATAAAAGTAAAGGCACCACAAAGAGACCTCTAAAACAAAAAGCTCCCTCAAGAGACAACGATTACTCACAAGGCTCCTCTCCACCATGAAGAAACTACATAGAGCACTGGCACAAATCATCATTCGGTTGATCCTGTCGAATGAATTCTAGGAGGGAAGGAGTCAACTGCACATTATCCAAGAACACTCCTCCAATGTGCTCCTTAGTCTCCAGGTGCATCTGAGAAAATAGACTCATCAAATCTCACTCATCACTAGACTTATTCAATGCTTGTACTGATACTTTTCTACTCAAATCATCTGCCACCAAATTACCTTTGCCTGGGGTATAAACTATATTGAAGTCAAACCCCTAAAAATACTCAACCCAACAGTGTTTTCTCGAGTTCAAATATTTTTGGGAGAATATATATTCTAAGCTCTGATGATCTGAATAAACCACAAACATATCCCAAAAAGATAATCCCACCATGTCTTTAAGGCGTGCATCAACGCAATTAGCTCTAGGTCATGGGTTAGATAGTTCTTTTCATGTGGCTTGAGCTTAAGAGATCCATACTTCACCACATGATCATCCTGCATCAACACACAACCAAGACCCATAACTAAGTCATCTCAATAAACCACATATCCCTTTTCAGGTTCCGGAAAAATTAAAACAGGATCAGTGGTCAACCGTCGCTTAATCTCCTCAAAGGACACTTAGAATTCATAACTCCATTAAAACTTCACCCCTTTCTAGGTGAGCGCTATCATAGATGAATCCAGCTGAGAGAAATCCCAAACGAACCACCTGTAATAACCCGCTAGGCCCAAAAAACTCATGATCTCAAAGACATTCCTCGGGTACTCCCATGACATCACTGCACTGATTTTCTTAGGGTCCACTGAAACCCCTTGCTCTAAGATCACATGACCAAGAAACTCCACCCCTTGATTCATAAGGTGCATTTAGAAAACTTTTCATAGAGACGATGATCCTGAAGAGTGCCCAAAATAATTCTCAAATTTCACTCATGCTCCTCCTCAGATCTACAATAAACTAGGATTTTATCCAAGAATATCATGATGAAGGAGAACACCCTATTCATAAGTTCCATAAAACCCAATGGAGTATTTGTAAACCCAAAGGGCATGACTAAGTAATTGAAGTGGACATACCTATTTTGGAATGGAGTTTTTGGAACATCTGTCTCTCTCACTCTGATGTGGTGATAACCAAAATGAAAATCAATCTTGGAAAACTACCTCGCCCACTTTAACTGGTCAAACATGTCATTAATGTGGGGAAAATGATACATGTTCTTAATCATTACCTTATTGAACTTTTGTTAATCTATGCACAACCAGAGATCCATCAGCCTTCTTTGTAAACAAAACTGGGGTGGCCCAAGGTGAGATACTCGGGTGAATGAATCATTTGGATTCAAAATTGTCCAGTCATACCATTAATTCCCTCAACTCATTGGGAACCATGCAGTACGAGGGAAGAGATATAAGTTGTGCTCCTGACACTAAATCAATAGTGAACTCCACATCCTGCTCTAGAGGCAAACCCAAAAAAACCTCTGTAAAAACCTCTAGGAACTCATCCACCATGGGAGGTAATCCAGCTCCGGGACTATTACTTCCTTAATCCAACATGAGTGATGAGAATTGATACACAAGGTTACCTAACTCCGGAAGTGGAGGTCCATCACGAGATGACTGATGATCCCATTCACTATAACAAACCTGGGTACTACCATTAGGTGCCACAAAACTCACTTGTCACCTATAACAATTGATGTGTGCTTGAAAATGCACCATCCAATTCATACCAAGGATTACATCAAAGGGGTCCATTTCTTAGATCATAAAATCTCATTTCAGCTCAACCTTTAACATAGTGAGTGCACAAGATGAACACTCGAGACCCTCCTATCGCTTCTTACCAAGCGACATTACCAACTCCATCACATATGGCATAAGATCAGTTGGAAGCTTTAACACATCCACAAGATGGGAATAAAGGAAAGAAACAAAGGCACCTGTATCAAACAGAACAATAGCTATAGAGGATGCAATAAGAACGATACATTGAACTATCGTGGGCCCTGCATCCAACCCCACTGGCACTCTATCTACCACATGAAGATGCATTGTCTCAACCTGATCTTGAGAATGACCACTAACCTACGATACTACCCTAAACTGACTCTACCCAAAAGAAGATCCATCTCGAACACCACTTTCACCAAACTAAGATCCCACTGTCTTGGAAGGTTATGTCTAAGCCAATATCCCCTTAGAATCCACAGATCCAACACCACTCTAATATTGGGGAGACACCTTGTAAAGCCGCTGCAAGTGCCCTACAGCTCTGCACAGATGGAAAGGTATGGGTGGTGATGAACACATTGATCACTTGTGTCCCACTTTTCCCCACTGATGGAACACCACTAACCCTGCACCTGAAGCCACAAACAAAGACAACCGAGAAGGATAGTCTAAACCACCACCACCCATATTTTCTTGCTTATCCCACTTCCTTTTCTTTTTAGACAAGTCGCCACTGCCTGTTGCTGACATAACCCCAAAGGAACTAGATTTTACCTTGTGATAAATCTCCACCATGAAAGCACGGTCAACCACCTTGACATATGTTTTCAGCTAAAAAAAGACCTGAGAATAAATTTTTGGCCACAACCCCGTCTCGAACCTCTGATTCTTCATCTGCTTGTTAGAAATGATCTCAGATGCGTACCGAACTAGCTCTACGAAGTAATTGGAATACTCCATCACCATCTGATCTCCTTGGATAAGATTCATGAATTCCCAGGACCTAGAGTAGGCCAAAACCTTGGGAAAATACTACTCATTGAAGGTGATATTGAAATCTCTCCAACCCATCTGCTCGTGATTTCCATCTTGCACCACTAAGTCCCACCACTTCTGACTGGGCCCTTCCAACACAAATGAATCACATTTCAATATGATAGCCTTAGGAGTGTTAATAAATTCAAATATCCTCTCTATATTCTCAAGTCACTCCTCCACTTCTCAAGATTCCCCATTGTCCTGCAATGAGGGAGGATTGCTCTTGAGAAACTCTCGAGCTTTGTACTTTCTAGGACCTGGTTCAGCTTCCCTAACTTGAGCAGGACTATAACTTGCTCCTTGTCCCAAAACTTGGATAGCATGAACCACTACTTCCACTAGCCTCTGATCAATTGGAAAGGGAGATCTCTCTCTAGCCTCTTCCCGCAGCTGCACATGAACTCTACAAGGATGCATTTTTCTACAACAAGTAATAACCATAAGAAAAACCATCAACACATATTCTAAAAATTTCTCAACAATAACAACAACAAAAATCTATAACACTTCAATAAATCAAGTAAAAACCCCTTTTAGCACAATAACAAGTCAAACCACCTTACCCCCACCCAGTTTCCATATACAGACTGCAATCTGTACGTCTTACCTGGAGGAAAAAGTCAAATCACATCCCAACATCCCATGGAGAATTGAGTCCCATCACATGGTGTGCTGGCCAAACACCCTACTCGTGACTAGAATGTCAAGTCCTAACAATCCTAGCTCCAGTCTATCCAAACTCAACCCAGATATCATGACCTAAAAGAGTGTAAACCTCACTCTGATGCCATTTTTAATAGCCTAGTCTATCCCATGATCATGATATTGTCTACTTTGGGCCTAGCCCGCATGATTTTGTTTTTCCTTGGGCTTTGGCCCTCAGGCATCCCATATGAAAAGACCTCATGATGGGAGAGATATCCACACCACCTTATAAAGGGGTGATTCGTTCTCATCCTCCTTCTATGTGGGATTTCCATAATCCTCCCCCTAGAAGGGGCCAACATCCTCGCTGGCACATCGAATAAACACTGGTTATGATACCATTTTGTCACAAACCAAGCTGATATGTCATCTAACTCGACACCCGACCCGACTCGAGACAGGGCCCGAAGGGCATTCCCAATCCCCACGGGCTGACAACTAGTACTTGGGTATCAACAATATACCTTGGGAATGATTTCACCCATTTATATAATAATAAACAACCCACAAAAGTAAATAAACACATAACCAAACATGGTACAACAATTTTCAGAATCAATGTTTTACAATTTAAACCAAAATACAAAGTGAAACAATGGAAAGGGAACCACTAAACATCCCAAAAATCCTTTGTGCAACATGAGAGACATCTCACTCAAGCCACCACCACCAACACCTTCAACAAGTGGAACTCTTTAGAAATCGGAACCACCATCACCGCGAAACATCTTGCCTTTACTTGTGTCATGCATAACAAAGTCTACATACACTCGAAGGTGTATGTAGGGTTTGATCCAAAGCCCAATAGGATGCCACCCAAAAGAAAAGATTTCATACTACAACATTAGATGATAAATCAACATGCACATTCATATGAAAGCACTTAGAAACATTTTCAAAGGACATTTCAAGTAAACATTTTTAGAAAAACATTCTTTCAAGATAAACCATTTTTCAAAAGAAACTAGTCTCGATGCCAAACACTACTGGAAATTTGGGCTATAGCCACGGTTCTAAACCGTGGATATAGGCCCCAAAACCATGGCTATAGGTTATAGCCACGGTTTCATGAACCGTGGCTGGTATTGGTGTGGCTATAGGTCTGACCCTATAGCCACGGTTCCAAACCGTGGCTATAGGGTCAGCCCGATAGATGCCAGTAAAATCCACGGTCACCGTGGCTAAAACCCTATAGCCACGGTTCCGAACCGTGTCTATATGGCTTTCCACTGCATAAAAAAAAATCCAGCACGGTTCACCGTGCTGGCTGTTGGGAGGACTGCCCCAGCACCCCCACCCCCTACTCCTGCACACCTCTCTGCCCCCTCCCCTACCCTCCCACCCGCACACCCCCCTCCCCCTGCCCCCCACCTGCACACCCCCCTGCCCCCTCTCCCTGCCCCCTGCCCCCCACCTGCACACCCCTCCCCCTGCCCCAGCACACCCCCTAGTACATCTATAAAAAACCATTTAGATGAGGTTAATAAATTCATGTTAGATTTAGACAATATTAATGTTTATGTAGATGATGAGGATCCAGAAATGATCATATTAATCACTCTTGAAAATAGATATAGAACACTTGTTACGACCATGATGTATGGTTGAGTCTATTTAACATTAGAAGATATCAAATCAGCCCATCTGTCTAAGGAATTGCATTCTAGAACAAAAATAAAAGGTGAGGATAAGAGTTTTTCACAAGGGGGAGACCTTAAACTAAAAGTAAGAAAAAACAATTCAGTAGGGACAAAAATAAGATTAATAAATAACCCAAATCTAGGACAAGCTCTATGGATAGAAAAGTAATATGTTTTCACTATGGTAAACCTGGGCACATTAAGCCCGAGCGTAGGAAACTCATGCGTGATTTGGAATCCAAACAACCCACTAAACTGTATTTTCTAGTTGATTCAGGCTATGAAATTTGTTTAAATCTTGAATGTGTCCATTTATACACTCAATCAAGAGTGGGTCCTAGACTCTAGTTGTTCTTTTCATATTTTCCAACAGAGAGAGTCATTTTTAGAGCTGGGCAAAAAGAGATAAGTAGATGTATTCTTAGGAAAAAATAATAGGTGCAAGGTTGAGGGAATATGATCCATTATTATAGAGTTATATAATCAATCCATCATCACCTTACTTAATGTATGGTGGGTCTCCATCCTTTAATGAAACGTAATATCCTTAGCGGTCCCCACTCCCCTTGTAGCCCCCCTCCCCCCTGCAGCCCCCCACCCCCTGTAAAGCCCCCCGGGACAGCCCCCCCCCCCA
The DNA here is from genome assembly GCA_963277665.1 of Viscum album. Taxonomy (NCBI): domain Eukaryota; kingdom Viridiplantae; phylum Streptophyta; class Magnoliopsida; order Santalales; family Viscaceae; genus Viscum; species Viscum album. The sequence goes on along the minus strand of OY728151.1, from coordinate 1,255,716,100 downwards.
CTCCCCTTGCAGTAGACAACCCTCCCTGCAAATCCCCCCTGGACAGCCCCCTCCCCCTTGTAAAGCCCTTCCTGGACACCCCCCCCCCCTTCCTGGACAGCCCCCCCTCCCCCAAAAAAAATAGCCCCCACCCTCTCCCCTGCACAGCCCACCCCCCCTGCAGCCCCCTCCCCCCTGCAAAGCCTCCCCTGTTAGGTTGAGAGGGAACTGAATGTTTGTTGTTGGGATTTGGGTGAGGGTTCTGGTTGTTGGACTTGAGGGTTTTATTGAGGTGATGTTGGATGGGGTTGGGATACTCTTGTTAGTGTAGGGTTTGGATGTGTGTACATGGAGTGTCTTGGATCTGGTGAATTCTGATGTTGTGCCTTCCATTTTTATGTCTTTGGTTTCTAGACTCGTGAGGTCGTTGGCTATTGTTTCATGTGGTTGGAGTTGGTTGCGGGTGGATTTGTGGTACTTGTAGATGTGGTTTCATGTGTTGTGGGGCTCTCTTCTTATCAGGCCTTCATCCAGTTATAGGTAGCCTTGATTTTGTGGTGTTGGGGTCTCTGGATGGAGCTACTGGTGCTGCTAGCAATGGGTCTTCTGCAGGGTAGATGGGATGTGTTGGCGGTGCAGCTGTTGTGATGCTTGGGTTGGTTGCTGGCTTCTGTTGTTACTGGTTGTCTTTCCTTCCACTGGTTTCTCATCGAGGCGTGGAGCATGCTAGTTTTGGAGTAACTTGAAGTGGATTTGATGTTTTTTTGTGGGTTTTTGTGTTTTGTTTTTCTGGTGTTGGTCTCAGATATCTTTGGTTGGATTCTCATTATAGGTTGTGTCTGGTTCATCTTAGTGTGGCCGACCCATATAGGTGTGTTCTTCTAGTTTGGCAGGGGCTATTGCGGATGAATGCTTCCTCCTTGGTTGTTGTTTTCTTCTTGCAGGTCTTATGGCTGACCTTGTGCTGGACGCAGGCTCGGTTGGAGTGGGATTCCCTTGAATGGTATTTGGTTTAGGCAGCTTGTTGTGAGGCTTGGTCTTTTTTCATGGTTGTTCATTGGGTAGGCTATAGTATTTTGCAATGTTTCTTGTCTGGATATTTTTTTGATGGTTTCTGAGTTGATGGTTTGGATGGGTTTCTCAGTGCAGGTGGTTTCTTGATGGGGCATGTGGATGGTGTGTGTCTCTTGGTTAGTGAGGTTGCATGTTGTCTTTTTTAGAGTAGGTTTCTAGGAGAATTTGGGTTGTGGCTTGCTTCTAGTGTGCTCTTGGATTGGTGGGGTGAAGGGAATAGCGTGCCTACTCTCCTAGGTTTTCTATAGGTTCTTAGGGATTCCTTGGTCATTGATTGGTGGTCGTGCTAGGGCTGGTGTGGGATAAGGTTTCCAGTGGTGCTTGGGTGTTGATGGATGGAGGAGTGGAGTTGGCTGGTTTGAGGTGTAGATTAGGACGGTTTGGGAGTAGTTTGGTTAGAAGTCTATTGGGTGGGCATCAGCTGGTTTGCAGGTTGCTTTGCATGGGGCTGGTCTTTGTTGGGTTCGGTGGTCAGGTGTCATGGGTGTGCTAGAGTTGTTCTTTTTTGTCACATGGTGAAAGTTTTTGTCGGTTATTTTTTTGTTTGGTGCGGTGCAGGCTCATATGGACTGGTGTGTGGGAGTGGTTTCTTATAGGTGGTTAGGGGCTGGTCATTGATTGGGGGGGATTCCAGTTTCTTTTCTTGTTGCTACTTTATTGGGATTCGAGTGGAGCTTTCTTGGGTGGTGTTTCATGAGTGAGTGTGTGCGTCTGTGTGTGTGAGAGTGAGTGGATTGGGTAGTGTCAGTGGTTGGTGGTGTGTTAGAGTGTGCGTTTATCGGTTTGGTTGATATAGATTCTGAGTTTGGCTTACAGTTTGGTTGGCTTGTTCCTTTTGGGAATCTTCTTTTCACTTGTAGGTCTTTCTTGCTGGGTTCATGGGTTTCTATGTTTCTATGTTTCTACTTTCTATGATTTCATAGGTGATGTCTCTACAGTGCTCGAGTGCCACTGGATGGGAGGGGGATCCACCCTGTCTCCTGTTAGTTTTGTGTGTGCCCATCTCCTACTAGATGCGATTAATGGTGATGCTAGTTGCCTCTCTTGGAGTATGGAAGGGCTTGGGGTGGCTCTTAGATGTTCTCTTATTCCCTAGTTTTTGTTACCGGTGCTTGCAGTCTATGACTTCTTGGTTATTTCTTCATGATGTCATGGTTTTGTTACTGTTTTTTTTTTACTGCATTCGTGGATGTTGCTTTGCCAGTTTGGAAGCGAACCTCACCATCCGGTTTCTGTTTGGTTGGACATCGTAGGGTCTCGTGTTTGCTTATTTTCTTGGTTTCTTGGTGTTTAATGGGCACTTTTCTTGGTTCTCATGTCTTGATATGATTGAGCTATGAATTTGGGTTCTTGGGTCAACTGTCGTTTCACCTTTGAGTGATCTGTTGCAATTCATCTTTTCATTGATATTTATAGTACTATTTTTGCCTTGCAAAAAAAAACAAAAAAAACTTAAAACTTCTAAAAACCCTAAAAAAAATCTAAAACCATAAAACACCTTAAAAATGAAGGTGTAAGGGGGCTGGTGTGGGCTGGATGTGGCTGGAGCAGGGCCAAATCACGGCGTGACTACGGCGTGTTGGAGTTTTACCAATGGGGGGACGGTCATGGTAAGTTGATATAAAAAGATTAGATAGAGGGAAGAGATAGAGATTAGAGGTAGGCGCTGATGAGGACAATAAGTTATGGGAATATTGTTAGATGAGCCATGTACCAAACGTAACTAAGGGATTTCAGCTTTAACACATGTATTTAGGGGCCCCAATGATCCAATGAAAACACATTCATGTATAATTGGACAACTAAGTGAAGTGATACTAGTTGCAGAGTATAAATATGAGAGAGGATACATAATCATTATTCAATTCATACGCATTTTAAAATGGGTAGGCCATGAGATTAGGTGTAACTGTAAAATTATAATAATAATAATAATAATAATAAACCATGAATATTCTAAATTATAGGTTTATGAGTCTATATTCCTTTAATATTTTTTAGTTATATACCCATTATGATATCAAAATTAGCATCATGGTGTAGATGATATGTTTTTTGAGTCATAATACCAGCATAGAGTTGATTCAAATGATGGTTAGAATTAGAAGACAATGTTAAAAAAAATAACACCAGAGTACCAATGTATGGGTGCTTGATTTTATATGCATTGAAAAATAAATTTTCAGAGGAGGTTAACATATCATTCAGTTTCACTTCTGATAAAAAGGGGAACTAGGATTCATTTGTGGTGAAAAATTTGTTTGGAAAAGATTGGCAATGGCTGTTCTTGTTCTTTAGATATTGTGCGGATTGGATTGTTTCGTTGTAGAAATATTGGGATAGTTTGGTGAAAATTTTATTTCTTCAACCGTGATGGCAGGTAGTTTCTAAAAGTTTATTACCCTTCAATTGTTAAGCATCAGTAAGGGAGAGTTTTAGATATATTTCATGACCCAACATCAAAATTACTCAAATCTATACTCTTTATGAGGAGGCTCTGGAGGGTAATTTACAGGGTGTATTTTTTTCAGATCGAGGAACATGTCACACTATTTATGTTTCTACTGTATGTCGATCAGATAGAAACAACATAGGTCATGGGAGGTCATAATCTATGACTAGATTATCGTGAGTTTGTACTCATCATGATTTTCTACATTAAAGATCTACTGTCATTAGTTCCCAGCTGTTTGGAAAAAATTGTAGTCAATCATTCTGGAGTATGTCTCATCCATTGCTATCTATTTAATCTAGTGGGGTTTTTCCATTGGATCATACTAAAGAAATTTTTATCTTTTCTTGTATAGTATATATTCATCAATAGTTAACATTTACAAATATTTTTTATTATGGAGTTTGTGGTCAGTTTTATGCTCTAAGATCCACTATTTTAGGTGATTCAGTTGATGTAGTAGAATCATGATGTCTTTCTATTGTATTTGTTGTGTCACCTACTTAATGTGACATTTTTTATAAATATACTACTAGTTGAATTAATGAACTCTATGACTTCATATTACATTATTCCTTTTAATTTGATGTAAATTCAGGTATAAATTGATGGTCTATTGAAGTGTGATTTTGTTCTTCCAAGTGTGTCCCCTTGGAAAGCATCAGTTCAATTTATAATAGTGTAAATGATGTATGTGTTTGTCTATAAATTATCCTCACCTGAATCATGGGATTCTAAATAATCACTTCCCTCTATTATAGATTGATGAATTATTTAATTAACTTGTCCACAGTTGCACCCATCCACCCTCCCCCCGCCCCCGCCCCCCTCCAACCTGCCCCCCTGCCCCCCTACAACCTGCCCCCCTGCCCCCTGCCCCCTACCCCACTCCAACCTGCCCCTGTGCCCCCCTGCACCCCTCCACCCTGCACCCTGCCCCCCCGCCCCCTGCCCCCCTCCACCCTCCCCCTACCCCACTCCAACCTGCCCCCGTGCCCCCCTGCACCCCTCCACCCTGCACCCTGCCCCCTGCCCCCTGCCCCCCTCCACCCTGCCCCCTGCCCCCCCCACCCTGCCCCCCTGCCCCCCCCCACCCCTCCACCCTTGAATGTATTATTATGTCAAGGACCCTTGGTATCCAGTGACTCACTAGCTAGAGAAGCATAAAACACATGTTCCCCATCAAGATGAGTGCTATATTAAGCCTTGAATATACCTTTGGACCGAGACTCTAGCAGTTCACTATCGAATTGCCTCTGTTTCCTAGACAATGTGTTGTTTAACTTTGAACTGTTTTTCAGCAGAGAACCAAATAAACTCTAACGGCACTATGGAATTGCCTCTGTTTCCTAGACAATGTGTTGTTTAAATATCACATCCCATGTGACATAGTCATACAACATGGGACTCATCTTAAAAGTCTAACGGCACTTAAAGAGTGTCTTGGTTCAAACAACCGTTTTAATAAAAAGAGGGAAACCCCCTACAGGGATATAAAAAGGGTCAAGTATGATGTGTCACTCAAACTTCATAAAGTTCTCCTCTATTTTCAAAACACCTCATGAATTTCATCACAAGACCAACAAATTTCCTAAAATCCAATTTTGTTTTAAATCATTTCCCAAATTATATAATGCAGCACCCTCCCCCCTGCACAGAACCTCGGACAGCCCCCTGTGCACCCCCGGACAGCCCCCCTGCACCCCCAAACACCCCCCCGTGCACCCCCGGACAACCCCCACGTGCACCCCCGGGCAGACCCCATTGTATGAAACTTCATAGGGGTATCTATCGATTCCCTAATTATTCATTTGTTCAATTGATATTTCATTTTTATGAGATTTATTTTCCCACAACACTCCCCATCACCCCCTTCACACTCCCCTCATACTCTTTGAATCTCTGTCAAATTGTGGCCAATGAGTGGGCTCAGAAAGGCTAAGTGAAATTGAACTAAACATGTAAATCCAAAAGGCATGGGTGGTGCAATGGTAATATTTCGGCATGACTCATCCGTACGTCGGATGTCCACGCCGAAGGAAAAGAAAACAAAAACAAAACAAAAACAACATAGTATAAAGACAAAAAAAATGAAACACACAAATTAATCTCTCCACTACCCCGATCTCCCTCCCCTGTAAAGAAAACCGCGTAGCCGCCTCCAGTGCCCTTCTGGCCCCCTTCGCAGAATATAACTACCCTCCATCCATAGAAAGGAGTAAAAGCCTAAGTGGCCAATGCGATAAAGAAAATAAAATAAGAATTAAACAACAACATACCTGTTTCCAGTGAATAATTATATCTCTAGTTTATTGCATTTTGCTATAGAAACTTAATGCTCTTGTGGTAACCCACTTTGATTGCTGCGAGTCAGGATAAAGATTGACAACAATTAATACCTTTCAAAGTAAAACCACATGTAATTGGCCAGAGACTAATGACTATCACTGAGTAGACATATTAAATATATGGGAGAACTTAAACTAATGAACCTATATATTTGCACACATATTTCCAAGCACAGTAGAGTAATTTGGAAGAGTAAAAAACTGAAATGTTTAAATGCATGCAAAACCTATAACATCCCACAACAAAGTATAAAGCACTTAATCAATGTAAAGAGGAAAAAATATAGGCCCAATAACTAGTAGATAGGTCTAATCTAACCAAAATAGATAATACAGTCTAATCATGAGGCCTCCATTCTAAAAACAGTTTAAACACCACATACACCAAGCACCAATACACACCATCTACACTATGTCTTCCTAAATCTCCATAAAAAACAACCATTTTCATAATACATTATATGTTCAAAATGAACCCATGTAAGGGTGGGTATAAATATAACCAGTAGCACACCCCAAAATCAAGAATTAAAGCACCAATAAGTAGTTATATTGAAACAAAATAATAGAGGGTAAAGAATGGTGGATGGGGATGAAGACAGGGGATTACCACTTGTTGTGGGGGAGAAACGTCAGGAATGGAGGAGGAGGGGAGGCAGCTCGGATCAGCTTTGCTGGAGGAGGGTCGGGGTGAGGAAGGTCGCGGCGAGGAGGGGTCAAGGATTTTCAGGGTTGTTGGGGGTGTCGACCTCGGCGTCAGAAGAGAGGCGTCAGGGAGGAGGGTCGCAGCGAGGAGGAGGGTCGCGGCGAGGAGGCTTCGGGGAGGAGGGTCGCGATGAGGAGGCATCGGAAGAGTGGCGTCAACGAGGAGGGTCGCGGCGAGGAGGCGTCGGGGAGGAGGGTAGACGATGAGGAGGGCGCGGCGAGGAGGCGTCGGGGAGGAGGGTCGCGGCGAGGAGGAGGGCGCGGCGAGGAGGAGATCGCAGGGGAGAGAAATGGCGAGGGCAGGAGGGTCGAGGAGGAGCCCGCCGGATTTTGGGGGAAAAAGGGCACGACTGATTTTAGGCACAATTTTTTAATTAAAACGTGCGCCCCTCACTGCTCACGAGGGACATGTTGCACGGTTAGGCCATACAACTTCAAACCGTGCACCAACTGTGCGGTTCATCTCTGTTCAAAAAAACACCACAAACCACACGGTTAACTGGGTAAGGATGCACGGTTTGACAAACCGTGCGCCTCATGGTGTCAACCCCAAAACCCTCATTTTTCACTAAAAACTCCCAATAAAATTCAAGGATAAACAATGGATCAAAATTAAACCGAATGAATACCTAAAAAAGAAGACACAAATTTCACACTTCATATGACTAAAACCATTTGCATTGTCACCGTTGGATCTGATTCATATGAATCAATTTTGTCATTTGTATCAAATATTTTGTACTCTATAAATACAGTGACATAATGGAATTTGTGTGCGGGATTTGTCTGACCATACACTAGTATTCTTTCTATTTTCTTTTGTTATTAGTGGCCTTCGCCCTCAATCAACCAGCTTTACAACAAATATATGTTTATTTGTTTTAAATATATATAGTAAACCGCGAATTCCGACCCCGTGTAACGGCGAATTCTGTGTACTCGCCCAACAAAGCAAGGGAAGGAGTCATCTGGGCACAGAAGACACCACTCTCTTTCCGTGGTTTCCCCGCCTATTATTCCAGGCAGTAATGGCTGCTCTGTGTAGCAACACTGCTTATTCGTGCATTCCCATCACAGACAGCCGTTCACACTCATTCTCCCCCAGAAATCGTGTCAGTTTCTACTCAACCTGCAGGTCCTTGCGTACATCCCCACTTCCTCTAACCGTACGCTCCTATGTGTAAATCCTGCTTTCGTGCAGATTTTCCGGGGCCGTTGCTGCGAAAATTTCTGAAGAGAAAACGGAGGGATCGTCTTCTTTTGCTAGAGGCGTCTTCAAGCTGACTTACCTGGAGGTGTATTCCACACACACACACAAACGCAAGCATGTTTTTGTGTTCAATTGCACGGTTTTCTACTGCTGTGTAGCTGTTGATTTTTTTTTTTGGTTTCAGGGTAACAGCTGGCTGTGGGACGTGGGTGGATTGAAATTTTTGGTTGATCCAGTCTTGGTGGGCAACTTGGATTTCGGCTTTCCCTGGCTTTTTGATGGTGCCAGAAAGGTTTTGAAAGGTTTTCAGGTAGTTCTGTTTTCCACTTGATTACTGACCCAATTTTTAGGCGAATGGCAAGTTATTTGCTGATTATATTTTCATTTGAATGCTTTTGTGCAGCTGAGTAGCCTTTCTGATGTTGATTGGTTGCTGATTACCCAGAGCCTCGATGACCACTGCCATTTGAACACTTTAAAGGTTCTCTCTAAAATGTTCAAGAATCTTAAAGTCATAGCTCCTCCTAATGCTAAATCAAAGCTGGCTTCTCTTTTCCGCAGTGTGAGCAGTCTGCACTTACTCATCTCAACTTTTTGACGAAGAAATTTGCTTACATTATATATAACTGTATTTACATGGCGCATCATGAACACCTGCAAATATTTCTTTCTTTATTCTCTTGTCTACACCCTGGAAAACCTGCCTTGGGAATCAATTTCTTACTCAATTCTTGTTGAAGCTTTTATATTCTGTTCAACTTTAACATATATATGTGAGTTTTTACTTTAGGAGTCAGGCTGGTTTAGAATTTATTTTCTTATGAAACTTTTTACTAATAAAATATCATCTCATATGATCACCACTCAAATTAAAGGCCGTTATTGACATGGAGCGAGGGGGAATTGACCAACTCAGCATTCTGAATGAGAATATATGAAATTAGAAACTTACAGAAAAAAATATAATCTAAATCCAGTACAGTCACAAACATATTATATTGTTGATATACATTCTACAACATTATCATTATCAATAACGGATAAACAGTCACACTATTGTAAAATGTAGGGGTCGTTTGATTTATAGTCTCAAAAACATTTTTTTTTGTTTTTAAAAACAGGGAAAAAAATCCATTTTGTGATTCATATTTTATCTTTTTTTTTTTGATTTTGAATATTTATTTTTTTCTCTTTGAAACAAAAATAACCTATGCTTGTTTTTGTGTTTTGTATTTTTTTTATTTCCAAAATAAGCTAGGAGAATTTGTTGGTGTCCTCATGAGGAGTGTAAAGCCAGTATGGGCTGAATAACCTGGACCCGACCCGGTGACCCTAGTTTTGGAGACTACTCCTTTAAAAAACATTAAAATTTTACATTAATTTTGAAATTATTATATTATACAATGTAATAAAATTTATTAAAAAAATATTTGACAGGAGAAAGGCCAGGTTGGGTCAGGTTTGGGCAAACAATTTTTTTCTACTTTTTTCAAAAATATAATTTACGAAAATTGATTTATAAAGTACGTTCTGAAAATAAATATCCAAAATTACAATTAAACAGGCCCATAATATCCATGAAACAAACCCCAATTTTAATTTTTACCTACAAAAAACACTAAATTAAGCCAACACTAAAAAGTCAACAGGCCCAAGGAATTCACTTTAACCTCAATGACATTGAGGTAAGACATAGTCTATGTCATCGTGGATGCAGTGCATCTGTAGACGCTGCTAGGTCTCCTTTAGGTTGCACCAAGTAGTGACTGACCGTTAATGGCATCTATTGACTTGTAGCATCCAAAATATATAACTCGCCTTACCCTTTGATGCAATTTTTCATTGCCAAAAGAATGATCAAGCATAACTGGTAATTTCTTAGTCGCGGTTCATTGTCCTTGGTGTCATTAAGAACTCCCAAATTATTGGCAATGTATGTAATCATGTCGCCAATTGGAATCTTCCCTTCATCAATGTTTGCAATGCCATGTTTTGGTGTTCACTCGAACACCTTGAAACTTGCATGATGGGAGAGAAGGTCCCTTCCGGTTTACCATTTTTGTGCGGTCAAATCTGGACAACAACGTGTGAGTGATAAATTAGAGAATATAATGCAGGTCCAGTGTCATCAAATAAATTGCCTTGAAATCGTAGCATGAGAGCCTAATAGACAAGAGCGAACATGCCCAACGCAATCAAAGTTAATAGGGGTTATGCATGTTCAAATTTTCATAGCCAAGCATGGCATTGAGTTGAGATAATGTGATATTGTACCCGTGTCTTAGTAGGTGGAAAGTGATTTGACCATCACTCCCTTCATTATAAGCATTTTGTGAGCTTAATAACTCTCCAGTCAAGTCCCCTATATCTAGGAGGCTTGATTTTGAGGAATCTATCCCATCCTACATTAGCATTCAAATGTTCCGCCCCTTGTAAAGCAGCTCATCCATGTATCCACAATGTAACTATAGTTATTTACGGCGCATGACGCACAACTGCGACAAGGGCCCCCGACGCAAAAGCGCAGGGCGCGACGCAATATCAACTTGCGGCGCACAAAAGAGGTGTATACATATATCAACAATAACAAATAATAAATTATTCAATATATATATATATATATGTTGAACCCCAATTTAGTGTAATGGGTATTTTCGAGTCCCACATCGGAATATCCCGCCTTGTAATTATTTTTATTCATTTATAAAAGAACATCTCCACCTCACATTGAGGTAAGGGGAATTCGCCACCTACATGGTATCAGAGGGAATATCCCATTAATTTTTTTTATCCCCTCTTTCGGGTCTGCCCTACGCGGCCACCCCCCCTGCCACGGCTCTGCCCTACGCGGCCCTCCAGCGCCTCCTCCGCTGCGCCTCCCTCCCACATAACTCCGGTGTATTTTCCTCGGATATTCTTGCACTCAGCGTGGATACCGATGCTTCTCTCCAGACTTACGGCACTATATCATCTCTGCCGATGTGCCGTTTATTGAGAGCTCTCCTTTCACTTCGCCCTCTCCTCATCCAGACACTACCATCGATGAGTGTCTTCCTCTCATCATTCACCCTCCTTTGTTGTCTCCCTCTCCTGGTCATTGCTTTGGGACGGTCTACTCCCGTCGCCCATCGACTGTATCCCCGTCCAGGCCGAGGACACCATCGTTCCCACTTCATCCGATGTTCCTGTCACAACACCAGATGACTTGTCCATTGCACTCCGAAAAGGTACTTGCTCTTGTCAGACTACTCCTCTTTTTACATCTTCATACAGCGGTTTGTTAGCATTGAAGACGATATCTATCCCCCGCACGGTTGGCGAGGCCAAATCACACCTGGGGTGGTTACAGGCTATGCAAGATGAACTGCAGGCTCTGGATGACAACCATACATGGGATCTGGTCCCCCTCCCTGCAGGCAAACAGGCAGTCGGCTGCAAATGGATCTATAAGATCCGTCTTAATGCCGATGACACTCTTCATCGCCTCAAAACCCGTTTTGTGGCGAAGGGATTTGCTCAGACATATGACATCGACTACTTTGAGACCTTCTCTCCGGTTGCCAAGATGACCTCTGTCCGTCTATCCATATCTCTGGCCGCTCATCATCACTGGCCGCTTCATTAGTTGGATGTCAAGAATGTCTTTCTCCATGACTTTCTTGACGAAGAAGTCTACCTGCAGCATCCTCCCGGATTTCGTGCCTCTGGAGCCGACTTCCATGTCTGCCGCCTCCATCAATCCCTCTATGGCCTCAAGTAGTCTCTTCGTGCTTGGTTTGACCGCTTCAGCACTGTCGTTACACCCTTTGGCCTCACACGCAGTATGAAGGATCACACCGTCTTCTTCCGTACGACGTCAAACAATTGTATTCTGCTGGTAGTATATGTTGATGATATCATCATCACAGGGAGCAACTCCACTGGAATCGCCCAACTCAAGGCGCACCTTCACCACCACTTCCACACCAAACACCTTGGTCCTCTCACCTACTTTCTTGGCATCGAGGTCTCCCTTTCTAAGGACACTATCTCTCTCTGCCAACGAAGATATGCCCCTGATATCTTACAGAATGCAGAGTTGAGCCAAACGACTGCAATGGACACTCCTCTTGAGCCTGGGGAACGCTCTCTCTATACTGACTCGACACCCTTTCCTCACCCAGAGAGCTATCGTCGTCTGGTGGACAAACTCAACTACCTCACCATGACACGTCCAGACATTGCCTGCGCAGTTAGCAAAATGAGTTAATTCATGGAGCATCCAACCAGATCTCAGTGGGATGCTGTCCTCCGCATTGCCAAATACATAAAGAAAGACCCTGCACGTGGCCTTCGGTACTCCCATCATGCTCGTTTGGATATTGAGGCCTTCTATGATGCGGACTATGCAGGTTGCCTTGCTACCCGCAAGTCTACTTCTGAATTTGCAGTGTTCTTGGGCGGTAACCTCATCTCATGGCGCAACAAGAAGCAGACTGTCGTCTCCAGATCTAGTGTAGAGGCAGAATACCGCGCCATGGCCACAGTCACCACTGAGATCCCCTGGCTTCGTCATCTCCTTTATGAGTTTGGTTTTCCAGCACAAACATCTGCTCATATCTGGTGTGATAATCAGACAGCCACGAAGATTGCATCGAATCCTGTCTTCCACGAACGGACAAAGCATATTGAGGTGGACTGTCACTTTCTTCGCCACCATCTAGAGTAGAATTATATCAGTTTTGGCCATATTCCGATGGCGGATCAACTCGCCGACATCTTCACCAAAGGCCTCCTAGGAGCTCGCCTAGACTCTCTCACTATCAAGCTGGGAATTCACTGCCTCCACGACCCAGCTTGAGGGGGAGTATGGATTCCTTGTTCGATGTCGTCTTTTTTCTTTGCGGGACTCTCAGTCCAAGCTGGGCATGTCCAGCTTGAGGGGGAGTGTTGGACCCCATTTTAGTGTAATGGGTATTTCCGAGTCCCACATCGGAATATCCTGCCTTGTAATTATTTTTACTCATCTATAAAAGAATATCTCCGCCTCACATTGAGGTAAGGGGAATTCACCACCTACAAAATATAAATATAAAAGATTTATGTCAATAATTTATATTCCATACATCAAAAAACAAATGAACTCAACAATGACACCAACAATTAAATATTTAAAACCACATATCTCAAAAAATCATATATCTCAATTCCCAAAATTTATTAAAAACTGTAGAATGGTGAAATCCGTTACCTCAAGGAGAGGTGAGAACATTCTTTTATAGATGAGGAAAATATTTACAAGTCGGAATAATCTAATTGGGAATCACCCTTTACCCAAAAATACAATAAACCCGGTTTAACACTCTCCCTCATGATAGTTTGGAAGAGTCTCACAAAAAAAGAAAGAAGACATCAAGCAAGACCATACACCCCCCCTCAAGCTGGGTCGTTGATGCTGTGGATGCCCAGCTTGGTACAAAGAGAGTCAAGTCGAGCTTTCGGGAGAGCTTTGGTGAAGATGTCGACAAACTGATTAGTCCTTGGAATGTAACTGAAACTAAAATGGTGATGCTCGAGGTGATGGCGAAGAAAGTGGCAGTCCACCCTGATATGCTTTGTGCGTTCATGGAAGATGGGATTGGAAGCAATCTTCGTGGCTGTCTGATTATCACACCAAATATGAGCAGATGATTGTGGCGAGAAACCAATCTCATGGAGAAGATGACGAAGCCAAATAATTTCAGTAGTGACCGTGGTCATCATACGGTATTCTGATTCAGCATTGGATTGGGAGACGACACTCTGTTTCTTGCTGCGCCATGATATTAAGTTACCTGCCAGAAAGATGGAAAAACCAGACGTAGATTTTCGGCTAGCTAAGCAGCCAATATAGTCAGCATCACAGAAGGCCTCAATATTCAGATCGTGATGTGAATACCGAAGACCACGGGCATGGTCTTTCTTGATGTACTTGGCAATGCGAAGTACAACATCCCACTGAGATTTTGTTGGATGTTCCATGAATTGGCTAACCTTGCTGACAGCGCATGCAATGTCTAGACGAGTCACGGTGAGATAATTGAGTTTTCCCACAAGACGACGGTACCTCTCTGGGTGAGAATATGGTTCTGTGTTGTCATAAAGGGATAATCCCCCGAGCTCAACAGGAGTGTCAACGACAGTTGCTTGAGTCAAATCAGCATCCTGCAAGATATCCAAAATCATATTTCCGTTGGCAAAGAAAGATGGTGTCCGAAGAACGGGAGACCTCAATGCCAAGGAAGTATGTCAGAGGACCCAGATCTTTGGTTTGAAATTAGTATTGAAGATACACCTTGAGATGGGCAATTCCATTTGAGTCACTCTCAGTTATAATGATCATCAATATAGATAACCAGCTGGATACAACCGGAGGACGTTGTGCGGTAGAAGACAGTGTGGTCCTTCATATTCTGAGATAGACCAAATGTAGTGACGACTGACGCAATCTTCCAAACCATGCACGGGGTGACTGCTTGAGTCCATAAAGAGAGCGACGAAGTCAACAGACATGAGAATCAGCTCTTGAGGCACGGAAGCCAGTAGGTTGTTGTAGATATACCTCTTCGTCAAGAAAACCATATAGAAATGCATTTTCAACATTAAGTTGATGAAAATGTCAATGATGATGAGCTGACAGAGAGATGGACAATCGGATAAATGCCATCTTTGCAACCGGAGAAAAGGTATCAAAATAATCAACGTCATATGTCTGAGTAAAGCCTTTTGCCACAAGTCTGGCTTTAAGGTGATGAAGAGTGCCATCTGCATTCAGGCGTATCGTATAAATCCATTTGCTGCCAACCACTTGTTTACCTGTCGGAAGGGGGATTGGATCCCAAGTATGATTGTCGTCCAGAGCCTGCAATTCATCCCGCATGGTTTGAAGCCATTCAGGGTGAGATTTGACATCGCCAACCGTATGAGGAATAGATATCGTCTCCAGAGCAGAGAGACCTCTGTATGAGGATGTGTAAAGAGTATTCTGGCAAGACCGAGTACCTTTTTGCAATGCAATGAGCAAGTCGTCTGTTGCCAGAGTCTGTTGCCGGAGTAGGAGCGTCGAACGAAGCTGGGGAGATGGTGTCTTCGGCCTGGATGGGGGACACATTCGATGGGCGATAGAGAGTAGATAGTGCCAAACTGGTGATCAATAGAGTGAGACACCTGAGGTAGAGGTGGGTGGATGATGAGAGGAAGACAATCATCGATGGTGGTGTCTGGATGGGAAGAGGGAGGAGAGAAATGTGAACTCTCAACAAAAGATACATCAATAGAGATGATATATCGTCGTAAGTCTGGAGAGAAACATCGGTATCCGCGCTGAGTGCGGGAATATCCGAGGAAGATGCAACTGAGGGATTTGGAAGAAAACTTTGAGAGGTTGGGGCGAGTGTCACAGACATAACAAAGACACCCAAACACATAGAGAGGAAGCGGGTGGGGAGGGAGAGAGGAGAACATAGACATTTAATAGGCTTGGAGAATTGAGTGTGAATTTCATGGTAAAAGGTTTTTGAAAATATCACACACCTCAGAATGATCGCGAATGAGATATTGCCATGTCATCTGAGGGTAGTCATCAATAAAGGAAACATAATAACTGTACCCTGACTGGTTAGGAACCCTGCAAGGACCCCATACATCGGAATGAACAAGGTCAAAAGGATTCGCTGCACGCGTTTCCAATCGAGGAACATACGTCACCCGATGATGTTTAACAAACTTGCAGGATTCATAATGGAAGGAAAGATGTGGACTGAATTGGGGGCAAAATTTTGGGCAGCCAACTGAAAGAAAAATTGAAACCTGTGAACAAAAAGATTAATGCGAAGTGAATAACATTGTTGCAACATTTGAGAGTTTGGTGCAACTTGATTGCTGAAATTCACATTTTTTGTAAATGGTCATAGAGTAAGCCAAACAGAAATTGATCCTTCACGATTGGCAGTGAACCGACGTGTGGACCCTTGCAACACAACGGACCGTTAATTTTAATGTTTAGCATACAACAATAACCTGTTGTGTGTGTCGTGGACTAGTTGAGTGAACCATGTAAAAAACCACTGTTCATCATGTGTGCTGTGTTTATTTTCTGTTATCACTGTTCATGGGGTTGCATGCATGTCGTGAAGTGTTTCTCTCAACCAAGAGACAAGATCTATCATGGGGAGGTTGATTAAACCATTGAGAAAAGATTTAGTTAAAATTTGTTAAATGCTGATTCACTCGCCTCTCTCGGTGCTGTTTCCAATATTTGGGATCCCCATCATCTGGTCAAACGGCAAAAAAAAAAAAGTTTTTGGGTTTAAAGGGAGCAGAGTTAGTTTTTTTTTTGGAATTTTAAAACCTATTTCATTTCTGTTTTCGAACGCTTTTTAAAAAAAAACCATGATTGGTAATGAGTTCTGTTAATTTTTTCTAAAATTTTGTTTTTGTTTTTTTTAAAACAAAAAATGAGAACAAGGCTGAGCTGCCTTTTTCCTCTACTTTGAAAATGCATACAATAGATGAAAAAATAATTTTATTCATTAATAGTATTATCATAATTATCATACATTGGGTTTTCATTAATGATATTACTATAAATATTAAAAAAAAACAATTCTTTTAAATTAATATCATCAAACAGATTTTAACCTGTTTTGTTTTTTGGAAAAAAATTAGGAAAAATTAATTCCAAAAACCGTTTTTAGTAACAAAATAACAGAATAACAATTGAACAAAATCTTTCACACGAATGTTCACTCCTTATAGATTGTTTTCCTTCAGTTATGTTCTGTTTGGTTTTCATATAGTGCTTCAATGAGTCTTGTAGGTATGTACAAGTCCCTACCTCAATGAGAGGTGGAGAGATTCTTTTATGGATAGATGAGACTAATTACAAGTTGGACGAATCCGATGCGGGACTCAAAAAGACACTTAACCTAGTAAATACAATTAACTGGGTCTAACAGTCTCCCTCAAGCTAGACCAAGTATAGCTTGGAAGAAGAGTCCTACAAAAAAGAAGAACACACCAAAGAAAAACAAGACTCTGCACACTCCCTCTCAAACTGGGTCGCGGATGCTGTGGATGCCTAGCTTGGTGCAGAGAGAATCCAATCGAGCTCCTGGTAGGCCTTTGGTGACGATGTCAGCAAGCTAATCTGTCGTTGGGATGTGACTGAAACTGGCATGGTGTTGCTCGAGGTGATGGTGAAGAAAATGGTAGCCCATCTCGATATGCTTCGTGCGTTCATGGAAGACTGGATTGGAAGCATTCTTCGTGGCTGCCTGATTGTCACACCAAATATGAGCAGACGTCTGTGGCGGGAAACTAATCTTCTGGAGAAGATGACGAAGCCAAAGAATCTCAGTAGTGATGGTGGCCATCGCTCAGTATTCAGATTCAGCACTGGATCTGGAGACGACAGTCTGTTTATTGTTTCGGCATGAGATAAGGTTACCTGCCAGGAACACGACAAACCCAGAAGTAGACTTTCGGGTAGCCAAACAACCCACATAGTCAACATCACAAAAAACCTCAATATTTAGATGATCGTGATGTGAATACCGAAGATCACGGACATGGTCTTTTTTGATATACTTAGAGTCCATAAAGAGAGCGATGAAGCCGACAGACATGAGAATCGACTCTTGAGGCATAGAAACCAGGAGGTTGTTGTAGATGTACCTCTTCTTTAAGAAAACCATGTAGAAAAGCATTCTTGACATCAAATTGATGAAGGGGCCAATGATGTGCAGCGACAAGAGAGATGGGTAATCAGACAAATGCCATCTTCGCAACCGAAGAGATGGGTAATCGGACAGATGCCATCTGAATTTTGGTGGATCGTATAAATCCATTTGCTGCCGACCACCTGTTTACCTGCTGGAAGGGGGATCAGATCCTAGGTACGATTGTCGTCCAGAACCTGCAATTCATTCCGCATTGCTTGAAGCCACCTAGGGTGAGATTTGGCGACTGTGTGAGGAATAGATATCATCTCCAGAGCAGAAAGACCTCTGTATGAAGACGTGTAAAGAGGAGTATTCTGGTAAGAACATGTACCTTTTCGCAATGCTATGAGAAAGTCTGTTGTCGGAGCAGGAGCGTCAGATGAAGCTGGGGAGATGGTGTCCTTGGCCTGGACGGGGGACACATTCGATGGACGATGAGAGTAGACGGTGCCAAACTGGTGATTAGCAGAGTGGGACACCTGAGGCAGAGGTGGGTGGGTAGTGAGAGGAAGACAATCATTGATAGTGGTGTCCGGGTGGGAAGAGGGAGGAGAGAATGAAGAACTTTCAACAAAAGTTACATCAACAGAGATGATATAACGATGTAGGTTTGGAGAGAAATATCGGTAGTTGCGCTGAGTGCAGACAATGAAGGAATTTGTGAGAAAATTTGGAGAGATTGGGACGAGTGTCGTGTACATAACAAAGACACCCAAACACACGGAGTGGAAGCGAGTGAGGAGGAAGAGAGGAGAACCGAGCCCAAAAAAGTGTCTCCCCCTGAAGGATATAAGAAGGCGATTTATGAGGTATGTAGTAGTAAGGATAACATCCCCTAAAAAGGAAGAGACACCTGCATGTGGAATAAGAGGGCACGAGCAGTCTCCAGAATATGATGATGTTTACGCTTGACCACTCTATTTTGCTGTGGTGTATCGGGGCAGGATGTCTGATGAATGATGCCTTTATCCTTGAGAAATTGCTGAAAAGAAGTGGATAAATATTCCCATCCATTGTCCGAGCGGAGACATTTAATGGAGGTGGAGAACTGGGTATAAATTTTATGATAAAAGGTTTGAAAAGTAGTAAACACCTCAGAACGATCACGGAGAAGGTAAATCCATATCATACGCAAGAAGTCATCAATAAAGGATACATAATATCAGTACCCTAACTGACTTGGGACCCTGCAGGGACCCCATACATCTGAATGGACTAAATCAAAAAGTTTGGAGGCCCTTGTTACCAAACGAGGAATATAAGATATGCGGTGATGTTTCTCAAACTTACATGACCCGCAATGAAACGAAAGCTGCGGACTAAACCGAGGATAAATCTGATGAAGGGTGGAGGCAGGTGGATGTCCCAATCGAGAATGAAGATCCAGAGCACGAGTAGAGAGTGTAAAGCAGACTACGGTTGTCGGACCATCGAACATGTACACCCGACCTCTACCAAGTTCCCAATTCGTCGACTGCTCTTGAAACACAACATCAGATGGTGGGAAAATAACATTGCAGTTGAAGTCCTTTGTGAGCTTACTGATGGAGAAAAGATTAAAAGGACTTCGTGGAACATGTGCCACAGAGGTAGGTGAATACAGGAATTCAAAGAGCAGGTGCCAAATCCCGCAATAGGGATAGTGGATCCGTCAGTAACAGTAATGGCTGTGGGGCCAGTGTACTGACGGTATGTAGATGATCAGAAACACTTGAATCTAGCATCCGGGCAGGTGGGAAATGAGTGATACAAGCAGTGGGGCCACCGGTATGAGCAATAGACGTTGTAGAAGAACCAGGTAGCGAAGCGGCCCGATGAGTATGTATAAGTCGAAGCTCATCCATGGAGAGGTTCAAGATGCGAGGGAGATTAGAAGTTGACGGGGAAGCATCGGTGACACCAATTTGAACATGCCGAGGTGGATGATTCGGGCGTCCATGGAGAACCCAACATCGATCAATGAGATGACCGAACTTGCCACAATGCTGACATAATGGACGATTACGACCCTCACCATGACCACGTCCATGAGTACCTGAAAAACGCCCGCTGCCACGGCTCAGGAGGGCAGTGGGATCTGTACTATGAGTAGGTAGGGAAATTACCCGATTAGCTTTGACAAGGCGATGATGCACCAATGGAATCTCAAGAGAGGAGGGGTTGACCAACATCTCTGTAGCAGTTGTTGCATATTCGAAATCAAAGCCATGAAGAAGGCTGAAGAGACATAACTGGTTGCGTTGGGCCAATGATGCCTTTGGTATTTTAGGAATGGGCCACAGCTCAAGCAACTCATCTTGGAGGGCTTTCCACTTGACGAAATAGGTTGGAAACGAACTGTGGTTGATAAGCACAGAGTCCAGGAGATGCACTTCAATGTATTAAGGCAAGAGAATAAGAGGGTACAATAGGAAAACTGACACTTACAGCAGCAAAAATCCCCCAGGTGAACCGAAGCCCCACCTATTCCAAGCCTCCAGGCTGAAGTACCAAGTATTCCCCCTCTGACACACTACAACCCCTTACTATTTAAAAGATATTCAGGGGAATCTAATACAGTTGGCTAACAAACTCCCCAACTCCTAACAGACTGCTAGGACCACCTCTACTCAAAACAGAATTGGGACCACAGTTTGAGTCACCCTAACCAACTGCCCGTGGAATCCCTCAAACCCCTCGACTAAATTGCCAATGGGGACTGCTTACCCCTCCTAGTGTAAACCTTCAAAGGTTATGGATCCTTCCTAGTTGTATTAGTCGCCCCTTCTGGAAGAGCAAC
Organism: Viscum album; assembly: GCA_963277665.1. Lineage (NCBI taxonomy): Eukaryota > Viridiplantae > Streptophyta > Magnoliopsida > Santalales > Viscaceae > Viscum > Viscum album. Next base: position 1,255,695,813 of record OY728151.1, on the reverse strand, counting down.
CTTGTCCTTGAGGCTGTAGGAGGGAAATTGATTCTGAATGATGTAATCGTACATCCAGGTGGCGTTCTATGTGGAGTGGTCCTTCCATTTGATTAGGCTTTGGGGTGTAGCCGCATTGGTGGAAGAGGAGCGTCTGGCCAGAATGCATTCCGGCTCTAGGACAGGTGAGGTATCGGCATCCAGATCAGCCGACTGTGACTAATGTAGGGGATGATTTCCAATGGCCTGCTTCAATTGGGAGACGTGAAAAACATGGTGAATCCGGGCTTCTGGAGGTAAGTCGAGGAGATAAGCCATGCTGCCCACCTGACAGAGAATCTGAAAAGGGCCGTAAAACCGAGGGGAATGTTTTTGGTGAATGCGATGGGCCACAAATTGTTGACGGTGGGGGCAGAGTTTGAGGTAAACGGTATCACCCGGCTGGAAAGAAATGTTGCGGCGATGCTTGTCCGCCTGATGTTTCATGTATTTTTGTTCCCGAGAAAGATGGTAGTGAAGCTGCTGGAGAGCGGCTTGATGATCAAGTAATGCAACGACTACAACCTCTACCTGGATTTCTGTTGGCAACTCGGTCACCTGTGCAGGGGGACGACGTTCATAAACACCTTCAAATGGTGATGTTTTAATGGAGGAGTGTTGTAATGACCCGCTTATCCTTATTGGCTTGAGAATACAACAAGTCATTACTTGGCCTTAAGCGACATCCCCAAGGTGCTAAAGGCTGACAATAAATGCCGAAGGGTTTCAAAACAAGTGGGGGACGATTTACCCTTTTAGAACATACCACAGAGCCAACAACCATAACCAAACAAATCAACTAAATGATGTACGATAAAAGCTAGACAACTCAACCATTTATTTTATCATAAACCAACCAAGAGTACCACAACGGAAACCAACACTAAATCAGAGTAAACATCGGAAAGACAAACTAAAAGACTACAAGACGACAACCCAACTCCATGCTCCACAAGCTCCAAGCTCCAACATCACGAACCAGCCCAAGTATCACGAAGTAGTGCTATAAACATGTGACACTTTACCTTTGCCAACATCTCGGTATATGACATCTGCAAAAGCACCAACGTGCCAAAGCAGGGGGTGAGTAATGAAACTCAGTAGGTTTTTCCCGATGACTTCCCAACCCATGCCTCTAGGATAAAACATGTTAGCACATTTATATAAAACAATTCCAAAACAATTCACAATATAACAAGTTCCATGTCAAAACCATTTTCCAACAAAAACCATCTTTCTCAAGAAAAGCAACCAAGCAAAGTTTCCAATCAAATTCCCATTTCCATTTTGGCACATTCATTCCATTTCACAAATCCACACAACCAACCATGCATGCAACCTGGACCTCCTTATACTCGCGAGTGGTGAGTTATCCTTCTACTAAGCCGTCACTTAGTGGACCACCTTGACGGGGGTACTTCATGCCCTTATTCGTCCCAACCTTTTGATGGGGGTACTTCTCGCCCTTATACATCCCAACCTTTTGATGGGGGTACTTCTCGCCCTTATCCATCCCAATGCATATGAACACACACCACAACCCGTGCAAATCCATGCCAAAACCAAGTGTGTTCAAAACCTTTCAATAAAGCATCAAACCTTTTTATTGAAAACCATTTCTTTCAAGCAGCAAAACCATAACCAGTTTAAAATCACCATTTTAAATTCACTTCAACAAACACTTTCCAAAAACACACAATTTCCATCACTCGTTACTTAAAAGGGGTTTCAACCATTCTTTCACAGCAGATAAACAAACCATTTCAATCAAGGAAAACAATTTGAAACTAATCCTTCAAGTTCTAAGAAAGAGGAATCGGGAGTGAAGCCACCTACCTCAACAAATTAGGCGAAACCAACCAACGGACGAAGAACGCCAACAAAACCGAGTCAACTACTCCCCGAAACCTCCTTAGATTCCTTCCCCTAGTACCAAAAAAACCAAAACCCGACTTAAAAGTCATCCACTACCTTAGATCTACCCACCTTGGGCGTAGATCTAAGGATCCATCAAGAGGGAAGAAGGAGATCTAAGAAAACTAAAGGAAACGAGACTTACCTCGATCAACCGGCCTCTAAACGCCAAGACAAACCTCCGGATCGCTTCCAAAATGCCTGGTAAGTGTTCTCCCACCTTCACCAGAGAGAAATCCCGAGTTAGGGCCGTCTAGGAGCAAAAACGAGCGGGTTTAATGATAAAACGGATTGTATCCTTAAAAAATAGGATCTAAGTTGACCCCGCGCACGGTTAGTCCGCACGGCTAGGCAAATCGTGCGCTAACCGTGCGGTAGTCACTGCTTGGAAGGGACGCTCCGCACGGCCTCCTCGCACGGTTTGCCCAAACCGTGCGCACACTGTGCGGTCTCCTCTATCCAAAGTGACCCCCACCTGCACGGCTTCCGCACGGTTTGGGCAACCCGTGCGAAGCCTGTGCCTCATCACTTTTTGCCCTTTAACACTTTAAAAGTCTCCAAACTTTCCCAACCATTTTTCATATGCTTCATATACTTAAAAAGCATAAAACAAGAGTTACTTACCAGAAACTGGGGTACTACAAGTGCCAAGTGGTGTTGTACCAAAGTTGGCCCAAGGGAGCCAAAAGGATCAATTTTTGGGGTGCTCACCCGCAAAGCAGCAAAGGTATGTTTCTAAGCAGTGATTTACAAACTCTGTTTGGCCGTCGGATTGTGGGTGGTAAGCGGAGCTCATTTGGGGTTTGGTACCCTGCAACCGGAAGAGTTCCGTCCAAAAGTGACTCACAAATATAGGGTTGCGGTCACTTACAATTGTTTTTGGGATGCCGTGAAGGCGAACGACCTCTTTGGCAAATAAGTCGGTGACGGTCTTGACCGTAAATGGATGCTTTAATGGAAGAAAGTGAGCATACTTTGAAAGTCTATTGACGACAACCATTATGACATCATAACCCTTGGATTTGGGTAACCCAGTGATGAAGTCAGTAGAGAGGTCCTTCCAAATAGCTATCGGGATGGGTAGTGGTTGGAGGAGTGCCGCTGGAGAAAGTGTAGAATATTTGTAACGTTGACAGGTATCACACCGCCGAACGTACTGCAGAACATGGCGGCGCATGCCTACCCAGTATAAATTGGTAGCAAGTTTGCAGTAAGTTCGGTAGAACCCCGAATGACCCCCTTGAGGAGAGGCATGAAATTCTTCGAGGAGGCGTGGTATCCAAGGGGAGGTGGCTGGAAGGACGAGCCGACCATGGTAAAATAAGACATCTTGTGAGAGAAAGAATCCTTTTGGAGTGGGGCTGCCGGTACGTAGACGCTGAGTAATGTTGCTGGTGAAAGGATCGTCTAGCAGACCAACTGTTAAAGTGGGACCCTGCCTCCAAAATGGGGAGGAGATGGATAATGGGCAGGCGGTGCATTCGTCGCGTCGAGAAAGGGCATCGGCTACTGTATTGTCCCGGCTCGGTTTGTACCGAATGTCAAAGGTATAACCGAGGAGCTTGGCAATCCAACATTGCTGATTGGAGGAAGTGATTCCCTGATCCAGTAGGTATTTAAGGCTGCGTTGATCAGAGAAAACCACAAAAGGGCAACCCAAGAGGTAGGGTCGCCAATGTTGGATGACAAGAACCAATGCCATAATTTCCTTCTCATAAGTGGACTTAGAAAGGTTCTGAGCTGCGAGTGCCTTGCTGAAATAAGTGATTGAACGATGATTTTTCATGAGGACTGCGCCGACGCCGCGATCAGAAGCATCACACTCAACTTCAAAGGGGCGGGAAAAGTCCAACATGACCAGAACTGACGCTGTTGTCATTGCCTTTTTGAGTGTGTCAAAGGCCCATTGAGCAGACAATGATCAGGAAAATCCATCCTTCTTGGTCAGGTGGGTGAGTGGTTGAGCTATCTTGCCGTAGTCTTGGACAAATTTGCGGTAATAACCTGTGAGGCCAAGGAACCCACGAACTCCTCGAACTAAATGGGGAATTGGCCAAGCAAGAACGACCTAGATTTTGGCCAGATCCATCGCAACGCTCTCCTGGGAAATTATATGGCCCAAGTAGTCCCACCTAAGTTTGAGCAAAGGAGCATTTTTCTGCATTGACAAAGAATTGGTTGTCGTGGAGGAGCTTCAAAACTGCTTGGAGGTTTTGCATGTGGGAGTCCAAAGCTGGGCTATATACTAAAAGTCATAAAAAAATGAGGACAAAGTGCTGAAGATGTGGCCGAAATAAATCATTCATTGTAGCCTGGAAAGTGGAGGGAGCATCGGAAAGACCGAAGGGCATTACCAGAAATTCGTAGTGGCCATGACGTGTGCGGAAAACAGTTTTTTCCACGTTAGCCTCGGACATCCGAATTTGATGATAACCAGACTGGAGGTCCAGCTTTGAAAAGTAAGTTGCCCCATGCAACTCATCCAGCAATTCGTCTACTACCGGAATAGGGAATTTTTTCGGAACTGTGGCCTTGTTGAGGGCTCGATAATCCACACACATGTGCCGGGAAGTGTCTCATTTTTTAACCAAGAGAATCAGGCTGGAATAGGCATCGATACTAGGGCGGATTCGCCCATGTTGTAGCAAAATTGTTACCCGCTGTTCACAATGACAGTTTTGTGGACATGTGGGTAACGGTACGGGCAAACCGAAACCGGGCCTCGGCCAGGATATAAAGTGATTTTATGGTTGTGAGGGCGCTGAGGAGGTAAACCTGAGTGGGCTTGGAAAATGGATGCAAATGTTCCGAGCAGTTGCTGCAGGTGAATTTGATGCTGTGGCTGTAGCAGAGTAGGTGGAGGTGTACTGGGGCTAGGGAGGAGGTGGGAGTAAAGGGGAGAGGGTGGACCGTGAGTGGTCAGGGTGTGTAAAGAGGACAATAGGTTGGAGATGTCATGCGTCCCCTGAAGGGTGTGGAGTTGCTGGCCGGTGCGAAACTTCATTGTCATCGTCTGCCAATTGGTGTGGACGTCCCCGAGTGTTCGCACCCAAGCAATGCTGAGAATGAAATCTAGCCCGCCGATATCTAAGACATGAGCATCAAGGGTGCAATGATAAGAGCCCAAATCCAACCGCATCTGCTGACAAAGACCCGTAGTAGAGAACAAGTGACCGTCGCCGAGCTTAACGGGTCTTATAACAGTGGATTGTGCTGGGAGGCTGAGTAAGGTAACCTAGGTAGGGGAAATAAAATTGTGGGTTGCACCATTGCCAATAAGGATCAATAGGGGAATACTGCCGAGTTTGTCCTCCACCTTCATGGCTGAAAACACATCAGTTTGCTGGTGGGGAGAGAGTGTAGTGGCTGTGTAAAAATCCAGGACCAAACATTCAGCAGCATCAGATGGGGAACCTTCTTGGGGGTCCGAAAGTACTGGAGGGGCAGGGATGTCAACTGGTGGAGTGAGCTCATCCTCACCCAATAAGATTACTCGAATTTTAGAATCTGGACATTTATGCATAGGGGTGAAAGGCTTAGCGCATTTGAAACAAAGACCTTTTTTTTTGCGCCGATCCTCCCACTCGTGAGGAGATAAATGGCAAACTCCCCTTCTAGTTGGGGAGAGGTGGTGGAGAGGCTCCGTGGTGGGGAGACCCTTCTCTATTGGGTAGTGTTTGTCCGGGCGAGGAGGCTGCCAAGGAGAAGGGGAGAGACTGGGACGTTGTGGGGGTGGTCCCGCAGAGCCCTCCCAAGGAGACTAGGCGCGCCAGGGAGAACTGCGGACCTGGTGCCCAACTCCTCGTTTGATGGCGAGTTTGATGTGGCGAGCAAGACGCATAACTTGTAGACGTGTTTTTGGGCTATGGATGCGAACCCGATCCCGGATATCGTCCTGGAGGCCATAGATGAAACAACTTATGTATTGTTGCTCGGATAGGCGAGGAATCAAGGAGGCCAAATATTCAAACTCTTCTACATAATCTTGCACTGACGTGAGATTTTGAAGGGCGGTTAATTCTTCGTAAGGATTTTGTATTTTGATGCTACTGAAGTGATCCAGCAGTTCGGTTTTCAGAATTGGCCAGGTCATTGAAGGATGAAGTTCTTGAACAATAGTGAACTGGTGAATAGCCTTGCCAGCCATACTAATATGCGCGAGGGGAACTTTGGCGTCATCTGGTGTGTGGTTGAGCTGGAAGAAAAGCTTTGCGTGGGTGATCCAGCCCCGGGGATCGAGGCCATCAAACTGGGGCAAGTCGAGGCGGTTGGGTGCAGAAGGAGAGTGCTAGAGCATGGCGAATGGATGGGTGGCAGCGACCGGTTCCCAAGGAGATGTGCCGGTCGTATCAGGTGGAACAAGATGGATAGCGAAAGAAGAGGGCTGGTGGGTGTCCATAAGGAGAGGTTCTTTTACCGGAAGGCGAGCCATGGGGGTGATAAGATGGTGGGGGTCCGCTAATTCAGAGGCCATGGATTTGCGGAACTCGGATTGTTCAGTGCGAACTGCACCCAGAGATGTTTCCATTGTGGAGGAGGATTCCAGGGTGCCCATCCGTTGTTCGAGGTTGTCTTGGCGGGTTTCCATGGCAGGAAAAAAAATGAAAGGGATGGTAGGTCAGGCCAATTTGATAAGAACAGAGTCCAGGAGATGCACTTCAATGTATTCAGGCAAGAGAATAAGAGGGTATAATAAGAAAACTGACACTTACAGCAGCAGAAATCCCCCAGGTGAACCGAAGCCCCACGTAGTCCAAACCTCCAGGTCGAAGTACCAAGTATTTCCCCCCATGACACAGTACAACCCTTGTACTATTTAAAGGATATTCAGGGGAATCTAATACAACTGGCTAACAAACTCCCCAGCTCCTAACAGACTGTTGGGACCACCACTACTCAAAATAGAATTGGGACCACAGGCTGAGTCACCCTAACCAACTGCCTGTGGAATCCCACAAACCCCTCGGCTAAACTGCCAGTGGGGACCGCTTACTCCTCCAAGTGTGGTCCTTCAAAGGTTCTGGATCCTTCCTAGTTGTATCAGTGGTGCTGGTGGATAATGGACAAGGCGGTGAAGAACGTCTGACACCTGAGCCAGATTGTTTCAGAATGCATGAGGGTTAAGGAATCCCGAAGTTCCTTAACCGTGTTTGCTGTTCGAGTGACATCTTTCACCGATCGGTCCATTGAATTGACAAGCAAGGTGAATATTTTGCTTTCGGCAAGTTTCCAGACCCTGTACTTCGGATCTGATTGAGGCGGGGGAAGAGTATTTAGGTGTGAGTCAAGGTCCTTGCCAGTTAGAGACATAAGGACCGTCTTCCGCTAGACAAAGAAGTTTGTTGAATCAAGGCGCTCATCGATAAGGCGAGGGGAGGCGGTGATCAACTGAGGAAGGACAGAGGATTTGGCCATTGGAAGAAGAATAGAGAGAGCCTTGTAGAGAGCTTTGCAGGGACAAGAACAACAGGGCGACTAGGAGGCGCAAGGGAACCGCGCAAATGAGGCCGGTCGACGAAGCGCTGGGAAAGCCGGAGAGGCGGGGCCGGATGCTGGTGCACGCGGAGAGCCGCAGAGTAGCCAATGAGGGCTGGCGACGGGGTGCAACGAAGGAGGGCCCGTCAAAGTGGAGTGTGGGACAATCGCAGGAGGCACTGACGTGGGGGCGGGGCTTCTGCAGGAGGAGGCCGACGTGGAGGTGGGGCTGCCGCAGGAGGAGGCGGGCCTGCGAGGTGCTGTTGCGCACAAGGAGGGGGTCCCCCGAGGGGGCCGGCGCGCGCACAGGGACGAGTTTGCCTGGTGCCGTCGCGTGCAAGGAGGGGGCTGCTTGGTGGCCGTCGCGCGCACAAGGAGAGGCCTGCCTGGTGTTGCCGCGCGCAGGGAGGGGGTTGCCTGGTGGCCATCGCGCGCCCAGGGAGGAGTCTGCCTGGTGCCGTCACGCGCAGGGAGGGGGCCGCCTGGTGGCCGTCGCGCGCACAGGGAGAGGTCTGCCTGGTGCCATCGCGCACAGGGGGGCTACCGGGGGGGAGGGGTCGTCGTGTGCGCAGGGAGGAGTCTGCCTGGTGCCGTCGCGTGCAGGGAGGGGGCCGCCTGGTGCCGTCAAGCGCAAGGAGGGTGCTGCTGGGGATTCCGCGCAGGAGGGGCTGGCGTCGGGGCGCAGGAACGGGACCACGTGGACGGGGCCCGTGAGGGGGCGCACAAGCCAAGCGGCGAGAGGAGAGGGGCCGGTGTGGCTGGCGCACTGGTGGGGCCGGTCGTGGGGGACGCCGGGATTACCGCACAGGAGGATTGGGGGGCTGCCTCGAAGGAATAACGAATGGAAGATTATTGGATGTAACCTCACTCTGATACCATGTAGGTATGTACAAGTCCCTATCTCAATGAGAGGTGGAGAGATTCTTTTATAGATGGATGAGACTAATTACAAGTTGGACAAATCCGATGTGGGACTCAATAAGACACTTAACCCGGTAAATACAATTAATCAGGTCTAACAAGTCTGACTGTTTTTAGTCTTTGTCACTAGGCTGCCCATTCCTTTTTTTCACCAAATCATTCCTAAAACTTGCCCATGAAATACAGGAAAATTTAACTCATATAAACTCATCAAGACTAAGTGACATCTTAATTTATTCAAGTTATTTTTGAATCAGAAAAATGAAGAATTCTTCTTCTTTTTTATCGTGATTTCATGCCATTTGAGCTTTGAAATTGAACATCTTATCTTGAATATGTCCTCTCTTTAAGGTTGATATGGTAAGGGATTGCTGTCGATCCTGAACTTAGTTTTATTATCTGTCAGGTCATGTATCTAGAACCAGGTCAAAGTTTTGAGGCTGTATCAGGAAATGGTTCCAAAGTCAGAGTGCAGGCTACTGCTGGACCGGTTCTTGGTCCTCCTTGGCAGCTTCCTGAGAACGGGTAACGCCCCAATCCTTTAGTGTTTATTCATTTGATTGCATACATATAATGCTACCATTGAGCCAATTTCCCAACTCAAAGATTCAGCAACCTGGCGCAATCAGATCGGGCCAATAGTTTGAGCTCACAATGTCTTAATCTTGTTTTACGAACTAATGCTACCTTTGGTCCAAATTATAAGGAAAAAAGTGGGGTCCTTCCATTTTGTAAAATATGAGAGAAATTATACATTTTTTCCTTTCAAAAAAACAACCTTCAACCATTCTCAAGAAACTTAGTTGTTTTTCCCAATCAACAGTTATGATATGTTACTTTTTTGACATGATTTGAACTAGAATGAAAGAGAAAATGCATATTTAGAATCAAAATAATTATTTTAGAAAAAATAGAAGTTATTTTGGTTTGGTCTATCATTAAAAAACACTTTTTTCTTTCTTTTTTTTACTTTTGTTGGAAGATTATGGGTTTGGGCCATGTGGCGCACGTTGTGCACATGCTTTAGTTTAGTTGCAGTAGAAGAGTTACTGTAAACATTTTTGTGAAATCTACTAGTAGCAACATTTTTGCAGTGAATATAATTGTTTATCTACTGGGCGCAGTGCCCGTGAAGTTTACCGGATGCGTCATTGTTCATGTGTTCAACTGGCTGCATCTTTGAGGCATGAGATTTCTGCTCAATGCACTGCAAGAGTTCTACCTGATGCATTATGATGACAGCGATGAAGTGTGGGATCTGTTAGAAAAGAAGAGGTGCATGACAAGCAGTGATTGATTCTCAGGGGATTGTTGTGCCTTAACTGCATGCTTTTTGATTTTGGGCAGTTATGGAAGGATCTTGGGACGTGAAAAAACAAGAAAATGAATAAGGAACTATGAGAATTGCATGGAGGTTTGATGAGGTGGCCGTTCTATATTCCTTCAATTCCACGTGGATGAATTTCATGCACCGGAAAAACTGATAGAGTTTATGGAATTGATATGGGTTGAGGTTGAGCTCTGAGAAGGGTGTCAAGCATATTGTGAATGATATAGAGACACTGAGTATTCTGTGGGGGGGGGGGGGTCTGCTGAGAGAAGAGAAGGATTCTTGGATTAACCTGTTGAACTCTGGACACACCAGGAAAAAATCAACATTATTGATGCAGTGACATCTTAATATTGTTGATCATCTTTGTTAGGGTAACAACAAAAACAAAAATGACAAACACCTTAAACCCAATTTAATGGGGTTGGTTATATGGATCAAACGCCGTCATTCGGTTCTATTGAAGACCATATTTTCATTGAAACCATTTAGAATAAGATCATCTTGAATGGTTTGTTGAAGAACCCATTTAGGTCTACATTTACTTCTTTTAATAAGTGAATATGTCATAACTTACCCTATTAATAGGTGCATCTCTAGGTCTTTTTCTAACATATCCAAACCTTCTTAATTTAGTCTCAATCGTCTTCTCGTCAATTAGGGCAACTCTAATTTTTTTTCCGAATACATTCATTTTTAATCTTATCCATCTTAGTATGTTCACATATCAATCTTAACATTTTCATTTCCGCTACCCTTATTTTTTGTTCAAGGTGTCCCGTCAAAGGACAACACTCACTACCATATAGAATAACCAGCCCAATAACAATCCTATAAAATTTATCCTTCAATTTCGAAGGAATTTTATGATCACAAAATACCTTAGAAGTCTTTCTCCATTTTATCCATTTAGTTTGAATCCCGTGCGAGACATCTGCATTAATACTTCCATCACATTGCAGAAATGAGCCTAAATATAAAAAACGATGAACTTTTGAAATAATGTGGGCTTTGAATCTTACATTCATAACATTACTATACAATGCTTTGCTAAAACAACACTCCATATATTCTATCTTATCCCTACACACCAGAAAAAGATCAACATTATTGATGCAGTGACATCCTATTATTGTTGATCATCTCTCTCAGAGTATTTAGGATACTGAGTCAGTCTTATCTCATGTATTTTAAATTTCAAATCCCCCCTTATCATTTGAATTGATTTCCCTATAAATAAAGCCACCAACCTCACTTAGAGGTGTGGATTCCAAGTCTCTCCTTTTACATGGTGTTAGAGTGGGTTCCAACCGTAACCTCTTCTCTCTCTTCTACTAAAAAATAAACACCCTAGGAGATTTTCAACTGGGGCCATTGGCTCCCATTGCCAGCTGACCCTAGCCTCCTGCCGCCGCCCCTCACCCAACTTCGACCCCTTCTCCAGGGGCGCCCTCCCAACGCCGACCCCCTGTTGCTCCGTCTGCCCTAGCGCAACCCGCACCCAAGTAGTCGGTGGTCCAACTGGTTCAACTCGCCTCCCATCCCGTTGTTGTGCCGTTCCCATGCCAATCGCTCGCCTCGCTTCCTGATCCAGGTGCGCACAACCCAGACGCTGCCCCTCCTGCTGCGCTGCCTTTGTTACCATGGCCTCTTGTTGCTGTTACGCCACCCTTTGCATCTTGCACTTCTCATGCCGAATGTGCAGTCTCAACCGCGCCGCTCCCCTTCCCCCTTCTCTGGCCGCAATGACCTGTTGCTGTGGCCTCTTGCTGCTGCCGCTGCTGCGCTACACCGGACACACAGTCTCAACCGCGCCGCTCCCCTTTCAGTGACGCATCACATTCCCTTGGTACATTAGATGCAATGCTTACATGTACTTATCTCACCAACCGTCTTCCCTCGATGATTCTTCAGGGGAGACTTCCTATCATGTATGATTCCCCTCACCTACGTGTCTTGGGGTGTGTCACCTATGTTCCAGATATTTATCCTCGTCTTTGAAAACCCGATGCATGTTTCCTTAAATGCATCTTTCTTGGTTACTCTTGCACACAATGAGGTTGTCTTTGTTACTCTCCGGTTTTGGGGCATTGTGTAGTCTTTGTTAACTTGTCACTGGCCGTTTCATGAATTTAAAAGCTGCACAAAGAATAAAAAAAGGAATTTATGTATAAGGCAAAACTCAAAATTTTTCTTAAAAAACACAAAAAAAAAAACTTTTCACACCTTCATATTTCTCCCAGATGCTCCCCCCTTTCTGTTTCTGGAATTCAATGTACCGCAGCATGCTGGCAAGGAACACACCGAAGGCCGAATCCGGCTTTGTACTATCACCCTGCATCTCTGACGTAATCAACTTGATCAGCCCTTGGATGACTCCCATGCTGATCTCCGCGTTTCCCTTCTCGTAGAAAGCGACGCTTGTTCAGGATTTCAATAAAGAACGTGGTTGTTCCGCTGCTGCCTCATGCCATGTTCACCATTTGTTGCACAACATTCGCAATCGTCACAGCATGTTTTAGACAAAGCAGGACCCTCTCTCTATCTTCCATGTTATCCCGATAGCCTTGTTGATAGGATCATAGGTGCTTGAAAGAGAAAAAGAAGGATTCTATTGATAATCTGTACAACAATAGCGTGAACGAACTAGAAGATTACAAGGAAAAAGAAGTAGAAAGAAAAGAAGGAAAAGAAGGAAAAGAAGTCTCCCTAGGCCTGGTGCACCCTAAGGCCAAGGCCTAAGCCTTCCTACAGCCAAGTTGTATTCAACGAAATATCCAAGACATCCTCCACCTGCTACCCCTGTTCAATTTATTATCCCCTACCAACTACTGGGAAGTACAAAACCACCCCTGGCCACAACACATTGGACACCGCCCCTCCCTATCATCCCCGCCCGCTTGAAAAAACATTTTGCCCTCAAGATGAAAATGAAGGTGATTGATAGGTTTCAAGGTGAGAGGGAGAGAGAAAACAAAAGAAATCTATTGATATAGGCAACGACACATACAAGAATTACAGATACAGTGGGAGAAAGAAGTGGGAGAAAGAAGTGGGAGAAGTGAAAGAAGAAATAGAAGAAGTAGAAGAAGTTAGAGAAGAAAGGAGAAGGAATTCCCCAAAAGGCGCCACTCCCAAGGCCGAGGCCTAACCCTTTGGACAACTTAGCTACTCAAAATCCAATACCTTTGTACCTCCTTCCCTAGCCACCCCCTTATTTAATACCCTCCAACCACTTACAATCCCTAACTATGTACAATTACTACAAAATTGCCTCTGGCAGTAACCTAACCCACTAACAACCGCTCCCCAGCCCCAAATAGCCCTTCGCAACCCCTAGTTTATATCAATTCCGCTCCCTTAAAAATCACCTTGTCCTCAAGGTGGAAAAAACCTGATGAATTTTTGGAAACGGGGAAGGAACAACCCCACAAAATGAACTTTCCCTTGGACCGATCTCCAGGCTTTACCTGATAGAGATCTTGCTTGTAATGGCCCGGACCTCCCCGGTCCATTACTTTGTCAAAATCCAGTGTTTGGGGTATTTTGGGAGACAACGGTATCATTTCAAGAGTTTGTCAAAATTCCAATTTTCCATCGGTAGCTCGCGTTGGTGGCTCAGCGTCGGTAGGTCGGAGCGTCTGTAGGTCAGGGCGTCGGTAGGTCAGGGCGTCGGTAAGTCGGGCGTTGGTAGGTCGGGCGTCAGTAGGTCGGACGTCGGTAGGTCGGGCGTCGGTGAGTGGCGTCGATGACTCGCTGTTAGTGAGTCGCGTCGGTGAGTCAGGCGTCAGTGACTTACTGTCAGTGGGTCACGTTGGTGACTCGTGTCGGTGGGTCGCGTCGGTGACTCACTGTCGGTGACTCACGCATCGGTGAGTCATTTCCAGTTTTCTCCAGTTTTTCCAGTTTCACCCCTCTTACGTTTTATCTAACCGAGTTTAAAACCTTGTTTGAACGTTTCTAAAGGCGTTTCAAAGGATATTAATTATATCCTTAATATCCTAACACTTCCGGAACTTTGAAATAGTCAAATCGTGTAATCTTGATCACGATCCGACTTTAATGGCCCTTGAAACCGCTCCTTTCCTTTGATATAGGATCTAGCTTTTCTAAGTCGGGATCTTCTCTTCCCAGTGTGTTCTTTTTCTCTTGGTGCGTCTAGAGCCGTTCTTCCCCGCGAGTCGTGTTTTGTGCTGTGGCCTTCAGATTCAATCTTCCTTGGAGTCTCCTGCCGTTTGTGCGACCCCTTGTTTTGGTGCAAGGAGTTGCTGATTGTCTGTTCTTCGAGGCAGGAATTCCTTCGTCTATCTTTTAATTGTGCATCATGCGGGGTGGGTAAACTCATGTATATTTGAGAATACTGTCGAATCCAAATCTTAATTAAGGGTGTTATGAGGATGATTAGACCTGTGACGATAACGGGTTATGCTACCTTAGTAATAAATGAGGGGTTGGGAAGTTGATGATGATATTTGTTTTATTTTATCTGTTATCTTCGATCCACGCTGTGAATTGTGTTGGCCGTATGCCTTCTGAGAATCATGGCTCTTTGTGGTCTCTATTTGCACATCGGACTCATGAATACTTGTTGTTAATCTTATGTTGAACGACTCTGAACATGAAAACTTGATTAATCACATATATCCGGTTAATTAAATGGATGCCTCAGGATCAAACTTGTTCTGTGATAACCCCTGAACTATCAAAGTGGAATTAAAGAACAAGTGTTGCTAAATCTGAATACACTTTGCTGTTTGGTGTGAGTGTGTGCTGTGTATGGTTCTGTTCGACCTTGTGTCTTGTGGTGGTCGTGTGGTGTTGTGGCTGGGAGTGTGGCTGTGTGTATGGGGTGGTACCGGTGCTGTAAGGGAATCTTAGGTTGAGAGATTGTTTGACTGTGGAATGGATGAACTTGTTGAACAGTGGGTCTTCATCTGGGTTGTGTTATGGTTGTTTGGCATGGTCTGTTTGTGCAGTGGGACTGCAACCCGGTTGAGTTTTGATGTTGTTGCGGGATGTGGTGCTTTTCGTGCAGCGGGGTTACCGAGGATGGTTTGGGAGAGATGATTTTAAAGAAGGATGGTGTTACCTTGCATGGGTGTTTCACCCAGAGTTTCCAGAGACCGGTATATTAGAAATGGGTGTTAGAGTGGATTCTTTTACCCTGGTCCTCTCTCTGTTTGGCTTTGGTAGTGGTTGGTATGGTTATTTTGCCCTTATAACGTGTGCAGTGTTTGGTAGTTGCCCGGGTAGGGATGAAATCAATAATTTTGGCTTGATTAAATAAAGAATGATAATTGGTTAAATGAATTGGCTGAGGTTATGAATTAAGTTTGTGGCTGGTTGTGTGGTTATGCATTAGAGGTGGCAGCAAGGGCAGTTTTGTGTGGGCTGGTTGGTTGTTTGGAAACCCATAGGTTGGGTTGAGTGTTTGATACCTATATTTATATACTTGTAGTTCCTTGTGATTTTTATACGCACCCCATCCGTGTTGAGCACTACGTGCCGAACACCCCCGTTGTTATGGGGGAGAGTGTCCTTTCCCAACATCCCGGTGGGAGGATGAATGACTGGTTATTGGCTCTTCTCCCTCTTCTAGGCATTGGTAGTCCAAGATTCTTCGAGCAGGTTGTGGTGCGGTTGTGAGGCCCAGTTGTCTGCGGGCGAGGTGTGCTTCCCAGGTGCTTTCGGGATGAGATATGCTGTGCTTTCCCGGGTGTCTTCGGGATGAGGTTGTGGTTTGTGGCCCAGGTGTCTGCGGTCGGGATGTGATGTGTTTTGTGGCCCAGGTATTTGCGGGCGGGATGTGGTATGTGGCCCAAGTGTGTGCGGGCAGGTTGTGGCAGTGGGGCTTGTGGAAGAACGTGGTAGCGTCGGGACGTTCACCATTAGGGATGAGCAGTTAACCAATGGGAAGTGGTGCGGGGTACCCTATCATCGATGTGCTTACTACTTTACTTGACTTGCGTTATTTGGTGAGCTTGCCTTGGTGAGGTTGGGGTGGATAGTATACCTTGTTAGGTGCTTTTGAGTTTCTGTTGTTTTCTCACAGGAGCATTAGTATGCTTCTACTTGTGAACGGGTGACTTTGGCTTTTCTTACTGAGTATACTCATATGCTCACCCTACGTATATAAACCTGTTTTCAGGTTTTTAGGGAGATTACGCGGACCGTGTTTGACCTTACTAGCTCGGGCGTCGGGATAGTTGCTGTGTCGCTGCTTAGCTTTGTTCTTTTGGTATTTACTTTGGAGTTTTTCATTGTATTTCTAGCAGTTTTACTTTAAACATGCATGTGAGATGAATTTTGACTTCTTTTATACACGTCTTGGGGTTGTTTTGAGGTTGGTATATTTTATCTCCCGATTTTGGCTACTATAAAAAGGATAATGACTCCCATTTTGTGGGATTTGTATACCCTTGATGTTGGTCGCCACCTTAGGGCCTACTGGAGGCGGGACTTCGGGGTCATTATCTCTTTTCTCACATTGCCGGTTCAGGAGGGGTACACTTTGTGGGGAGGGGGTTGTGACATTGTTGCTCCTCATTGTTCTTGTCGATCCAAAAATCATTGAAGCTTTCTACAACAACTTTACATTTTACAGCCTCGTCCTCCGTTTGTTTCATCAGTATTAGATTTGCTTGACGTTTTGACAAACTAGTGGATGTCGTTCGGTCCTGCTGATCCACCTGATGCTCAGTCTCTTTTCCTCACCTCCCCTTTTCAGCGCACGGATCACACGCTCTCGTTTCATCCGAGTTAGAGGTTTCGGAAATCCAGAAGTACGGTGAAGATCCTCTTTTGTCTAGTCAAGTTCAGCGTCATACCGCACCTTGCCGAAACTTTCTTGCTCAATCCAAGACACTTTCAAGCCTTCTATTGCATCTTCTGTCAACAACGTTCGCCTGTCGGACTTAAGGATAAGTTTCAGCTTGGGAATTAAAGACCACAAGACCTTCTCAAGGAAATTTTGGCATCTCCTTGAGTTTGGTGATCGCGTGCGACTCCCATTCTGTCGTTCACCCCGCCTTTTGTTTGCTTCTGCTTTGTTCCAATTTCCACCTTCAACTTCTTGATGCAAACTTCATTCTGATAATATTTCTACCTCACCGTCTGTATGTGTTGTCCGCACCAATTTATCTTGCCGTGTGGAAAATTCCTGTTGTACTAACTGAGGTTCACGTAGTTCCCTCTGGTACTCTGTTATAGTTGTTGGAATCTTTTGCATGAGTTCTCCCACCGTGGTTGACAATCTTCGGCGAGCCTCTTTCAATCTCCTCAAGCCACTGGGTTCCCTACACCACAATACAATCCCGAAGTATGACAACCTTTGTTTTTATTATACATTGTAGAATGATAAAATGAGAGAGACCGAACCCCCAAGGTGTACTCTCTAAAGGAGCCCTTGGGGTTCTTTTATAACAAATAATTAAGACCACACCGGACCTCAAGTCCGATGTGAGATACAGACTCCAACACCCCCCTCAAGCTAGGTGTACCTAGCTTGGACACACAAAGAAAAAAAAAAACAAAGCAAGCAACAGGCTGCAAACACTCCCCCTCAAGCTGGACATACCCAGCTTGACAACAAAACAAGACAATGCAGAATAAAAGATAAAGCTGCAAAGCTGTTGCTCCCCCTCACGATCGAAGCTCCCCCTCACGATGATGGATGGATGATGTCGCGGATGCAGCAGATGAACCACTCAGACCGAGCCGATTGACGGAGCGCCAGGAAATGCCGCACTAGTGGGGCCGGTCGATGAGATGCTGGGAAATCCATACTAGGATCGGGAAAACCGCACTTGCGGGGCCGGCGACGGGAGATAGGGATTCCGCAGAAGTGTTGCGGGATCTGGCGGCGCCATAGGGCCCGGATCTCAGACGGTCAAGGTGTTGCGCCACGGTGGATGAAGCGTGAAGGTCTGCCGGCAGACATGGGAAATGGCTGCTGGGAAGATGCCGGCGACGGGAGGCGGGGGTTGCCGCAGGAGGAGGCTGGAGAACCGGATCTGATGGAGGGCGGCTGGTCCGGTTGTCGGCAGGAGGCCGACATGGAGGCGGGGCTGCCGCTGGAGGCCAGTATGGAGGGAGCAGCGGACGGGGAACCTGGTCCGTCGGGAGTCTCGCACAGGTGGAGCAGCGGGCCGGTACGGTGCCGCTTCAAAGGCAGAGGGCCGGGAGAATCGCGAGGAGGCGGAGGGCAGCAGCGATCCGCCAGGATGGAACTGCCGAGAGGTAGCGAAGTCGCATGAGGGAGGCGCAGCGATTTGAGGCGAGCGCAGGGGGTCGCCTGGATGAGGGCGCCGAGAGGAGGAGCAACCGCCGGGCTTGGGGCCGTCGCGCTGGAGCGAGCCTCTGGACAGAGGCCGGCTGGGAGAGAACCGTCGGGAAAGAGGAGATCCAGCAAGGGAACCGCGTCTGGAAAAGGGGGCCGTCTGGGCTGGCGCACTGGATCTGGACGGCGAGCAAGGAAGCGTCGCGCCGGTCAGGAGATCTGGATCGGGACGTCGGGAGAGAGCGTCGGGAAGAAGCCGCGAGGGAGGGCTGCGGCGCAGGAGGCCGATCACGTGCGGGAAGAAGGCAGATCCGTGGCTGGCCGTCGGGGTGGAGAGAAACCGGCGGGAAGGGCGGAATACCGCTGAGGTGGAGCGAAGCTGGCGGGGGGGGGGGTCGCGTGCCTTCGTCGCGACGATGGATCCCAGAGGGCGTAGGGAGCTGGAAGCCGCCGGGCAGGACTTCGTCGGGAAGAGAGGCCGCGTAGGGCAGAGGCGCTTGACGGGAACCTCGCCGCGGAGGTTGGTCGGGAACCAACGCTGGATCGCGAGTGGGAGACGCGCGCAGGGAGCAGCAGGGAAGAGGCGGGCCATCGCGCGCAAGAGGAGTCCGGCGCACAGTGAGGGCGACACGCAGGGAACGACGCCGGCACGCGCAGAGGACGCAGCGGGAGGGTCGGGGACGACGGGCAAGGAGGTGCCAGCAGGGGGAGAACCGCCGGGAGGGCAGGGTCTGGGCAGGACCAGGAGGCCGCCTGAGAAACGAGCCCGGAGGGACGGTTTCGCCGGATGGGAAGGATAGCCGGCAGGGGGGTGGCGGGAGATACCTATGGCTTGCTGGCCATGGAGGCCACCGCCCCCCAACCTGGAGAAACCCTAGAGGTCGACAGGAAAAAAAAGAAATAAAACGGGGGGGTTCGGGATTAATTTCCCTCTTATACCATGTAGAATGATAAAATAAGAGAGACCGAGCCCCCAAAGTGTACTCTCTAAAGGAGCCCTTGAGCTTCTTTTATAACAAATAATTAAGACCACACCGGACCTCAAGTCCGATGTGGGATACAGACTCCAACACACATTAATTCATAATTTATTACATAGGAATACACATAATACAACCTGGAATACAGAGAAGTCTAGTGTCTTTGGGAATTAGGTACATTATATAACAACTTAAAATAGGGGATATATCGACATTATTGAAAACTTTCTTAACATGCTCATAATATTCCATCATACTTAAAATTGCATGAGATAACTTGGGGACATGCATAAGAAAGAGGCGAGCTGTAAAGCCCAATAAGGGAATTGTTGGAGTCTGTATCCCACATCAGACTTGTGGTCCGGTGTGGTCTTAATTATTCATTATAAAGGAACCTCAAGACCTCCTTTAGAGAGTACCTTGAAGATTCGGGTTTTGTCCTATTTTATCTTCTACATGGTATCAAAGGAGGTTTGATAAACCCAACCCCTCCCTCCCATCTATTTTTTTATTCCGGTTTAGGGTTTATCGAAGTTTTCCCGTAAGGGGGGCGGCGGCCTCTATGGCCAGCTCTGCCGTCGCCCCTCCCCTCCCCTCCCCTCCCCTCCCGAGCGCCGCTCGGCCATCCTGCCGGCTATTCCTCCCCCCCCATTTGGTCTTCTCCTCCCAAAGCGCCTCCCTCTGCTTCGTCCGACGACTCACGACCCGTCCTTCTCTTCGAACGCGGCTTCCCGGCTCCCGTGACTCCATCAGCGGCTACGCCCGGCCCCGCCTCTTCCGGCGACTCCCGGCTCCCTCCTCTTCCGCGTCACTCTCGACGCCCGATCTCGACGTCCCCCCCCATCAGACGCGACTCCACGCCTCCAGCCTGACCTCCACTCCAGGCGAACTTCCGACAGACCTCTGCAATAGGCGCCCTCCCGCGACGGTTTCCACCGGCTCCGCCTCCCCGCTGTGCACTGCCCCGACGAAAGCCGCGCCTCCCGCTGTCCACAGATTCCAGGTGCCAGCTCTCTTCTTTGGCAGATCTCTTGCTGCCGTCCTCTACCATCGCGGCTCTATCCTCTTCTTCCCCGGTGTCTCCTCCCCACTGCGTGCGCCATACCCGACCCTCCTGATCCCGTCGCGCCTCCAGATCTCGATGGGATCCAGTCGCGCATCTGGTTGCCCCGCTTGAGAGGCGCCCTCCTCCCGTCGTTGCGCACGTAGCCCTCAGCGGCCCTTCCTGCTCGGAATCCCCGAGCCTCCTCTCTGTGCGCCAGCTCCGACGGCTCTGTTGCTGTCCAGCGGCTCCGCGACGCCTCCAACACTGCTCCCTCCATGTCGGCCTCCACCTACGACATTCCCCGCCTCCATGCCGGCCCTTGTCCTGCGGATTTCTCGGTGCTACGACGTTCGACACCGCCCCGCGACCCTCCAACGGCGTCCCTCCCTGCAGCGCACTCCCAGTCGGAAACTCCCGGCGTCGCTTGGCCCCCCCTCCCACGCTGCTCTCCCGGCAGCCGCCTCCCTTTCCCGGCGGAACCATTTCTGCGTGCTCCTTGTCCGCCGGCACGTCCTCGCGCTTCCTCCACCGTGGCGCAGCACCTCGACCGCCTTGGACCGGGCCCTTTGGCGCCGCCAGATCCCGCAACGATTCTGCGGAATCCCCACCTCCCGTCGCTAGCCCCGCAAGTGCGGCTTTCCCGGTGCTGGTGTGGCTTTCTCGGCGTATCATCGACCGACCCCGTTAGTGTGGATTTTCTGGTGCTCTGTCAACCGGCCCGGTTTGTGTGGTTCCTATGCTGCTTCCGTGACATGTTCAATCCATCCATCATCTTGAGGGGGAGCTGCGATCTTGAGGGGGAGCTACGATTGTCGCTTGTTTCATTTTATTTCGTCTTGTTTTGTAATCAAGCCGGGTATGTCCAGCATGAGGGAGAGTGTTTGCAGTCCGTTGATTGCTTTGGTTTTTCTTTATGTGTCCAAGCTAGGTACACCTAGCTTGATGGGGAGTGTTGGAGTCTGTATCCCACATCGGACTTGTGGTTCGGTGTGGTCTTAAGTATTCATTATAAAAGAACCTCAAGACCTCCTTTAGAGAGTACCTTGGGGATTCGGGTTTCTCCTATTTTATCATTCTACAGGAATAAACAAAACATAACATGGAGAAAGCATTACATGTTAGACAATAGGAATTTCCATGCGACCTAAAAGGGGTGAGAATCATAAACATGAACAATGAGACATAATATAACATGATAACATAAATACAACATGAAAATGTGACAACTTAAAACATGACACCATAAACATAAGTCATGGTTAACCACCAAAACAACATAACATAATGTGCTTAAGTTAACATCCCGCGCACCATACATGACATCTCATGAGACTAAAACATTTTCCAATGCATTGAAGCGCTATCTCGACACACCTATCATAATCATATCATGTATATGCGTAAGTGTGCCACATAGATCATAAACATAAGAACATATTTCATCACATTTAATCCGACGATATTGGAGTGTGGATTACATACATGTAAGTCCCCAATCAAAGAAGCGTAAGTGCATAAAGGTGAACACCATTGATAGGAAATGAGTACGACTATTCACTGCACAATTGTTTGGCATGGAAAATTGTGGTGAAATTTTGACAACATAATGGGGGTACATAAATGTTCATGGGAGGGCTTAGTGAGAGTGAAAGAGGTTTCTCATCATCTAAACAGGAATGAGAGAGATGATAATGAAGATGCTTGAATTAAGAGAAGAAAGAGAGGATCTTTTACCTTGAGAGGGTGATTTCAAAAGTTTGGGAGAAGCTTTTTGAGAGCTTGGGGGCACCTTGGGAGGGCTCTAGAGAGGGGAGGGCAGAGTAAGGACATGCTCCAAGATTTTTGAGTGAAGAAGAGTGAGAGTTTGGATGAGTTTATATAGAAAAGGAGAGGAAAATTATTTATTATTTCCCAAACCTAGGTTTTGGACTATATATTAAAGTAATCAAAACCTCAAACATTTCTATGACTTTTGCCCATGGTTTCTGTCAAAGAGGAGTGCTTTTCATTATTTTATAAGGTTAAGGACCGAACTTATTACAATATTATCCTTGATGATGTGGAAGTGAGCCACGCTCTTGAAGAAATGGTTTTGAAACCTTAAAATACAATGTAGGTTTTGGAGGATTCATAAAGACTAAAATTAATCAAATAACCTCAAAAACACATAAATTTAAAGGGGGAACATAGATTTGGTCGTGAATACCTTTTATAGTATTTGTTACTGTAGAATGATAGGAGAGTGAACCCAATACCCAAGATGGGTCTTAAGAGAGGCCTTGAAGTTTATTTATATAGAAATATAAAGATCACAAAACACTCACGTTCGATGTGGGACACAGGCCCTCAAGCTATGTCTACCTAGCTTGGAAGCATAAAGAAAAAACAGACCAAAGCAAATAAAAACAAAGCAAACATAAAACACTGCAAAACGCTCCCCTTCAAGCTGGACATACCTAGTTTGATTACAAAACAAGATAAAACAAAAAGAAATCATCCGCGATCGCAGCCCCCCCTTGAGATGAAAATGATGGATGATGGAAGATGTCACCGAAATAGTCAGATTACTTTAGTGGCGCGGCAAGTCGTTGAGGCGTAGCAGAGGAATCACGCAGGCGGGGCCGGTCAACGGGACGTTGAGAAAGCTGCACTGGCAGGGCCGGTCGACAAAGCGCCGGGAAAGCCGCAATGGTGGGGCCGGATGATGGTGCGTCGTGAAAGCCGCACATGCGGGGCCGGTCGACGGGAAAGCCGCACTGGCGAGGCCGATCGACAGAGCGTCGGGAAAGCCACACTGGCGGGGCTAAGCGATGGTGTGCCTGGAAAGCCGCACATGCGGGGCCGGTCGACGGGTCGCCGGGAAAGCCGCACTGGCGAGACCGATCGATAGAGCGTCGGGAAAGCCACACTGGCGGGGCTAAGCGATGGTGTGCCTGGAAAGCCGCACATGCGGGGCCAGTCGACGGGTCTCCGGGAAAGCCGCACTGGCGGGGCCGGTCGACGGAGTGCTGGGAAAACCGCACCGGGGGGGCCGGGTGACTGGGTGCGGTCGTGGAGGAGCCACGTGTTAGTTTGGTGTAGCCCGATCCATTCTGGATGATGTTGGGCCGAATGCTTCCGGCCCATACTGCGCACTAGGCCGCAACTTTCACGGGTCAAGCTTCTTGGTGAGCTCGTTGGGGGGTTGCAAGGGGCAACGTGCCTCTGCTCAGGGGGCCGATGGCCCCCAACCTAAATTTTGAGGCACTGTAGCAGAGCTGACTGACCGATACCGACAGAGTACTGTAGCAGTTCGGACTTTGGAGTCAACGGTATTGTAGCTCCTTGGACTTCTAGCTGCCGGCCACTGTAACACTTTTGACTTGGGTGACCACCTTTCACTGTAGCGATGCGGACTTCCAGACGCCTTTCACTGTAGCACAACGGACTTTTCGACGGTTGGTGGAATAATGCTTTGTCCTCCTTATTAGCCCATTTCCGGGCTAGAGTTTCTGTGTTGTGTGAAGCGCTGATACTCCCTGTAAATTGTGCTCCTGGATTTTTCATGGTGAAGTTATTCCGCCTCTCTGTGGACGTAGAGATGATTTTTCAAACCACGTAGATCTTTGTGTTTTGAGTGTTTCGTTTTTTCCCTTTTACTCTTCTTTGGATCGTTATTTTGTCATTGCGACTCTCGGTATTTCCGCATCACCGTACGGGCTGACGACGAGGCGCAGCGGAGGAGCCTCGCGGTTGGTGCCAGACGATGGTGTGTCGGGAGAGCCGTGGAGGACGACCATCGGCTGGAGGGGTGGTGCACGTGGTTGGGGGTCTATCTCCTCTT
Source organism: Viscum album (assembly GCA_963277665.1). Classification (NCBI taxonomy): domain Eukaryota; kingdom Viridiplantae; phylum Streptophyta; class Magnoliopsida; order Santalales; family Viscaceae; genus Viscum; species Viscum album. The sequence continues at coordinate 1,255,672,029 of OY728151.1, read as the reverse complement.
TCCTCCCTAGGGTTTTATAGATCTCCGTGTTGGTTAGAGAATCTAATCCCCTCTGTTTCGGATCTTGGATCTAGGTGTGATTCCCAGATCCCGTCATCTTTGTTCTTCGTTGGCGAATCCCGATTAGGGTTTGGAGTTTTGAGATCTAGAGCTCCCGAGGTAGGTGGTTCCGTTTTGATTGGCCAATTTAATTAACCCTAAATTGGTTGATTTGATTAAATTGCTTTCAATTGAATATGTGAGATTTGATTCTTATGAAATCGAATTGTTAAAAACCCCATTCCATTGAATAAGGGGATTTGGTTTTGAAATTGGATTTTAGCATGAAATTGGGAAAAACCCCAATCCCATTGAATTGGGGTGTGTTCGTGAAATTGATGGAAAATTGTGGAATTTAAATTGTTGAATTTAAATTTGTGAAATTGAATTGATGGAATTGATTTCAAAGTTGTATTTGATGAAAATGACTTAAAATGGTTTTGATAGAAATCTTTGGGTTTTATCTTGAAAAAAGACATGATTTAATTAAAAACCCGTTTTGGTTTTTAAATGGAAAATTGACATATTTGAAATGAAGAATGGGATGAATTGTATTTTAAGCAGTCTTAAAATAAATTGCCCATCGTTTGTTATTAGATCACATACAAGCCTTAGGTAGTTAGTGAGTTATTCAGACAACACTTTACGATTTACAACGTTCCAAAACATAAATGCAACATTTCACATTCCCGACGGGATGGTGACGAAGTCGCCTTTGGCCGTACCAAAGGGGCGTGTGTATACACATGTTGCCGTGTCACTTTGAGCGTGTGGAGTCCCTTAGCCTTGAACTATCGTACCTTTAGGCATATGACCATATTGCTCGCTTGTTTGTATTTGAAATGAATATATGTCATTGTTGTAAACTGTTTTACATGCCTTCTGAATTTATATAAACTGTTTTATATAAAATGTTTATTTAAACTATTTGTTTAAAGTATTTCCATCACTTGAAATGTAAAGCATGATTTGTTTAAATATGTTTTTGAAACAACAAATCTGTATATTTAAAATTGAAAGCTCTTTATTTAGTTAATTAAATGTTGACATCTGTTATGGAATCCTTGGTGAGACCCTACTGAGCTTTTAGCTTACATCCTACCTGTGCCTTCGGGTGTTTGTAGATTATCTCCTTCTAGATTCGAGTAAAGGTAAAGCGCCACTTGGAGGTGGTAGTAGCTGTTGATCCTTGGGTTTGGTGAGTTGCATCCGTTGGGACTTGGGCAATTATCCTGTTTTTTTGGCACTTTGTTGTTGTACTTTGGGTTTCATACCTGTTTGATTTTTGGTACACTTCTCTCTGTGGAGTTTCTCTTGTATGCATACTGATTTGTTTATCTTGCTTTCGTTGTGTTTGTGGAAAATTCGTTCCCACTTTCATATTGCGTGTTGTCGGGTGCTAGTCGCCAACCCATGGGGATCGGGAATGCCCTTCGGGCTATATCAGGACTGGCTCGGTTATTGGGTTACCAGGGTACCTGGGCTAGTTTATGACAAGTCACGCATGGTGGTTTGCGGCGAGGGTCATGGGGGGGGGGGGGCACCATGCTATTTTAGGCGGGATGAGGGCACTCGGAGGCAAACCTCGCAGCATAGTGGGCAGTGGCACACACGGTCAGTCCACATTGGAAAGACCATCTGGGAGATTTCCTGGGGAGTAGATGAACCTAGGGTGCATCACCAACAGGAGCTGCAGACCCATGGAGCATGGAGGATCATTTGGAAAATTGTTTGGAGATTTTGGGGATCACAATCAGTTTCTTTTCCTCAATGTTGAGGACAAGGCTTATTTTCAAGGCGAGGTGAGTGATAAAGACCTTGCCAAGATGGGGACAACCTTGGACAACACAGCCAGGAAGGCTCCCTCTAGAAGGGGGCATATGAATCATTACATGAGAAGAGAGTACAACTGGAGACAACTGTACATTCTAAAGGGATAATTCTGTTGGAGGCCACATGAGGGGCAAGACAAAAATGTTATAAGAGGGGGGGGGGGAGCTGGAGAGAGGGGATACCGAGAGAATATTTCTGTTAAGGGGTCGGCGGTTGGCTTGGGCGAGTGGATCTGGGGTCCCTCGAGTGTCTATTCCATTCATTTCTTCTCTCATCCGCTCTAATTCTGGTTAGTGAAACAGTGATATGTACATGTAGCCTGTTTCTTGTGGATTGTTGGATTGAGGTATCTATGAGTTTGAATCCTATTTAAATATGAGACTAGCATGTGAGGGAGGGGCATTCAGTTTGTAGAATGATAAAGAGTGGAACCCAATACCCAAGATGCCTCTTGGTGTCTATTTATAATGAATAATAAAGATGACAAAACTCCAAAATCCGATGTGGGTCAAAGACTCCAACACTCCTCCTCAAGCTAGGTATACCTAGCTTGGACACATAATTAAAGAAAACAAACGAAAGCAAAAACAAAGCAGACACTTTCAACACCCACTAAAGTTGGACATGCCCAATTTGATGACATAACAAGACAAAAAACAACAAAAGATAAACCGCCGTGGCTGATACCTCCCTCAAGAAGTTGATCGATGATGCCGTTGAAAAAGATTGCCAACCAATGAACAACGCCCGTCATGCAGAACCGACAGGAATAGCTGGAAAGAGGATGCATCAGCAGGAATAGTCGGATCATGCCTCAGCAGGAATAGTCGGGTCAAGAGCATCTAGGCATGCAGGAACAACATGCTACCGAACCATGATTAGATGTCTAGCGGAAATAGCCGGATTACATCAATGGTGCAGCGAGACATAATGGGTGGAGGAATAGGCTGGTCAAACCAAAATCTTTTGACAAAACACGTAGCAAGGGACAACGAAGAGAGGTGTAGCGACCGCGCCAGAGTCATCCAGCAGGGGCTCGCAGGAGGGGAGCCGCGTCCAGAGGTGCTGTCACGACCGCAGGGATGGGTGATGGATAGAAGCACCGATGCGAGAGATGCACGATAGGGAGGGATGCACGACGAGAGTAGGCTGGCAGCTCCAGATCTGAAGGCCGACGACGGGAGTTGGTGACCCGAGCGGACCACAGACGACGGGAAGCTCTAGATCAGCGACAACAACGGCAGGTAAGAGATCGAGGGCGCAGGAGGGCTGTCGCGAATGATATAGGAGGGGCGCACTGGGATGGGCCGTCGCACGGGAGAGAGGTGCGGGAATCGATGTTGCGTCACACAGAGATGGGCGACGGGGATGTGGGTGCCGTCGCGTAGGGAGAGGCCGGCGCACAGAGGGCCGTCTTTCAGGAGGGGTCAGACGGGAGAACAGAGCGCTAGAGGCGTCGCGCAGGGATCGCGTAGGTTGGAAGGGGTGACGGGAAGGGAGCCGGTGCTATGGGAGGGCCGTCGAGCATGGGTTGTGTAGGTAGGCATACGAGGAGGACCGACGAGTAGGCCGACGGTGAAGATGGCACCGACAGTCCAAACGAAGATCGGCGCGCAGGGAGTCGGCGCCGCAGGAGGGAGGAGTGGCCCGTCGCAGGAGAAGGGCGGCACACCTGATCTGGCGTGGCGACCGGTGGGGGTCGATCTTTCGGGAAAGCCGCACAGGTGGGGCCGGGCGATGGTGCGCCGAGAGAGCTGCGGAGGAGTCGGCGATGGCGGGCCGTGTGATGGGGCGCCGCAGAGGAGCCGTGCAGGCTGACGGCGGGGCGCGGCAGAGGAGCCTCGCGGTCGGGGCTGGCGAGAGAAGATGGCATCGACAACCCAGGAGGAGCGCTGCGAGGGGTTGCTACCTAGGAGGAGTGCTGCGAGGGGTTGCTACCTAGGAGGAGCGCTGCGAGGGGTTGCTACCTAGGAGGAGCGCCGCAGGTGGCGGAGTTGCCGTGATGATGGCCAATGGCCTGGGCTGCCGCCCCCCAACGGGGGGAAATATGTAGGTCTCCTTCGATAAGAAAAGAGATATGAGAGAGTGGGCTAGGGTTGGAGAACCTGCACCGATACCATGTACAATGATAAAGAGTGGAACCCAATACCCAAAATGCCTCTTAAGAGAGGCCTTGATGTCTATTTATAATAAATAATAAAGATGAAAAAACACCGAAATCCGATGTGAAACACAGACTCCAATACAGTTATTTGGTTTTGGAAGGCTAGACTGGCCTTGGCCTGGATAGGGGAATCCTCCCAGGAGAGCTGCTGGAATACTCTACCCTCTAGAGTGTTGAATGTAATTCTGTAACAGTCCGTACAAGTTTGGAATCTTTCTGCTTCTAGATTGAATCTCTATCAATTGATGCTTTTATTGAGAGAGATTTTAGAGAGAAAATCTAGAAGGTGATTCTAGAGCGAGAGATTCTTGAAGAAGCAATCGAAGCTGATGTAGTAGATGTATGACCACACACATGGAGACTCAAATTTCAACGGTGGAATCATCAATCACAGAGCTGAAGTCAGGGATCCGGTGTTGGGGGATTCAGATGCAGAAGCTTACTGTTGTCAATCTTGCTAAGATCCAGGCGGAGATGCAGTAAATGATGATTGAGAATTCAGTTTGTGATGCAAAGGGAAGTTGGCTGTAGCAGAAGGCAAAGGGAATTACCGACTCTTTTAGGGAAGTACCAGCTGCAACATTCCCAACACCATTTACTGGTGATAATCAGCAAACTGGGAAAGCAATAACCTGCAAACAACGAAAGCAATTAGTGTTGAATGTGGCATCCTAGGTTCAGATGTGGATGCTATTACACCCAATATCATTTAAGGAAAGACATTCTGTGAATTGCCTGATCCACAAAAACCCGAGAGTGGTGATAAAATATTTTTCATGGGTGGTTCTTCTTTGAATGACAGGCTTCTGCTTGTTTAAGCCTTGAGAAAGAGAGGGCATGCTGTTGCTGCAACTGGAGATGGCACTAATGATGCTCCAGCCCTGCATGAGGTAAATATTGGTCTTTTGATGAGTATCCAAGGAACAGAAGTTGCAAAGTAGAGATCAGATATTATTACTTCGGATGAAAATTTTGCTTCTGTTGTGAAGGTGGTGAGATGGGGTTAGACTGTCTATGCAAACATTTAGAAATTCATCCAGTTTCAGTTCACAGTAAACGTTGCAGTTCTTGTAATTAATGTCATGGCTGCAATTCCCTCTGTTGAGGTCCCCCTTAATGTGGTTCAGCCTCTTCTGGTGAATCTTATCATGGATACTTTTGGCGCATTAGAACTGGCTACTGAACCTCCTATAGATCACCTGATGCGCAGGTCTCCTGTTGGTCGAAGGGAATCTCTGATAACAAATATAATGTGGTGAAACTTATTGGTTCAGGCTGTATATCAAGTGACTGTTCTGCTTGTCCTTAACTTCTATGGTAAACTGATAGAGAACCCGACCCTTTAGTATGTATTCAATAATAGAAGCAGAATTACAGGGGAAATTGGGAGAGAAGAAATTCCAGGAGACCCCAGGGCACTCTCTGCCCAAGCCAAGCCGAACAGAATAACAGAAAAAGGGAATCCCCAGTACAGCCAACCCCATGCTGCTTATAACAGCAATCGCCCCCCCTGCCACGTGGTCTAACTGCCTGAGCAGCCTGCCTGGACAGATTTGCCCTTGCCCTTTCTAGCATCGACCTTCCATTCCCCAGGATGGTCTCGGGCTCTATTAGTGGTCACCCCTTGAAATTCAATCTTGTCTGCAAGATTGAAAGAAGGGAACTGATTTTGGAGGACAAACTCATCCTCCCACGTCGCGTCTTCCACCAGTCTTCCCCGCCACTGAATCAAAATTGGGGCCGAAAAACGCCATCATGGAGCTGGTAACAATGAGACCACACCGCCCCTGGTTTTGGCTGCTGGGCCTTATCGCCTTCCAGGTCGCTCGGTAAAAGGGTAGGTTCATTCAGTGTTGTCAAGGTGCGCACCTTAGCATGAGGCGAGGCGAGGCGGTACAACCTCACCGAGGCACGCGCCTCACGCGCCAACCCGAGAGGCACTGTTGCGCCAGGCGCGGTAAAGGCGTACCGCGGCGGCAGGAATTATGGGTGCAGGCGATTGTGGAAATCGTGGGTATAGGCGATCGTGGTGGGTAGGAAGGATGAAAATCTTGGGTGCAGGCGATCGCGGAAATCGTGGCTATAGGAACTCCCCTTCCGCGCCGCCCCCACTGAAGAACACCCATGCCGCGCGCCTGTTTACAACCGCCATTTTGAGCTCCCACTAGAGAAGAAGACCGCGTGACTTCCTCCTTGGAAATGGAACCCCCTGCCTAAATCGAAAAATGAAGAACAAAAACAATAAAAACACAATAAAGAGAAAAAAAATATAATAATAATAATAATTGTAATGATAAGTATACAACTATATCTATTATGGAAAAAGAAAAAGAATATATAAATATATATCTATATAATAATAATAATAATGAACATATATATAAATATCTATATATGTGCACATGCGCCTTAGTTGCGCCTCGTGCCACATCTCCAAGCGGCCTTTGCGCCTTATTGCGTTGCGCGCCTTTGACAACACTGGAACCGTTATGGGCCCCAGCGTACGCTTGAGCTGAGAAACGTGGAAGACAGGGTGAATGCGGGTTGTCCAGGGAAGGTCGAGCTGGTAAGCCACAAAACTGATATGTTTTAAAATAGTAAATGACCCATAAAATCAAGGAGACGATTTCTGATTGATTCGTTGAGCCAAGAACTGTTATTTATTTGGCTGAAGTCGGACATAGACCCACTCTCCAATGGGAAAATTGTTGCAGAAACACCGGGAGCCACATCGACAGAGGTTTGCAGATGAAGAAAAGACAAAAAAAGAAGAAGATGAATACGAACACAACGATTTACGCGGTTCGAGAATAATTCCTACGCCCACGGAGAGGTAGAATCACTTCATTAGAATTCGGGAGCACAATTATATGGAGATTAAAGTTTCACACACAACAAAACCCTAGCTCGAATGAGCTAATAAAGAAGACGAAACATTCTGCCACCTACTGTAGAGTAAGTCCATTGTGCTACAATGAACGGTGGCCGGAAGTCCGCACTGCTATAGTGTTGCGACCACCCAAATTCAAGCTGCTATAGTGGTCGGTGACTAGAAGTCCGTAGAGCTACAATATTGCTGTCTGTGTCGCCTGGTCAGCTTTGCTATAGTCGGTAAGAGTTGCTATAGTTCCTCAATATTTGGGCCGGGACCTTCGCCCCCCGATCCCCGGAGCAGGGGTGCGTTGTCACCTGCAACCCTCAACGAGTTCACCACGAAGCTCTACCCGTGAGAGTTACGACCTGGTATGCAGTACGTGTCCTTAGCATTCGACCCCACATCATCCAAACAGATCGGGCTATACACCAATCTAATAATCTCTCACTTGGAGCTTGATCCTCTAAGATGGCCAGACACTCAATCGCAACTACTTCCTAAGTCCCGACAAGATTACACAACTGCATACTGACATCAAGGCAAGATGCAAAATCTGCACCCCTAATACCACTTTGTCACGAATCAACCCGGAATACCCTGCCAACCTGATAATCGTGCCGGTCCTGACATAGCTCGAATGACATTCTCGATCCCCACGGGTTGACGACTAGCACCTGACATCATACAATATGAAAGTGAGAACGAATTTGCCACAAACCCAACAGAATCAAGATAAATAAGTCAGTATGCATACAAGAAAAACATCACACGGAGAAGTGTACCAGAAGTCAAACAGGCAAAACAGTCCAAAGTACTGCCACAATATACCAGAAAACAGGACAACAACCTAAGTCTCAACGGACACAACTCTTCACGCCCAAGGATCAACAACTACTACCACCTCCAAGTGGCGCCTTACCCTCACTCGAACCTGGAAGAAGATAGTTTACAAACACCCGAAGACACAGGTAGGGTGTGAGCTAAAAGCTCGGTAGAGTCTCATCAAGGATTCCATAATAAGGTGCCAAAAAACATGTTTAAAACAAATCATGTCTGTTTATTTAAAATTGAAAGCTTTATTTGGTTAATTAAATGTTGACATCTTATTATGGAATCCTTGGCGAGACCCTACTGAGCTTTTAGCTCACACCCTACCCATGCCTTTGAGTGTTTGTAGATTATCTTCTTCCAGGTTTGAGTAAGGATAAAGCGCCACTTGTAGGTGGTAGTAGCTGTTTATCCTTGGGCTTGGAGAGTTGTGTCCGTTGGGACTTGGTTTGTTATCCTGTTTTCTGGTGTATTGTGGCAGTACTTTGGGTTGTTTTGCCTGTTTGACTTTCGGTACACTTCTTCCTGTGGAGTTTTTTTTGTATGCATATTGATTTGTATATCTTGCTTCCGTTGTGTTGCGGCAAATTCATTCCCACTTTCATATTGTATGATGCCGGGTGCTAGTCGTCAACCCATGGGGATCGCGAACGCCCTTCGGGCTATGTCAGGACCAGCTTGGTTATCAGGGTATCTGAGTTGGTTCGTGACACCCATCGCCTGCCCCGCCTCCCTAGGGACCACTTTGCCCTCTCCTGGGAGATCCTTGATCACGGTGCTACCTCTGCCGTGACGGTCCGTCAACTATTTTCCCGCACTCCTCGGCACGCCTGGTCAGGCAGTCATGCGCTATGTGACCTTGCCAATCACAAGCATAACACCGATCCTCTTTGGACTACCCTGGTGCTCTACGTTGTCCCTGTATCGCATGACCATGCATATGAGTCTGATTGCCGGGAGGTCTCCTGCGTCGAGATCCTGTCGTCTGGCGTTTGCTGGTTGCTGCTGACGACTCAGCTTTGTGACGCCCACTGCCAGCTCTTGCTGTCTGGTCCCTCTGACAAAAAGCTCTCTGTTACTAGTGCTCGCTCCAACACCCCGACATAGGTGGGGATGCACAAGGGCACCACGCTGGCATGAATCTCTTTGCGGAGTTCTTGCTGAAACTTCCGTGCTCGGAAGTAGCCGTCACAAATCATGTCAAAGGAGTACCGGGTAAGGTATGTGAACCTCGTTGCGTACTCAGCCACCGTCATCCCTTCCTACTGCAGCTCCAGAAGTTCCTGAATCCGGACAGAGCGCAAGCAGGGGTTAGTACTCCTCACGGAACAACTACCGGAAGTCGGGCCACGAGAGTGTCCACTCATCGTGTATCTGGGTAACAAGACTCTACCACCGCCACTGCTCCGTGGAAAAGGTTATCTACCAGTGCAACCATATGATCCGTTGGGGTCTGAATAAGCTTGAATATACGGACCACTGACTCTAGCCAATCTCCTGCTACCTGAGGATCTGGCTTGCTATGGAACCTCAGCGGCCTCTGGCGCTAGATCTCGTGGAGTTTGCTAAGCCTGCGTGCATCGTCAGCCTCCTCTGTTGGAACGATCTGCTGCTCGACAGGTGGGGGTGCTGCTACCTGCCCGCTTGGAGGAAGAAGCTCGCTAGATGAACCCTGAACAGAGGCCTCGTCGCCCATCGGATTGTCATCACGATTCGGAACAGGTATCTGACAGGTTGTCGTCGCAGAGACATCCTAAAAGTTATCAATACATACCACGGTCAAATAAGCATATATATATATATATATACATAACAACAATGGGGAGCTGACTCAAGAAGGACAATCAAATACTCAATCCTATATGATGCATGTATCATCGATCCCTGCAACCAATGTCGGTATGCCGAGTTGACAAACAAGTAGTCAAGGTCCCGGTGAATGGATACGTCGGTCGCCCATACTATCATTGGATTCCCTTGCCTGAGAGCCGCAGTCGAGACACTCTTGACACTGTTACCATAATCCCAACCAAATTCTCATAAGGGGACTACTCCAACCATCGTCCCAAGGATCGAACCACCTCTGATACCAATTTGTCACAACCCAACCCAAGCCGGAGCTCGAGCCGCAATTACCCCAAGCCCGCCTCCATAGGCTAGGGGCTGGCGACCAGCGCCGAAAACATAACCAACACAGGAAGACCTTTGCCTATGTACCCGTATGCACACACCCAACAATCTCGATGCAAAATTGTAGATGGAGTAAAAGTAAAAGAAGCAAAAAGCTAAGAGAACATCTATGCATGCAAAACCTCTAGACAGTACAAGAGTACGATAATGTAACTGAAAAGTAAAAGGGAAAAATACACGCCTAACCAGAAATATGTCTTAACCTGACAAAACTGGAAAAATAAACCGTTGAGAGAGCCCAGCTCTTGATCTCCAAGCTACGACCACCGTACGCGGTCTAAAGTACCAGGTATCCGTAAGCTCCTCTGTAGTCACCACCAACCTGTCCGTCGTTTGCATAAGACACAACACGTGCGGGCAAAACCCATGCATTAGCGAGTATATATATACTAAGTAGGACGCTTCGAAAGCTAAAGGGGGAACAATAAGAGATACAACAGGAATAAAAATACTGTAGATCGCAAACAAGATGTTGAAAGTAGTGAAAGAGAACAACCCAACCCAAACGAAGAGAGGGAGTAACCTCGTCCAAACACAAGGGGCTCAACACGGTGTGTAGATGAACTACACGTCGAGTCTTTGCCACCTATAGCAGGAGAGTGAATTCATCCAACCATGAGAAGTTAAACACGAAAATCACGTAACATACCCCACGCATCTTCGCAACCCATGGAAGAAGAGTAACCAAATCCAAAGGTATGGATACAGATGTATATATATATCTCAGTCAAAAGAAGCCCAAATGAGTGAGTAAGGGAATTTCCATCTCACAGCTCAGCCTAGGACGAAGAGTCGCCAACAGTTTCAAAAGTCCATCAACAATGCCCAGCATCTCACGCGTCTGCCCAAAAGTAACCGTCCAAGTCAAACCACGCCTCGTCACTGTGCTGCACAGTCGAGTGGTCACAAAATCCAAGTAGAGGACCCGCGCCCTAGTGTGTCAGGAGGGTTCCACTCTATAAGTATCCGTAGAGGACACACACCCATGCTGATGGGGGGTTCCACTTTACTGTCATGAGGACGTGCGTCATATCCGATAGGGGGGTTCCTCCCGGTAAGGTAGAGGACCTGCGCCCATACTAATGGGGGGTTCCACTCTATAGGTCGAGGACCCGCACCCTGGTGTGACAGGGGGGGTTCCACTCTGGTCATCAATGACCCATGCCCTATCTGATAGGGGTTCCACTCGGTAAGGTAGAGGACCTGCGCTCATGTTGATGGGGGGTTCCACTCTATGGGTCGAGGACTCGCGCCCTGGTGTGACAGGGGGTTCCTCTCTGGTCATCAAGGACCCACGCCCTATTTGATAGGGGGGGTTCCACTCGGTAAGTAACTTTAGAGGACCCGCACCCAAGCTGATGGGGGGGGGTTCCACTCTATAGGAAGCCTCTGGTGATCCCTCTTGATCACTGCTGTTGTCGGGTGTTGTTGCAAATAAGCGCTGTGCCCGAAACATTTCACATCGTATCTCAAAAGCCACAACCGAGGGCACTATTGCGTTCTATGCATAAAAACACCCAGGATAGGCTACTTGGGGGCCAAAATCCGAGTTTAAACGAAAGAGATACAGAAACTTAAAGTTTTCTCAAAATGAGTCAAGCGATACATGACATATGAGAGGACCCACACGCCGCGTGGTCCTGCTCCACCGCCTAGCCGTGTCCCTGACTAGCACACAGCTCCCAATCCATGTAGAAGTACAAGCTGTGTCCGGGACCCGACCACGCCCTTCTGGCTGTGTTCGTGTAATCAAGCTGTGTCAGTGTACTTGGTACATGACGTGTCCAAACTATCTAGGAACGGGCCGTGTCCTTCTGGTCATGTTTGTGTAATCAAGTCGTGTTCGTGTAACTTGGTACAATGTGTGTTGCTTCACACGGGGTTCTGCCTGTGTGCTATGCCACACAGTTCGTCCATCCCGGAACAAGGTACACGACGTGTAGGAGAGCCACACGCCGTGCCTTCTTTATAATCTTCTGAAACCCTAGCCGTCGCAAACAGGGGGCAACACGCCGTGTGTTCATCATGGTACACAGCATGTAGTCGGGTTTTTCATAGAAATCAAGATCCAATCTCCTCGCTTCGAATCTAGCCATTTCGCCGCAGATCTTGCCTCGTTTCCGCCCGAGATTAGTAGATCTAGCCGCCGTTTATAGTTTCCGGCCATGTGGTGGCCGAATATCCGATCTCGTCGACCCACAAAAGTTCTGCGTGAGTTCCGCGCGTCTCCGCATCTTTCGTCGCCATAGATTTGATTTCTGATCGTCGAAACCAACATCCACGATCCGCAACCGTCCCAGATCTGTGCCTGATTCCTCGATCCGTCCCTCGTTCGTGAATCCGTCATGATTTCGGGGGTCCGATCAGGCTCGGTACCGCCAGACAATGTCGAAACGGGACCGCGGGGTCTAACCAGTGAAGAACGCGAAGAAATTGAGGGGGAAAGGAACAAAAACAAATGTTTAAACGATCGTTGCCAAACGTTCTTGGCCAACGATCAAGAACGAGGATAATCAGGGTTAAAAAACAATTCAAAAACCAATTTAATCGGTACACAGACGCATGTAAATGCCACAATTGACGCAGATCCAAGAAAGGGATCGATCTGCTCAATGAATTTAATAAAAAATGGCGTAAACCATAGATTGACGAGTCCTACCTGAAGATTGGATCATTCGTTGTCGAAGAACGCGCTCGCCAACGATTGAATGACGCCGTTGCGTTCGCAGCGCTCCGATCTGCTTCGATCCGATGTTTCGTCGTTGTTCGATTTGATTTGCCAACGAAAGGATGAAAGAGAAGCTCTCGGCGGTCCCAGGGTTATGAGGCTAACCCTGGGCTATTCGCCATAGCGATATATTTAAAGGAAATCCATTTAGGTAAAATGGATTAATTAATTGATTTAATTAGTTAATTTATCCACTGAACGTACCATCAAAGGGCGAAATATCCGATCGCCCCGTGCTGACCTATTTTAGGCCGCGTTTAGGGTAAACAACGCGTTCCAGATTCAACCGTGGTCTCGAATTTCTGATCCGAGCTTCTGTTTAAGAGTAATCCCATTTTCTTTAAGAAACCGTACGTGTGCAATATAAAATATATTTAATATTTTTATAATATTAATTCCGGGCACACCGGGCCTCAAAATCACACTCCTGTCTTAGCGTCCAACTCTGGAAATATATATAGAAATATTTCAAAATCTTACAAGGCAAAAACCGGGTCTCTACAAGCCACGTCTGATTCGCTGGGTACCTTTACTCCAAGAGTCTGACTTAGAAATTTGTGACATGAAAGGGAGTGAGAACCTCGTTGCCGACCATCTATCCCACTTGGGAATATCCGAGTCCTACATCGGAATATCCCACCTTGTAATCTATATTACCCATCTATAAAAGAATGTCTCCGCCTCACATTGAGGTAAGGGGAATTCGACACACCTCTCTTTATCATTCTACATAGTATCAAAGGGAAAATCCCGATAATTTCCGCTGCCCTCCCTTCTCTCGGAGAATCCCTCTTGTGCAGCGCTCTTTGCCTCGCCCTCTCCTGCGGTCTCCCAGTTCCGTCCGGCCCCACCCTCCCGTCGGCTCCCTGCGGATTCTCGGTTTTGTCCGGCCCCGCCCTCCCCGTCTGCTCCCCGCGCCGACGTCTCCCGGTACCGATGCCTCACGGCTCCAGGCAGAACCCTCTGCTCCGTCTCTGCGCGTGGCTCCCGCTCGACGCCGCCCCTCCCGGCTTCGCGATCGGCCCCCGCCTACCAGCGGCCTCCCGGCTACGCGATCGACCCCCACCTCCTTCGCGTCTCCAGGCCTGCCCTCCCTGCGGCCTCCCTCGTGACGATTGGCCCGCCTCTCCCGGCGCCTCCTGATCCCGACGCGACTCCCAGCTTGCTTTCCGGCGGCCTCCCGACGCGACTCCCAAATCGCTCTCCAACGACTTCCCTGCCCACTCTCCAACGACCTCCTGATGCGACTCCCGACCTGCCCTACGACGACCTCCTGACGTGACTCCCGTCCTGCTCTCCATCAACTTCCCTCGTGACGACCGACCTGCCTTCCCAACGGCCTCCCTCGCGACGATCGGCCGCATCTCCCAGCGTCTCCCGGTTCTGCCGCAACCCTCCGTCTTTCCCGACGACAATCTTCCGACCGACCCACCTCTGACGATGCATCCCGGCCCGCCTCCCGCGGTCTCCCGACCCTCGCCTCCCTCGCGGTTTCCCAACCCGCCTCCTGCGGCGACATCCCGACCCCCGCCTTACTCGGCGATTCCTGGCCCGCCATGCCTCGGTGCTTCCCAGCCCACCGACTATTCATTGGTTGGCTCAACCGCCTGCGGCCCTCCAGCACAACCTTCGATTGCCAACGTTATCGCAAGGCCGCACCCTCACCGCCCCCTCACCGTCGTTGTCGTCCTTCCCGCACGTCAACCCCACGCTTCATCTGTGCGTCTGTGCGCTCGTTTGAGCAGTTGTCCCATGCTCCGTTTTCTTCTCATCATCCACCCTCCTCTGGTGTCTCCCCTTGCTGATCACCGGTTTGGTACAATCTACTTCCGTCGCCCATCGACTATGCCCCCCGTCTAAGCCGAGGAAACCATCGTTCCAGCTTCGTCCGATGCTCCTGCCCCAGCATCAGGCGACTTGCCCATTGCACTCCGGAAAGGTACTCGTTCTTGCTAGAATATTGCTTTATACATCTTCATACAAAGGTTTATCAGCTCTGGAGACGATATCTATTTCCCGCACGGTTAGCGATGCCAAATCTCACCCGGGGTGGCTACAAGCGATGCGGGATGAACTGCAGGCTTTGGATAACAACCGTACTTGGGATCTGGTTCCCATTCCAGAAGACAAACAGGCGGTCAGCTGCAAATGAATTTATGCGGTTCGTCTCAATGCCGACGACACTCTCCATCGCCTCAAAGCCCGACTTGTGGCGAAGGGCTTTGCTCAGACATACGACATCGACTATTTTGAGACCTTATTTCCAATTGTCAAGATGACATCTATCTGCTTATTCGTCTCTCTGGCCGCTCATCATCACTGGCCGCTTCATCAACTGGATGTCAAGAATGTCTTTCTTCATGACTTTCTTGAAAAAGAGGTATATCTTCACCAGCCCCACAAATTTCGTGCCTCAGGAGCCGACTCCCATGTCTACCGACTTCGTCGCTCTCTCTATGGTCTCAAGCAGTCTCCTCGTGCTTGGTTTGGTCGCTTCAACACCGTCGGCACCGCATTTGGACTCTCGCAGTATGAAGGACCACACCGTCTTTTACCGTACGACGTCCAACGGCTGCATCCTGCTGGTGGTATATGTTGATGATATCATCATCACCGGGAGTGACTCTACTGGAATCGCCCAACTCAAGGGGCATCTTCACCACCAATTCCACACCAAAGATCTCAGTGCTCTCACGTACTTCCTTGGCATCGAGGTCTCCCGTTCTACGGACACCATCTTTCTTTGCCAAAGGAAATATGCCATGGATCTCTTGCAGAATGTGGGTTTGAGTCAGGCAACTGCTGTGGACACTCCTCTTGAGCTTGGGGAACGTTCTCTCTATGACGACACGACACCCTTTCCTCACCCGGAGAGCTACCATCGTCTTGTGGGTAAACTCAATTACCTCACTATGACACGATCGGACATTGCCTGCGTTGTTGGCAAAGTAAGCCAATTCATGGAGCATCTGACCAAATCTCAGTGGGATGTTGTCCTCCGCATTGCCAAGTACATCTAGAAAGACCCTGCCTGTGGTCTTCGGTACTCACATCGCGCTCATCTGAATATTGAGGTCTTCTGTAATGCTGACTATGCCGTTTGCCTTGCTACCCGAAAGTCTATTTTTGGGTTTGCCGTTTTCTTGGCAGGTAACCTCATCTCTTGACGCATCAAAAAGCAGACCGTCGTCTCTAGATCTAGTGCGGAGTTTGAATACCGTGCCATGACCACGGTCACTACTGAAATCCTTTGGCTTCGTCATCTCCTCCATGGGCTTGGCTTCCCATTGCAGACGTCCGCTCATATCTGGTGTGACAATCGGGCAATCACGAAAATTGCTTCGAATCCCGTCTTCCATGAATGAACGAAGCATATCGAGGTGGACTGCCACTTTCTTCGCCATCACCTTGAGCAGGACCATATTAGTTTCGACCACATTCCGACGACATATCAACTTGCCGGCATCTTCACCAAAGGTCTCCCAGGAGCTCGTTTGGACTCTCTTAGTACCAAGCTAGGTATCCACAACATCAGCGACCCAGCTTGAGGGGGAGTGTATATGGTCTTGTTCGATGTTGTCTTTCTTTTTGTGGGACTCTTGGTCCAAGTTGAGCATGTCCAGCTTGAGGGAGAGTGTTGAACCCAATTTTATTATAATGGGTATTTCCGAGTCTCAAATCGGAATATCCCACCTTGTAATCTATATTACCCATCTATAAAAGAATGTCTCCGCTTCACATTGAGGTAAGGAGAATTCGGCACACCTCTCTTTATCATTCTACAAGGAAAATTTCCCAGACGCACACTTCTTTTCGGTTATGAATGCACCTCGGCCATGGTTTGCAGACATTGCTAACTATCTTAGCCACGGGAGTGCTCTACCCCGATCTCTCTTACCAATAATGGAAACGATTTCAATCGGAAGTGAAGCATTATTTCTGGGAAGATCCATTGTTGTTTAGATCGTGTGGTGATGGCATAATCCGTTGTTGTGTGCCTGAAACTGAAGTACAAGGAATTCTGGAATTCTATTTCTCTTCCACCTCTGGAGTACACCATGAGCTAGACCGCACAATTGCCAAAGTCTTACGATCTGATTTTTTTTGGCCAACTATGCATATAGATGCTCGACACTTCGTGGCACAATGTGATAGATGCAAACATACGGGTAATGTTGGGCGCAGAGTAGAAATGCCACCACATTCTATACTAGAAGTGGAAGTCTTTGACGTATGAGGTATCGATTTTATGAGACTGTTTCCACCATCGTATGATAACACTTATATTCTGGTATGTGTGGATTATGACTCCAAGCGGGTAGAAGCCGTTGGTACAACTCAAAACACAACAAAGATTGTTATTTCTTTTCTCAAGAAGAATGTGTTTAGCAGGTTCGGAGTTCCTCAGGTGCTCGTTAGTGACAGGGGCACTCATTTTGATAACTCGATGTTGATGAACGTTTTAATGAAGTATGGGGTGAAGTACAATATGGGTACACGTTACAATCCCCAATCTAGTGGGCAAGTGGAAGCATCCAACCGAGAGCCAAAGCAGATTTTGGAAAAAACGATGGGGGCGTCAAGGAAAGACTAGTCGAAAAAGCTTGGTGATTTTTTGCGGGCTTACCGGACAACTTATAAGACTCTGCCGGGCATGTCACCTTTTAGGTTGGTTTACGGAAAACCATTTCATTTGCCGGTGGAACTTGAGCACAAAGCATATTGGGCAGTCAAAATGCTGAATTTCAATCTTAAATCTGCTGAGGAGAACCAGAAGCTGCAACTATCCGAGCTTGATGAGATCAGACGAGAGACATATGATAATGCAATGTTTTATAAGGAGAAGACAAAGGCGATTCATGATCGTCTGATTTCTCGGAAGTCGTTTCAACCCGATGATCAGACATTGCTTTTCAATTCATGGTTGTGACTCTTTCCAGATTAGTTGAAGTCCAGGTGGTTTGGACCATTTAAAGTGATCAAGGTGTTCCACCATGGTGTGGTGAAAATTGTTAGAGAAGATGGAGAACGCTTCAAAGTTAATGGGCAACACCTCAAGCCTTACTTCCCAATCGGAGACATGTTGGGGACACTTTGCACTGTACATTTTGAGTGACAAAGAGGCTGAGGTATGTCAAGCTCGAGGCGTTAAACGTAGCACTGACTGGGTGGTACCCCTACATTTCAAAAATTTCATAAATATGTGTTCTCTTTGGAAGCATGATAGTGTGTTTTGTGTGTTTTAATTTTAGGATAAATGTGTAGTGAGAATTTTATGATTGAATTTCAATCATGTAGGTCCTAAGGAGATTCTTATAGCAACCTTACTATTTTTCAAAATCATTGGGGAATTTCAAATTTTCATTTAAAGGGCGTAAAATTGATTTCAAGACTGGACTGATTTTTTTTTCAAAACCGACTACCCCGCATGGTAAGTGAGGTTTAACAAACCGTACACATAAACCGTGCGGTGTGAAGGCCTACGCATGACAAGCCACACAGTTTACCAAACCGTGCGCGAGAACCGTGCGAAGTGGAGATTTCGAGTGCTGATACGCATGGTCTATGCACGGTTTAACAAACCGTGTGAAGCAACCGTGTGCCGTATTTTAAAACCCCTCGATTTTTTTTAATTCATTTGAAACTCCAATTTTAAAATAACCCAGTTGTGCCTGACCTCTCACCCCTTCCCTTCCACGTTCTTCTTCTTCTTCCCCCTCCAAACCTCATCCTCTTCCTCCGGCTTGGAGCCCTGAAGTTTCCTCTTCCTCTTCCTCTTCCTCTTTCTCTTCCTCTTCCTCTTCCTTTTCCTCTTCCTTCCTCTTCTCTTCCTCTCCGTTTTCTCCTTCTTCCCCTAGGTTAGGGTTGTCCCTCTTATCCCCCCCATTCAATTTTTCAAAATCATCACTTGGCACTCACATTGCACAACATGTTTTTCAAAAACCCCAACAACTTCATGGAAATTGTCGAATTAGGGCCACCATGGATTATTCTTTGTGCTTACATCTTTCAATTCAATTTTAAATCTCACTTTGTCGTATTTGCAATTGTGTTGCTTTGGTCACTTGCAGGAACCTCTTCCGCATCCTTTCTCCTCCCCACAACCTCTTTATGAAAATTGTTGAATTAGGGCCGCCATGGATTATTCTTAGTGCTTACGTCTTTCAATTCAATTTTAAATTTCTTACTTTGTCGTATTTGCAATTTTGTTGCTTTGGTCACTTGCAGGAATCTCTTTTGCACCCTTTCTCCTCCCTACAACCTCTTCCAAATGACCCTGAGCATCTGGCTCTGAAAACCCCTTCGGTCCCCATTTGAAAATTTCCAACAAGGATGAACTTAAGCAGTACTTGGTGCTTGATTCCTGTGCAGTGTCATCACATCATTGCTTTGAGCCCCACAATCTGGCAGCCCTTGACATTGACATGCATTTACAACATTTTATTGCAAGAGGTTATCCAACTGATCCCCTCTCCGTTCATGAGTCAACTTTTACATAACTGGTATTGGAGTCTGCAATGACCTTTAAATGTGTTGATCATTATGCCACCAACGACAATGGTGAAATTATTGAAAAAAGGGTGATGTCACATTCCGCCTCCTCAAGAAGCGGTACAACCTTTAGCTCGGGATACATAAAGGGGTATTCCGACGTGGGACTCGAAAATACCCAGAATAATAAAAACAGGGTTCAACACTCCCCCTCAAGCTGGACATGCCCAGCTTGGAACACGAGTCCCACAAAAGAAAAAAGAAAGAAAGATAACACCAAGGAAAGACCAAACACCCCCCCTCAAGCTAGGTCGTAGATGCTGTGGATGCCCAGTTTGGAACTGAGCGAGGCGAGGCGAGCTCCTGGGAGGCCTTTGGTGAAGATGTCGGCAAGCTAGTCCGCTGTCGGGATGTGGCTAAGGCTGACATGATCGTGCTCCAGGTGGTGGCGAAGAAAGTGGCAGTCCACCTCAATATGCTTCATGCATTCATGGAAAACGGGATTCGAAGCAATCTTGGTGGCTGCCTGATTGTTACACCAGATGTGAGCAGATGTCTGCGGAGGAAAGCCAAGCTCCTGAAGGAGATGTCGAAGCCAAATGATCTCTGTAGTGACGGTGACCATGACTCGGTACTCGGACTCCACACTGGAGCGGGAGACGACCGTCTGTTTCTTACTGCGCCAGGAGATGAGGTTGCCTGCCAAGAATACGACAAACCCAAAAGTTGATCTCCGAGTATCAAGGCAACCAGCATAATCTGCATCACAAAAGGCCTCAATATTGAGATGAACATGATGAGAGTAGCGAAGACCACGGGCCGGATCTTGCTTGATGTATTTGGCAATGCGGAGGATAACATCCCAATGAGAGGTGGTCTAATGCTCCATAAATTGACTCACTTTACCGACAGCGCAGACAATGTCGAGACGAGTCATGGTAAGATAATTGAGTTTGCCCACTAGTCGACGGTATCGCTCTGGGTGTGAATACGGTTCGGAGGAGCATAAAGTGACCGTTCCCCAGGCTCTAGAGGAGTGTCGACAGCAGTGGCCTGTGTCAGCCCAGCATCCTGCAGAATATCCAATGCATATTTCTGTTGGCATAGGGAAATAGTGTCCGTAGAATAGGATACCTCGATGCCTAGGAAGTATGTGAGAGGACCGAGATCCTTAGTGTGGAAGTGCTGGTGAAGATGGCCCTTGAGTTGGGTGATGCCGTCACTGTCGCTGTCGGTGATGATGATATCATCCACATAAACGACTAACAGGATGCAACCAGCGAAGGTCGTCCTCTAGAACACTGTGTGGTCTTTCATGCTGCGAGAGATCCCAAAATCAATGACGACAGTGCTGAAGCGGCCGAACCAAGCACGAGGAGACTGCTTGAGGCCGTAAAGAGAGCGGCGGAGTCGACAGATTTGAGACTTGGCGTCGGAGGCACAAAAACCTGGGGGCTGAAACAGATAAACCTCTTCCTTAAGAAATCCATGGAGGAATGCATTTTTGACATCCAGTTGATGAAGAGGCCAGCGATGATGAGTTGCCAGAGAGATGAATAACCGGACGGAGGCCATCTTGGCAACTGGAGAGAAGGTATCAAAATAGTCAATACCGTAAGTTTGGGCGGAACCCTTGGCCACAAGGCGGACTTTGAGTCGATGAAGAGTGCCATCGGGATTCAGCCTGACTGTGTAAATCCATTTGCAGCCAACCGCCTGTTTGCCTGCTGGAAGGGGGACAAGATCCCAAGTATGGTTTTCTTCCAACGCCTGCAACTCATCCCGCATTGCGGCTAGCCATCCCGGGTGAGATTTTGCTTCACCCACAGTGCGAGGAATAAAAACTGTCTCCAGAGCGGACAGACCCCTGTAGGAAGATACAAATAGAGGTGTACTCTGGCAAGAGCGAGTACCTTTCCGGAGAGCAATGGGCAAGTCCTCTGGTGCCGGGGCAGGAGCATCGGACGAAGCGAGAACGACAGTGTCATTGGCCGGGACGAGGGATACAGGTGATGGACGATGGGAGTAGACCCTACCAAAATGGGTGTCAGCAGTAGGGGGAGACACCAGAGGAGGGTGGATGAGGATAAGAAGACAATCATCGATGACTGAGTTAGGATGAGGAGAGGGAAGGGAGAACGGAGAGTTCTCAACAAATGAGACGTCAGCAGAGATGACATACCTCCGGAGGTCGGTGAGTAGCAGCGATATCCACGCTGAGTGCAGGAATAGCCAAGGAAGATGCACCAGAGAAATTTGGGAGAGTTTGGAGAGTCTAGGACATGTGTCTCGAACATAACATAGACATCCAAACACTCGAAGCGGAAGGGAGTGACGAGGGAGAGAAGAGAACAGAGCCCAAAAAGGAGTCTCCCCCTGAAGAATAGAAGAAGGAAGACGGTTTATAAGGCAGGTAGCAGTGAGCACCGCATCTCCCCAAAAATGCAGAGGCACCTGTCGGTGGAAGAGGAGGGCACACGCAGTCTCCAAAATATGGCGGTGTTTCCGCTTGGTCACTCCATTCTGCTGGGGTGTATCGGGACAGGAGGTCTGATGAATGATGCCTTTCGCCTGGAGAAAGTGCCGAAAAGGAGTGGAGAGGTGCTCACCTCTATTGTCCAAGCAGAGACATTTAACAGAAGTGGAAAATTGGTTATGAATTTCATTGTAAAATGTCTGAAATGTGGAAAACACTTCGGAGCGTTCTCGAAGGAGGTATAGCCAAGTCATTCGCGAAAAATCATCAACGAAGGATATATAGTATTTATACCCCAAATGACTCGAGATGGTACAGGGACCCCAAACGTCTGAATGAACTAGATCAAAAGGTTTAGAATCCCTTGTATCCACCCGAGGAATGTAGGAAGTGCGATGATGTTTCGCAAAGGCACAAGACTCACAATGAAAAGAAGTATGTGGTCTGAAATCTGGATAAAGCTGATGAATGGTGGAGGCGGGGGGTGTCCTAACCGAGAATGAAGATCCAAGGCACGATCAGAGATAGATGTGCAGGCGACGGGTGTCGGTCCATCAAACATGTAGACCCCGTCCCGAAACTTGCCTCTACCAAGTTCCCGATTCGTAGTCAGCTCCTGAAAAACAACAACAGAGGAGGTAAAGATGACTGCACAGTTAAAATCTTTTGTGAGTTTACTGATGGAAAGAAGATTAAAGGGACTGCGGGGCACATGTGCCACAGAGGGCAAGTGAAGTGATGACACTAGGGAGTATGCACCGAAACCCGCAATGGGGATAGTGGAGCCATTGGCGACGGTGATGGCTGATGGACCGGTATAAGGACGGTAGGAGGTCAACATACCAGCATCATCGGTGAGGTGGTCAGAGGCACCTGAGTCAAGCATCCAGGCAGGGGAGCGACGACCAACAAAGGCGGCGGAAGCAGCAGAATGGGCTAGAGAAGCCGAAGATGGACCTGGTCCGGTAGGGTTCCGAGGATCATGACTTAGCCGGATGTCCGCCATAAACAAGGCCAAAGATGGTGGGAGAGTGGCGACTGAGGAGGGAGTCTTCTGGACTGCTGTCTAACCCCGCCGTAGGTGCTGAGATGGGCGCCCATGAAGTACCTAACATCGATCAATCTAGTGGCCGAGCTTGCCACAGTGTTGACAGAGGGGACGTGGACGAACCTCCATACGACCACGACCACGAGGGCCTGAGTGGCCACCTCCACAACCGACGAGGCGGGTGGAGGCAGTGATCATCTGGGGCAGAGCTGAAGAGGCTGCCATGCAGGCGTGGGACTTCCACTGAACGTGTGTCGAGCCGCGAGATGCAGTGGACAGCGGGAGGGGCGCTGGGAGTCGGTGCAAGCCGGGCGCAGGAAGAGTCGAGAGAATGCCGGTTCGCCTCGAGGGAGCCGGTTTGCCGGGAGCGGTTCGCCTGGACCGGACCGCCTGGACCGGTTTGCCTGGACCGGTTCGCCTGGATTGAGCCGGTTCGCCGGGACCGGTTCGCTTGGACCGGACCGCCTGGAAGGGAGCCGACGTGGAGAAGCGGCGCAGGGAGGCGTCGCGATGGGTCCGTCGCGCTGGAGCGAGGAGTCTGAAGGATTGGTGCCGCTCGGGATATGTCGCGACGGGAGGGCGGGTGCCGCGTCGGGAGGGACTCTGCAGGAAGACGCCGGGATGCCGCCCGGAAGGGAGACCCAGGAGAATACTGGGATGCCGAAAGTCGCGCAGAGCGGAAAGAGCAGCGGCGCGCCGAATAGTAGGCGCGGTTTGGAGGAGCGCTGCGGGAGGAACTGGATCGCGGCAGAGCTGGGAGCCTTCGGGAGGGAAGGCTGGGATGAAAGGGGCAAATCCGTCGGGAGCCGCCACGGAGGCGGGACGAGAGTCGCGTGCAGCCAGGAGGTGACGCCGGGGCGAGGGCGCCGGGAGTCGCGCGCAGAGAGGGGCCAGGATCGGGACGCCGGAGGAGCCGCGGGCGGAAGTGTTGTGCGAGGGAGATGCCGGTGAAGGAGCCGCCGATCACAGGAGGGATCTGCCGGGAAGGAGCCGTCGGCTGGAGGGCCGCCGTGAGATCCGCCGAGAGGACAGGGTCCAGGCAGAGGGAGATTCCGTCGGGATTGGGAGAGGGCGACGCTCGGGACTTCGTCGGGAGGGACGAGGTGGGCGAGCGACGTCGCAATGGAGTAGGGCCGCTTGGTGAGGGCCGCAGGGTGCCACCGGGATGGGAGGGGGGGGGGGCGCGTAGGGCAGACCCAGGAGGGAGGGGGGTGGCCACGTAGGGCAGACCTAGGAGAAAAAAAAAATCTAGAGGGAGGGCTCGGGATTATGTTCCCTCTGATACCATGTAGAAGAGGTAATCTCCATACCTCAAGTTGAGGCGGAGACCTTCTTTTATAAACTGAAAATACGGAATACATAAAGGGGTATTTCGATGTGGGACTCGGAAATACCCAGAATAATAAAAACAGGGTTCAACAGTAAGGATTTTTTCAGTAGCATCGAATTCACTGCAGTTGCCATGGCATGGGACCCTGATGTCGCCCAACAGTTTTGTGCAAGCATCACTCCGCCAGGGCCACCTTACGTTGCCCATCGCCCAATCTGTTAAGGCCTCCAAGTTGATCAATCTTGTCCACCGTGTTCTTTATAGGGTCCTTACCACATGTTTTATAATAGACAATGAGGGAAACATGACATCGTGAGATTTATTTTTGCTATATTCCATGATTTCTGGGCAGTTCGTGAATCTGACATTCATCTTTTCACAATACCTTTTGCAGATGTTCATAAAGCCCGAATGGGATATTTTTTGGGGGCCCTACATTATGCTCCTGACATCGAACATGGGCATCCGTTTTGACAAGGGGGCTTTTATAGAACGAGATCCGCCTCCCTTCGATATATCATTATGATCCAATGGATGAGAATGTTAGATTATGATGGCCAACACTACAGATTTAAAGGAACTCAAGAGACTGCCCAAGAAGTCCCACCTCCACCCGATGCTTCCCATCACACCCCTCCACCTTAGGAGCACCATACTCCATCCTACCATACCCCCCACCCCATCCATCCAGCCCGACCACATCCATGCCTCCACACCCTTACTCCCTTTAGTCCACCCACCCTGACCTTGATGGTGTTGCAGAAACGTCGGGAGTCGCAACGACAGAAAGAAACAATTCACAGAAGAGTAAAAGGGAAAAACAAAAGAAGAAGAAGAACTTGGACACAAAGATTTATGTGGTTCGAGAAATGATCCTTACATCCATAGAGAGGCAGAAGTTTCACTAGTTTCAGGAGCACAAATTTACAGGGAGTATCTCCGAGTTTCTCACAAAGAAACCCTAGCCCGAAATGAGCTATAAAAGGAGGAAGACGATCCACTGTTCCACCAAATGCACAGGAAGTTCACATCGCTATAGTGAAACGTGGCCACCCAGACCTACAATGGAAGCGGGATCGGGACATTTATGCCATGTTTGATTGACAGGTTGAGTATGCTCGATGCCAAATAGAGGGCACAAGCTTACATGACTTCCCTGCCCCAACCCTCTACCGACCCTGCCCGACCAACCACTATCCTGCTACCTCTACGGTGGCGATTTCCCTCAGCATGGCCCTTCATGGGACACTTCTCTAGCCATGGAGCGGACCACTGTTGGTGGGCATTGGGCAGGAGCTTCTTCGCTGAGTGGGGCTGCAGTTGATCCTCCGTCCACCACAGCCATGGATTATGAGCCGGCAGGAGCTGACCCGACTTGGGACACGGTTGCCTGACCATATTTTCCAGACCTTGATATAGACGGACCTCCTACGGGGTGGCACCAGCCTTTGTGGCTGTTTCTACATGTTAAACTCTTCCTACCATGACTGTTTTAATTGGTGCTTTCTGTCGATTGGTTTCTATTGTGGGTTGTGGATGATTTTGACCGCTATGGTGTGATTGTGTGCCATTTTCCATTTACCCTGCTCTCATGATGCTATTATTGCCTCACTTTTCTTGGTTTTGTCTGAAACAACAGGTGCTTCATTCTCATGCTCTTTCGTTCGATGGGCTCTCACACACCAACTGTTGGATTGGTGTAGCCCGATCCCGTTTCTGGATGATGATTGGGCCGAATGCTTCTGGTTCATACTGTGCACTAAGCCGCAACTTCTGCGGGTCGAGCTCTGCGGTGAGCTCGTTGGGGGTTGCAGGGGGCAACGTGCCTTTGCTCCGAGGGTCCGGGGCCGAAGGCCCCTGACCCAAATTTTGGGGAACCATAGCATCTCTGATCACTGTAGCAGAACCAACCGACCGACAGGGCACTATAACAGGTCAGATTTTGGAGTTAACAGTACTGTAGCTTTTTGGACATCCAGCCGTCGGCCACTGTAACACTTTTGACTTGGGTGGCCGCGGCACCGCTGCGACACGAATTTCCAACCACCTTTCACTGTAGTGATGCGGACTTCCCGTGCGATTGGTGGAACAATGGATCGTCTTCCTTCTTTTGTAGCCCATTTGGGGCTAGGGTTTTTTGGTGTTAGAAACTCTGATTCTCTCTTTGTAATTGTGCTTCCGATATATAGTGAATCTTCTGCCTCTCCGTGGACGTAGAGATCATTTCCCGAACCACGTAAATCTCTTTGTCCAAGATCTTTTTCTTTTTTTTTTCTTTTTTACTCTTCCGTGAATCGTTTCTTTCTGTCGCTGCGACTCCCGACGTTTCCGCATCACCAACTTTCATTTTCTCGACCTTCCTCCATGGGAGTTTTCTTTCCTTGCCTTTTCTCCTTGATTGTGTATTTTCTTCCTCCCTCCGTTTGCACGTAATTTACATACCCACCCTACGTCCCTTTATACGATCATGGGGGGACCATGCTCAATTTTAAGTGTGGGGGAGGACACCAAACTTTTGGCACCCTATTTGGTCATTGTCTTGGCCTTGCCAAGGACGACTTGTTTTTCTTAGAGACCATTTAAGGGCTATTATAGATGTCACACATTCATATTAATTAAATGAAAATGCTTTTTAGTGAATCATTTTGAATTTTTTTGGATTGATAAGCCTATTTGTGATGCGAATGAGTATTGGACACTCGAGGAGAATTCTATAAATTTTCATTCTTAAAACGTGTTTAAGGATGAATTTTGTGGTGGGATGGTTTAAATTAAGTGACCTCTTGAAATGGAAATCAATTTATGTATAAGGGAAAGTGAAGCTTTGAAATTGTTGATATTGCACACGTGGTTATTGCGCGTTCTTAATTCCATGACCTCTTTACTTGCTCAAACAATCCATTTAGGTGAGTCATTTGAAAAATATGGGTATTGGAATTCATTCCTAGCATCTCACATCAATGAAAATTCGAGATACGCAAAAGGAATGCCCAAGATGACGACAACCCTCCATTTTGCTTCAAAGTTGTAAGTCAATGAGGTTGTGTGACCTATAAAAGTGATAGCCCACCATTTGGCGTCGAGGAAATCTTAGGCCTAACCTACCCAAGTATGTAACGAGATGGAAATGGATTGAGGAACTTTCTTTTAAATGAAGGACAATTTCAAATTTAAACAAACGATTTAAGTCTGGAAATTTGGAAAATTTGAAGAGCATACATTGTTAGTTTGCTTTAAGGATTGATGAGTCTTGAAGGATGTATGTAGGATTTTCAATAATCATTCATTCAAAACCCGTATTGATTTGGTTGATATAATCTGTACACTTCAACCTCTTTCTTTGATGTTTCCTTTGAGTTGATTATCTAGGTAATTGTTTGAGGACAAATAAGTTACCAAGTGTGGGGAGTTTGATGCACTTGTATGCATGAGTAATTTTTATATTTGAAATTATATTGAAAATGATTGTTAAACTCTCTTGTCTTGCATTTACACCCTTAACATGTATTGATAGATGGGGATATGTCATCCTATAAAGAATTGATGAGATTTGGCATGAATCGGGCATTTCGGAGGAAAATGAAACGCATTTGGACCCATTTTCCATGGTGCACAATTTCTTCCAAGTCACTCAAACCATGCATCCCAGCTCAGGAAACAGTGCAAGATGCCATAAGAGGAGGCAATGTCTGTAACATCCCGAGATATTGTGAATTTTTTTTTTCAAATAGATTTGATCTTTTCCATATTTTGTGTGACGAAAAACTGATTTTGGCTCGCGTTACAAGTAACATTGGGTGTAGCTTGCGTTACACGCAACACTAAGTTTGCTTTGTGTTACACACAATATTGAGTTTAGCTTGCGTTACATGCAACATCTAGTTTAAATGAAACATGTCACACAATTAAAATATTATTATTTAATATGATAGTTATCACCTAATCGTTGGAATAACGAGTATGAATAGGATGAACTAAATTATGAAAATATGGTTTACACATTTATATACAATGAATTCTATGGGGATTAATTAATTAGAAATGAAAATTAAACCTTTTTGAAATTAAAAGGAAATCTTTCTCTGAAAAACTATTTTTATGCGCACAAGTGTGTTTTATATCAATAAATTAACCAAATCAATTTTGGTTAATGATTTTAATGAAATGTGTATATTATATATATTCAACCAAATGTTTAACATTCTTCTTATGTGTTTTCTAGATAATAAATAAGAATAAATCCAATTTTACGCTTAAAAACAATATTTTTTTTCTAAAATATAGTTGTCGCCTTTTTATGGTGCACTTATTTTAAAACAAAAAATTTCAACTTTTAAAAAATTAATTTTATAAAATAAACATCATTTTTTAAATCAGAATATCAAAATTAGGTTAGGGTGATTTTTTGGGTTTTTTTATGAAAAACTTCATTTTTTGATGAATAGTGAGAAATACTGAATTTTAATTGAAAAATGTCTTTTCGTCTAAATTATTGACTAAGTTGAATTATATTCTAAATTGGTCTTAAAGTATAATTAGTTCAATTATACATCTATTTGTAATGTTTTGGGTCCGGATGCCACCCAAAGGTGCCCCATACCCGGTTGACCACATGGCCTCAAGCGCATTTTCCCAAACGCCAGAGGCTGACGACTAGCAAAGAGGGCTTAGGAGTGATAGTGGGGAAACTATGCCCTCATTGGCAGAGTATAACACAGCGGAATACAACAGTAGAACAATAGTGGAAGTAATAATACTATTCAACAGAAATAAACAGTGGACGACTGATAAGATAAATAACCAAACATCATTCCATACAAAAGATGATGCAACATTTTATGTTCTAGGAAAGCAGCCAAAACAGGTACATTGTAGTAATCCACAATATATGTTCCAAAAGCACAAAGAATAAAGGAAACTAAGAAGCATCGCAAGCCTCGACTCAGTCTCATGCTCTCCTGCTCCTAAACAACATATCAAGAATCAGCAGAAGGGCGTTTGTCCTGATCAACACCTGCAACCATATAATCTGTTTGGGCCCAAAAGCATGATCCAAACAGGGTGCGAGGCTAAATCCTAGTAGGCAACCACCCAAGATCTGTGCCGATCTGTCAGTGAATATATATAACAGGCAGTGTAAAAAGGTGAAAGCAGTAAACTAGGAAGTGTACTCACAAGTAAACAGTCCTATAAATAAGCACAACAGATGTCTCAGGAGTACTAAGCAAGTATAAGAGAAGACCGAATCCAAGTTTGTGCTTTGGCTTGACAGACATGTCACAAACATAGCAAAACCTCGCCCTCAGGCATAGCAAAACCCTGCCCTCAGGCATAGCAAAACCCCGCCTACAGGCATAACAAAACCTCGCCCGCAGGCATCCAATATAAACAAGCAAGGACCAACCTCATAAGGCTTGGCCTTTCAAATACTCACATAGGCACAATTTATGTCACAAGCCTATCAAGTAATCCAAACAGTTACCAGGCTTAAACAAATATGTTCACATGGGCAATTTATATAACAAGCCTAACATGTGAATTAAACGATCACAAGGATTAGCTGTTAACTATCTCACGAGGGCAATCATTCAATTAATCAATTCTATTTAAACAACCCATTAAAGGGAATCAAAGGCATGCCCATAGACATCCTAGGCCAAACGGCCATACAAGGTCATTTCAAGGGAAACGCACCCATGGGGTGACCCTTAATCAAGGCTAACAATCTCAAACATACCTTAAAACATTTAATCAACTACCTAATCAACATTAGGCAACAACATAGGCCAATTATCAACAAAGCGACGCCCTAAAAGTGGGCGTGCGACACTCCGACACATATAATCAACTTGACATTAAGCGAAAGGCACGATACCACCTACCTCGTACTTGTACGACTCTCCTCTTCCAACGTCGGGCTTTTATTCGACCTAGAATGAAGTAGATCTACAAAACGAGAATAAATGCTCAACCCTCGATAATTAGGTCGAGAGGAGAAATCAGGAAGAAAGGCTCCAGAGGAATCGAGCACTCACTGAGGGGATTTCAATGGATTCGACGATGTTCGAATTGGGCGTCGGACGACGAAATAGGGGGCAAATTCCTGTTCGGATTTGCCTGGGCGCGCTGCTCGTCGATGGGGCTTGTTTCTGTCCGTCTAACAAAAAATGTCACTACCCGATTTAATAAAAAAGAAAAGTTCACGACGTGTACTAGAAACTACGCGCCGTGTCCGTTCAAATCCTAGCCAAATCATTACATGGCCATGTACTGGGATTATACGGCGTGCAACCCTAATTACACAGCGTGTACCTGGAAATACACGGCGTGTAACTCCCAGTCACGTTGTGTAACAGGCCTGCACCCAGCCTTTGCTATCTTTTCCCTCCATTTTCTTAAGTAAAAACTGAAAAGGAAAGATCCGTACCTCAATGGAAGAACCAGGTTCTTACACTATTAATCCAATATAGGTAATCGGAATCAATTTCATATTGAAATTGGATATAAAAACTTTGTTAACTTTTGAACATTTTCATTTTAAAAACCTACTTTCTCGTCATGTCTGTGAGATTGATTTTAAAATAAATTCTGCCACTTGTGTGAGTTGAATTTGGCAAAATGAATTCCATATTTGGAATTAGCATAATTTATATTATCTAATAGCCATTTTAATTTTTGACCATAATGATTAGTGAAAACAGTTAAAATTAATTACCACAATTAAGGTTAAAACAGAGTTTTGCACATTACATGTGTTTGTATTAAAATTAATTTTACACACATATAGAATTTTTATTTAATAAATTTAATTTTATATTTAGAATCAGTGAGTTTAAATTATTTAATAAAACTCATTTTAATTGTAGTCTTAAAAGGATAAATTACCTAGGTAAATAAAAAGAAACAAGTTACTGTGGTAAAAACTAGAAGGGTAAAATTGAGTAAACTTAAAGATTAAAGAATAACATGATAAAAATGTGTTTCTTTTTGCGTGGTGGAGGTATGTCTCAACCACATCAACCCTCCCCTCCATTATTATTCAATTTTGGAGGCACATGAGGTAAGAAAGACCTCCCAATAGTGAATAATTTTGGGTATTTACAAAAAATGTCACATCTTAACTATAAAAGGACTCTCACTTCTCAGTTCTTCACACCTTCAAACCCTTTTGGTTCGGTCAAGCCCTACCAAAATTACTTTTCAATTTCCCTCCTTTCAACCTAGAGACGTTAGTTTGGGCAGAAAGCCAACCTAGGAAGGCTTTAGTGCAAACCTAAGGAGAATAACCGAAGAAGAGGTGATGTTCTTCAATGAACATCTTTATTTTATTTTTCTTTCCACCTTCAATTCTTATTGTACCATGCTTATATAATAACCTTAGTATCTTTCATATACTGAGATGTTATGTTAAGGGCATGATCTACAACCATCTCCACTTTCATCAAATGAGTTACGAAATCACCATTTGTGTGTACGACGAACTGCCGCTCTGCGAACCAATGTCGTTCGTTTTTCTATTACCACCTCTCACGGTTGGACATAATGATGGATTTATAGTTTATATATGATATTTATGTTGTTATTATGATTATGAGATTATTACATTACACATACCTTCATATTCTCCATTTTGTGGGAATACGATAACGTCGTTCGTGTGTACGGTGGACTACCGACTCGTGAAGCGATGTGATTCGTTCTCGCTTTACAGAGAATGTATTAAGGATGAATTTAATAAACATATGTGATATATATGACATAACCATGGTTCTAGAATGATAATATATATCATTTACTTTTCTTTCTTTCAATCCGACAAAAAAATGAAAACAACTTTCTTGCGTACGTACGGCCTACCGTCTATATGAACAGTGTATTTCATTTCCTATCACTAAATTTTATGGATTGTTCTAAATACATATATACTGAATATATGGTTTACATTCTGGAGATGATGAAACCACGATCAAATTAAGAGGATCCAAAATAATAAAGTCAAAACATATATGAAAAACAAAACAATTATTACCTGAAACGTGACTTTAATACGGAATTGTTAATAAACGGGTAATAAAAGGTCATAAGAAAATCATATATGGTATGATATATATGAATATGGTTCTGTAATAGATATATAATAAACTTATATTTATTATACAGTAGGTTTGAACGTGTACGAACAAGTTAAGACTTGAGGTAAGAGATTTTCGTCTCACTTTTTACTTCTTTGAGACACATCCCATATTCACCACCTATTTCTTTTATGTGGTGTATATACTGTCCATGAATGTATTTTATGATGCTTCTCAAAATTATTAGGATTTACATATCCATACGAGGATCTCTCTTTCATGGGGTTTACGGTTCAAAAGTTAACAAATCGATAATAGATTTTTTTGTCAACTTGCATTCTTTGGGACATAAGTTATGTTTTGCACCTATCTTATTCTATGAGGTGTATATATTGCCCATTTGACATGTTATGTCATGAATATCATTCTTTTCATGATATTTGAAGTTTCATTTAATGTTATTCTTTCATAGAGCTTACGATTCAAAGTTACCAAAGTGGTAAGAGTTTTATGTTACAATCTCAACATTTATCGAGATTGTTTATGATTATGCTTCCAATGATGAATTCTTATGATCCATCTCTCAAGAAACTCTTGAATTTTTGTTTCCTCTAGTTATATCATGGGAATATATGTTTTTCCTTCATTTTTCTCTCTTCATGTACCCAAGAGTTCAAAAAGAATGTTTTTCAGAAAAATCGTCTTTTTAGTCGAAAGCCCTTTTTTTCCAAAACCATATTTTCTAAAAATGTTTTCAAAATGTTTTATGTTTTAAAAAGTGTTTTTCAAACCGGAAAAAATATTTTCCTCAAGTGTTTTAAATGATTTTTTTTAAAATATCCTTTATAAGTTTTCAAGTTTATTTTCAAAGAAAATGATTTCCAAAATGTTTTATGTTTTAAAAAGTGATTTTCAAAGAAAAATTATTTTTCCTCGAAGAAATGTTTCAAATGATCTTTCAAATTTATTTTTGAAGATCACATCTTTTGATATAACTTGTGCTTTATTGGGGTTATGATCCAAAGATACTATTCTTATTCTTTCTTTGAATGATTTATGTTTATGATGACATGATGTTTATGAAACTCTTTTCTCTTGCACGAGTTATGCAATAAGAAAATGCTTATGGAACCCGCTTCTTTTCAAGTTATTCTATGATGAAATGATTATGAAACCCGTTTATTTTTCATAGGTTATGATATGATGAAATGTTTATGATACCCATTTCATTTCATGGGTTATGATATATGATGAATGTTTATGATCTTGTGGCACACATAAATATGGTTTTCATTATGTGATGAGTGAGATCTATATCTGCCTTCAATGCATTGGGTAAAGATTTATATCTCATGAGATAGATAAGACTGGAACGACGAGTAAACCCGGTTTAGTAAGAAATGACTGAGATGGGGAGTGAACCCAGTTCAGTAAGACAGGGCTGAAATGGAGAGTGAACCCGGTTTAGTAAGAGATTTTGTCCGCTATGATGGTTTTGAGAGTGAGCCTTGACTACTATGATGTTATGTGTGAACCTGTCTTTCATGTTCATAATGTTATGCGTGAAACTGATTACATGTTTAAAATGTTATGCGTGAACCGGATTTTATGTTTACAATGTTATGCGTGGACCTGTCTTTCATGTCCATAATGTTAAGCGTGGACCTGGTTGCATGTCCATAAGTTTATGCGAGAG
Organism: Viscum album; assembly: GCA_963277665.1. NCBI lineage: Eukaryota > Viridiplantae > Streptophyta > Magnoliopsida > Santalales > Viscaceae > Viscum > Viscum album. The sequence goes on along the minus strand of OY728151.1, from coordinate 1,255,638,258 downwards.
CCTGATTTCATGTCCTTAACTTAATGAGTGAACTTGTTCGTATTTATACATGTTTACAATGTTATAAGTTGATGTGTATGCCACAAATCTATGTCTTATGCCCAATGTTATGCTCTCATGACTCATGTTATTTGATTCTCCTTATGATTCATGTCTTATGAATTGTCAATCTTTATGCCATAACTCATGATTATGATCTTTCGATATGTGAGATATGGTTTTCAAGTGTTATGATCATGTTCTCATACTCTTATGTTCATGTTATGTTTATGTATCTCCCCTGTCTACCCTTACTGAATATCTGAGCTCACTCTTTTTTATGTTTCCTTTACCCCAGGTTATAAAGAAAGATTTTAAGTAGGGTATATCCATGAAGAGTACTTAATGGGATGATCTTTATGAGAGCTATCGAAGATCTTTCAAAAATTAAAAAGATTATGTTCCAAGTTTTTTAAAGGCACTAAACTATTATGGTTCTCAAACGTGTGTTTGTATAATGTAATGAATATTCATCTAAAAAGATGTAATATCCATGTTTGAGAAGCCTAAGTCAGTATAATGCTGATTGCACGGTTTCCGCACGGTTATTCAAACCGTGCGGACCAGCCCTCGCATTGTGCGAGATGGAGCCAGAGGAGACAGAACCATGCACATAGTTAAATGAATCGTGCAGACTTGCCAAATAACTGTGCGATGGGAAAGAGGAACCCATTACAAGAAGGGAAAAAAGCCTTAAAACATTGGCTATGTGGATCCAACAAGTTCAAAAGAAACAAAAAACCAAGCAGACACCTGAAAGTCTACCCCCATAACCATCCTTTGACTCGGGATTATGACCCCTAACCATTGGGAGACAAGGGGAGCCTCCTAATAATGGATCTATGACCGTTTTAAGGGGCATCAATCATCCGGGAGGCATCCATCTTGGCTGGAGGAGAGCCTGAAACTCAAAGGCAATTTTGGAGGTTTCATCTTGAAGTGGCTTTTACTTCCCCTTCTTGTTGGTGTAATGTACTCCATGGGTAAGAAGAGCTTGTTTGTCGTCATTTTTGTCATGAGTAGCTAATTCCCCCTGTGTGTGAGGGTTGTGGATTGTAACGTCCCGACTTGCGAGCCACCAAACGGTCCCTCGAGCCGGTGCGTCACATGGTCTGAAGTGTGCCTTCCCGTACGTTAGAGGCTGCTGAATAACAGCGAGGGCCTAGGGTGTGTCTGTGGGGAGACTATGCCATCATATCGGAGTGCAACACAGTGATATAATATCAACAGTTAATAGTGCAATCATTTAATCAACCAGACAAAAGATAAACACCCAAGACAGTAATAAATAAACAATGCCAAAGACAATCTCATATACAAAATGATGTGTCATGTCATGTCTCTACAAAGCAAAAAAACATGTATACAAGCATCTAGTACAATACATGTATCAAAATACAAAAAAACCAAAAGAACTATCTCCAGATAGCATCATGAGCCTAGCTCGGTCCTGTGCTTCCTTGCTTCTAAACAATGAACAAGTCAAACATTGTACAGTAGGCGCTTGCCTCGGTCCCTACCTGCATTCATGAAGTCTGTCTGGGCACCTAACGGTGGTCCGAACAGGGTGTGAGACAACACTCAGTAGGCCACCACCAACGGTGTCTAACAAATTAAGTTTGTGTAATTTAAACAGAAGCAGTGTGCAATATATATCACAGGTATAACAATATAAAAGTAATGTGTGATCCTGTCTAGCCAAACACGGCTCCCTGTAAACAATAGTCAAGCTCTCATAACAAGGGAAGCTGTAAAACATAAACAAGTGATAATGTCAATCGAGTGTCAGACCACAAAGGGCCGGATCTAAGGTATAGATGACCAAGACATCCTCGTCGAGTCCCAGGAGCATCTCGATGGAAACTCGGTAAAGACTTGAGTGGAGTCGAAGGAGCATGTCCAATGCGAGTCCAATCATGCCGGATCCAAGGGGTAGCAGGGCTTATGGCATCCTACGGAATTAGGATCCAGGGAGTAAACAGGCCCAAGACATCCACTGCCGTAATCAAGACCCATGGAGTAGAAATGTCCATAGCATCCTATGAAATCAGGATCCAAAGAGTTTGTCCAAAGCATCAACTACTATAATCAATTCATCATCTCATTTCATTCAACAGTTCATAACCAATCACACTTCATGAGTTCATTCAACTCATTTAATAATTTCCATTTAAACAATTAAATCAATTCACATCATGTAATCACATGGCAAGGAGGCATAACCTTCTCCTAATCGTTCATTCAATTCTCATTCAATTTATCAAGGCTCCCAAAATCAATGGCGAGCTCACACGCACCCAGCGGGGTGGTATAAAATAGGGCATATACAAAGGCACACCCCATGGGTGACCTAGGTTGGGGCTAACAACCACCAACAATCACAAGGATACTAGTGGGCAACCTAAACAGGTTCCAGTTCATTCAGTTCAAGCATTCAATTCATTTTAGGGGCAACGTCGGAAAGTCCGATGTGTTGCACAACGACAACACGACTTATAAAGCACCAAACCGTAAGGGAAAAGGTATAGATCACCTATCGTAGGTCCATTGAAGAACACTTGTCCAATATCGATATTTTATTTGGTTTGGATCGGAAGAAAAACAAAGAACGGATGAAAAGCATGAAAATATGGCATATTAGCTGACACCTAAATAAGTCCGTCGATACGAAGACAAATGAAGAACAACCCAAGTGGAATGAAGAACTTACCGATGTGGATCCAACGAGACAAACGATGTTCGAATCCGAGGCTGGACGACGAATCGGGAATAAAGCTTAGGTTTTGGCTTCAAAATGGCTCAACGGGAGGAAAAGCTTCCTTGTGCGTTGGAATCAAGAGGAAGAAGGGGTTTCAAAATATAAGTCATTAATGGCGAAAAGGTAATTTTACCCCAAAATTCAGGGGTTGCGTTGTTTGGCCGCACGGTTGGCCAAACCGTGCGCTAACTATGCGCCAACCGTGCGCCATTCTCTACCTCAAGGGGGACCTCGCATGGTTTGACTAATCATTCGCAAACCGCACGTGCGTGCGCCTCTTGCTGCGCGGTTTTCTCAAACCGTGTGGCCTCCTGTTGCCCTCTGTTCAGCCACACGCGGTTTCTCCTAACCGTGCGACCTAGCTGTTTTTCCCCAAAAGTCAGGTTGTGGGCTCCAAACAAGCTCCGGACACCCCTGAAATTTCCGTGATCTCATGAGACACTCAAATTTGGTCAAAACCAAGGAGTTGAAACCGAAAAACAAAAGATCCATACTTCATAGGAACCCGGGATCTTACATGGATGACAATGGAGGATCATTCGGGGTAACTGTGGTTTTGTTGTGTTTGCGTAATTATTTTATTTCCTTTCATCTTCTTTGTGTACTCTTTCTTCAATTCATTGGATACGTTGTATCGGATCAAGAGCAACATGTACAGGGACCTCTGAAGAAGTTATGATGATTATATTATTACAACAGTTCCTAGGAGGGGGAGAAATACAACAAAAATCCTCCATTAATGCGACATGAAAGTACTTGGCGAGACTCGAAACCGAGAACTCGCTGATACCCCGTAGGATTGCTACTACTGAGCTGGACCCTAGGGGCAAAGTTACGACGGTTATTCCTATGACCATTAGGTATAATCGCCGTCACCATGGGTTTGCTCTCAAGGAAAATTCTGGAAATTAATTATCGAACCAAGAAGTTAAATTCTAAGAATTTAATTTTTCCCTATCGGACCAAGGAGGCTTTGATGCACTTGAATCCCGGTGGTAAGGATTTATTATGAACAACACAATACTCAACAAGGCACCATCCCAGTGACCTCCATTGAAGGATACAAACCCATCGTATCATCCTTAAGAAATCCAATTTAGTTAATTCTGTTTTCGGTGACATAAGCCCTTAAAAGTTTTAATTTAGGGTGCTTCCAATATACTTATAGTAGAGTTGGGTAAAAATTCAATTTGGGCCGCCCGGAAATAACTAGTCGGGTGGAGCGACACCAACCGGGATGTAATTCTTCGTATTATTGGATATATCAAGAAGCAACCATGTTTGAACTTGTTATATTCTGATCATAGACATAGTGAGACAAAGACCTTTTATGATGTTGATCGTACAGTGGTTTATCATCCATAGAATCTACATTTAGATGTGTTGTTTTTATTGGCGGTAATCTGATCTCTTGGCAAAGTTCAAAGTTGATGATTGTATCCTGTTCGAGGGTCGAGTCTGGATATTGTGTTATGGCTTATGCAACGACAAAAATGCAATGGGCATAGTAGATTCCACATGAGATTGGTTTTCCATTTGGAAAGTTTGTGCATATCTAGTGTGATAATCAAGTTGATATCAAAATTGTTACTGATCTTATCTTTTATGAGTGTACTAAACCGATGTTCATAGTCATTTTGTTCATGGGAACCTTGATAAGTGTAGAAATGAAAGAGAGGTAAACCCAATACCCAAGACGCCTTTTAAGAGAGGCCTTGGTGTCTATTTATAATAAATAATAAAGTTGACAAAATACTTGAGTCCGATGTGGGACTCCACACAACTTAACCTCTAACAATAAGAAAAATATCAGTTCTGACTACATTTAAGACAGGAGAGCAACTCTGTGATTTTCTTAATAAATGGGTGTTGGGGTCACTTGTGTGATTTCTATGTAATAAGTTGGGTATAATAAATATGCATGACTTGGCTTGAGGGAGAGTGTTGGAAGATTATGGGCTTGGCCCATGTGACTCAGATTGTCTGTGTTTTAGTTTAGTTGTAACCAAACAGTTGATATCTGTGTTTTATTTCTCCTATAAATAGATGTTCCAGTCTCACTTAAAGGTTCCGGTTTTCTGGTTACTGATCTCTTCAATTGCAAAATCAGTTTTTAAAAAACTAATTATAATATATTTTTAAAAAAAGCTGAAAATTATTATCTTTTAGATTATGATTTCTTTTTTTAAATCTTAAGAAAACTACCTAAATTTTAAGGGGTTTTTTTTTTTGGAAAAAAAGGTGCTTTTAGCTCCTTGTAAATTCCTAACGAAACAGGCCCTTAATATCCATTAAATTTTCTTTAGAAATTAAAGCATGGGTATTTTTCAAAAATTATATCAGTAAACATTATTTTTTCTTGTCATGTTTTTGTGTATATGTGGTACAGTTACCTCATCAAGTCTCTGCAAAATGGGTTCACTCTGTACCATGAACCTCACTGTGTATATGACAAGCAACAATTGCCCAAGGAACAGGTTGACCTCATCATCACACCAGTTATAAAGCAGAGATTGCTGCAGTTTAGTCTGGTTTCTGGTCAAGAGGATGCTGTGGAGCTTGTCAAGCGGCTGAATGCAAAGTACACTGCCTTCACCTTTTGTTCTTGATACAGCTTTTTTTTTTTTTAATGTTCTTGATACAGTAATTTGAATTAGCGAGGGTGCCTTTGTCTGGGACTGCAAGTAACTGGTTTACTCTCTTCATTTGAGGTTTGTGGTGCCAATGAACAATGGAGATCTTGATGCCAAGGGGCTCTTGGCAGCTCTGCTTCGGGTTGAAGGAAACATATATTCATTCAAGGTGCGTGAATCATATGAATTAATGCATTCCTTTATTGAAAGTTAAGAAGGATTTGTGTGCACTTCCACAAATGTTTACTTGCAACGCAGGAACTGTTGAGGAAAGAAATGCCAGAAACCAAGGTGCTCGAGCCCACCCCTGGCGTGCCTCTTGAAATTTCACCGGCATATTTGGAGCTCCAATGAAGTGTTTGGGTGTTGGCATATGTGGTAACTTGTTTAAAGGTATGATAATCTATCAGTCTATATATTTGTATGATGTATAGTTTTGATTATAGTAAGTGATAACATATATTGAAATAAGTGATGAACAAGCTAGCATGGCATGTGGTCTTGGATTTCATCTTGGGTATAACATGGCAATCTATCTGATGCATTCAATGCAAATAAACGGACATAAATATTAGATATTAACAATGCGAGATGCCATCTTTAAGTAAATCTCATGATAGGAGTTATCAATTCATCTTTTTGTCTTGAGTGAAGATGCAATGTGAGTCAGAACACCATCGGGTTCATATGTGCTCTTGACTCGGTCTTAGTTTCTGTCTCACGATGCCCAAGTTCCCTAATGAAGGTATATTTCTAGGAGGGAACTACACCTCTAAATATTGTATTTTTTACATAATGAGCCTAATAAAAAGTTTATACATTTAAATCACTTATGCGGGGGATTCACCGGCATATTTGGAGCTCCAATGAGTCGGAAGAAGCTGAAAGGAGGAAGAAATGCAAATAGGTAGGGGAAGAGCGAGTCATGTTCAATATGACTCGCCTGTACAACAGGCATACTAAAAAACTGCAGACATAAAATAGAGTCAAGGGGCGTCTCACGGTTCAAAATTTGAAAGGAAACAGTTTACATGATGCATAAACATATAAAAAAGCAGGAACAGAATAATAATACATAATAGGCATTATAAGGTCGACCCATCGATCGATACATATGCAGTGCAACTAAATAAAAGTACAATGACTTCCAACCGAACTTATATGACAATCTTCTGTTCCTCCAATGGCCTGAAGAACTTCATTTTTTGATAATCCACCTTTCAAGGGATGAGCTGGAACCCTACAATGCCCGTAGGTGAAAGATTACATGCCCGTAGGCCATAGAGGAACCATTGCCTGTAGACACAAACATTACATGCAACTCAGACTAACAACTTGGAACTGCTCCTCCCCAGCATCTTCATCATGAAATCAGCTCTTCACCTCCGCATGGATGTTCGGCTAGGCATTCCCGTGTATGCACAGGCTTGTCCCGATGGTGGGTGTCATACCCTCTCATTCTTGCAATCCGTTTTAGCTTCTGCTGTGGTGAAATCTCCTTTGCTCATCCTCCTTGTAGAGCTTGTTCCTTGTAGTTTGGTCTGGTTTGTATCTGCAGGTGGCCCGAAGGCCATTAGGATGGACCGAAGGCCCAACTGACCCGAAGGCCTGGGTGCCCGAAGGCCAATGAAGGACTCGGGGACCAAATCTGAGGCCCGAAGGCCCAAACGGGGGCATATCTCCGGCTGCTACAGTGCCAAACAGTGCCCGCTACAGTACTGCTACAGTTCCGCTACAGTACTGCTACAGTTCCCGCTACAGTACTGCTACAGTCCCCGCTACAGTATTGCTACAGTACCCGAAAATTCTGCCTCCGTCTGGATTTGATCCCTGGTCGCTTGGATGCACCATCAGAGACCTTGCCAACCGGGTTAAGGCTCATGTGCAACTAAATAAAAGTACAATGGCTTCCAACCAAACTTACATGACAATCTTCTGTTGAATCCTCAACCTTCACAACATGTCTCGAGCTATAACTGGTCCTCCATGTTGATACCTGTGTTGAAATAAAAGCATGAAGGTCCATCAAAATACATCAAAACCCATGCTGTGTACACAAGCTGGTGGGGGGGTGAGTCTAATGACCCAATAGGATTTTCCTGCTCGCCTTGACACTGAGTGCTGGTGATCAAGTGGATGTGAATGCAAGGTTGTGGTGAGTGCAACACAACACTCATAAACATAACCCATGCATGCTCATAAAAAAGCCATATCGGTGTGTCGTCATGGTTAGAAGACACATGAAGATTATTAATACCGCCAAACTCCATAAAACATCCACTTGCCAGCGATCGATGACTCATATATCCTCATGACCCATGAGATATATTGCATAATCTTTCGTCTTGATAAGCATAATTATCAAGGGGTATCATCTCACATCCATAAACGATGGACAATCAAAGAGGGCCCCACCATCAATATCAATCCTCAAATGACAATGAAAACCAGTAAGGATAGTCAAAGAGGGCCCAAAACATTAAATATCAATTGAACCATGCTCCTATGATAAAGCAGACATAACAAATAAAGAATGAGGCCTAACCACATGAAATAACAATGGTGACTCTCACACTATGCCCCATCTTGTCTCACCGGTCCTCATCGGAGCTATAAGCCATATTACCATAGAGAATCTTCAGCTATGTCCTCGATATTTCAAGTCATCATAGGGTTGACTCCCATTTCATGATTGTATAACACTCAAGTAACACACTGATCCTTTAGATCCAATAGTAAAAACATCAACATTAACATCTCATGTGTTATGTCCATGATCTTACCTTGGTGAAGCAAGTTGGAAGACAAACCCCTGTCAAGTAGGTACAGTCAATTCAACCAACAGAATCACCCTTCTCTCCTAATGCCAATTCCAACGCCACACAACATCCAGTAACTTATGGGGAAGAGCATTGTTAGGAGAGGCATCATCATCAACTGGGTGTATCTTCAATGCACACGACCTCGAAAATAAAGTAATCACGCTCCTTGAGCCAAATCTCGAACCCTGAGATTGTACTAAACATCACCTCCCATAGGGGAAGTATTGTGACGCCCTCTGGGTCATAAATATGTTTAATTTTTGAGCTTGGTTTGAGGCTCTAGAGGCTTTCAGGAGTCGGGGTTGAAAATTTGGAGTTTTGGGGAAAGCAGTCCAGATGCATGGTTTAGGCGCACAATTAGTAGTAATCGTGCACTGACTGTGTGATATGACTGTTAGTTCCAGTGACGATTTGCACGGTTTGAGCACGGTTTGTCTAACCGTGCGGGTCGCTAGACAAACAATGCAGATGTTTGGGTTTTGGTCCAGAGGTTGTCGCATGTCTTGTGCACAGTTTGTCAAAATGTGCGATCGTTCCCAGTAGACAATGCAATTTAGTTTTCAAGGGATAGTGGCTACCACATGGTTAACACACAGTTTGTCTAACCGTGCGACCTAACTGTGTGATCCAATCCGAACTTCTTAAAATGGAAAATTTTCTTGATGCCTTTGGTCGTTTTTAACTCTAATCTCTTCTTAATCCTTCATTAGCTTGAACCCACCCCTCCATGACGTTCTAGGGGACTATCCCCTTGATTTCCTTGGTGATCCTTGATCGATTTAGGTGGATCTCTTCGAGGCTTCTGAGGACCTGATCCATTCGTTTCCCATCGCCTGTTTCGAAGGCGACATCAGTCTCTCTGTTGGCAAGGTAAGTTTCTCTATCATGTGACCTATCCCTTACATGCTTGTGTTCTTGTGATGTTCTCCTTTGGTTTTGATTTATGAAATTGAATATTTCATATTCAAGAGTTAAGGCCTTGATCTTTGGTGGCAATGGAAAATGTTTTCAAAATGGGTTTTCTTTGAAAACCGGATTTTATGCACATGATGTGTTTGATAAAATGCCCCAAAGATGGGTTTGAATTAGAAATGGGTTTTCAAGCATGAAGGTAGTGTGACATCGCTATAGAAACTGTTTAAAGAAATGCGGGCTTGGTTTTCTTGAAACATAATGATGGTATATAACACATTGGGAGACCTTGGGGTACGAGGGAAAACTATAATAGTTATCACTAGGGTAGGTGTTTGTGATGCCATGGTTACTAGTGGGCAACCTTACCAGAGGATCGAGGTTCCCAGACTTTAGGATTCACTTTTGCAGGTTGGTGTTCCTTTGTGTGTCTTAGTTGTGTACACCCTCATATCGTGGATTGCCCTTTGGTGCTTTGTGGATACATTACGTGCATGTTTATGTGATATGCTTATTTTCCCACTTGATATGGATATTGATGCATGAAAATTTGGTTTATTCATCTGCACATGGCTCATGGATATATGTTATGTCATATTGCTTTTGTTTATTAAAATATGACATGTTTTTTTATAAGAAAACCGAAGGATGATTTTATATGGAAAAAATGATTTTTTTGAAATGTTTTAGACATTTGTTTTATATAAGAACTAATGGATGCATGTAGATAGATGTTGTATAGATTCATAGTGGTATCCTACTAGGCCCGTTATCCTCACACCTTGCATATGCCTTTGGGCGTATGCATATTTGGTTTCGCAGGATATAGGTAATGGGAAAAACATTATGTAGAGGACAACTCTCCTAGTTCGTGTTGCCTTTCAATGGTGACATATGGCCACATGGAGATGAACCCATGAGTTGCTTCAGGTTCCATCTTGATGGTCTTCCAGTTTTTTCATCCAGACCTTGTTATCCATTTGTTGGATGCTACCTTTGTAGTTTGGTTGTCTTGACATATGATGTATTTTGGATATCTGTTGTGGTACTATGATTGTGTGGTACTCTGATTGATTCTATCTAATCATATTTCTGTTTGGAGGGTGAAATCGTTCACATTTTTTTGTATGATATCCAGGTGCTTGTCGCCAGCCCGTGGCGACCGAGAACGCGCTTCATGTCTTATGGCAAGCCACGTTGGAAGACATTATGGGTTGATCCGAGTTGGTATGTTACAAATTGGTATCAAAGTGAGATTTTCATTAAAAGCCTACGCTCATGCTTGTGTATCTCCCTCTTATGTTTGGGGGTTGTTGATAGACTGGAGATAGGATCATTAGAACTCGAGAGGTAGTGCGGGAGTGTGCCTGACCAGCTCACTTTTTTGACAAACCGTGAGTTACCATGTGAAACTTGGGGTTGTTTAGAATGGAAGGTGGACCATGCTTCATAATTCACTAAGTAGCATCCACCGAGCTTCCATGGTGAGAAGGGACCACAAGAATTAGAAGAATGGATCGAGAGGATTGAGAGGATTTTCCACTTAAAAACTTCAGAAGAATTCAAGGTTGGTTTCGCCACATATATGCTTGAGGGGTTGAGAAGGAAGTAGTGAGAATTTATTGTGCAAGCTAAGTTGCTTGAAGATCTCACTTGGACTACTTTCAAGAAAGCTTTCAATCAACAGTTTTATCTTGTGACACTGAGAGTGGTGAAGGTACGAGAGTTTGTTATTATGGAGCATTAAGATCATTCTGTCATGAAGTATGCTACTCGGTTTGCTGAGTTGGTGCACCTGTCTCCAGAGCTTGTTTCTAATGACCACCTCAAGGTGCGGAGTCTCAAAATGGGTTTGAGGCATGATATCCAATCTATGTTGGTTTTTATGTGTCTGCCCACCTTCACGGAGGTTGTAGACAAGACAATTATGGCTGAGACAAACATAGCTTGGAAGACATGAGCATGAGGTATACGAAGTTAATTTTCTGGCCAGAAGAGGAAGCAAGGTGACCGGCGCCGAGGTGGTGGCAGGAGTGTGCAACAAATGTTAGGGCATGGATATGTGGTTTGTTATCAGTGTGGGAGAAAGGGACACCTCAAACCTGATTGTAAGGCAGCACCCAAGGTATGTCTCGTGTGTGGGCAATCTGGTCATCTTCAACGTTTTTATGAGAGAGCATCTCAGGGAAATAGAGTTGGATCCACCTCTACTAAGGGCTCTCAGTTTCAATCTGATGAGACAAAAAGGGTAGGATCTCAACCCCTTTCCAAGGGTGATGTTCAGGTTGTGAAGAAAGGGAAAAATGAAACCGAACATCTGTATGCTGTGGAGTGTGCACCAGAGGAATCAAAGGTAGGATCGACTACTGTGCGAGGTATAATGTTTATTGCATCCTCTATGGTTATGACATTATTTGATACTGGTGAAACTCATTCCTTGATATCGTCTAAGCTTATCGATGTGTTGGGCTTGCGATCAGAGCTCATGCCCTTCACGATGATTCTTTCCACTCCTTTGGGAAAGAAGTCAGAGTAGAGTTTTAGATGTCTCGAATGTCGGGTTATGATCACTGACCATGAAACCATATGGAATTTCCTAGTTCTTGTTCTTGATAACTTTTATCACATCATTGACACAGATTGGATGATTAGTTATAAAGACCTGATTGATTACTACCATCATGTAGTCTAGTTCCTTTCATTCGATGGAGTCACTCATGTCTTTCAGGGTGAGTGGGATCCTGATTTGGGAGAGCAAGGCCTTTTGTCCCTAGTGCTGAGATGATCTCACGTCAGTTGTTAGAGATTTTTTTTGATGCTGTTGATCCGCATCTTAGTGGACCTATTCCTACGACAATGAGTATCCCAAAGTTTTTCTAGATGATTTCTCTAGGTTGCCGCCTTGGAGGGAAGTTGAGTTTACTATAGATTTTCTTCTAGGGACAAGACCCATTTCTTTACCTTCATATCGTACGAAACCTACTAAATTAAAAGAATTAAATGTTTAGGTTGAGGATCTTGAGACTAAGGGATTTATCAGTCTCAACATTTCTCCTTAGTCTTTTCCAGTACTCTTTACATAGAAGGCGGGCCGGAGTCTTTGACTTTGTGTTGATTACTAGAAACTCAACCAGGTGACAGTTAAGAATAAATATCCCTTACTTAGGATTAATGACCTTTTTGATCATCTCAAGAGAGCCCATTGATTTTCAAAAATTGATATGAGATCAGGGTACCATCAGCTGAGGGTCTGAGAGGAAGATATTCCTATTCAAATTTCAGGAGCAGGTATGAGAAATACGAGTATCTGGTTATGACGTTTGACATTACTAATGCTCCTGCAACATTTATGGATTTGATAAATCAGATCTTCTATCGGTTCTTGGATTATTTCATGGTTGTTTTTGTGGATGATATCCTTGTTTATTTCAGCTCAGAGATGGATCATGATGAGCATTTGAATATCATCCTTGGGATCTTGAAAGAGCATAGTCTATACAAGAAGCTATCCAAATACCAGTTCTGGATTCAAGAGGTGATATTTTCGGGCCATGCGATTTCTGAGAAGGGTGTCTCAGTGGATCCTGAGAGGATTTGAGCGATGATGACTTGGAAGAAACTTAGAAATTTGTTTGAGATCTGGTGTTTCTTGGGATTAACTAGTTTTTACCGGCGCTTTGTTCGGGACTTCTCCAAGCTTGCATCTCCTATGAAAAAGTTAACCCATAATAGTGTGAAGTTTGTTTGGAGCGATTAGTTTCGAAGATCTTTTGAGGAGTTGAAAGTGAGATCGACTTCAACTCCATTCTTGATTCTTCTTGAGTTGAGTTTAGGATATGATTGTCTACTATGATGCCTTAGGTATGGGTTTGGGTTGTGTTCTGATGTAGGGAAAACATGTGGTAGCTTTTGGCTCTCGTCAATTATGCCCCCATGAAAAGAATTACCCCATCCATGATCTTGAATGATGATAGTGATGCACGCTCTTAAGACTTGGCGTCACTACCTCTTCGGGGAGCGGTTTACAATGTATTCTGACTATAAGAGTCTAAGATATATCTTCACTCATAGGGATCTGAACTTGAGACAGAGACACTGGGCGGAGTACCTTCAGACCATTGATTTTGATATTGCATACACCCTCGAAAAAGGAAACACGGTCGTAGACGCTTTTAGCTGAAAATTACCGACTCAGCCAGTGAAGGAATCAATGGGAGAGTGGTGCTTGATGAGCTTGTTTGTTGAGGTGCACTTGCATGAAGAGAGAGTTGACAGATAGATATTCCTAGCTTGTGCTCGGGCTGGATCATCTATGGATGATCAGATTCGATTTGGACATGCTGAAGATGCAGAGTGTCAACATTTTAGCAGGATTCTTTATAGTGGGGACACCTTGGGTGAGTGGTCTTGGTCTTCAAATGGGGTTATGTGCTTCCGATGAAGAATGTTTGTTCCGATAGACTTGGGACATGAATTGATGGATAATGGAAACTGATCTAATTGGTTTTTGTACCCTGGACCTACCAAGATGTATCACGGCCTTAGACATCACTACTGGTGGTTGGGAATGAGACGATTGATTGCAGATTTTGTGTCACAGTGCCTTACATGTCATAGAATTAAGGCGTAACATCAGAGGCCTGCTGGTTTGCTGCAGCCCTTACCCATTCCAGTATGGAAATGAGATGAGATAGCTGTGGACTTCGTGGTTGGGCTACCTTAGACTCCTAGTTGTAAGGATGAGATATGAGTGATTATTGACCGACTCATGAAATTAGCGCATTCCCTACCTATCAAGGAGTCAACAAAGTTAGAAGATATTGGGCACTTATATGTGCATGAGATTGTCAGACTCCATGGAGTGCCATCAGTTATCGTTTCAGATAGAGACCATAACTCCAAATCTCGATTTTGGAGTGGATTTCATGCAAAAATGAGTTTTTAATTGAAGCTGATCATGAAATATCATCCCCAGATGGATGACCAGACCAAGCGATCCATCCAGATTCTTGAAGACATGCTTTGGGCATGCATGGTTGACTTCAGTGGATCATGGGAGAAACACCATCCATTAGTGGAGTTTTCCTATAACAATAGTTATCAGGCTGCGATCATGATGACGCCATTTGAGGCGTTGTATAAGAGGCCTTGCAGACCGCCTCTTTGTTGGGAAGAGATTGGAGAATGGTCCTTGGTTGGATTGAGCATCATTCATGTGATGATAGATATTGTGAAATTGATTAGGAGAAGGTTAGTGATAACTCAGAGTTGCTAGAAATCATATGTTGATTGACATTTTTGTCCATTGGAATTTGAGGTAGGTGATCGAGTTTTCCTCAGAGTTTCACCTTGGTTGTGTCATAGAAGTTTGGGGAGGTAGGGTAAGCTAACACCTCATTATGTCAGCCCATTGAGATTTTGGAGAGACTTAGGAAGGTGGATTATTAGTTAGACTTACCTAATTATTTGAATTATATCCATGATTTGTTTAATGTTTCCCAACTGAAGAAGTACTAGTCGATTCTATCCCACATGATCGAGTGGGAGGATGTTGAAATTGAACTTGACACCTTAGTGATCAAAAGACATGTTCAGACAGTAGTCTGATAGGACAAAGAGATGTGTGTCAAGATGATCCCATTGGTTCGAGTGAGATGACAATGTGACTTGGACAAACACGAGTCATGGGAGCATGGGTCCTTGATTATGCAGTGATGGCCTTATCTCTTTTTGAGTTTGTGAACTTGAGCCTTTATGGGGACATAAAGTTTCATAGTGGGGAAAATTGTAATGCCCTTCAGGTCACATGTATGTGTAATTTTTGAGCTTGGTTGATCTCTTTTGAGGCTCTAGAGGCTTTCGAGAGTTGGGGTAAAAAATTTGGAGTTTTGGGGGAAACAGGCCAGGTGTATGGTTAAGGCACACTATTAATAGCAACCATGTGCTAACCGTGTGATATGGCTCTATTAGTCCCAATGGAGATTTTCATGGTTTGAGCATGATTTTTCTTACCCGTGCAAGTTTCCAGGCAAATAATGCTGATGTTTGGGTTTGGGTCCAGAGGCTGTCACACTGTTTGCACATAGTTTTTCAAACTGTACGACCATTCCTAGGAGACCATGTGAATTAGTTTTCAAGGGACAGTGGCTTTCACATGGTTAGAGCATGGTTTGTCTAATCGTGTGGCCTAACCATGCGACCCGGTCCAAACTTCTTAAAATGTAAAATTACCCTGATGCCCTTGGTTGTTTTTAACTCTAATCTCCTCCCAATCCTTCATTAGCTCGAACCACCACCTCTATGATTTTCTAGAGGACTTTACCCTTGACTTCCTTAGTGATCCTTGATCGATTTGTGTGGATCTCTTCGAGGCTGGTGAGGACCTGATCTATTTGTTTCCCATCATCGGTTTCAAAGGTGACATCTTTCTATCCATTGGAGAGGTAAGTGTCTCTATCTTATGGTTTATCCCTTGAAATTCTTGTATTCTTGTGATGCTCTCCTTTGGTTTTGATTCATGAAATTGAATGTTTGATATTCAAGAGTTATGACCTTGATGTTTGGTGGTAATAGAAAGTTTTTTCAAAATGGGTTTTCTTCGAAAACTAAATTTTATGCACATGATGTATTTGATAAAATGCCTCAAAGATGACTTTGAATTGGAAATGGGTTTTCAAGCATGAAGGTTGTTTGACATCGCTATAGATTTTTTTTTTATGAAATGTGGGCATGATTTTGTTGAAACATAATGATGATATATAGCACATTGGGAGACCTTGGGGTATGGGGGAAAACTAAACATATGTGAACCTTAGTGGAGTAAGATATCACTAGTGTAGGTGCCCATGATGCTATGGTTGCTATTGGGTAGCCTTACCAGGGGACCGAGGTTCACAGTCTTTAGGATTCACTTTTGCAGGCTAGCATTCCTTTGCGTGTCTTAGTTGTGTACACCCTTGTGTCGTGGATTTCCCTTTGGTACTTTTTGGATATATTACATGCATGTTTATTTTATATGCTTATTTCCCCACTTGATATGGATATTGATGCATGAAAACCTGGTTTATTCATCCGCACATGCCTCATGGATATATGTTATGTCATATTGCTTTGTTTATTTGAATATGACATGTTTTTGAAAATAAAACAAAAGGATGATTTTATATAATTTTTTTTCTTTTGAAATGTTTTAGAAATCCATTTTATACAAGAACTAATAGATGCATGTGGATAGGCATTATATAGATTCATGGTGTTATCCTACTCGGCTTGTTAGCCTCACACCCTGTATACGCCTTTGGGTGTATGGAAACTTGGTTTTGTAGGATATATGTAAAGGGAAGAGCATCATGTAGAGGACAACTCTCTTAGTTTGCATTGCCTTCCAATGGGTTGGGATGGTGGTGACATATGTTCATGTGGAGATGGACCCATGAGTTGCTTCAGGTTCCATGTTGATGGTCTTTCAGTTTTTTCATATAGACCTTGTTATCCAGTTGTTGGATGTTACCTTTGTGGTTTGATTGTTTTGATATATGATGTATTTTGGGTATTTTTTTTGTGATACTCTAATTTCTTTTATCTGATCATATGTTTGTTTAGAGGGTGAAATCATTCCCACTTTTCTTTGTATAATACCAAGGTGCTTGTCTCCAACCTGTGACGATCGAGAACACGCTTCGGGCCTTGTGGTAGGCCAAGTTGGGCAACATTATTGGTTAACTCAGGTTGGTATGTTATAAGTATCCCAATCAAGAGGTCCGTCATGTAAGTATCACTTCCCACAGGCTATGAGCCTAGTTGCTTTGTCTCATACCGACATAAGTCAACATCACTAAGGAGGAGCCAACACTCCTCTTATCAACAACATTGAGGAGGGAACCCACTCACCTCCTAAAATCATCTCTCGATCCATACCATGGATAATCACAACACCAAGAATAGTTCCCATAAACCTGACCTTCATCATCAATCGAAACATCATAGGGTCCATCTCCCACCTCAACTGCTGAGGCCAATCAAGAGGGCATTGTTAGTGTTGGTGTTCCTCTTGCTCTTGTTGGAGATTGTTAGAGTTTGATTGTTGGAGTAGACTCTTTGCACTCCTTTTCTTTTTTTATTTTTATAATTATAAAACTTTATTTAATTATTAAAAAAGTTACAATAATATGTGATTATTACATTTTTTTATGTTTTATACTTGTTTGATTATTTTGTTTTTAATAATGTTGTTGACTCTCATAGATTTTAGATCATAATTATACTTAATCTTGTAATTATGATTTTTGAATCTGATCTTTATGTTCTATTGAGAGTTTGTTTTTTTTCACTAAGTATAAAATCATCCTTATGAAATGTAACTCTTATGAATGTTTATCCTTATGAAAGATGACTCTTACAAATTTTCTAAAATGACTCTTACAAAAAATTTTAGTTTACTCAAAAAAAAATTCTATGTGTCAAATGACTTATGTTTTTCTAGAATGAATTTTACAAACTTTAAATGATCCTTAATAAGATTATGTTTATCCTTACAAAGTATTATTTTATCCTTATGAAGTTTGAGTTTGGTTTTTTGACAAAGGACTAAACCTTACAAATTTCAAAATGAATGTTACGAAGATTTCAAAACAACCTTATGAAGATTTCAAAAAGAACCTTATGAAGATTTCAAAAAAACCTTATGAAGTCTAGATTAATCCTTAAAAACTCATATATGATCCTTACAAACTCATATACAATCCTTAAAAACTTATAAATGACTCTTATGAAGTGATGAAAGGCTCCTATGAAGTGTTGATTGACTCTTATGATTGTCAGTTACTCTTATGAAATTACTTTTGTTGTAGTTTTTCTTATTTCAATGGCGCATCTATCAGATGAAGGAGATTGGAAGATGAAATGTTTGAATATCAGACTATATGACTGAAGTGTTTGGGAAAATACACCCTTTGCACTATAAATTATTCTTTTACACCATGAAATGTTTTATTTTATTTTATTTTTAAATATATATATATATATATATATTTCATGCCTTTTTGTGTTTTATTCTGTACAAGTTTTAAAACTTGTGTTGTGAAATTAGGAAACTGCTGTGAAGCGCCAACATACATATTATTATTTGGAAACCCCAATTGATCTGAACATTGAATGAGATTCAAGAAACAATGAGGATTAAATCATTCTAGACTGATCTATCAAGAAATATTAAAAAGACCATATGAAGAAGATTCAAAGATATACATGAATGTTTTTAACCATTGCAACTACTATGATTGAAAAGTTTCTAATCACGACTGTTTACTTGCTGCAATTGTTGGGAAAGCTACATTATGCTACAATGCATTTCTGAATGCAATCAAAGCTGCTACAACTATATAAAGTCTCCATTTGTTCTGGTTCTTTGAGTTATTGAGTTGTATTGCATATCCTTTTATTTGTTCTTAACCATTTTTGGTTTATTCTTTTCATATAAAAAATCAATTCATAGATCAGTTATAGCTCTACTATAAAAGGTATGTGTTTTTGGTTGTGCCTCATACTGCAAAAGGAAAGTTTGTATTTGGTTGCGCCTCTAACTGTAAAAGGTACGTTTGTGTGGTTGTTATTTCCACTTAAAAGGCAGGTTTGTATTGGGTTGTGACTTCCAGTAAAAGTTAGGCCGGTTGGTTATACTTCCAGTAAAAAAGGTAGTTTGTAATCAAATTGTGGATCTCAAACAAAAGTCAATTTTTAGTGGATACAATTTATCTCATGGAATAGAGATAAGTGACAATTAGATGTATAATTACTTTGATCCGAACTACTATATTCTGGTGTTCATTGTTTTTTATTTCCACTGCATCTGTACATACACTTACACCTCGATTTTTCACCTTCACTTGAATGTGTCCTATTTTAACTCTGATTTTGAAACTGTTGAAAGTTTTAAATTAGTCAATTCACTCCCACCTGACCTTCTCAACATCTCAATCTGGGCAAATGAGCACTCTTACAAAAACCAAGGTGGCTAAAAAACTCACTAAGAATATCAAAATACCATAAAAGGCTGTTGATGATGATTCCATCCATTACTCAACAATACCATGGCATCCCATACCATCTCAAGGTCCTCTACTGACCGTATCACAACCCATATGTGACTAATCAATCAAAGTCTCATTGAACCCCACAACTCACTCCAAGCATTTGGGGTCACTCAACTCTCCTTGACTTAATCTCAACTAAAAGGGAATCCCATGTTTTTTATGCTGTCGTGCATCATATTGTAATAGGAGATGACACATAAGATAACCATAATCAAGAAGGCTCACACAAGCACACAAGTGCATCCAAGAGACCCAAGTTCAAAACTAGGCGGAAACATATTTTCAGGTTACTGTAGCAATACTGTAGCAGACAATGTAGCAGGCACTGTAGCAGACACTGTACGGTACTGTAGCAGCCAGAACTATTCATTTGTTTGGGCTTTCGGGCCATCGGTTTGGGCCTCAAGTCCTTTAAGGCCTTCGGGCCACCCAAGGCCTTCAGGCCATTAAGGCTTTTGGGCCACCTCAAGGCCTTCAGGCCACCTTAAGGCCTTCGGGCCACCTCAAGGCTTTCGAGCCACCTGAAATTGTGCTTAAATGATCAGCTATACTCTACAAGGAGTAGACTCCAGATAAGGATTCAGAGCAGGCGCATTCACCAGAACAGAAGCTAAGCATATTTTTCAGAAAGAGAGGGTGTGACATTGCCATTGGGACCAGCTTGTGCTTGCACAAGAAGCCTAGCCGAACAACCATGCGAAGGTGGAGAGCTGATATCACGATGAAGAAGCTGGGAGGAGGAGTTCTAAGTATAGTCTACATATTTCTTAAGACCTACGGGTCATGTAATCTCTAACCCTACGAGCCTTGTAAGGGTTCCCCCTCATCCCTTGAAGGGGAGGGGGGTTATCAAAAATCAATAATAAGAAGGCCTTCGGGCCATTCGGGTCAAAGACTCTTTCACAACCACTAAAGAAGGGAATCACATTCTATATTTACTCTTATTAGGACCTCAACTAAAATCCAATATAAAACCCTCTTGAAAAATCCTACACATTGTTTTGAAATCACAACTCCAAAACCCTTCCTATGAATCATGCCATTTTCCATTAAAACCCATTTACAAATCCATTTCCTTTAAAATACCATTTTAAAAGTAAAATCATTCCCTTCAAAAATACACTTTAAACCAAAACCCCTTTCTAAATTCCCTTTAAAAATGAAGAATACATTTACTTTTCAAAACTAGGTCAAGACCAACCCACACCACTAAGAAAACCCATAAGATGGGTCACCGACACCTATTTGACTAAGGCATCACTAAAGAATCATCTAACAAGCTATACAACCTTTGTTGACTATTATGCTAACCTGATCCTATCCCATTCATGAAGGAACATCATACACGGTCATACAATCATGTTCATAATAATAATCATAACACATGATCATAAAATAATCCAAAAAATCAAGACACTCAACGCGTACAAGCCACCAACCTTATCACACTTACATTTATTTAATCTAATCTTGTAATAACCTCCATCGAGCCAATGAGAGCTTATATCATCTCTAAAAACCATTTAATCAAACATAAATTCATTTTAAAATAAAAACCCCAATTGGAATAATCAACACCAAACTCACTAGGTAACTTAATGGCGCTGAAACCACAAGCAGAGGGGTGTGGTCCACTCTCAACACATCCCCAAACCTAAGCCACACAAAATCCCCAATTTATAAACTCAATTCAATGGAAAACTTTATCCAATCTCGCTAAAAACCCTATTTACATCCACTAAGAAGCATACCTCAAGAAAAGTGGAATGCAATTACAAGAATCCCAGCTTCCCGAGCCCCCTCTATGTACCTGATAAACCAAAATCATACACTTCATTTTACCATGATTTTCATTTTCATTTGGACTTAATATTTCTTAATTTTTTTTTTATTATTTTAGGTAGAATTGATATTTTGTAAGAATTTTTAGATGTTTGGAAGAAGTTGAATTTGATAGGAGAAAATTAAATTGCAATCCAATTCTATTATGATGTGAGTATTCTAAGAGGAATTAAATCTAAAAATTCAGAAAAACCACAACCCAACACATTAAACTCAAACTAAAATTCTCATGTTAGAGTAATTTTTTTGAAAGAAATAAGGAAGGATTCATTGTGTCATGATGAATATAATTTCCACATGAAGCATATATAAAATTATTTTTTTTTGGAAAATATGAAGAAGTACAAATCAAGACTAGGTGATAAAGACTATTTAATAACCACAGAGGAAGAATAGATAGTGGAACACCAATTTTCTTAAAACTTAATCCTAAACCAATTACAACATAAAAAAAATTGTGTAAGAGATTTGAAGATTGACTCATAATTGAAAAATTAGGGAGGTTGTTCCATGGATTAAAGAGATTCAAAGATCAAGTTGAGGAGAACTAAATATCAAGACACAAACTTAACCTTTATGTTGTAACATTTGAAGATGTGAAATTAAAAAATATAAATGTGGTTGGTGGAGAAAAGATAAGGGGGGTTTAGGTGACACATGTATTACAGTGTAACGACTAGTGT
The DNA here is from genome assembly GCA_963277665.1 of Viscum album. NCBI lineage: Eukaryota > Viridiplantae > Streptophyta > Magnoliopsida > Santalales > Viscaceae > Viscum > Viscum album. Next base: position 1,255,616,478 of record OY728151.1, on the reverse strand, counting down.
TACATCGCGATTTTTATACTTGTGTAAATTTTTAACATTATTGAATCAGGAAGACACAAACCAACACTTAGGCATTATTGGAATTTTTTTTATGACTTTAGGATATCTAGGATGTGAGGAACGTGGATATGGAAGTTTTGGATCATGGTTTTGTTCCAATTGAATTACTTTGATCCTCTTGCATATTATCTTTGATACTCTCTTCTACTTTCATGTTTTCTATGTTCCTTAAGATGAATTATTTTCTTGTTATTGATTTACAAAGTGAATAAAGAGCAGAAGGATGGTTATTTAGTTTGAATGATATATTTTTCTTAAGGATGTTTTTTTGGTTTAGTATCACATTGTGATTAATGTTATCTTATTCCTTAATTTTTCTTTGAAAAAAGTAATGAACAAGAGAGGAAAAACAATGTGACAAGGAAGGATTTTGGTTATGAGACTAACCATGATAATTATTTTGAAATTGATATTGGAACTTAATGAATCTTAGTTTAATTAGGTTCTTTTATTCATAAATAATTGAAAGTGTTATGATATATTTGATTAAAATTGATCTAATATAAATTGATTACTTAGGAATCTCTCAACTAATCAATTAAATTATATCCACAAGTGAATGATGTCATAATTTTAGTGAAAAAATCCTTTGAAATTAATTTGTTGTCTCTACTTTTCATAAGAAAAAGTAATAATTATTTTGGAGACGTGTTTTTTTTCTATTGAAAATTTTGTTCTAAAAAACAATAATTCAAAAATCAAGAATTTTTAAGAATTGGGATTTGTGATTGCCTGTGTTCCGAGTGGTTTGACCTTGGAAATATAAGCTATGGTATGTTTAAGTAGTTTTAGTAAAGGGGTCATGAAATTATAATTCTAAACTTTGAAATCTATATTTGGGAAATGACGATGCCTAGGAACATGTTAAGTTTTGGCACTATTGTCGGGGAGCACAAAACATGTTATAAAACTAGTCTTTTTAGCATATTATTGGTTAATTTATTCAATTATTTTTTATTCCTTTTATTTTTATTTCTTTTTACATGAAAAAGTGTTCTTTTTTTCTTCTTTTGTAGGCCACATGTTCATAAAATGAACTTTATTCACTCAATTAAGGAATATTGATACTTATGAGCTGTTATATTTCAACCCTGAGATCAATAGGTACTAATCAAGTCACTAACAATCATCAATGGTAGACCAAATTCACCACAACATGAATGAACATGAATTATGATAGTTTTCTGACAAGGTTTCAAGAGTGCAATGTGAAATAATGATCATGGGTTATGGACCCCTATCAGTCGATGGAGTTATTCTTAATATCACGAGAGTATTGATCCAATCCAATTTTTTTTTATCTAAATACATTTTTTTTACAAATGATACAAAATTTTAGATAATTTAGTGTATGAAAAGTGAAGATCCTTACAAACACCTCTCCGATTTTTTTGGATATTTATGATGCATTTAAGAACAATGGACTGTTCGATGATGTTATAATGATGATTGCCTCCCCATTTTCATTGAAGGAAAAGGCCATGGACTGGTTTAAGGTATTTCCCTCTTGTTCAATTTCTATGAGGGATGAAATTTCATGGAAATTTATAGAGAAGTATTTCCCACTCGTGAAAATGGTAAAACTCTAAAATTTCATTCTAAACATTGAACAACAAGATGAAGAATCCACTTTTGAGGAATGAAAATTATTTAAAGAGATGCTTTGGAAGTTACCCCACCATGGAGTAGCCTTTTATATGCAGTTGAAGATATTTTAATTTGGTTTGAAAATAAACACTCGATCCATATTTGATATAGTAACGAGAGGAGGATTGATGAAAAAGACACCAGTCGTTGCGCAAGAGTTCTTGGTTGAACTGTTAAGTAATATATCTTAGTGGAAAGAATATAGAGTCCCTACAATAATATATATTTACCAAACAGAATAAACCACTACACTGGAAAGAAACCACTAAACTGGAATCCCACATGGATTCAATTTCAAAAAAATTATAAACACCCATATCCTTTCAAAGAAACAGAGAACCGCTTGAGACCCAAAAAACCCCATTATGTGAGGTGTATGGAGCCCCCACCTATTTCAATACTATCAAGATAAGAATTAGTAGAACCAAATGGGTGAATTGAGTTTTGTGGGGTATAATCAACCTCAACCATATTTTCAAAACTAATTTGGATAAAAATTCTGATCGATGAATTAAAACCAAGGTTGGAAATAATAAAGAGGCAATCAAAACATTAATTATACTCTAGGTCCATTGGGATTTCCCCATGGTCAACAAGTACCTCGACCCATTAGCCAACAATACCAATCCTCAAGACAAAAATTGACCCCTAAACCATAGTAGCAACCCCAACAGTTTCAATAGAAAACCTAAGAGGCACAACCCTCTTTTGATGCATTGGTGACATAGTATCACCAACACCCAAAAATGTGCCCAAGATGGATCAAGGAGCTAGAATGTTGAAGATCCAAAAATGGAAGAAAGCGGTATATGTTCATACAAACCAATACTTGCATGAGAATGATGTCAGAGTCACTGTGAAAACAAGCAGTTGCGCGACTATTTAACCCGAGCTGTGTGAACAACACACAACACTAATTCCATGATCCAAAGGACTATAAATACCCTAAAAATCACCATTTTGGGAATTTTTATTAAAATACTAAAGGGAAAGGCATCCCTTTGAGCATTAATCCAACTTCTATGACTTGCATAACCCTCAAAGAACATGGATTCGTATAGGTGGAAGAATTTTTGTGAATCATCTAGTGTAATCCCTTAAATCATTGGAAAACACTTGATAGTAGACTTCACAACCCACCCTTGAATAAGAACATGTTTTGTGAAAGGATTGTTGCTTCATACAAATAAAGTTATCATGTAACCTATGATTTGAGTGATTCCATGTTTCACACACCCATTTAATATCCCTTTTATCGAGACAAATTTCTGAAAGAGTGATGGCATGTGGGAACCATGTTTGTCCACTTTTGGGTCATTTTCATAAACCCCATTTTTTTGTTCTAAATTGCAACCTTTACCCTTTTGTCCTTTTTCATGAGACATGGGCCTTCCAACTTATGTGTAAGACCCACACATTTTATTTCCCCTTTATACAATTGATGTATAATCCCCACAAATATCCTTGATCCTTTGAGCATCTCATACATAATCCCCACACATATCTTTTCTATAACCACCTTTCATGATAAAAGCATCCTTACCTCATGATGTAAAACTGCATCGACAAGTCCCGCCACATAATTTTAAACTACTCAACTTTAACCATGTGGGTTTTGATTCCTATTTCCAACATGATACATAATATTCCTATTTGATATTCAATCTCAATATCAATCCTAATAGTTCCATTCCCCTAGGAAATATCACCACGTGCTAAGTGAATCATCTTCACTTATCACTTCTAACTTACCCAAACCGGAATACAAAAACCTTTCGCTATATCCAAGAAGAACCTATATCGAACTTATAATTTGATAGGTTTGAGAAAACAATGGCTATTAGGTATCCTCTCCATACCCCATGCATAACCATTGAAAGTAAATCCATTTTATACTAGTTTGAAATACAATTATGGAAGTAAACCTTTATTTTAAGTTTAAAACAAGTAATATGATACCATCATATAAAACCATTCCTTTCAAGATATAAGAATACCATTTTTATAAATTATCTTTAGAAATACCCATGTTGAAATAAAAAATTAAAAAGAATAATCTTAATAAACCTTTTAAATAAAAGAAAGAATCATAAGAGTGGTGTATTTATTTTTTTAAAAGGAAAATACTTCTCATGAATACAAGTTGAATAAAAAGGAACAAGTTTGTAACCAAACAACCATTCCCCTCTTTCAAGAGTAAACATTTTCTATAAAATAAGGGAAGAACTAACTTAGATTTTTATGAAGAACAAATCACACACATACACACACATATTCCATCACAAAAGGGGAAACATCAATTATAATAAACACTAACTTAAATAATCACTACAAGAATGATAGAAGTATATCATGAAGTAACCATAAATAAATTAGCAAAGGATTAGTCAAATAATAATCAATGGAACATATATGATATTTGGATACAATCTAGGAAAAAACAAAATGAAATCCATCTAATTAGTGCCTAATGCGATTCAACCAAACTAACACTCAATTTTACCCTACCTATCTGGTCCAAGGGGAAAAATCTCCCAAAGAAGGGTGTGATACTAACTTAGGGAAACTATCTAGAGTATAATCATAAATTAGAGGAGTACATATTTCCCACATATCCACCTATGGATTCCCATGACACATAAATGGAGGAAAGCGATCAACAAGTGATATATGGAAATAAATATGAAAAAAAATAATTATAACATACCCTCACCTATGATCAACCATAACAGAAGTAGACTCTTTTTCAATAATAACATATAATAATACTATCCTTTAACCAATATCACCCATAAATTTCACAAAATTTCAACATTATCTTTAAATTTTTTACAACAACTAGAAGGCACTCGCTTCAAGGGAGTATACACACTAATAAAACATTTTTTTTAAGATACAACTTGGCCTTTGGAACATTATTAGTTAAACCAAGTTGTATGATCATATTTTGAAAACAAAACCATGAAACATAATCAAGACAACTCAAATAATAAAGAACCACAAAGGAAATTTTAAAATAATCCAAACACATGCTTAGTTTGTAAAAAATTCTTAAAAAAGACATGAGTTACATTCCTTATAAATTTAATGAGAATAAAAAACCCATTTAATTATAAAATTAATTTGTAAAGAGTATCTTAGGAATTTCTATAAAAACTTGGGTTTCATAGTAAATCAGTTTAGAATTTAAGAATTAGGAAAAAATGAAAAAACATTTAATCCAAGTGAGATTTATGAGAAAATTAAATTCCTTTGGAAGGGAATCAGTAGATACATGTAATATAACCTTAAAATCATTCAAAACATGGAATGAAAACAATCAAGAATTCATGGATTTAAGTTTAATGGTATATTCTTGGAGTAAACTACCTCAAGTCATTAAAAACATTGATATTAGTGTTATTACACCACAACAGAGCCAAATAAACCTTAAAAGGATAAAAACCCCTAAAAAAGGATACCTCTAAATAAAAGTTGAGTAACACTAAACCCTAGGTCACCAAGACCATATTAAGGCTAGAAGAAGAGAGGATGAGATAGAAAAGTAAGAGGAAGAGGTTAGAGACACTTACTAGGATAAAACTTGGAGATTTGATAAAAAATCACAAGATACCTAGACAAGGAGGAGGGGAGAATCTTGGGGGTGACATCCAAGACTTGGAGGGTTTGAATGAGAGGAAAATAAGAAGATAGTGGGCTTAAAATTAAGTAGGGAAAACTAGGTAATTTCATAATTTTTAAAATTGGGAAACTCACATGGTTTGGACACACAACTTAACAAACCATGTGACAACCATGAAACATGAAATGGATTAAAGCTGAGTACTCTACATAGTTATGATATAAGGTTACTCATAACTATGCACAATATGTTCATTAGATAATAAATAATACACCCCATGTATGATTCATCGACAAGGTTTAGTTTGAACCATGCACCAACCGCGTATCTACACTGAATTGGAAAACTCCTATATAGGATTAACTCGCATGATTTATTCTAATCATACACATGATTAGGAAGCATTTCCACCCAAACATGTATGATTAAGATTCATGGTTACCCCTAATCATGTGATAATCATTCATCATCCACTAAAGTAGAAACTAACACACAAGATTACATTGTATAGTTTCTACTAGCTGCACAATGATTATGTGGAGACCATAAAACACCAAAAAATTTCAATAATTTGAAAAATTCAACACCAGATTCCTCTATGTAATAAAAAAATAAACCATTAAATAAAATAATAAGAAAAGATGATACCATAGTGTGACAATTCTTCCTACCATATCACTTTATAACCCCAAAAAATCTTAGTATAAAAGTTGATCAAAGGACCAATGAGGTTTAAATTCCTCATTAAAACAAAACTATGAAAAATAAGGAACACTAAAACACCCAACAAGGTATATTATATGAACCAAGCTCAATTATAATCCTTGAGGAACACCTATGGTTGCAACTAAAAACCACATTCCTTATCATTGATAATAAATTTGAGTGTTCAACATATACCTGAATTCTTCCTATAGGGGAATTCATAAAAGAATCTCATTTAAAATTACCTAAAAAGGAATAAAAGGTAATGAATCCATGAGTTATCAAAGGGTAGGGTTAGGATAGGGAATTAAATACCACAACTAGAAGTCTTACACCAGTGAATCTAAAAAGAAATAAAGAAATGTACCAAGATATACCCTTAACATAAGAAAGAGATTACCTATGGTGGTCTCCCCACTATAATAAGGATTCCTATAAAACATTGATTCTATAAAAAAATAAATTACTCCCAAATATTTGATAGAAGAGAAAATACTCAACATAAGAAGGATGCTTGACAAAAGTCTCACTAACCAGGATCCTTCATCACTCGGGTGAAAAACCATCAACAACACATCAAAGACACCAACGTGACACTAAAAATTCACAGACATATCAAATTAATGATTTATAAATACTATAATAAGGAACTACCAACAATAGGAATCAAACATTTCACCTGAATTAGATACTCATAAAGTTATTACCAGAAAACACCATTTTAAATAAGTGACAACTAGATCAAACCATATAGGAGAGAATAAAATATAACAAGAAGTACATCAAACAATATCAGGTTTAACAAGTCGAACCTGGGTATCTTTCGAAGAAGCATATTTTGATCTATCTCTTTTAGATACAACTCTTCTATAGAACCATAATATGTAACCTAAATGGCTTCAACCATAGAGGGTCTAAGAATCTTCCTAACATGAAGACTTCTTATGACCTGGATTATCGAACTGATTCCATACCAAGGAATTTATCATAGAAGAAGATAATGAGAATAAATATGATGTGCTCTTGATACCATCCTCATTTAATCAGACTTGGCTTTCTTCGACTTTCCATGATTGGAATTTCCTTCACCACCTCTAGGTATAGGGGAAATATTGATAACTTAAGTCACTCCAACCATGATATCCTCAATTATGATATCCCACTTCACCATCTCTACATAGGAAGTTAGGCCAAACAAGGACACTTACATCTGAATATCATAATGAATATCTCTTATAAAATACTATGCTTTTAGAGAATCATCCAAGGAAATCTAAAGTAGATAAGGCACTAGATCAATGTAGCAAAGAGCATAATATAATATTGATTGATCACTTTTCACAAGGTAATAAAACTCCATTTACTTAAAATCTTTCATGAATTTAGGAAATTATTATTTTATGAACAATTCTTTAAAGTCTTCCCAAGAATGATCCTATTCTATTCTAGTTTGAATGATGTAATTAAATCATTTCTATCCTGGAACTTTAAGTATAAACATAGAAAAACTAATCTTAAGAGACTTAGAGAGTACGAGAAGGGTGATTTTTTTCTCAATAATCTCTAACCACTCTTTTGCCTTTTGGGTACCTTTCTATCCAAAGAAGGGAGAAATCTATAACATCCCACCCTGAAAGCCACTAAGTAGTGCCCCAAGATGGTTGGTTGTATAACATCAAGCATGCCTCCCCATATGCTAGAGGATTTCAACTAGCAGTGAGGGCCTTGGGTGTTTCTGTGGGGATACTATTCCCTCATGAGTTAGAGTGTAACACAATGGTACATAAAATATGGGAAACAGTAGAAGCAGTAATAAACAAGAAATAATGGAGTAAATAACCATATAGATAAATAAAAGGTGGAAGATGAATAATAAATAGTTACCAAATTTATAATGATCATGTCATGTATCTATACAAAAATGAGTACATGGGAATACAAGGGAAACAAGAATATGAAACATGCTATAAAAAATACAATAAGTCCAAAAGTTTCTACCACTAGCATCACAAGCATAGGCTTGGTCCTATGCTCTCGTAATTCATCCTAGAACTGAAAACCAAGCATCAGAATATGAATTCTTCCCTTTATCTAAACTTGAAATCATATAGTCTACTTGGGTACCAAGGGCGGCCCAAGAAGGGTGTGAGATATATTCAGTAGGCCACCACCATTGGTGTTGATATCAATCTAGTCTGTGCATATAAAATGTGCAGTGTGCCAATAATAATAAATGCAAGGTAATGAATAAATAAATAAATACACTAGATTAGGTTCCTCTTGAGATACCCATTCAACTCTACCTAATTTGGCCTAATCTAGTTGTCTCTGAACCAAAGTAACCTGTAAAATTATGAGATATGGTATAATGGACTCTTATAAATAAAGTATCAAGTTATGGACTATCCCCAAGCATTTGATTTATCTTGAAAGACACATCCTTTAATTAAATGAATTAACTTTCTTGAAATTATATAAAAATGAATCTCTTGAATTTTAAATAATCGACATCCTAGGATCATCCAAGGTGAACTATTTCAAGGACCCTAAGTATTGCACCAAAAGCGTAATAAATACTCAATTATGTAGGAGTTCCTCAAAGGAGATCCATAAATGGAATCCCAAGTATCACTCCCAGCATGGTGTGAAAATAATACCCTCTGAGTCCATCCTTGGTTTCTCATGCAGGGGACTAAGTATCACTCATTGACTGGTATAATCATCCATCTATCGAGCCCATCCACATTGTTTCCCCTAGGGAATCGGTAACACTCATATGGAGGTAGATACAATGCAAGGTGACCCCATCAAAGGAATACGTAGTATCACTTCCGACATATATGCAATCCATGTACAACATTAATTATAATGCACAATGAGTCCATCCAAGGTGATCTATAAATGGTATCCCTTGTATCTCCCTTGGCTAAGGTATGAGGTATTCATTATCATTCATGATTCAAACCATTTAGCAAGGATTTTCATTTATAATATTTTAATCAATTTGGCCAAATCATTTAATTCAAGTAATTCAATTATGTCATGATGTGTAGGGGCCTAACTTATGGCCTACAAATTCTCTTAATTCAATTTATACATCAAAATAATTTATTACAAGGGAAACCACACCTCAAGAGGTGTTTAGAAAATTTAAGGTAAAGGGGAAATATGCCTCTAAGGAAAGACACACCCATAGGGGTGACTCATGTCAAGGAGATAAACCAAATGGGTGATTCACTGCTGGATAGGACTGTATTGGGCAAGAAAAAACATTCAATTTAATTTATTAAACATTTTAGAGGCACCACAGAAATTTTTTGGCATGCAGCACAATGATGCATGATATAAAAGCTACAAGACTTGAGGGAAAGGAACTAGACCACCTACCTTATCCCTATAGCACTCTCCTCATCCAGTTTTGGCCCTTGAATTGAGCTAGAACATGATAAATTGGAAGAATAGTAAAATTCCATGAAAATAGGGCATATGATCTCACACAAAAATAGCACAAGAGGTAGGAAGATAAATTAAGAATATAAGGGATAGGAGTGAAGAGATTATTGAGAGGAATCTAATGCACCCGACGAAGAAGAAAATAGAGCCTGAATAGAGGAGGAAGAGGGATCACTAGCTTAGGCATAGAGGAGGTCTCTCATGCGGATCCTCTTTTGCGTGGGAGAAAAAGACAGACCTATTAAAATGATCCCCTACACATTTAAAAAGAAATATACCTAGGCATTTACCCAATGTGTAATATTTACACATCGTGTAAAGATATAGTTTCTTCCTCCCAAGAAAAACCCAGTTCATAATGTGTAGGGGGCCTGGAAAAACCCTACACACTATATATCAGGTACATGCCATGTATTTGGCCCATAACCATCCTCCAACACCTCTACTAACACCTTTCTTGAAACAAGCCAACCAGACCTTAGGTGTAATTTACTAGTTTAACCAAAACTAAAAAAAATGTATCTTACTGAAAAGTTGGGATGTTACAACCTCCCCTCAAAACAAATCATTCCCAAGTTTCCCTTCCGAGGGTAATAAAGCATTATCTAAGAAAATTTACATCCACTAAGAACATACATTGACCTCTCGCTCATAGGTCTCATCCTATACATGACTATGCTGTCATAACACTCGGACTAGAGGAAAAGACCTACCTTGGAGAGACTTTGTATTTCGATCAATGATACTGATTGGATGATTCTCAAAGGATGAATCAACCTCCAACTCAATATCATTAGGATAAAACAAATGAGATGGGTCATAATAATACTAAAAAAGTTGTGATACATGGAATATGTCATGCATGACATGGTACCTATGATGTAACAATAAACGTTAGGCTACCAGATCAACTCTCTCTATGATATCAAACAACCTGATGTAATGAGGCAATAGCTTGCCCAGTCTTCATATCCGTCTATGAACCAATTTAGGAGAAACTCATAGAAAAATCCAATGTACCACCTCGAACTCCAGAGGTCGACGATGATGATAGGTATAGGACTTATTCTTGGAATGAGATGTATCCATATGTTTCTGAATCATTTTCACCTACTCTGAAGTCTTCTGAATGAGATGAGGACCCAGTAGTGCTGCCTCACTATCCTCTAACCAACATAGGGGTGAATGGAATAACCTATTGTAAAGAGATTCATACATATTCATTTGAATCATTTCCTAAATTTTGTTATTATAGTAAAAATCAACAAGAGAGATATGCTTCTCCCATGAACCTTCGAAATCAAGGATGCATGCTCGGACCATGTCCTATAACACTCATATCATTCGCTCAGATTTCCCACCAGTTTGAGGGTGGTACACTATACTCATGACCACCAGTGAACCTTGTGCCTTATGTATCCCCTACCAGAACCGTGATGTAAAATGGGAATCTGGTTTTGATATGATAGAACCGTGAATACCATGAAGGAGTAAAATCTCCTAGATATAAAGCCTCCCAAGATCATCAAATGAGATGGTCTCTTAGATCGGTAGGAAATGTGTGACCATGGTAAAACTATCAATGATCAACCATACTACATTAATTCCATGAGGGGATCTCAGAAAGTCTATCATGAAGTCCATAGTGATTTCATTACATTTACACTTAGGAATATATAGAGGCTGTAGAAGTTCAGCAGGTCACTAGTGCTCAGCCTTCACCTGCTGACAGGTGGAACAATGAGTGATAAAACTTGAAATCTACCTCTTTATACCCGACCACCAGTATTGAATACACATGTCTCAGTACATTTTGTTAATCCCAAGGTGAACTACCCAAACAGAGGCATGAGATTCCTACATCAACTCTTCCTGTATGTCTGAAGGAACCCATATACATCAATGGAAGTGCACGATCTCACTATCATTGATAAAACAACCAGGTGGTGAGTTCTCACCTGAGACACTCTCCCTTTGGATATGGACCTTGGAATATGATAGATTTCTCATCCTCACCCATTATAGAAGGGAGGATTTCACTACTAATGTTTCCTGAACAGGTTGCCCATGAAATTTCTAAACCTCTAGGTGAATCTCAGAAAATAGATTCATCAAATGCCACTCACTACTTGCCTATTGGAAATCCTGTGTTTGAATCATCTAGATCAGAGTATCAGTTACTAAATTACCCTTTCTAGGTGTATAATCAAGATCAAATTCAAACAACTGTAGGTATTCTACCCACCCGCACTGCCTCAAATTCAAGTCATGTTATATGGAGATATTGACAGAGTTAATATTTTCGTTATTTTTCATGTGTGTTTCAATTATATAATCCCTTCAAATTAATCAATATGAGATGATATGCACCATTTTAGTATTTTTGGTGAATTTTGGTTTTAATTGTGAGATTTTTAATTTAGTAGTTTTATGAATATTCTGTATTTCAAGCATATCTTTTACAATTTTAATCCAAATTGAGCGATTCCTTTTTTGTATCATTTATTTTTTCATGGGATTAAATTTTTTCTTATTCACCTAGATCCAATTCGACACAAAATGTCCCAAAAAAATATATCAAGTGGACAAAGTTTTCTGGCCGACAGAATGAAACCCACATCAGTTATTGAATCATATCTCCACCTACATAACTCCAAAATGAAGCGATTATAGCTATATTGGAAATAATACTCCTAGAATCATCCTCATAGTAAATTTCATGAATAAATTTGGTAATTAAGGAATCCATTTCATGTTCCAAAGTAGAGGTATTTGAGCAGTCTCCTCAGGTAGAAAAATTATTCATTAGTAATTTGAGTATAACCTTTTGGAAACTGTCCAAATCCATTGATATTTTGTGTGAATATGAAAAAGAGATAGAGGAAAAACGTTTTTTAATAAAAATTACTAATATCCGGCCATTTAATATGAGAATTGAACTCAAAATTTCAAAGGATTGAATCTGGAGGGAAAATTTTCCACCCCTCAAGCCTATAAATATGAGTGTTTACTCTCATTAAAAGTTGTTGAAGAAGGTCCAAGAGGGGATGTGCTGGAGGATTAGAGTCGTGAATTTCTATGTATTTTCTCTTTTATTTTTTTCTTAGTTTCCTTGTGCTCTCTTCTTCCCCTTTCAATTATTTTACCCTTCACATGGAGGGGTGAAACCTTTGAGTGATCGGGGAAGAGGGAGTTTCACTTTTGTAATGTCGGAGTCTTGTGATTAATTGTAAAACTACTGTTTTATATTGAATTATTTATATTTATAGTGATGTCCAATTCTATTAATTTGAATGTATTTTGTGTTTTAGTTTCATTCATTGTTTATAGATTTGGTTGAAGAACTTTAAAACTCCCTCCACCTAGTGAAATTTGTCTCGATTGAGAAAATTATGTTTGGTGGTGAGTGTCTAGAAATAGTTGGTAGGTGTGTTGAACTAGTGAATAATTTATAGATTTATAAGGATAAAAAATTCTTGATTGGGACTTGGATTAGTTGTTTGGGAATTGTTTATGAACTTCCATGCATGTAGGAGTGGGTTCCATTGCTTTCTTCAACCAAGGGTGATTGATAACTTGATCGAGGAGTCTTTTATTTATCATGTCACGAACCAGGCCGGGTCGTTATCCGACCCGGTGCCCGACCCGGTCCGTGGAATGGACCGAAGGGCATTCCCGATCCCCATGGGCTGGAAACTAGTGTCGGGCATCAAAATAAACAAGTTGGGAATGATTTTGGCCCATAACAAATATGAATAAACATAAACTAAACAATTAGATAAATAAAGGGAAATAAACCAAACAACTTGGCAGCGGAAAAAGGAATTAAAGAAGCGATGTGACATACCTCAGGTGACCCTGTGGGTCAATGTGGAACATAAACCACACTCTCTCCCAAAAGAGATCCGAGACTGAAACCTACAACTAAAAGGTAAAGTAGGCATGAGCACCGAGATGCTCAGTAGGAATTCCAAAATATAACCACGTCCTATGCCCCCGCCTTTATTAAGAAATCCTATTATGCCAGTTTGAAAATAAGATATAATAAAATAATGTTTTTCCTTCTTTTAAAATTCAAGTAATGAGTTTTCATTTTCAAGTAAATTATTTCACTCCCACTACATTTTCAAAATAGGTTCCAAGCATGCATTAACGTTTCAAAATGAAAAGAAACCAGTTTGGATTAAAATATGACTTTCACAAACAAGACATCAAGTATGAAACAACTGAAAATAAAGTTACATCACAAGAAGCATGTCACAAATGAGCACCATGGGTAATCCCTATAGGTAGCTAGCACAAGTGGGAACCTAGAGACCTTGTACCTTGGTGAAACGTGGCCTAGAAACCATGAACCTTAGAAAAACGTGGCTTAGAAGACCACGACCCTCAGAAATTCATATGTTTAGTTAGTTTTGTTGCGTCAATCCTTCTAGACAAACCGGGATGAACCCCTATCGTGTCATCTAGCGTACTAGTCCTGGTCACCCACCTAGATACCCAGGTTTCCCCATCATGCTCTATTTCAATTGGTGGTGAGTTTTCTTTATCAAGCACACATATATGTACACAAAACTTTTCCTTATATAAAACTCATTCAACCTCTCACCACCAATCTCCCTCATTAAGCGCATTCCCCCTCTTTACATCACACTACCACGCACAAGCCTTTACACTTGGCACATATCACAAACCACACATTAGCACTTGCATCACATTTTTCAAATTAAGGGGAATGTCTCAAGAGGGGTTTTCCATTTTCGAAAACCAAATCTCAAAGTGCCAAATGGGCCTCATCACTTTAGAAGGAGTATTCGTCATTTTAGAACACATAAAGGTACTATATATTTAAAACAAGCTTAAAACCACACTTAAAATGAAGTAATACTTTTAAGGAGATCAAATCATCCTTTAATCTCGTGTTCACACCAAAAACCATTTTAAAAATCACAGTGGAACCCCTTTTTAAAAATAATGCATGTCATTACACTTTCATAACAAAATTGAACGAAAGGCCGCACATCTTTTGGAAATACCCATTTCATGTTCAACCCCTTTGAAACCACTTTTTAAGAACCACCACCTTATTTATATATAGTGCATATGGATTTCACATAAAAAAATAAGTAAATAATTTTAAAGAAACATCAAGCAGAAATGAAAATTCTAATTAAAGATTAGGGCATAGGGGACCTACCTCAAACTTGTCGCTATTTGTCGATGACCACTCGAACCAATGCTTGGCGCATACACACACATGAATTTATACATATATACACACACACACACCCCTAGCTGCATTTCACATATTCCCCATTCTATGAGGGAATATGTACAAAGAGGGCATATATATATATATATGCCTTACCCAATGCATGTACATGTAGGATCCCTCGACACCCGCGGCCCAAAACCATCGAAGAAAAGCCCAATGCACTATACATATAATTTAATAAAGCAATCAAACACATAAACGATCCATAAAACATTTCAAAATAACACATCAAGGATTTTCACCAATGACATGCCACTTACATAACTCATAAAACCCATTGTAAATATTAAAAGAAAAACACATAATCAATTTTACCATTTCAAATGGCCTTTTCAAATCATAACATAAACCAGAACCAATTCCAAAACATGCATTTCATTGTTTAAACCATTTACGATTTACATTTAGAAATACACAACAACACAAACATGCCAAATTATTCATTTCTCTTTAAAAACATACACCCAAACCCATTTTCACCATAAGTGTCATTGAAAACGTGATTCGCACCATTTGAAAAACTAAATAAACCATTTGTACAATTTATAAAACACCTAAAAGAAGCACAACAAGGTTCTTACATGAAAAGTGCACCCAAGTTCACATCAAGAAACCAATTACTAACTCACGCATATCAAATTCTTTCAAAAGCTAGTTTTTCATCACTTGCACAATGAAATAAGTCATTTTCTTAATTTATAAAACATTACCAAGGTTCACACCAAAACAATATCCACATGTGTTTCACATACTTTATAAGTTTTAACAAAACACTTAATAATTTTATAAAACAACTCCAAGCAATATCACAAGACTTTGAACACAAACGCCCACTCAAAACATCTTCTAAGGCCAAACGCACGCCAATAACATGATAAAACAGAGTTTGCAGCCCTTGCGCGACATAATAAACCAACAACAAAGTTTATAAAACACAATGAAAGGCTGAACATGGGTTTTCAAAAAATCAAAAAATTCATATCAAATAAAAACACTACTAAACACATCGAAATAATATTAAACCTCAAGTAAAACTATACTTGCACCAATAAAACTAGTCAATGAGTAAGCTAAATTAATTAAATAAGAAAATTAATTCATCAAACAAAACTTATATGCAGAAACACCCACCTTCAATGTCGAAACACCGCAAACGCAGTGCGTAAACTCTACCGCACATCAAACGCACTGCAAGGGACATAGAACAAACAACGGAATAAAGAAATTATCAAGAATTTATGCCAAATCTAATATCATACGTTCTCGAAACCTAAATCCCAAATAAAAATGAACCAAAACCCTAACTAAGAGGAAAAAGGGGATACCAGAGGGAAGAAGAGGGTTCGTCTGGAGGGAAGCTTCTCACCGGAGGGAGCGTCGCTTGCTAGATGGAGAGGGGGCGCGACAGTGAGAAAAGGGGAGGTGCGGTGGGAGGCCTCGGCCGGTGCGGGTCGTGCGACATGGAGCTATCCGGGGGAGCTGGTTCGCGCGAGTTGGGAAGGGAAGGGGGTAGGTTGGTCGCGTAAGTAGGAGTTGGAGGGGAGGTGCATCAGATGATGGGGGAGCCGAGAGGAGAGGGCGGCAGGCAGGACAGGGGATGATAGGGTGGGGGTTCCAGTCACGGCACAAAGGGGGTAGGGGGGGGGGAGAAGCGCTCGACACACAATGGGGGGGGACCCTAACAACAGAAAAAAAATTAAATAAGAAATTAAAAAAATGAAAAAGAGGAAACTAATACTAATAATAAAAACAACAACAACAACCACAATAATAATAATAATAACAACAATAATAATAGTAATATCAATATTAATACTATTAACAACAAATTAATAATAATTATAATACAAACTAAACAATAATATTATCATTATTATTGTTATTAAATCCCTTTCCATTCATTTTATTTTATTTCATTTTGATTTTAACTTAATTAATTTTTAAACTTTAAGAAACCAAAAGGCTCAAATATAAATATAAATAACCACGACTGCAATAAGTCGGGTCAGGTGTGACAATTCTCCCCACCGCAAAAACTTTCTGCCCCCAGAAAGTCACCTAGCCAAATGAGGAAACAAACTCGAGTTCGAAACTATACGAGGCCAACAAAAACACGAACTCGGTGTGACTTTTCACTCCATCAGTCACAACCGACGAACTCTGAGGGAAACTGAAAAGAGAAGAACCATCAGGAAACGAGGAGGGTTCTCTCCACCACAAGAACCCAACTAGAACAACCAACATTGAGACTCTCAGCATGGGCTAACTCTGGAACTGCTAACTTTATCCAAGAGGGAACCGCCACACAGACCAAACCTCGAAGAAGGCATGCCAAGATTCATGGTGGGTCTCCCCACCATTTAAGAACTGACCAGCTTAAGACAATTAGCACCGAGCAATACGAGAAACCCAACACAAACCGACCCATGAACTCTCTGCATAACCCAGACCCCCACCACATGGGGTCATTGACGAAAGACCCCAAACCAAGTAGTGGACCAAACCCCTATTCATTATTTCCCAAGACACATATTTCTCCAAAATGAGCACATCCTAAAACAAGAACAGGTCACCCATGGAGCTAGCCACACGAGAGGGATAATCATATTGAGATTCACAGCCATAAAGAGACAACTCCAAAGCTCATATTTGAGGTGGAACAACTACAGAAATTACAAGAAAACAAGATCACTACGCCTTTTTACAACCAATGTGGGGTATTCAAAGAACAAAGACCACAATGAGAAAAAGAGACATCTGAGCCTCTTACAGCTAAAAAGAACCTTCAAAGACAAGGAAGCTACAACAGAGTTATTTAAACTGTCCCTATTTTAGCACTGAAGACAAAAGTTAGGCCAAGGTTCCCCACACCCAACAATTCCTGACTGCATGAAAAGCTTCACTCCAAGACCTGTGGCTAGAGCTCTGATGTTTTGAAGCATCTGCTACCCCGTAGTCATGAGCTGACATCCTTCGGTTGAGACTCCTGCTGATGATGCCGCTAGCATAACCTCTCCAATTTTCCCAAATATCCACACTGATGGCAAGCCTTCGGAGAATGATGACAAGGCGAATTAAAGTACGCAAACCGAGCACACTAGAAGCAAAAAAGAGGGTGGCCCAACTAATAGAGGATGGGATTGAAAATATGACTTGTCTGAGACAGGTTCCTCTGATTCGATCTCGTCACCGGATGGGGAACCTTCTCGAGCACCAAAAAGAAATGGTCCTGGAACCCTGGACAAAGACCCCACACAATAGAAAATTTAACTAATTCCACGAAGCTACCTCTAGAGAAAATGGAATCAACCCCTTGGAATGCCCCACGTAGGCCTTCACTGCTCGTTGGATTTACTCGACACTCACTAGTTCTATCACTTTCCTAGCCTTCACTTCCTTGGGCATAAACCATCGAACGAGAGTGGTCTTAAACACCTTCTATGAAATCCCATCATGAAACGACGTCGGAGTTTCCTCCCACACCAATCCAAAGTTTCACCTTCAAATAGACCCAAACCAACACGAACTCTCATAGCTTTGGGAGTTTACAATAACCTGAAAACACCAACGATTTCACCAATCTAGTTCGCTACCTTAAATAGATCACGATCACCACGGAAGACAGACAAAAACTGAAAAAAATTCAATTCCACCACCCCTCTAAGAGTCTGAGTAAAACCAACAAGTAGAAGAGACTCACTAGAAACTTCTGGGACTTTTCTGGGTAGCATACTCAAAAACAAGTGGCACAAATCCAAATAAAAACTCATTATAAATCAAAATTCCACACCTCAATCACAAATTAAAGCTCAAACTCAAATCACTATTCCAACCACAATTCAGTATGTCAAAACCAAGAACCCACGAAAAAGAATACCCAATACGAAAAGAGAACTCTAAACAATTTCTCACTCACTTTTCAAAACATTTAAATTACCTTTTTGGAAACCATTTTTTTCAGCACACAAAACAACTTAAATATCCACCATTGGTATTCCATGAAGTCTCACACATACGTATCCCTGTGCTAGCTCAAGCACCCATCCACTCACATCATCAATTTCTCCACTTTCCACATGCACATGTCAATGTATGTGATCACTCATATGAATACCAAGGGTCAATTCAAGACACGTCTCATTTTCAAAATAGATCATTCAACATAAAGAAAAAATTCCCAACAAATTTGAGAAAGTAACTTATCATTAAAGCAATACATTTCCAATGTCCAAAACATTTTCCAATTCACATTACAAAAAGTGTTACTGAAATCCCAAAACAACTTCCAAAACACATCCCATTTTCCCTTTTTAAACCACACATTCGTTAAAAGAAAACCATTTCCATTTCAAAACCACTTTTCCACTCTAACACCACATTCCCATTTGAGAACACCTTCATAGAAATCCATTTTCATTTTTGAGATCTACTCACACCAACCAAAATGAAGGTCAAGCATAACTCACATCAAAATTTCCAAAAACAAGGAACTAGTGGCTATGCCAACACAGTAACATGGCTTAACAGACCATGCTCTGAGCGAGTGTTAATCGCAGGAAGAATCCTGAACCGTGCACTCAGGTTGTACATGGGTCTCTACTCCATGAAAGTCCACCGTGTAACACTAGTTAACTTCCTTGTCATCTCTCATCCACACAGACCAATCCAAAGAAGAAAATTCAAATCTCAGGCCACCCCTGGAAACTCAAGTCTCGGGACGAGCAAGGGTTCACGATGTCCTTCCCGCACCTACCTCTCGAGTCCCAACACACCTAATCACCAAGATACTTAACACCCCAAATAACAAGGGCCCCTCTGATACCATTTTTTCATGAACCAGGCCAGGTTGTCATCCAACTCGGCGCTCGACCCGGTCTGCGGCATGGCCCGAAGGGCATTCCCGATCCCCACGGGCTGGAAACTAGTGCCGGGCATCAAAATAAACCAGTTGGGAACGATTTTGGCCCATAAAAAAGATGAATAAACATAAACTAAACAAGCAGATAAATAAAGGGAAATAAACCAAACAACTTGGTAGTGGAAAAATGAATTAAAGAAGCGATGTGACATACCTCAGGTGACCCCATGGGTCAACACGGAATGTAAACCACACTCGCTCCCAAAAGCGATCCAAGACTGAAACCTGCAACTGAAAGGTAAAGTAGGCATGCGCATCGAGATGCTCAGTAGGAATGAAAAAATATAACCACGTCCTATACCCCCGCCTTTATTAAGAAATCCAATTATGCCAGTTTGAAAATAAGATATAATAAAATAATGTTTTTCCTTCTTTTCAAATTCAAGTAATGAGTTTTCATTTTCAAGTAAAGAGTTTCACCCCCACTACATTTTGAAAATAGGTTCCAAGCATGCATTAACGTTTCAAAATGAAAAGAAACCAGTTTGGATTAAAATATGGCTTTCACAAACAAGACATCAAGTATGAAATAACTGAAAAGAAAGTTACATCACAAACAGCATGTCACAAATGACACCATGGGTAATCCCTATAGGTAGCTAGAACAAGTGGGAACCTAGAGACCTCGTACCTCGGTGAAACATGGCTTAGAAACCACTAACCTCAGAAAAATGTGGTTAGAAGACCACAACCTTTAGAAAAAGTGTCTTAGAAGACCACGACCCTCAAAAATTCATATGTTTAGTTAGTGTTGTTGCGTCAATCCTGCTAGAAAAACTGGGACGAACCCCTACCGTGTCATCTAGCATACTAGTCTTGGTCACCCACCTAGATACCCAGGTTTCCCCATCATGATCTATTTCAATTGGTGGTGAGTTTTCTTTATCAAGAACACATATATGTACACAAAACTTTCCTTATCTAAAACTCATTCAACCTCTCACCACCGATCTCCCTCATTAAGCGCATTCCCCCTCTTTACATCACACAACCACACACAAGCCTTTACACTAGGCACATATCACAAACCACACATTAACACTTGAATCACATTTTTCAAATTAAGGGGAATGTCTCAAGAGGGATTTCCATTTTCAAAAACCAAATCTCAAAGTTCCAAATGGGCCTCATCACTTTAGAAGGAGTATTCATCATTTTAGAACACATAAAGGTACTATATATTTAAAACAAGCTTAAAACCACACTTAAAATGAAGTAATACTTTTAAGGAGATCAAATCATCCTTTAATCTCGTGTTCACACCAAAACCCATTTTAAAAATCACATTGGAACCCCTTTTTAAAAATAATGCATGTCATTACACTTTCATAACAAAATTGAACGAAAGGCCACACATATTTTGGAAATACCCATTTCATGTTCAACCCCTATGAAACCACTTTTTAAGAATCACCACCTTATATATATATAGTACATATGGATTTCACATAAAAAAACAAGGAAATAATTTTAAAGAAACATCAAGTAGAAATGGAAATTCTAATTAAAGATTAGGGAATAGGGGATCTACCTCAAACTTGTCGCTATTTGTCGACGACCACTCGAACCGACGCTTGGCGCATACACGCACATGCATTTATACATATATATATACACACACCCCTAGATGCATTGCACATATTCCCCGCACCATGAGGGAATATGTACAAAGAGGGAATATATATATATATGCCTTACCCTATGCATGTACATGTAGGATCCCTCGACACCCATGACCCAAAAACATCGAAGCAAGGCCCAACACACTACACATATAATTTAATAAAGCAATTAAACACATAAATGATCCATAAAACGTTTCAAAATAACACATCAAGGATTTTCACCAACGACACACCACTTACATAACTCATAAAACCCATTGAAAATATTAAAAGAAAAACACATAATCAATTTAACCATTTCAAATGGCCTTTTCAAATCATCACATAATCCAGAACCAATTCGAAAACATGCATTTCATTGTTTAAACCATTTAAGATTTACATTTAGAAATAAAAAACAACCCAAACATGCCAAATTATGCATTTCTCTTTAAAAACCTACACCCAAACCCATTTTCACCATAAGTGTAATTGAAAACACGATTCACACCATTTGAAAAACTAAATAAACCATTTGTACAATTTATAAAACACCTAAAAGAAGCACAACAAGGTTCTTACATGAAAAGTTCACCCAAGTTCACATTAAGAAACCAATTCCTAACTCACGCATATCAAATTCTTTCAAAAACTAGTTTTGCATCACTTTCACAATGAAATAAGTCATTTTCTTAATTTATAAAACATTAACAAGGTTCACACCAAAACAATATCCAAACGTGTTTCACATACTTTATAAGTTTTAACAAAACACTTAATAATTTTATAAAACAACTCCAAGCGGTATCACAAGACTTTGAACACAAAAGCCCACTCAAAACATCTTCTAAGGCCAAACACATGCCAATAACATGATAAAACAGAGTTCACAGCCCTTGCGTGACATAATAAACCAACAAAAAAGTTTATAAACAACAATGAAAGGCTCAACATGGGTTTTCACAAAATCAAAACATTTATATCAAATAAAAACACTACTAAACACATCGAAATAATATTAAACCTCAAGTAAAACTATACTCACACCAATAAAACTAATAAATGAGTAAGCTAAATTAATTAAATAATAAAATTAATTCATCAAACAAAACTTATATGTGGAAACACCTACCTTTGGTGTCGAAACACCGCAAACGCAGTGCTCAAACTCCGCCGCACATCAAACGCACTGCAAGGGACCTAAAACAAACAACAGAATAAAGAAATTATCAAGAATTTATACCAAATCTAATATTGTACATGCTCAAAACCTAAACCCCAAATAAAAATGAACCAAAACCCTAACTAAGAGGAAAAAGGGGCTACCAGAGGGAAGAAGAGGGTTCAGCCAGAGGGAGGCCGCTCGCTGGATGGAGAGGGGGCGCGACGGCAAGAAAAGAGGAGGTGCGGTGGGAGGCCTCGGACGGTGCGGGTCGCGCGACATGGAGATATCCAGGGGAGCTGGTTCACACGAGATGGGAAAGAAAGGAGGTAGGTTGGTTGCGCAAGGAGGAGTCGGCAGGGAGGTGTGTCGGATAATGGGGGAGCTGAGAGGAGAGGGCGGCGGGTAGGATAAGGGATGATAGGGTGGGGGTGCCGGTCATGATGCAAAGGGGGTAGGGGGGAGAAGCGCTCGACGCACAATGGGGGGGGGGAACCCTAACAAGAGAGAAAAAAATTAAATAAGAAATTAAAAAAAATGAAAAAGAGGAAACTAATACTAATAATAAAAACAATAATAATAATAATAATAATAATAACAATAATAATAGTAATATAAATATAAATACTATTAATAACAAATTAATAATAATTATAATAAAAACTAAACAATAACATTATCATTATTATTGTTATTAAATCACTTTCCATTTATTTTATTTTATTTCATTTTGATTTTAACTTAATTAATTTTTGAACTTTAAGAAACCAAAAGGATCAAATATAAATATAAATAACCGCGACTGTAATAAGTCGGGTCGGGTGTGACATATCATTAAATTGGAAGAGAGGGGTAATGATCTTTATGATTATGATGAGATTGAAAAAAGAGATCCTACCCTGACCCTATCACTCTCTTCATCCATTAGTGTTCAAAATTTATTTTAATTTATTTCTTTATTTAAAAAAAAACAATTTCAAAAATAACCTTTACTTATTTATAAAATTTAAGTGACAAAAATTATTGTTGTGTGCTCCTATCTGGAGATAACCTAGGTTAACCACTAGGAAATATTATTTTTGTCACACCCTATGACAGGAACATGTCAAAACTTGGTGCCGTTTATGGGGAGGTAGTGCTAATATTTTATCTCTCTCTTTCTTTTCTCTTCAAAATTTCATGACTAGAACCTCAAACACTAACCCTTTCCCCCTTAGATCCAGAAATTGAAATAACCTTGTTGAATAGACTTAGAAAAATTAATTTAAAATCTTAATTTTAGGACATTTATCTTGTAGACTCGAGTAAAACTTCAAGTGTTCACTCCAAGCCTATCATCATGTCTGGAAATCAAAACCCAACCCTTAGAGACCTTTGTGAACCAAAATTACTTAATAAAAACAATAAACTTTCCATGATAGTGTTACAAAATTATTCTAAGATGAAACCTAACATTATTCTATTGCTTGCAAAGTTTCATGTCTTGGTAAGTGAAGATCCAAACAAACATATTAAAGAGTTCACACATGTCTGCTCTACTTTCAGACCCCATGGAGTAGCTGAAAAATAAGTAAAGTGGAAGGTGTTCCCATTTTAATTGGAAGGAGATGACAAATAATGGTTGTATGATCTATAAACCATAGATGTGAATGATTGGAATGACTTGTTCAGATGCTACATGCAATTATTCTTCCCCACCTCCAGAATCACAACCATGAGAAAGGAGATCTATGCCATTAGAAAATCATATGGAGAAACCCTTTACAAGTTCTAGGAAAGATTTAAAAATATATGTGCTGGATTCCCACATAAAGAAATTGAGGAGCATCACATTCTTGTCTTTTTCTATCAGGAATTACTGGAAAATGATAGAAACCTTCTTGATCTAATATCTAGAGGTGCATTGATTGACAAGTCACCAGAAGAAGCCAAGGGTATGATTGAGAAGATCTCTTAGAACTCACAACAATTTGGTACAAGAGGTACTAACACAAGAGGAATTCATGAGGCAAGAACTTCTTATCAATCAATTTTATAGAAAACTAATATTAATGAGCTAACCAGTATGGTGAGATAGATGGCCCTGAAGCAAGTGAATTTCCAACAAGAACTGGCTAAGGTATGTGGTTTATGCTCTTCGCTTGATCATTTCATTGACCAATGTGTTGAAATATAGGGAATGAAATTTTTTTTGTAGCCTTTCAGCCGAGGAAGTTCTAAAAAAATCAAGGATGGAGAGATCCTAACGATGTTCAATATTGATTTGGAAATCATCAGAATCAAGCTAGACCCTCATACCAAAACCAGTTCCAAAACCAACCCCAATTTTAAAAAAAATTCCAAAACCCACCACCATTTCAACAAAATAAATCTTATAAACATCCTTCTTACCACCAACTGACCACTTTCCAAAGACCCTATGGGTAACCATCCACCAATGCACAACCTATAATTCAGAACCAACAACAGATGTATGGGATTGAGGGACCGGAAGACACCGTAAAAGATTTTCCCAACAAGTTTGAAAGCCTCATGGACTTCCTAACCAAAAATATCGGGAAACAACCTTCCCAAACAATCCCAATCCCAAAAGAGAATTTCATCATGATAAAAACAATAAGTGGAAAAGAACTCTCACCACTAGCCACCAATGAGCCTGAAACAAAACCACCTGGGCTAAGGGAGAATAAATTTGGTAATTCAAAAAAAATGAACTATGAAGAGGATAAGAAAGAGGAGTAAGATAAGGATAGAATGATAATTAAGAGACAATAATCAAAATTGAAAAGTAAAAAAAGGGATAATAAATACTTATCACCGCCATTTCCATCAAGGATGATTGAATCAAAGAGATTGCAGGAAGAAGCACTTCAAAAAGAAATTCAGGATACCTTCCAGAAAGTGGAAATAAATATACCTCTTCTTAAAGAACTCAAAAAAATTCCAAATTATGATAAATTTTTGAAGGATATTTGAAAAAAGAAGAGGATAATTCAATGAAATTGAAGTATAAACTTTGGAAGAAGTGTCTCAGCCCTTATATCACCATAATTTCCAACCAAATGTCAAGATCCATGGACATTTTCCATTCTATGAACCATTGGTTCATAAAATTTATACAATGCTTTGTTTGATATAATTGCTTCAATTAATGTATTTACTCACTAATTATATGATTAATTGCATATGGGAGACTTTAATCCCACAATAGTGGTGGTATAACTTGAAAATAGATCCATAGTCTTCCCAGCAGGAGTTCTGAAGGATGTCCTGGTGAAAGTCGAAGATCTATTATTCTCAGTTGACTTCTATCTACTAAATATGGAAGGAGATAGGATACCATCACACTCACCCATAATTTTGGGGAGACCTTTCTTGAAGATGGGTAAAACCATCATCAATGTCCATGAAGGGGCACTCGCCATGGAGTTTGGAGATAACATTGTCCACTTCAATATTTTTTAATCCATGAGGAACCCATTAGATAATTACTCACTCTTTTCACTCTCCCATGAAGTTGGTACTAAACCCATTGAATAATTAGGCATATTCCACGAGTTCTTAGTCTCATGGGAGACTTATTCCATTAAAAATATCATTGAACATGTGGATTCCCAAAATAATGGAGTTTCTGATTTCATGTGGGAGGAAGAGGTAAAGTCTGATTTCTTTGATGATTTTTTAAATGATGAGGAAGATGATATGGTTTATTTTTTTTAGGATATCCAAACTTTGGAATTGGGGAACTTTAGTTTAGTTTCATCCCTTGAGCAGCCACCTGATCTGGAATTAAAACCAATTCCCACTGATTTGAAATATGTGTACCTTAGGGAGAGAGAGAAATTACCAGTGATAATTGATAATAATATATCTAAAACCCAAGAAAAATAATTTATTGATCTTTTGAGATAGAATTTCCAAGAAATAGGGTGTTTCTTAGGTGATATCCCTATAATAAACCCAAAAATATGCTCACATATAATTTTTCTCGAGGGAGATTCCAAACCTATCAGACAACCCCAAAGGAGGCTGAATCCCACCTTAATAGAGGTTGTGAAGAAGGAGATCAAGAAGATTTTGTAAGTTGGGATCATCTATCCCATATCATATTCCCAATGGGTTATCCCCATTCATGTAGTTCCAAAAAAACTGGCCTAACCACTGTGAGGAATGAAGAGAATTAATTAGTCCCTGTGAGAATTCAGAATAGTTGGAGAGTGTGTATTGATTTTAGGAAGTTGAATCAAGTCACTCAAAAATATAGTTTATCTATCCCATTCTTTGAGCATATGTTAGATAGATTGTTAGGGAGAACTCATTATTGATTTTTGTATTGATTTTCAGGTTACTTTCAGGTACCCATTGCTCTCAAGGATCAAGAGAAGACAACCTTTACTTGTCCCTTCAGTACTTTTTCATATAAAAGGATTCCATTTGGATTATGTAATGATCTAGGTAAATTTCATATATTCATGTTAAGTATTTTTTATTACCACATTGAATATTTCTTAGAGGTTTTCTTGGACGATTTCATAGTTTTTGGAAATTATTTTGACCATTGTTTGAGAAATCTTGAAAATGTTTTGAAAACCTTTATAAAAAAGAATCTTGTTTTAAATTTTGAAAAGTTTCATTTCATGGTTGAGAGAGTAATTTTTCTTCAACATGTCATTTCAAAAAAGGTCATTGAAGTGGATAAATAAAAAATTTAAGTGATAAATTCATTATCTTACCTAACTTGTGTAAAACATGTTAGATCATTTCTTGGAAATGTAGGATTCAACAGGAGGTTTATCAAATATTTCAGTAAGATTTATCTCTTTCTCTATAGATTAATTTTAAAAGATGTTGATTTTGATTTAAATGGTGCATGTAGGGAATCCTTTAATGAGTTGAAGAGGAGATTGATTACACCACCCGTGATGTAGCCACCAAATTTGGAAGAACCATTCAAGATACTTTGTGATGCTTTCAACCAAGAAGTTGGAGCAGTCATTTCTTAGCGAATTTAGGGAAGAACACAAGTCATTTCTTATACCTCAAGTATTGTATTGGTGTATCCTGATCCAGTTTGGATGATGTTTGGGTTGATTTTTTGTGTCCCGTACTACGCACCAGGCCGCAACTTCATTGTAGCTCTTTAGACTTCCAACCAGCATCCACTGTAGCACTTTTTGACTTGGGTTGCCGCATTTCACTGTAGCACAACAAAATTTCTAACAGTTGGTGTAATAATGATTCTTCCTCATTATTATCCCATTTTGTTCTAGGTTTTCATGTGTTAGAAACTCCGATAAATCTCTATGTAATTTTTTCTCCCAACATATAGTGAAATTCTTCCTCTCTGTGGATGCATGGATTATTCTGAAACCACATAAATCTCTACATTCTTATTCTTTTGTTTTTCCCCTTTTAATCTTGAATAGTTTCTTTTCTATCATTGTGACTCTTGAAGTTTCCACATCATCAAGAAACTTGGATGTGAATCAATTCAAATACATAACCACAAAAAAAGAGTTTTTAGTAGTTGTTTTTTTGTTAGAAAGATTTAGATCATATCTTCCTGGAACTAAAGTCACTGTGTTTTTTGATTATGAATATCTTAAGTAATTGATGAAAAAGTATGAATCTAAACTGATGCTAGTGATATGGATGTTACTACTTTAGGATTCAACATAGAAATCAAGGATAAGAAGGTATTTGAGAACCAAGTGGATGATCATTTAAGCAGACTTCCCAACATTATTGAAGCTAAAATTTTAGAAAAAGAACCATTGAATGATCACCTTATATAAGAGAAGTTGTACTTGGTTTAAGTATAAGTTCCTTGGTAAGAAGACATGGTCAATTATCTGGTAACATCTCAGGTCCCATGTCATTTAAATTCTCACCAAATTCACTAACTAAAAGCCAAATCTAGATATTACATTTGGGATGATCCATTTCTTTGGAAGATTTTAAATGACCAAGTGATAAGAAGATATTTTCCTGAGATTGAAATTGGTTCTATCCTATATTTTTGTCACACTTTATCTTGTGGAGGCCACTTTGGACCTCAAAGGAAAATAAGGAAGGTTTTAGATTCTGGACTTTATTATCC
This sequence comes from Viscum album, assembly GCA_963277665.1. Taxonomy (NCBI): domain Eukaryota; kingdom Viridiplantae; phylum Streptophyta; class Magnoliopsida; order Santalales; family Viscaceae; genus Viscum; species Viscum album. The sequence continues at coordinate 1,255,587,932 of OY728151.1, read as the reverse complement.
TACCTTTTTTAAATATTCACATGAATTTTGCAAAAGGTGTAAAAAAATTTAGTTTTTTGGAAACATTTCAAAGAGACAATAAATGACCCAACAACCACTTATTTTTTGTGAGATTTTTGAATTCTGGTGGATAGATTTTATGGGACCTTTCCCAATGTCATTTGTAAATTCTTATATCTTTCTTACAGTTGATTATGTTTCCAAATGGGTGGAAGAAAAAGACACCAGGACTGACGATGCTAAAGTTGTTTGTGATTTTTTCATGTCTAACATATTTTTTAGGTTTGGAGTGCCTAGAGACATCATCAGTGATCAAGGGACTCATTTTTGAAATAGGATAATAAAGGATTTTCTGAAGAAGTATGGGGTGCATCATAAAACATCAAATCCCTATCACCCATAAACAAATGGTCAATATTAAGTGTTTAATAGGGAAATAAAAGGAATTTTGTAGAATATTGTTAAACCAAACAGGAAGGATTGGAGCCAAAGGTTGGAATACACATTATGGGCTTACATGAAAGACTACAAGACCCTAATTGGAATGAGTATATATAGGATGATTTATGGGAAAAGCTATCACCTACCTATGGAATTGGAGCATAAGGTGTATTGGGTTGTTAAGAAGATGAATTTGGATCTTGAATGCACTGGAAAAGAGAGAATATTATAGTTCTAGGAGCTGGAAGAAATTATAAGGGATACTTTTGAAAATTATAAGATTTATAAAGAGAAAAAAAGAGTAGATCATAACAAGCTAATACAACTGAAATACTTCAATCCTGAAGAAGAAGTGTTGTTATTCAACTCAAGACTCAAGCTGATGCTAGGTAAACTTCATTCTAGATGAGAGAGTCTATTTATAGTTACTCATGTATATCTTTTTGGTGCTATGAAAATTATCAAAGATGGAGAGAAAGTTTCATTCACTGTTAATAGACATAGGCTAAAGAAATTCCATTGGACCATTCCATCAAATATAGTGGAGTAGATCACACTCCTCCAAATTGTCTATCAATAAAATCCATCAAGTTATACCTCTCATTTACACTTGTTTGCTTGCTGTGATTCATTTTTCAAATATTCTTACATGTTAAATCCATTTGAATTCATTAATACATTTGAATTCATTGAGGAAATTGTATCATTTAAGTGTGGGGGAGGTAACCTTTGTAGTTTAGGATTTTCATTTGTTGTTTGTTTGTTTTATTTTAAAAAAGCGTGTTTATTTTAAAATTTTGGTGTGTTTATTTTTTAATTTTTGTGTGTTTTTAAAATTTTGAGCTAAAATGATTATCATTTCCATTTTTGAAAACCATACCAATGAGTGAAAAATTTTATTCCATGAAATTGATCTTAAATGAATGATAAAAATGACTTTGTTTCAAGTTCAAATCTTTGGGAAATTCATGAAAATTACTCTAATTTTTGAATCCCATGCCACATTTCACTACCTTTATCTTTGAAATAAATTTCCTGTGAGGCTTCTAAACCATTTTTTTTCATATTATTTTCATTCAAATAACTTCTTGAGAGAACCAAACCTTGATTTATTTAACCATAATTTGATTTAATCTTATCAAAACTTGAGGGTTTGAGGTACTTGTATTTTAAATTATTGAGGAATTTATTTGGTTTTAATTCCCCCTTTTTCAATAGAATATTTTTCATTTTCTCCTTCCTAGTACATTTCATCCTTGTAAACCTTAGAATATATGAAATTCCTGTTAGGTTAGTCACATTAGAATCCAATGTTCCCTATCAAACCTTCTCTTGAAGTGAAATTGCATGATCTAGTTAAACTTAAGTGTGGGGGGAAGCTATCTTTTATTGTACTGCCTCATTTGGTTATACTCTGGGTATAAGATAAAATTCTGAAGAGATGTGTTTTATATTTAAAGAAAATAATTTTGTTGAATTTTTTTTTCTAGAGATTTCATGATAAGAGAAGTTGTACCTTTCTGGAGCTTCCAATTGAGAAAGAAAGTTGTGCCTATATTGAGATTTAAAAAAACTATGTTTGAGATGATTGAAATTTTTTCTATTGAAATGATGAATGGTGTGAAGTTTTCTTAAATTTTCATGATGATGAAGATAAAATTATAATCTTTTAATTTTTCTTCAAAAAGATATAAGCCCTCCTCATTCAGCCACATAATTTTTTCATCTAAATTTGACCAAATAGAAGCCATGGAACAACCCTGCAAATTCCTCATAATAAAAAATTGTAATTGACTCACATATGGTGGATATGTAGGAATTTATCAATCCTATGGTGACCCTTTTATTAGTTTGGATGAGAAAATCCTTGTTGAAAATTGGAATTTGTGAGATGAGAGAAAATTCATGTGAGATAGGTGTCTTGTGTGCATGGGAGGAAAAATGAATAGGGAATATATTGAATGGTATGGTTTGAGAACAAGTAATAATGGTTTATGATGAGTCATTATATCTTTTGTTTCTTGGTATGGAATTGGTGGATCTCATGAGCATGTGTTTTGAATTTGATTTGGTTTTATTTTGATACTGACTTGTCCAGAAGTCCAAGTGCTAAGTGTGGGGGAATTGATAGAGTTAATATTTTAATTATTTTTTATGTGTGTTTAAATTATTTAATCCTTTTTAAATAACCAATATGATCTTATTTTCACCATTTTATTTTTTTTGGTGAATTTTGGGATTAATTGTGAAATTTTTTTAATTCTGGAAATTTAGTAGTTTTAGGGATATTTTGTATTTCGGGAATATCCTTTACATTTTTTATCCAAATTGAGTTATTCCTTTTTTATAGGATTTATTTTTTTTGGGATTAAAGTTTTTCTTCTCGAACTAGATCCAATTCGACACACAATGGTACAGAAAAATAAATCAAGTGGATAAAGTTTTCTAGACAACAGAATAGACCCCAAATCAATTATTGAAACATATCTCAGCCCACATAACCCCCAATTAAGTTATCCTAGCTATATTAGAAATAGGACTCCTAGAGGAATATTTAAAATACATTTCATGAATAAATTCAGTAATTAAGGCATATATTGAATATTCCAAAGCAGAGGTAGTTGAGAAGTATCCTCAGGAAGAAAAATATTCATTAGTAATTTGAGAATAAATTTTTGGAAACTTGTACAAATCCTATGAGATTTTGTGGGCACATGAAAAGGATATATGGGAATAACTTTTATGAATAAAACTTCCCTATATTTGTCCATTTACTATGCTAATTGAACTCAAACTTTCAAATGATTAAATAAGGGGGGAAAATTTTCCACCCCTTAAGCCTATAAATAAGAGTGTTCACTCTCATTCAAAGTTTTTGAAGAAGGTGAAAGAGGCATTGTGTTGGAGTATTCGATTCTTGAATTTCTAAGTATTTTCTCTTTTCTTTTTTTCTTAGTTTCATTATGCTCTCTTCTTCCCCTTTCAACTCTCTTACCATTCACATGGTGGGGTAAAACCTTTGAGTGATTGGGGAAGGTGGAGTTTCACTTTTTTAATGTTAGATTTTTTGTTTTTGTATCATTTATTGTTTATAGATTTAGTTGAAGAACTTTAAACTTCCTCTTCCTAGTGAAAATTTTCTCGATCAAGAAAATTGTGTTAGGTGGTGAGTGTCTTGTAATCGTTGGCATGTGTGTGGAACTAGTGAATCATTTCTAGATTTATAAGGATAAATAATTCATTATTGGTACTTTACTTAATTTTTTTGGTAATTTTTTATGAACTTCCATGCACATAAGAGTGGGTTGCATTGGTTTCTTCAAACAAGTGTGATTGATAACTTGATCGAAGAGTCTTTCATTTATAATTCAATAAGAAGAGAGTGTTAATGATATTTATGAATATGGTGACATTGAAAAATGTGATCCTACCTTGAACCTATCAATCTCTTCACCCATTAGTGTTCAAAATTTATTTTAATTGCTTTCTTTCTTTTTAAAAATAAATAATTTCAAAAACAACCTTTACTTTTTTCTCAAATTTAAGTGACAAACGTGATTGTTCTGCACTCTTCTCTAGAGAAAACCGAGGTTAAAAACTATATTGCATTTTAACTTAGGAAATATTTTTTTTTCACACCCTGTGACATGAACATGTCATATATATTTGATAATTTTTTGATCTGTATAAACAAAGAACCACTCACCTAGAAGATAATGCCTCCAACAATGAAAAAAATGAACCATGAATGCTAGATCAAGGTCATGCATAGGGTAATTTTACTCATGAGGCCTCAGATAGTAGGAATTGTATGCTACAACGCGATCTCCCTACATCATAAATGATCCTAAACCAATTCCTAAAGCATTATAGTAAACAATATAACTTCTTCCCAACTTTGGAAGAATCAAGATCGGTGCTGAATTCAGTCTCCCTTTCAACTTATAAAAGTATGTCTCACAAGATTAAAACCAAAAGAATTTAACACCCTTTTTAGTTGATCCCGTAAAAGGTGCTGCTATGTGTGAGAAGCCCTAAATGAAATTCCTGTAATAGGCATCCATCCACAAGAAACTATGTATGTTTAAGATAGTCTTTGGTTGCTCCTAGGAAACCATGATGCTAACCTTATTTAGGTCAATTGACAGTCCAACCTCTGAAATGATATGCCCTAGAAGTAAATCTTATTGATCAAAAAGTGAAATTTCTTGATCTTTACATATAGATGGTTCTACCTCAGTGTATTCAGTACGATCTCAAGATGGTTTTCATTGTTGTGTGTGGAGTGAGAATACACTAAGATGTCATCTATGAAGAATACCACAAATGAATCTAGGTATGGGTGGAAAAACTGATTCATCAAGGAAATGAAGACTAATGGAACATTTTTAAGTCCAAACAGAATAACCAGATTCTCATAAAAGACATACCTACTTCAGAACACTTTACATTTTATGTATGATGGTCTCACACACACCTGATAGTAACCCAAACTCAAATTTATCTTTGTGAAAACTTTCTCTCCTTATAGCTGGTCGAAGATTTCATCAATATGAGGCAATAGATATTAGTTATTCACCATAAGATAGTTCAATCAGTGGTAATCCTTGCACAACCTGAGGGTACTATCCAACATCTTGGTGAAAAGGACTGGTGAACCACACAATGAAGTAATGGGTCATATGAAACCCTTTCTAAGTCTTCCAACCGATTCTTGTGTTTCTAGAGCTTTGTAGGTGCCATCCTATAGGGTGGAATGAAAACTAGTTCCACACCTAGAACTAGCTCGACAGTGAACTCCACCTCTCTCACAAGAGGTAAACTGAAGAAGTCATCAGGGAAGACATCCATGAAATGATCCACAATAGGAGGGAATTCCACAAGCCACATTACATGATCACTCATAAAGAGACTCACCATCTGTGCTGTCACCCAGCCCAGCCCATAGCACTGAGGTCCAACTTAACTCACCTGGATATCTCATTCTCCCTTTTGAATCTATAGTCTTACCTCAGGTTATGTAAATGACACCCACCGGAAATAGAAATCAGTATGGGAACAATAAGGCACTATCTTATCTATACCAAGAATGATGTTGAATCCAATCATCTCAAGGATAAAGAAATTACACAGGAAATAGTACCCACCTATCTTAAGGGGTCACTCCTTGAACTAGCACACACTCTCTGATCAGAATCCTAATGATGTGTTAAGTTCCATAATTCCACTGAAGTACTTCATTTCTAGGGAAAAAATTTCCATAATTTCAGAATATATGAAGTAGTGAGATGAAAATATATAAAATAGGGTAGAAACTAAAGTATACGCTACTAGAATTATACCTTTAGCTATAGAAGGCCATGGACTCCGCTCCTCAGGTGTAGGCTGCACTGCATAGATATGGCCCGATCTGTGCTCCTGAGATGTAACCTAACTAACCTGGGAAGGTCTGCTTTGTTGGCATTGAACCTATGAGGTCTGACTACCTCAACTATGACCACCTCTTTGGCTTGATCAGATGATAGTAGACCAACTCCAAGACTGATGTGGATCTATTGATCCTGTACCTAAAAGTGGTGTTAGTATAGATCCCCTCTCACTAGATATAGGATGCAAATTTTGGAAGAATCACTGAAGGTGAACCATCCAACCGAAAGCTCAATACTCGATCAGGTTTCTTGTGCACTGGGACTTTTTATGCCATACCCTACCACACTAGTGACACACCACATAGTTGTCGGTGCATTCCATCTGGATGGTATTTCCACCCATGTGCACCCTCTAAGTGACATTTCATACTGCTAGATAAATTGTCTCCCTACCTAGAAGATAAACTACCCTAGCTAAAATTTCCACCTTCCCTTAGGTTCCACTCTGTGATGAGGGTTTGGTTTACTATATCATAAATAGTGGTTAGCCAGAACACGTTCACTTATAATCAGATGGCATATGCAAGCCCATCCTCGAAACTTCTCACAGTGTCCAACTCATCATCGGTTAGTGTTGATGAAAAATGATGAAGCTTGGTGAAATGAGAAGAATAATCCATCACTAACATAAAGACCTATTGAAGATTCAAAAACTCTCAGGCATGGTCTTCTCGCAACATATGGGGGAAAAATAGTCATAAAAGGAAATATAAAATCCCACCCATACCATAACATAATGACATCCGACCTGGGTAATGAAGTCCCACCAATTTTTAGAATAAACGCACAACATATAGGTATATATCTTGACCCTCCACTCTGGAGGTGTCTCTAGATGCTCTAAGATCAACAAAAAAGGCCTCTATCCATGAATCAATAGCCTAAGGACCACCATCCCAAAAAATGTGGGAGGATGATTCTGCTGGAATTCCTGATTCAGTTCTTCCATAGTAGGGGTGGGTCAAGGAGTATCCTGTATAGGCTCCATAAAGTGGAGTAAACTATATCTGAACTGAGCATTGATTCCCAATGGAAGATCAATAGGAGGTTCCTCTTATAGAAATACATGAGGTAATATTGGTGTATTAGGTCCCACCACCTTAGGGTAATGGTCATAACCACCCTTCTAGCATATGAATCAAGTATGTCGTATATAATTTCTAAATGCATGCTTCAGACAAGATTTAATAGTAGATAGAAAAAGATATAACAAGAAGGGACATGCACTGATCCTTCCTATAAATGATTCACACCTCTCTTCATGATCCTAAAACTAGTACTAGGTGATAGGGAAGATCACAAAATTATTAGGAGACACTTCCTACTGCCCACTATCAAGGTCAGGTTAGGGTAAAGGTATCATACATCATAGCATAGTTTATGGTATATATAGTTTTAATTGAAAGGTATAGAGGAAAACACCCTTTACTTTGCAATTAGTGTACTCATTTAGCAGTAACCATAATTTTAAGATTTAATTTATTGAAGTTAATTATCATTTTTATGGATATAGATATCTCAATATAGTTAAATTCATCACTATTCCCAATTTATAAAGGCACATACTCTTTATAAATTAAAATTTTTACACCAAGTAACTGTGATTTGACCTTTACATCTCAGATCAGGATGTAACAGGTCATATATAGTGATTTGATTGAATGAAATTCCATTCCCAATTTATAGAATTAATCACTTCATAAATTACAATTTTCCTTCATCAATCAAATCAAATCATATTTAATCCCATAGAACCAGCGGTTCTTAGATCAAACATGGCATAATTGGTTAATTTAGGAAACATCATCAATCTATGTGGGAAAATACTATTTAGATTCTTTTAAGCACTTTAATTAATCCAATTATGTTATACCTAAAAGAAATGTTAGAAAATTTATATATATAAAAATCAAGGAACTCATAAGAAATATTAAAAACATGAAATGCATGCAAGAAATATAAATATGGCATGGCATAATGCATGCCATTTAAGTCCTATGGTTCCTAGTATAATGAATGAATTGATACACCTTCATCTCATAAGGACAAGGTAATTAAATTTCATCATAATAATATCAACAATGATAACATAACAAATCAAGTGTGTCACCCAATGATGAAATCAAAACAAATGTAATAGGCACAACCAATAACAACATCAACCCATCCTAGGAAATTTGGGTTTCCCCTATCTGTGGGTTAGCTACTCCCAGACACATTCTCATTACCAAATTCCAATAAATCATAGTATCATTACTAATACCAAAATATTAAGACAAAAGGAAAAGGGATTTGATACCACTTTGTAGTGTCCCACCCTAGAATCCACTAAGCGGTTCTCCTATATGGTTAGCCACATGATGTCAAGAATGACTCCCCATACACAAGATGTTTCTGACTAGATGTAAGGTCCTATGGTGTGTTTGTGGGGAGACTAATCCCTCATGATTCACAGTGTAGTACAATGGTACATAATATACTGGAAACAATGGAAAGAGTAATAAATAAAAAGCAACAGAATAAATAATCATACAGATAAATAATAGGTGGAAGCTGAATAATAAATAGATACAAAAATGATAATGATCATGTTATGTAGCTATAAAAAAATGATTACATTGGAATAAAAGGGAAATAGGCATATGAAATATTCTATACAAAAATAAAATATGACCAAAATATGATATTACTAGAATCACAGGCATAAGCTTGGTCCTTTACTCCCACAATCCATCCTAGAATTGAAAATCAATCATTAGAAGCTGGTTGATTCCCTTTATCTACACCTTCAGTATTTAATTCTGCTTGGGTACCAAGGGAGGCCCAAGTAGGGTGTGATATGTACTAACTAGGACACCACAAACGGTGTCTAGATCAATCAAATATGTTTATATAAAATGAGAAGTGTGCCAATAATAATAAATGAAATAAAATTAATAAATAAATAAATACATCAAACCGGGTTCCTCTTGGGATACCCATCTGACTCTACGTACTTCAGCCTAAGTAGGATATTTCTTAACCAAGGTAACCTGTGAAATTATGAGATATGTTATAATGTACTGTTATAAATAAAATATCAATTTATGGATCTTGGCCAAGCATGTGATTTGGCTTAGTAGACATGTCCTTTAATTTAATTAATTAAATATCTTTAACTTATATAAAAATCAATCTCTTTAATTTTAAATAAGTGGCATCCTGGTACCGTCCAAGGAGAACCATATCAAATAAACCCAAATATCGCACTAGGAGCACAATAAATACTCAACACTATAGGATTACATCCAAGGTGATTCATAAATGAAATCACAATTATCACTACTAGCATGGTGTGAAAACAATACCCTTTGAGTCCATCCCTAGTATCTCACATAGGGGATCGAGTATCACTCATGGCTCAATATAACCATCTAGACACTGAGTCCATCCATGGTGCCTCCCACAGGTAACTAATAACACTCATATAGAGGTATATAAAATTCATAGTGATCTTGTCCAAGGAATACCTAGTATTTCTCCCATTATATTTGCAATCCATTTACAACTTTAATTATAGAGCATGATGAGCCCATCCAAGGTGATCCATAAATGGTATCCTTTGTATTGACCTTGTATAAGTTATGAGGTATGTATTATCATTCATGATTCAAACAATTTATCAAGGATTTTCATTTATAATACTTTAATCAATTTGGAAAAATCATTTAATTCAAGCAATTCAATTATAGTATGATGTGTAGGGGATTACCTCATGGACTACCAATTCTCTTAAGTAAATTTATACATCAAAAGCATTTATTACAAGGGAAAACACACCTCAAGAGGTGTTTATACAATTTAAGGTAAAGTGAAAATATGAATCTAAGGAAAGGCACACCCATAGGGGTGGCTCATTACAAGGTGATCAACCAAAGGTGTGATTCACCGCTAGCTAGGACCGTATTGGGCATGAAAAAAAATTCAATTTAATTTATTTTACATTTTAGAGGAACCACCATAAAACTAAAACATGAGGAACAATGACTCATGATATAAAATCTATGATACTTGAGGTAAAGTAACTAAACTACCTACCTTATCCCTATATCACTCTCCTCGTCTAGTTTTTTCCCTTGAATTGAGCTAGAACAAGAGAAATTGGATGAATCATTAAATAACCTAAAAAAGGTCATATAAGATCTCAAATTTTTTTTGAAAGAGGTAGGATGATAAACTAGAAATAAAAGTAAGAGGGAATATCTTACCAAGAGGAATCCAACGCACCTGACAGAAAAGAAAACAAAGCCTGGATGGAGGAGGAAGAGGGATCCCCATCTTAGGTAAGGAGCAGGTCTCTCACATGAATCCTCTTCTATGTGGGTGAAAAAGAGGTCTTAGTTAAAAGAAAGTCCCTTCCCATTAAAAAAACATTCCTAGGAATTTACATAATGTGTAAGCCTTACATTCCATGTATAGTTCATGTTTCCTCCTCCTGGGAAAAACCCAGTTCACAACATGCAGGGGGCCTGGCTAAACCCTTACACATCATATATCTAATAAAAGGCGTGTATTTGAATTAAAAAATACATATAAGGTGCAAAAATTGTATTTTTTTTGTATCCATACTCTGACACATCTACCACCACCTTTCCTGAAATGACCTGACCGACCCTTAGGTGCATTTTTCAGGTTTAACAAAAACTAAAAAGGAAACATACCTTGCTGAAAAGTCAGGATGTTACAAAATCAAATTTTAAAACTTATAAACATTTTCTCTATGATAAATGAGAATAAAAAGAACAAAAATATCCCCAGTGTAATTAATGGGAATAATAAATTCATGTAGTCTAATAAATAGGAGGGTTTACTTGCAAAGACTCATCCATAGCTCCCACTTGAAATTTCATAAGGAATTGGTGGCAGTAGAATCTAAAATAATATAAAATGAAATACATAATAAAAATAAATATCACAATTTAAAACTATATAGAACCAAATATAAACACATGAATCACTCTCAAAATACCTTATTGTAATTCAAAATATGGAAAATCACTTCTGAAAACATTTTAAAATCAAAACCTTTAATGAAAATCAAAAACATTTTATTAAACCCCATATTAAAATTCTTATTTTTTTACAAAAATCCACTTTCTATATAAATATATATCCTTAATAAAACCAAACCTCATTTTAAATCCAAAACATTTTAATCACTTCTCAAACAATGAGTTTTAACCTTTTTTAAAAGATAAACACTAAGGTTTTTATCTAAGAAACACCTAATTAAATATTCTAAATAACATTAAAAAAATATAAAAATAATATAAATTTAGCCTAAATCATCCATAGAAAGGAATAAGAAGGATATAGAATAGTATAGAACTAAAATTAAAATATTTTCAAAATTTTAAACTACACACGGTTTGGCCACATGGTCTGGAGAACCATGCACTAACTGCGTGATATCCACTTGGACTTTCCCAGAACTAGATGCATGGTCTATGCATGGTTTTCCAAAATATACATAATAACCATGTGACCCTGGGTTTCTTCCCATTTCCACTTCAAATTACAAAGTTTCTCAAAATATCACATGAATCATCAATATAAAGCAAAAATACTCCAATAAAGACAAAACATCTCAAAAATAATTGAGAAAAAAGTTTGAATCAAATACACACACATTATAGACACCCTTAGTATCTCAAGGTTCATTATAAAAAGTGTTAGCCAAAAATTTAGCCATACCAACCTCTTGATCTCCGATGATCCAATATCCTATCCAACATAACTCCCCAAATATAAATTGGGTTCTGATACCATTTTATCATGAACCAACAAGGGCTACCCTTAATTCGGGTACCTAAGTTAGCCTGTGACATGGCCAAAAGTGTATTTATGATCTCCATGGGTTGGAAACTAGTGTTGGGGAATCAAAACATGCATAGTTGGGAATTATTTCACTCAATAAAATAATAATAGTATAGGTTCTTCCACCTATAATTCTATCATGACCACTTCGAAAGTCAAAGTTTCATACATATAAAATAATTAGTTTCTAAAAATAAACACAATAAAATAAGGCATAAGGTTATAAACATAACTCATCAATAGAAAATAAACCAATAAAACATATCTAAAATATTCCAACATCACTAAAGTTAAAATTTATTTACAAGAACCAAATAAATATGAAAAAATGATATAGAGAATGAAAGAAAAAGTGGCAAAATACATAGGATAAATTATAACCATAACTAATCAAGACCCAAAAGAAAACTAAAGACACCCATGTACATGTTCCAAGTGAATCATCTCCACTTACCACCTCCAACATACCTAAACCAGAATTCACATACCATATTTTATATTAAATTTGAACCCATAATAAACTTGTAATATGATATAAATGAGTAACTAATGTCCAGTACATATCCTCCCCACATACCATGCATACAATTTGAAAATAAATCTATTTTATGCTAGTTTGAAATAAAACCATGGAAGTAAAAACATTATTTTAAGTTTAAAATAAGTAATATGATACCATTCCTTTCAAGATGTAATATTCTTTTAGAAATTCACTTTAAAAATACCCATGTAGAGAATGCAATGGAAAATGCCTAATCTTAGTAAACCTTTTAAATAAAATAAAGTATCACAAGAGAGGTGTATATATGCTTTAAAAAGGAAAACACTTCTCATGAATATTAATTGAATAAAAAGGAACAATTTTTAACCAAAAAACCATTCCTATCTTTCAATAGTAAAAATTTTCTATAAAATAAGGGAAGAACTAAATTACATTTTTATGAATAAAAAATCATATATATATATATTTATATATCAAAAAAGGAGAGACATCAATGATAATACACACTAACAAAAATATTCATAAAAAAAATTATACAAGTAAATCATGAAGTAACCATAAATAAATTATCAAAGGATTAGTTAAATCACAATCATCATGAGAACACATAGGAGTTCTGGGTACATTCTAGGAAAAAACTAAAGAAAAATACATCTAATCGATTCCTGATGAAATTAAACTACCCAAACACTCAATTTGACTATAGTTAGCCTAAATGATGGAAAATACCACCCAAAGGAGGTTGTAATCTTTACTTGGGGATGCTAGCTAGAGTAGAAACATAAACTAGTGCATTACTCATACCTATATTTCCCACCTAGCTACCCATGCTTTCCCATAACACATAAATAGTGGTGAGAAATAAATAACTGATATATGAAAATAAATATTATAAACATTAATTATAACACACCATCACCTATGAACACTCTTTATAGAAGAAATCCATTTGTCAAGAATGATACATAACAATACTATCCTCTAATTAGGACCACCCATCAATTTTACATAACATTAATATCATCATTAAAATTTTCACAACAACAAAAAGGGGATCACTTCTAGGGTGTACACCCACCAAGAAAATATTTTTGTAAAGAGATAATTGGGACTTTGGAATATCATTATAGAAACCAAGTTATAAGAACATATTTTGAAAACCAAACCATGAAACAAAATCAAAGCACCTAAAATTATCATGAATAAAAAATAAAATTTTAAAAGAAGCTAAACACAACCTTAGTTTGTAAAAAATTATTGAAAAAGACATGATTTACCTTCTTTAGAAATTAAATTAGAATGAAAATAACCATTTAATTACCAAATTTCTCTATAAATATACTCCTAGGAACTTCTTCAAACACTTGGATTGCATCATAATTCGATTTAGAATTTAAGAACTAGTAAAACATGAAAAACCCTTTAATACAAGTGAGATTTATGTGAAAAATAAATTTATTTAGAAGGGAATAAATAGATACACATAATATAACCTTTAAATCATTCAAGAAATTGAAAAAAAAAAGAAATAATTCATGAATCTAAGTTTAAAGGTCTATGAATGAAACAACCTACCTCAAGTCATTGAATTAATTTTTATCAGTGTTATTCCACTAAAACATGGCCACAAAACCCTTTAGAGGATTAAGAAAACCCCTAAAACAAGGAAAAACCTAAATAAATATGGAGAAACACTAAAACCTAGGTTGAAAAAACTATATTATCTCTTAATAAAGAGAGTATAAGGGATAAATGGAAGAGAATAATAGGTTAGAGACACTCACTAAGAGAAAAATTAGAGTTTTGATGAAGAAATTATAAGAGGCCTTTCCAAGGAGGAGAGGAGAAGAAAGGGGATGATGTCTAGGCCTTTTATAGTTTAAATAAGTTGAAAAAGAAGGGGATAAGGGGATTAAAATATAGTTAGGGAAACTAGGTAATTTCATAAATTTAAAAACGGGCCAGCTTGCATGATTTGGCCGCACAGTTTGATAAACCATGTGTCAATTGTGCAACATGAAATAGATTAGATTTGAGCGCCCCACATGGATAGTATGTATGGTTACTCCTAACTCTCTATAACCAATTCATTATCCACTAAAGAATACACCCATGTATGATTCATCCACATATTTTACTCCAAACCAAGCATTAATTGCATGTCTCCAATGAACTGGAAAACTCACATGCAGGATTAACCCATAAATTATCTCCTAATCATATGCATGATAAGGAAACATGGTTTACCACCATCTATACATGATTAATCCACACAGTTACCCCTAACTGTGTTCCTTTCACTAAATTGGAAATTTACACATATGATTACATTGAACAGTTTCTAATAGTTATATGATGACTGTGAAGAGAATTGTGAAACACACATAAATTCTAAGACTTTGAAAAATTCAAACTTGGAATCCTAAAAGTTCTAAAAAATAAATTAATAAATAAAATGATAATAAAATGTGATATCGGGGTGTGAAAACCCACTCATGGGGCTTCACCATATAGAGTGTCCCTATTAGACTTCAAATCAAGAGTGTCTCCACTAGAATCTGAATCATGAATGTCTCGGCTAGACTTTAAACCATGAGTGTATCCACTATAATTTAAACCATTAGTATCTCCAATGGGATATAAATCATGAGTATCTTCACTTGACATTAAACCACAAGTGTCACCACTAGACTTTAAATTGTGTGTGTCTCCATAGGAATTTAAACTATAAGAACCTTTTTGTATGTATTTAAACCACTTGGCACTATATTCTTTGGATTAAAAACATAAATTTAATACCTTTTATGATAAATGTAAGATTTATTCATAATCTAGAATAAATAAGGAACAACATCCAATGTGTGCCACTCAACCCTCTGATTGAAGGTCTTTACCCAGCTAAGGCAATGAGAAATGTAATTAACCAATATCTACAAGGATGAAATTGGGAAGGTATTACATAAAATTTATTAAATCTATGAATAAGTACTAAACTATGTGATAAGGTCCTCACTTGGATGTGCTGGAATCCTATCCCCCATCCAATGAAAGGATCCATCACCATCACCCCAATAGTGAGAGGTTTCCTACCTTTGGAAAGCGGGAAGAAGACCAGAACACATTGTTTTCCATCCCCAATAGAAATGAATAAAAAAATAGTGGTAAACCCAATGTGAATCCCTTATCCTTAATAGTGAGTATAGATGAGTGATTTTGTTCTCCAACATCATTTCACATCCTATTCATGGTAGGATTCATTGTGTTACTCATATAGAATCCTGACTATTGGATTTTCTATGTTAAATTCCACTACCAATCTTAATAGTTATATGGGTAAGAGGAACATTTATAATGTTTCCTCCACCTTAAAATGGATACACATAGTGATCCCAAACATTTATGACTATACTGTGACTGTTGTTACTCCCTTAGATCCTAAGAAACCTCTCCCCCTCTCCCTGATGGAGGTGATACAGTGACACATGATCAATGAACTTGTTTTATAATATGAACAAGAATGTGTCATCATATCCTAACATATGGAATGGGAAAGCCTTAGGGATATGGAATCAAGTATGAGAACCCATAAATAGATATCTCATAGGGAGAAACCATCTCTTTTCACTATTACAAATCATTTTATAAAATTTCCCCACAACACAGTAATATGACATTCACCTATTTTGAGGAGGTGGTTAATTTTTATATGAGTCATTCCAAAATTATATATGGGATTCATTAAGGAGGACTCTCACCAACCAACATTGTCATCATCACAACGCAGTTCATGTTGGAAATACACAAAATATGGATATTTATCTGATGATGTGACATCCCAACTCTTTCTTTCAGGACTTATATTCCTTTGTATTTTCCATATTTTCTGGGACTTTTAATGGTCATTTTAGGTGAATTTTTTAAGTTTTACAGGTTTTTGGGCCTATGCATGGTTAACACATATTTGGGGAAAACCGTGAAGGTATTCCTAAGAAATTGTGTAGCTTGAGTTAGAGTTATAGAGGAGGGAACATGGTTTGGTGAACAATTAGTAAAAACCATGAGGCATGCTCCCAAAACTATGTGAATCAAGGAAGATAAGTTTTTCATGGTTGGTGAACAATTTATCAAACCATGTGACCAAACCATGTGGATTCTTTAGTATCCTAGAAAGGGGCACATGGTTGGCATGAAATTTCCTAAAATGTGCAACCAAACTGTGAGTTGTGAATTAATTAATTTGAATTTATTTTTCAAGCCTAAAAAATCATCTATTTTCCCTCATTATTATCCCAGTAGAATAGGATCTCAATTAACAAGACCCCTCTTAGCGATTTTGGATATTTCTTACCTTTTGGTGATCATTTTCGATGGATATCTGGGTGTTGAATCTATATTTTCTATAGTATGTTACTATTTATGGTTTTTATTTTTTTTATTATAGATCCACCCTTATCTTCTTTAATAGAACCTTAGATTGGCATAGTTGATTATAAATTAAATGCTTGTGACATGATAATTTTTTTTATGTATATATCAATCACGGAATTGTATTTTTTTAACCTTTATTGGTCATTATGTGTTCTTTGAGAATCGTTGAGGTAAGTGTTTTATCCCCCCTTGTTTTAGACATGATGAATTTCAGATTATTATTTTAGAATTTTGTTAATATGATTCCCTCTACAATTGTGGATCCCTTGTGGGGTGTTTGATGATACTGTGACTTGAGGTGGGTGGTTTTATTAGTAAATTACTATCAATTGAAACCTATATTTATTTTTTGATTTGAAATTGATTCCTAATTTATTTTTGAAGCATCATTTGAAATTACTAATAATTTTTTTAAAATTAAACAGTGCGTATTGAATCCCTTTAGCTATGGATTTTCAAATAAAGTGATGATTTCTAGAAAATGATTTTGAATTGAAATGAATGATTTTTATGATGATTCTTGGAGAATAAAGGCAAGAAATGATTTATGGATTTTGAAAGAAATTAATTTTTTGAAAGGAACGAGTTTTGATGAAAACCATTTGATATTGGGTTTGAAAATGAAATGGAATATTGAAAACTATGATTTGGGGATGCTTGAACAATTATTGATGAAAATGATTTGAGAGGAATGATTTTCCCCTTCATTTATTTTCTTTAAGAACATGGGAGCCTAGTTTGTTAGGTGGGTAGTCCAATAAAATCATTCTAGGCATTTATTATATCTACCTAGAAATAGATTGATGATGAAAATTCTACTTCAACTATGATTAGGGAAGGGAGTTCATTCATTTAGGTGTTCTGTTCTTCCTCTTAGGACTAAGATCTATGGATGTGGGCACACATTGAGCCATGTTTCACTGAGTTTTGTGAGGATCCATGATCCTTGATCTAAATAACCTTAGGTCTTATAAATATGGTTCTATTATTGAAAATGATTTATATATTCCAATGTTTATAAAATGATTTATTCATGCCTATTGATAGAAATACTTATTCATGCTTATATGATATACTGACTTTAATATTTCCATTGAAATGATTTGAAGAGAACGTTTTATCATAAATTTTGAAATATATTAACATGACATGTTTTATTTAAAATTAATTATATATGTTTTATTTGACATGTTATGCTTATGAAATCTCTAGTTGGGATACTTTTGGGATAGTGTTGTGCACGCCCTAGATATGCCTTTGGGTGTATATAGACTTCTTTTTTCTAGGTCCAGGAAAAAGGAAGACACTGATTGTAGATGATGGATGTTCTTGATTATTGTTAGTGGGACATTGGGGTTGGTAGTGATAGGTGGGGTCTGTGATCCACCTATTGCGAGGATATCTTGGATATGGTGTAATCTTTTCTTATTTTTTGATGTCTTGGTTTTTGAATAATTTGGGTTTTTTACTTTTATTACTGATGAATGTTTTGGAATATTGACTTGTGTATTGATTTTATTTACTACTTTTGTATTGTTTTATTACTCTTATGGTGAAATTGTTCCCTTTTATCCTTCTTTCAATGCCCATGAGCTAGTCACCAACCCATGAGGATCAGGAACGCCCTTTGAGTTGTGTCAGGATTGATTCAAGTTTCAGTTTAGTGGGTTACCCCGGTTAGTTCATGAAAATTTTGTATCAAAGGTGGTTTGGTCTCTTCTTAGATGTCAATATGCATTTTGGTATGTCTTGGTAGATAGGAGGTAAGATTTTCGAGACTAAAAGGGTAGGTTATGAGTGAGTTTCTAACTATAGCTCATCGTAACGAGCCTTAAGCTACCATGGTTAGTTGGGAAAAAAATGTTTTTATGAGTTGCTTGATTTGATTCTAGACTTTTCATAAACCTTAATATGAGATTTTTGTTCCTGAGTTGAGTTCTGATTGATATAGTTGTTGTTCTCATGTATCTTGACTGATGTTCTCCTATTTTCTATTATTGTTGTATAGCACGATGCACCCAACAAGACATCCAATCAGGATTATGGAGGGATATTATGATGAACCATAATAATAAAACCCACCAATTGACCAAAATATTATAGAGGAAGTAGTGTTCATGATCCAAGCTATGGGATAAGGAGCTGCACCCGCCCCTGTTTAGGCTAGAGAGGCGGAACCTCAGAGGGAAGATAATACATATTGATCCCATGAGTTTATTTTCTATAAACCATTGTATTTATAGAGAAAAAACAATCTTTAAGAGGTAGAGAATTGGTTGGGAAATATTTAATAATTCTTTTAGTTCCGTGAGATGTCAGATTCTATTAAGATGAAGTGTGTTGTCTTCAATCTTAAGGGGACTGGCAAGAGATGATGTGATGCTATAGTTCTAGTGAAGAAAAATGAGGGATTAGAGTGGAAAGAATTCAAGAACCTTTTCATTGAGTAATTTTATCCAAAGTATATAGTGTTGGATAAGTCTATGGAGTTCCTCAACCTTCACTAAGGTGATTGGATAGTGACTCAGTATTCCAATTGTTTTACTGAACTTGCTTAGTTTTCACCTAAGGTGGTGTCGAATGAGAAGCCGAAGGCCCAAAAGTTTTAGATGGGTCTAAGATTAGATATCTGATATAAAGTATTTATGATTAATATTACCTCTTATTATGGTGTTTTGGATGGGGATATAATGGAATAAATTTACCTGGATGGTAAGTTAGGGTTGACTGGAGTTCCTTCTATCCTAGGGGAAGCTTCAGTGGTTCATTTAAGGGTAAAATAAAGTGGAATGAGACTTTTAGAGAAAATAGTGGTGGTGGTCCTCAACAGAAGACTTCCTCTAGATCTATTATAGTGTCTAGAAATGGACCATTACCATGTATCCAATGTATAAAGGTTTGTAACTTGAAGCATTCTTTTATGGAGGCACAAAAAATTTGCAGCTTATGTGGGCATTCGGGCCACTTGTAGAGGTTTTTACATGTTTTTATTGCCCCACATAATGTCACATGATCATCAGTACTAAAAGGAACTACAACCCAGTCATATGTGTCAATAATAATGGAGTTCTAGCCACAAGAATCAAGACTAAAGCTTCTTCACATAGTGGACAAGTCTCCAGTGGGAACTGATGTGGGTTCCATGAAATTGAGAGGTACCATTTCAATTACTTCAAATTTAGTGACTGATTTATTTGATAATGGTGCCTCTCATTCATTCATATCTATACACACTATGTAACTATTGAATCTTTCTATGAGGCTCATGCCTTAAGTGATGGAAATTTCAACACCTCTCGGGATAAAGAGAGAGCAAGGTCCCCAATTCCCCTCTTGTACTTTCTATTTATCAAATATTGATCTCATCTGAGACATTTTGGTTCCTGAGATGAATCATTTGGATATCATTCTTGGAATGAACTAGTTGGTGGATCAAAAATATCGGATTGTCTATTATCATCGGTGGGTTTCCTTTACCACCCTTGATGGGGAGTGCCATATTTTTCAGGCAGAATGGGACCCGGGGTCTAGCTAAATAGGTCCTCCTCTTCCAAATTTGGGTAGGTTGATATCCTTATGTGTTGTTGAAATAGAGTAGGAATCTTTTTATATTGAACTTCCTCTAGTACCTTTGGAGTTTATAAAAGTGTTTCCATCATACTTTTTTGGTCTACCACCAGAGAGATAGGTATATTTTTCTATCAACTTGGTTTTAGGTATGCAACTAATATCTATTCCTTCCAACCATATAGAACTAGATGAAATTAAGGAGATAAATGATCATTTATATGAAATGTTTTCCAAATAATTCATTTGATCCAGTGTTTCACATTTAGAATAACCGGTGATTTTTTCCAAGAAAGTTGATGTTACCCTTCACTTGCATGTTGATTACCAAAAGCTCAATTGGGTTACAATCAAGAACAAGTATTCATTAACCTGCATTGATGATTTGTTTGATTAGCTGAAAGGGGTGAAGTGGTTCTCTAAGATTTATCTTCGGTCTGGTTATCACCATATTAGGATTAAGGAGTCTGATATCTCAAAGATCATATTTAGAAGTAGGTATGGCTACTCTGAGTATCTTATTATTACATTTGTACTGACCAACACTCCTACCATGTTTATGAAGTTTATGGGAATTATTTTACACCAGTATCTCAAATATTTCATAATGGTATTTATGGATGAAATCTTGGTTTACTCTAAAAGCGAGAAGGATTATGTGCTTAATTTGAGAGTAGTTTTGGACATCTTGAGAAATCAATAACTTTATGAAGAGTTGTCAAAGTTACAATTCTGGATTTGGAAAGTAAAGTTATTGGGGCACATGGCCTTAACGAATGGTATCTTAATTGATCCTAAAAAGGTGAAAGTTGTCCTGTCATGGGTGGAATCAAAAAATGTATTTGAGATTCATAGATTTTTAGATTTATCCAAGTATTATCACTGGTTCATGAAAGATTTCTCTAAGTTGCATTCTCAGTTAATTTATCTCCTTTAGAAGGGAGTGAATTTCATTTGGGATGAAAAATATCTAGCTTCCTTTAATGATTTGAAAAACCATTTGAATTAAGATTTAGTGTTGAATATTCTAGAGGTAGGGTGGGGATACATGATCTTTTGTGATGTTTGAGGTTTGGGTTTGGGTTGCATTCTCATGTAGAGTGATCATGCGGTTGATTATGGTTATCTTATTCTTCAGCCGCATGAGAAGAAATATCCCATTCAGGAATTAGAACTCACAGCGATGATGTATTCTCTTAAGAGTAGGCGACACTACCTTTTCAGATAAAGGTTTACCATTTAATCTTATCACAAAATATTGAGTTATATATTTTTGAAAAAATATTTAAATCTATGATAGAGGTGATGGGTGGAGTAATTGTAATCATTTGAGTTTAATATTTCCTACACCCTTGGGAATGGGAACATTATTTCTAATTATTTAAGAAGGAAACTACCATCCCATTCTATGAAAGAATTGTCATAGGAGTGGAATCTCATGGCTCAATTTTATCGCATGCATTTTCATGTCTAGGAGGATGAGATCAAGTATAATCTGGAAAGTATTTTGTAGACATCCTCCTTTTTGATTTGATATTCTAGGAGAAGTAGCTTGATGATGAGTTCTTAGGCATTATGAATTCTTTATATGGTGGGGAGACCATTGATGAATGATCTCGATCTCTAGAGGGGATCTTATGTTTTGAGGAACTAATATGTCATTCCATCAACTATGAGAAAATTTGTGATGGGGGATTATCATAATTTTTAGTGGGAGGTAAACTCATACACAAATAAGATGTTTTATGATATGTGATTTTGATTCTATTGACTAAGAATAAAATAGGACATTACTTATTTTGTTTCCCATTATTATACCTTTTAGAAGATCAAGGATGAGTATAAAAAGACTTCCAGTCTACTTCAAACACTTCTTATGCTGACCTATAAGTGGGATGAGATATCGATGGACTTAATTGGTGGTTTGTCATGTAATAATTGAAGAATAAAGGTTATTTGGGTGGTGATTAACCGAATGAACATATTGGATAACTCTATTCCTATTCATGATACCACTAAAGTTAAATATTTAGGAAATTTGTATGTGTAGAAGATTATCAAATTTCACAGTGTTCCTTCTACCATTGTATTTGATAGGTATCCCCAATTCACATATAATTTTTAGAGAGGACTATAAGAGGTGATGTGATCCCATGTATATTTGACAACAACGTACAACCCTAAGATGGATGGCCTAATAGAATGGGCTATACAAATTCTTGAAGACATCATTCATGCTTATGTCCTTGACTTTAGAGGAGATTGGTATTACTATTTCGGATTGGTAGAGTTTTCCTACAATAATAGCTATAAATATTACATTAATATGGAACCCTTTGATCCCTTGTTTGGTCACCCTTGTAAATCTATACTTTTTTTGTTAGAATTTGGTGAAACTTCCCTAGTGGGACCTAGTTTGGTCCAGGAGATGAAAATAAATATCCAGATGATTTTATGGAGGTTGGTGATGGATCAGAGATGGTATAAATAATATTCATATCATCATTAAATTCCTTTGGAGTTTTTGGTTGGTGAACAAGTGTTATTGAGAGTATTTCCTCAGTTGGGTCACTGATGGATTGGAAAATAGGGGAAGTTAGCACTGAGACATGTGAGACTATTTTAGGTTATTGAGATGATTGGAAAGGTGGATTATTTTTTGGACTTTCCACCTCAGTTATCTTCAATACATGATGTGTTTTATGCATTATAGCTAAATAAATATCTTTCAGACCCATCTCATGTTTTTAATTGTGAGAAACTTGATGTGGAACCTGATATGACAGTGGCTGAGTATCCAATTTAGGTTTTTGATTCTCAAGCGAAGGTTCAATATGGGAAGAATATACCTTTGGTTTGGGTATTGTGGTGACATGGTTCTGCCTCTCATGATACATGTAAGTATGAGGTATTTATGAGAGATTAGCGTCCTCATCTCTGCGTGTTCTAGTCTTCTTGAAGGGGATTTTTGGGGGTAGAAATCATTATAGTGTGGAGAATTGTAACATACACACTCTTTATTTAAAGTAACTACATTCCTTTTTTACCATATTTTGTTTGGGTATTTTCACAAGTCATTTTATTGAATTTTGGATGTTTTTAGAGGTTTTTGGTACTGTTCACGGTTGGTGAATGGTTAGGGAAAACCATGCAAGTCTACCCAGGGAACCATGTAGTTTATGTTAGAGTTCTAAAGGCGGGTGCACAGTTAGTAAAAATAGAATGTCCTACCCCTAAAACCATAAGACTCGAGGTAGAGATGTTTTTCACTGTTGGTGTACATTTTTTCAAATCATGTGGACAAACCACGTGGCTTCTCTAGTAGCCTAGAAGGGGGTGAATGGTTTCCCAAACTGTATGACCAAACTACACAACACAAATTATTTAATCTAAATTTATTTTTCATGACCTGAAACTCATCTATTTTTCCTCATTATTCTCTTGGTGGAATAAGCTCTTGAACAAGGATACCCCTCTTATAGATTTTATAGATTTTAAATTTTTTTAGAGATTCCTTGAACAAAACCTTATATTGGGGCTTTTGATGCTAGATCTAAGGTTTGTGACATGATTTAATTCAGTTTCTTATAGATCCATCAGGGAATTGGTATTTTTTGTTTGAAACTTCATTGGTCATTGTGTGTTATTCAGGAATCATTGAGGTAAGTATTCTCTATCTCTTATTGTTTTAGAGATGATGAATTGGAGATTCTTATTTTAGAATTATATTTCTAGGATTCTATCTCTAATTGTGGATCCCTTGTGGGGTATTTGATGATATCATGAGTTGAGGTGGGTGGTTTTGTAATAAAATTCTTATCAATTGAAAACTTTATTGCTTTTTTGATTTTAAATGGATTCCTAATTGATTTCCAAAGAATGATTTTATATTCTTTATATAGGTTTTAAAATGACATGGTGAGTGTTGAATCCATTTGGCTATGTCTTTCCAAATAAAGTGATGATTTCTTGAAAATGTTTTTGAATTGAAATGAATTATTTTGATTATGATTCTTGATAAATGAAGGAATTAAATGGTTTATGGATTTTGAATGAAATTAATTGTTTTGAAAGGATGGAGTTTTGATTAAAACCATTTTATGTTGGTTTTGAAAATTAAATGGCATGTTGAAAACTATTATTTGGTACTGATTGAATGATGATAGATGAAAATAATTTTAGATGAATGATTTTCCCCTTGATTGATTTACTTGAATCACATGGGATCTTGGGTTGTTAGGTGGGTAGTCCAGGACAAGCACTATAGGCATGTATTATATCTACCTAGTAATGGATTTATGAGGAAAACACAACTTAAACTATGATGATGGCATAGAGATTATTCATTGGTGTGTTCTATTATCCCCCATAGGACTGAGATCTAGGGATGTGTGCACACCTGGATCCATATTTCACTGAGATTTGTGAGGATCCTTGAACCTTTATTTAACTTATCTTAGGGATTATTACCATGGTTTTATGATTGAAAATGATTTATACATTCCAATGTTTATAAAATTATTTATTCATTCCTATTGATAGAAATTATTATTCATGTATATTTGATATAATTTATTTAATATTTCCATTGAAATGATTTTAAATGAATGTTTTATCATAAATTGTGAAATAGATTATCATGCCACGTTTTATTTAAAATTAAGCATATGAGGTTTATTTGATATGGAATGCCTATGAAATATCTGGGTGTAATCCTTCTGTGATAGTATTTATCACACCCTATATATGCCTTTGGGTTTATGCATAATTTCATTTTCCAGATCCAAGAAAAGGGAAAGCACCATTTGGATATGGTGGTTATTCTTGATTCTTATTAGTGGGACCTTGGGGTTGGTGGTGATAGGCGGGGTATGTGATCCACTTTTTATGAGGAGATCTTGGAGATGATGTCAATTTTCTTGATTTCTTGGTTTGTGATGAATTGGATTTTGTATGTTTACTCTTGATAATTATTTTGGAATACCAACTTGTTTATGGATTCTTTTATACTAATTTCATATTTTCTTATTACTATTTTGGATAAATTGTTCCATTTTATTGTTCTTTCAATGCTCAGACTCTAATCACCAGCTTGTGGGGATCAGGAACACCCTTCAAGCCATGTCGGGATTGATTCAGGTTTTGGTTTAGTAGGTTACCCAAGTTGGTTCATGATAGATGATATCCTTGGATTGTAAATGGTGATATAAGAATACCAATTATTATATCGCAGCCTATGACACCTGGCAATTGTAGTTTATGGCAGGTATTGTAATATATTATTATGAATTCATGCATTCATCATATTATTTATATGTTTTTTCACTGCTTATAAAGAAATATCATTGGTTTATTAAATGGATTTTCAAACTTAAACATATTAATTGAAATGTTTAGTGAATATAAGAACTCCAATGGGATGAAATACTCAGATTCCATGATATGGTAGTCTATTATTGAGATACTCTTCATTAAATTAAGAGTTCATATAAAAGGATGTGATCCTTATTGGTGACCACCCTTGTTTCATTCTATAGTCGAAACTATCCTCATTCTTGATTATTGTTTTCCACCCAGTAAAGGTGTTAGTAACCATTCAGTAATCTAGAGTCCTTATATTATGAATGTGGATCCACTAGTTGGTGTACTACTTATGGATGCAAGATAATTTTGTCACTCTAGTGATCTCTATTAAGCATTGAGGGTTATATAAAGAGGAATTCGTGTTTTAGGTATGATGTTATTTGATATTCCTTGAATGATTATTCTGAGAAGATAGATTGGGATTTTTCTTGGGTTATTTCCACTTCTAAATATTATATGACGATTCTCTAAAATCCATCAGTGGTATTAGATATTTTTTCATTAAGGAATCAATGTGTTTATCGTATGGGTTTTTGAAGAATTTTGATGTTATAATGCATCTATTTCTATATCATAAAATATGATATGCTATGGATGAATGTCAATCATTGATTTTATGTTTTTCATATTTATAGTGTATGAATAGAATATATTGTAAAGTATGATATAATATTTTCATGAAACGACCCACTGGGACCCCTCATGGGCTAGCGGTAAGCCAAGTGTGACACTCCTAAACCACCTACAATAGGATAGGGGTTGGCGACGATCACTAAGTAGGAATATCACCAAAATAGGAGGCCTTAGAATAAAGTACCTATATGCACACACACAACCAGCTTCATGAAATAGTTTAGAGATATAATAAAAGACTGAATCAACTAGAGTATAACAATGCTTGTGACAACCTTTAGGAAATACATCAAAGTATTTCAAGAGAATATAAATGATAAAAATGGAAAAAATAGATTCACAACTATAAATGAGGTCCCAACCTGATAAAAACTAGAGAAAGGGAAAATTTAAGAGAGCCCGACTCACAATCTTCATGACCAACTACCAAAAATGGTCATCACCATGAACCACTATAGTTCACCAAAATTAGGTCCATAAGGGTCACCACTAATCTTCCTATTGTGTGCATAATACACAACACATGTGGGAAATCCCATGAAAGGGTGAGTATATACATACCCATAAGGATTCCTTGAAAACCAAGAAGGGATTAATATAATAGAAACAATCAAATCAACTCATAAATAAAGAGGTTGAAGAAACCCAACATCAGATATGCTAAAAAAGAAACCCAAAAAAATAGAAAAATGGAATATCTATCTCTAAAACCAAGCTAAGAATGTAGATCCAACATGTAGCTACCAAATTTCTATCTCTTATTCCCAACACCACACAAAACCTCACAAGAATTAGGGTGGAGAGCTCGCACCTCACCACTACACTCTACAACTGAGGTATAACTAACTCTAGTAGAAGACCCTCTCCCCACAGGATCTCAAATATGAGGGAGTAACACTCTATATATAGAGGACCCACACCCTCTATAGTACGGAAGAGTATTGACTCTACATGCATAAAGAGTATGGGGGACCCATGCCCTAGTGAGACATGGGAGTATTGACCCCGAAATCAATTTTATGATCAGAGTTGATCACTGCCATTGACCAACTGTCATTGAAGGAAGATCCTTACTTGAAACACCTTAGACCATATCTCTATCTTCTAAATGAAGGATACTAGCATGTCTTATGTGAAAAACCACTCAGGATAGGCTACCCACGAGCCTATATCCGAGCCTTGAAGAAGGAGATACATATGGTATAAGTTCATGGGAAAAGTATATGACATTTATACAGGGTCACACGACATGTCTTGGATAGTCCGAGTATTCTCATTTCCTCCATACCATGCTTGTGTAATTTTTCCATACTCATGTACAATGGTCATTCCTATGTACTCTTGCCATGTTCGAGTGCTCTGGCCATATTTGGGTACTCTGGTCCTACCTTTTTATCTATCCATGCCTATGTACTATGTCATTTCCATTCTTGTGAATCTATAGGTACACACCAGGTCACCATCCATGGATCACATGGTGTGTGACATGTCACATGGCATGTGATATCTCTACGTGCAAACCCTATATGCCACATAAAGGGGTCCATAAAACATGTATTCCTTTGAACTACACACTATGTAATTTGGAAATTTCAAGATTTCCATAGTCTTCATGTGGATTCTAGATCCAAAAAATAAAATAATTTCACCACCCTTTAACTCTTCCATAATGGTAAAATTTGAAGTTAACTACATCTAATCATCATTTCCCAACATTCGATGGCTGGAAAACAGGATCTCGGTGACCTGTGTGGTAACCATCACATCGTACATCATTATATGGGGTCCTGATCCTCATAAAATTCTAAGAAAGACTCGATCCATCCACAAAAATCTGATATCAACACTGTGTATGCATCCACCATTAATTTGAGGGTTTGATCACACTTTAATCCAACCCAGAAATTTCGAATCACCATCCCCAGGAACCAACAATGAAGAACACAAAGAATAGTGGTGGGAGAAGAAAAATAACAAGGTAAGATCATCATTGACCAATGATATCCTAACTAAAGAACATAAATTTCATAAACCAAGGGTGTAATACAAGAACAATAAAAATAATAAATAGGATCAAGAATATTAATCAAATCTAGGCTCATATAATGTATGAAAATCATAGAAAAAATCAAAAGATATGAAATCCATTCTTAAAAAATTATTTAAAGTGGGTAAATCCACAAAATAATGATCCCTACCTTAATAATGGATCAATATTTGTTGAATAACATATCCTCTATCAAAGAAGTTGATGATACCACTACTTTTACTGCCTGTATCATGATTCTCCTTGATCGTTCGTCATCGGTCCGTGTTCCCAAGTCACCAACACCATAAAATCTCTCCCCATCCTATATAATCTCTAAGGGTTATACAGATAAACCTAGGTAATTTTCATAATGATATATATATAGGGATATTTAGATTTATAAATTAAAATAAATAAATAAATAAATTATTTTATTTATTTAATGCACCCGCCAATGACTGTCTTTAACTGAACGTCCAAATCCAACCAACATTATGACACTTCTAGGGTAAAACCCACATTTTAGAAAAAATCATGGTCTTAGATTTCTCATATGAGGTCCAAATCAATGAGAACCCCATTTATTTTGAAAATATTCATTCAAATGGTTTAATATATATTAATATTTTTAATATATTAATTCTGAGGTCCTGTAACACCCTAAACATAGCGCCAAATCTATGAAAAAATCTATCTATATATATATATATATTCAAAGGATCAAACTACAAAAACTAGATTCGTTACATTATCCCCTCCTTCAAGGATTTTCACCCCAAAAAGCACAAGATACACAAAAAGGTTTGGGTATTAAACCCACATATATCCATCACATTCCTATGAGCTCTCATGTACACTCCTATGACACTAATGAACTCGAACTAGAGGAATGGTCCATCCAAATAGGATCCATTCCCAATAGTCCTCAATTTCCATTAGGTACTCCGAGAAGGTGGATCCATCCTCAATGTCCATCTCACCCCAATAAATAATTTGCATCAAGTCATGAATTTATCTCATTAGATAAGACACATGGAAGAAATAATGCACTTGATCCAATGTGGGATAAGTATAGGTGGTAAAAAACCTTTCCAACCCTCCAAAGTGTCTAAAACAACCTAATGAACCATGGGGATAACTTACTTCCCTGACCAAATATCCATAATTCTCATCATGGGAAGACTCTTAGGAAACCACAGTTTCTATACTCTAACTCCAAAGGCCTATGAATTCGATCCAAAAAATATTTTTGTCATCTCTAGGTTATCCTCATATTCTCGTGGATCACATGAAATGTATATATCATCACCTTCACAAACTCTATCCCAAAAAGAGATGCATCTCCAATCTCAATCTAGCATAGGGGTGACCTACATGTCTTCCGTACAAGTCCTTGAAAAGTGTCATGCCAATAATAGAGTGATAACTATTATTATAGGAAAACTACACCAATGGAAAGTGATCCTCCCAGATTTGGCTAAAGTTCAACACATAGTATCTCATTATATACTCCAAAACCTAGATAGTTTTCCTAGTATGACTATCTGTTTGGGGGTGAAATTCTCTACCCATCCATAACTGGGTCCCAAAATCCTCTTTCAAGCCTCTCCACAACCATGATGTGAACCGAGTATCACGACTGGAGATGACCATCATGGGTATCACATGAAGCCAAAATATCTCAAAAATGTACAACCACCCAAAAATCTCAACCAAAATCTTCTACCTGATGTTGATAAAGTGAGATGAGTTGGTAAGTTGGTCAATAACCACCTAGATAGCATCTTGGAATCTCATTGTCCATGGAAGACCCATTAAAAAATCCATCGATATGCCATCCAACTTTTATTCTAGGATCTCAAGAGGTTGAGTCGAACCTACTAGAACTCATTGTTCAACCTTTACCTGATGACATGTGATGAATTGAGAAACAAAGTCAAAAAAACTTTACCTCATGATAGCCTAGAAAAACTACCACCAAATATCCTTGGACATATTTTCCACACCTGGATGTACAACCAAGGGATAGGTATGAAACTCCCTCAACAACTCCTCATGAAATGTGACTGGAACTACCTTCCATCCCTAAAAATGGATAATGTTATCATGTCATTCAAAAAATACACCTGGTGAATCTTCTAAGGATATTTTTTCATGAAAAACTTTATAGTAAACATCTCCCAACTATGATTCCATCACCTGCTAAAGAAGTGGTGGAGCCACAACCATCGAATGAAGGTATGATGCACCCCTATCTTCCACCAGGGTCAATTGCAATGAGGCCGACTACTTTGAAGCCTCCTCCCCCAAAAAAGAATAAGATTTCCTACTAAGACAATCTTCTAATATGTATCTCTTTCCTGGAGTGTATACTATCTCAAATTCATAGTTTTAGTATTTTAGTAACTCCAACCAATGAATCTATCTTAGGTTGATATCTCTCTAAGTGAATATTTACTTGAGACTCTAGTAGACTGAGTAAATAATGAAATTCTCACCCAAATGATATTGCCTTCACATATTCAAGGTGATGACTACCATTTCCAACTAAGGAAAATATTTTTTTGTAATCCTAGAGCTCAGTAGGGTCCATATGATATGATTCATAATATATCAATGTGGTCTCAGAGTGAAAGTCAATGCATAATTCAATCTCATGCCTCAGAGGTAATCCTGAGAAATATTTAAGAAAGACATCCATATAACCCTCTACTATCTACAGAATCTATATGCCTGAGGATCCCACTATACCAAGGTATAAACTCACCAATTTATGGGTGATATTTTGTATCTTTCCATTCATGAACCCCACCCATTCATCCATAAGATCCATCTCACCTAATAAGGAGAATATCATCTCATCCGCGTGAAGGAATCTAACTCTTCTACGATGAAATCCTATATAAAAATTCACTGAAAAAAACTAATCCATACCTAGGATGACTTCATAAGGTTTCAATATAATGACTAAAATGTACCATGAGAAAATTTAACCACTGAGCACCGACTTGTACTTCTAGAATATGTGAGATATAAAAGAATCACTCCCTATAGAAACCTCTAGCCATAAATGTTAAGATAAATACTCAACTAGAATGTCTAACTCTTTCATAAGGGATATGAAGATAAAAAAATGACCCATGCCTATGTCTATAAGTACTAGATATAGAGTAGAAAATACATAGATCCTACCATGAATTATCTCATGACCAACTTGATCATATCCCTCCATAGCCTGCAACTGTCTGCACCCTTGACTGCTATCCCTATGAGCATAGTTTGGGATACCTAGTGGTGGTGGTTGAATTAAATCTTATAATCATCCTCCACCTACATATCCTAACTCCAGAGTTCCACATACTCCTCTATAAACACCACCTACTAGGGGGATGCCCTGACTACACATGAGAGATCCCTAATCATGATGCTACCTCTATCACAGTGTTCCGTCCACTGTATGACCAATAAAAACATAACGTCGGGCCAGGAAATCATGATCCATATGAAATCTTCTATCACAATCATAACATCACCCCTCACCTGGATGAAGAGATCCTCTACATGATCCCTACATCATAGATCAACATGTCTTAGTCTAAGCATGAGTATGCTTCCTATTACAAGACCTTGATGACTAACATCTACTAGATATTATAGAAAAATAATCCCCATGATGCCCATTACCTTCTCCCACTACCTAACTTCCCTATAATAGGAAGTTCTCTACAAAAAAATCTTGTTCCAACACTTTATCATTAGTTGGAGTGAACAAGGAGCCCATGTTAGCACAAATGTATAAGTAAAGACCCTTTTAAAAATTCTACACCTAGAAGTATCCACCCCACACCATATCGATAGAGTAGTATGTTAGTTCAATAAACCTCAAGGAATACTTAGAAACTAACATATCACCCTATTGCATCT
This sequence comes from Viscum album, assembly GCA_963277665.1. Taxonomy (NCBI): domain Eukaryota; kingdom Viridiplantae; phylum Streptophyta; class Magnoliopsida; order Santalales; family Viscaceae; genus Viscum; species Viscum album. The sequence continues at coordinate 1,255,555,759 of OY728151.1, read as the reverse complement.
CAAGAAGATCTTGAACCCAAATAGAGTGCAAGATCGAAGGGTGATAATCATCATGGAACAACTGCAGGAAGTCCATCCAAGAGAGAGTCATCTCATCATGGGTCTTAGTGATTAGTCCCAACCAGCACCTTGATATTCCATGAAGAAGGTTACTTGAAAGAACAACCTTCTAAATAGTTGGGGTCTGAACAAGATGGAAATATCAAACCACCAACTTGATCCAATACTTTGATAACTAAGGGTCAATCTCACCATGAAACCTAAGTAGTCTCTACTACTGGAACTCGCACAATTCATTACGTCTAAATGCATCATCATCCTAACCTTCTAGAGATATCAAGCATCCAACATTTAATCAATCATCTTTCCAGACCATTGGAGGAAACACATCATGAATAGGTCCCTAAAATGAGGCCACATCATTTAACTGATCATCATCATGATCCTATATCGATATCCTAGTTGGATATCATTGAGGAGGCATCCTAAAAGTTGACAAGAAATACCATAGTTAGATGAACATATTTGGGGAGATGACTTAAGAAGGGAATGAAAGTCAATAGACCCAACACTATATGAGGCATGTACCATTATTTACCTAAAACTGATTCCTTGACATATGAATTCAAAAATAGGTATTTAGATTCCTAGTGTATAGATACATTAGCTGCCTCACTAATACTAGGTTCCCTGGCTCGAGAGCTAAATTTTAGACACTATAACATCATTTCCCTAATTTCCAAAACCAATCCTCATGAAAATTCCAACTCCAAACTGTAACCCAAGGAAAAACTAACTTTAATACCACTATACCTCAACTCGAACCACTGAGAAACCTACTAGTATGGCATTAAGAAAAGTATACATTCCTATCCTACCTTCAATAGGCCATCCATCCAATGGACCGAAGGCCTTCATTTTTTATTGATTTTTGATAATCCACCTTTCAAGGGGTGAGGTGGAACCCTTACAAGGCCTATAGGTGTAAGTATTACATGGCCCGTAGGCCTTAGAGGAATTCATTTTCCCGTAGGCTTCAAACATTACATACAACCCAGACTAACTACTTGGAACTGCTCCTCCCCAGCACCTTCATCATGAAATCATATCTCCACCTTCGCATGGCTGTTCGGATAGGCATTCCTGTGCATGCACATGCTTGTCCCGATGGTAGGTGCCATACCCTCTCAATCTTGCAATCCGTTTAGCTTCTACTGTAGTGAAAGCTCCTTGCTCATCCTCCTTATAGAGCTTGTTCCTTGTGGGTCGTCTGGTTTGCATCAACACTTAAGGTGGCCCGAAGGCCTTGAGGTGGCCTGAAGGCCTTACTGACCTGAAGGAATGGGTGGCCTGAAGGCCTTAAAGGACTCGGGGACCAAATCGGTGGCCCGAAGGCCCAAAAGGGGGCATATTCCCGGCTGCTACAATGCCAAATAGTACCTTCTACAGTACCTGTTATAGTACTACACAGTCAATAGGCCATGGGTTAGCGACAATTACTGAGTAGTAATATCACTAAAATGGAAATCCTTAGCCTAAAATACCTGTATGCATGCACACACAACCATATCCATGAAACAATGAAAATATATAATAAAATATTTAATCAACTAGATTATAACAATTCACACAATAACCTCTAAGAAATACATCAAAGTACAGTAGGGTAATACAAATGATAAAAGAGGCAAAATACATGCCCAACCAAAAATGAGGTACCAACTTGATAACAACTAGAAAAAGTGAAAATTGATGAGATTTTGGATAAAAATATCCAATGACAACCACCTAACATGGTCAAAACAAAGAACCATTATACTCCACCAAAACCAGGTCCAACAAGGTCACCACTGATCTTTCTGTCATCTGTATAAGACAAAACATGTTCATGAAATTCCCATGCAGGGGCGTGTATATATACACCCAGTAGGACACCCCAAAATCCAAGAAAGTATAAATAAAAATAAAAATAGTTAGATCAACCCATAAATCAATAGAGTGAAGAAAAAAAAATACCAGATATGCTCAAAAATAAACCCAAGAAAAGAGAGAAAGGGAATCTCAATCTCCACAGACAAGATAAGAATGAATTGTTAGCCTACTACTCCTAAATGTCCATCTATGATTCCCAACACCACCTAAAACTTCAAAAGAATCAGGATGGATAGCATGTACCTATCCATTTCACTCTACAATCAAGGGAGAACTAACTCCAATGGAGGATCTTCTCCCTATCGGATCTTGAAGGTGGGGGAGTAACACTTAGTATATATATGAACCATTCCATATATAGCATGGAGGAGTACCAAATATACCTATATAAATAGTATGGGGGACCTTTACCCTGGTGTGATAGGGGATCATCGACCCTGACATCAATCTAATGATTAGACACGATCATTTCCATCAGCCAAGCATCATTGAAAGAAGTATCCCTCTCATAACACCTCATGTCATATATTTTTCATCAAAAAAAGGATACCATAACATCCTATGTGAAAAACCACTCAGGATAGGATGTTCACATGTCAAAATCAAATTAACTAAGAAGGATTTACACAGTGTATAATTTTCTAGGAAAAGTATACAACGTGTACACAAGTTCAAATAACATGTCTTGTCTAGTCCAAGTATGCCCATGTGCTCTAGACCATTCCTATGTACTTTTTCCATACTCATGTACACCTATTGTGATCATGTACTCTAGCCATGTATGGGTGATCTGGACATGTCTAGGTACCCTAGTCTTTCCTGTGTACCTGGTCGTGCCTGTGTAACTGGTCATGCCCATGTACCAGGCCATGTCCATACCCATGTACCCTAAGGTACACACCAGGTTTCTAGACAAAGGTCACATAGTTTGTGACATTTCACATAGTGTGTTATACTTATATTTACATTTAAACCCTAAACACCACATAAAGGGGTCCACATGACATGTATACCTTTAAACTCCATGCCGCGCACTTCAAAAATTTCCATATTTTCATAGTCTTCACATGAACACTAGATCCACCAAATCTGCCACTTCCACCACCATTTGAATTTCCCACAAAGGCCAAATACAAAGTTATTCACCTCCGATCATCATTTCCCAGCCTCTTATGGCTAAAAAATGGGATTCTAGTTACCCATATGGTAAACATTGCATCATCCATATCTATACGGAGTACTGATCCTCATATCCATCAAATGAATCCTAAAAAACACCTCAATTTTTTCACAAATTTTCAATCTCTATATTGTTCATGCATCCACCATGAGTCTAGGGGTTTGATTATGCTCAAATTTGACCTAGCAATGTCAAATCGCCAACCCCATGGGCCAATGATGAAGATCATGAAGAACAATGGTGGGAGAAGCATAATAAAAAGGTAAGATCATCATTGGACAATGTGATCCTAACCAACTAATATAAATTTTTGAAACTAAGGGTGGAATATAGGCATAATAAAAATAATAAATAGGATCGAGAATATTAATCAAATCTAGGATCATGCGATGTATGTAAATCTCAGAAAAAATTAGCAGATGTGAAATCCATAATTAATAGATTATTCAAGGGGTTTAAATCCAAAAAATAATGAGCCCTAACTCAAGAACAGATTGATCATTGTTGAAGAAAATGTATACTAGTGAATAAGGTGATGATATCACTGTGTTTTCCAGTCATCTCATGATACTCCTCGATTGCTCATCATTTATCCACATTCCTAAGCCGCCAACACCAACAAAGCTATCCTCCTCCTCTCTAATATCCTAGGATTATGTGGCTAACCCTAGGGAATTTTCATAAAGAAATATATAGAGGTATATTTAGGTTTATCCATTAAATAAATAAAATATATAAATTATTTTATTTACTTAATTCTCCCTCCAACGACTGCCACTAACCAAAGGTATCACATCAATAAACTTTATGTAAAGACTAAGGTAAACCCCACATTATAGAAACAATCATGGTCACATATTTCACATATGAGGTCCCAATAAATGGAAAAAACATTTATTCTAAAATTATCCATGCGTTCTTTAATATATATTAATAATTTTAATATATTAATTTCGACGTCTAGTGACTGCCTAAACATAGTGCCAACTTCGAAAAAAATTCAGCGATATATATATATATATATATTGAAATATTCAAAGTATCAAACTATAGAAACCAGAGTCATTATAAGTGTTAACCCATTTATTTGTTAAGTATCATAGGTTATGATATATGATATCATATTCTATGATAGAACTGGGTTTTTTGAAAAAAATAGAGCATCTTAATGTAATTACGATATATTAGATATCTTAAAATATTATTGACACATTATGATAATTTCTATCATATTTTTCGATATGAATCATATAGTACTATTGGGTTTTATGTTGTAGAATATGATAGAAACATGGTTTCACTCTCCTATATCAATCATTTTTTATGATTGATAATTCCATTATCAACTATAAAATACGACATGCCTAAGAAAATAAAAAAACATATTTTTATAAATTTTCTTATAGTTTATCAATTATTTATAAATTTTTTCTTAAGCATTAAAAAATTGGATTTTTCATTACTAATTAAAAAAAATGAAAAATTCATATTTTTTTCTCATGTTTTTATAAAATAAATAAAGTGTTCATTTATTAAGTTTATTCCCTTAAGATATTTATGTTTATAAAGTGTTTATGATTTATAAATATTTTGTATGATTTATTTATAATACAAATTTCTTTTAGGAGATACATCCTTACAATAAATTATATGTGTGATATCATAATATTTAGTTTTCATCTACCATGACATTGATTTTTTTAGAGTTATGAGCCTTAGATTTTTTTTTGAATACAGTTCTTGTATATTAGGTTTTAGAGATATCATGAATTGAATCCTCTCTTGAGTAAAGTATCCCTAGGGAGAGGGACGTGGGGTCAAACTACCCACTGATATGGAGGCTTATGCAATATTTTAGAAATGTGAGGGTAAGATATTTTTCTCTCTTAGATTAATCATGTGGAACTTGTCAATCTCATATAACTTTATGATTTTTCATACAGATTGTATATACATTATACATGAGATGCATTTGGATATGTATGAATATTTTTGACTTCTACTTTTTGGTGAGTAACATAAACTTGTGGGATATGTAAAGAGTTTCACATTAATATAGCATGAACACATTTATTTTTTAGATAGAATATGTATTAACAAACTAAATCATTAAAAGAATAAATACAAAAAGGATTAAAACATGATAAAAATAAAAATTTCATGTGATTTAATAGGTTTAATATGCATATGATGCAGATTAAAATGGTGATACTTTTAAAATAAAACCCTCAAACACTAAGTGGGAGATAACTTCAAAAGTGAAACTTTTCAATAATTAAATCATCTAATTTGTTAGGCCATGCTATAGTCGGGTTCTAATGGATTATCTTGTGTAAGAAAAGAAAGTAGTGGGTGATCATAATATGATTAAGCACCTTTTCATGGCATTTTCTTTAGGTTATTCTAGCCTAGAGACCCTAATAATATTAGGTTACCTAAGGAATAGAGTTGAGTGAATCCATATGATGTATTGAGATAAAGAATTTATCTACTCAATTATCCAAGAATCATAACTGTTATGATAAGGATGATGCCCTACCTAAATAACTAAGTAGTGAGATAAACACCATATCATACTGATTTCTTAGTGACATATGTATATTATAATACTAACTAGATATGGTGCATGAGGTCATCATTTTTAGTGGTATTACTTTCAATAAAATTACTTGATGAAAAGATATAAAACATGATACTCACCCATTGATATGTAATTGTCATAGATTATGGAATATTTCATGATAATCATATTAAGACCCCTTATAGATATGGCCTATAAGATAGTTCTAGATTGGTATCTAAGGTTGAGAAGTGATATCAAAATGAAGCATTCTGAGTATATTAATGTGAAAGTTATAGAGGAAAATTTCACCAATTATGACTCTTGGGTATTGAATATCGGGTGTGGATCACACAATTACGGTGATAAACACAGACTTAGAGATAGGTGGGAATTAAAAAAGAGTGAAGTAGATATTTATGCCAGCAATGAAGTAAGATTTTTTTTATTAGTGTCCAACACTTATGATTTCCCTTTACCAAGTGTTATTATAATCCTACTATAAATAAAATTTTTATTTATGTAGCTTTTTTGGACAAAAAGGGTTCTTAATTCACTATTGAGAACAAGAGTTGTTCTATGTATATGAATGAAATATTTTATGGCATTGGGAATTTTATAAATGGTTTATGTATTCTAGATATGGATAATACAATCTATAATTTTTAGAATTTGAAGGCCAAGATATGCTCTAATCCCACTTACCTTTGGAGTTTTCTCCTTATATATATAAACAAGAAAAAAATCCAAAGAAATAGAGATAAATGTCATAAACCACCTTCACCAAGATGAGAGAAGAGACAAAAAACTACCATACCCTTCCTTATTCAATTTGAAGGAGAGATAATGACCCTCGAGTCCCGCCTTCAATAGGCCTTGGAGTGGTGACTAGCACCAAGGGTATAGAATCACATGTTATATGGAAGGAATTACCCATTTTATAGAGAAAAAAATATTAGGACATAAGATGTTAAATCTCAAAAAACTCTAAATATAGAAAGTAAAAGTAAAACCAAACCCCTTTTTCCACATGCATGCTCAAAATAAAGTGCTACAAGGTACAGAAAAACTTCAGAGGGAAGTACCGAATGAAAAGAAAACAACAAAAACAATTGTCCCAATGTCCAAGATAATATAACCCCACATGATCCAAGAAGTCCTCCTAGAAATATGAAAGAAGTTTTATATATGTAGGATGAGTACATAGGTATACTCAGTAGGGGAAACCAAAAGCTCTCATGAACAAGTGGGGAGGCGTTCAAATGCCCCAGGAGAAATAGAGATAACCAAAACACCTAGAAAGGAAAACTACCCACCCAACCTCACCAAAGCACACTTCCCAAATAACACAAGTCAGGTAAAGTAATACTAATATCACATCGATATTTGGGTACCCCACATCACTTTCTCACTAGTTATTGAAGACATTCTACACATCAGACCTCCCCCACCATTTTCACTACAGTCCCACTACCGCCCCAACAACAAACTTATGGGCCACCACAACCATGCATCCTGCCCGTAGACACCTGGTCCACCACAACCACACATCCCGCCCGCAGACACTTGGGCCACCACAACCATACGTAACCACACCCATAGAAACCTGGTCCAAAATAAATATCTCCATGATTGAAGACACCTGGGCTTCATCTCGAAGACACTTGGGAAATAAACCTGCTCGCACACACCTGGGACCACCACAAAAACATACCCTGCCCGAAGAGTCTTGGGAGATAATGGACTTAAAGTCATCACATCCTACTTGAAGAGTCTTGGGCTACCCGACAGAGGGATCAGAAAAGGAGCTAATAACTAGCTACTCGTAGGAGTGTTAGGAAAAAACCCTCCCCCATGAAATGGGGGTGTTCGACATGAAGTGCTCAACTTAGGTGGGGTGAAAATAAGAAACACAAGAACTAAATTTATACGTATAGTTGAATGAGAACTCATCCCAACCTGAGGGTTCTGAAACTAGTCCATACACAAACACCCTCATTACTATTCATACATGCACAAATGCACCACAACCATAACCAGAGCACCGCCCATTTTTTGTTATCATGTTCGAGTGATTTCATTAGAAAAATAATTATCCACTACCAGGCAACTAATAGGAACATCCACAGGTAAAAACAACTCTAGACTAAAGAAGAATACAACCAAACAACAATTTGAGAATTCACACCCAGTTCTCTTGTAAAGTCACAACAACAAAAGGGATCCGTGAGATACCTCAAAGTACTGGAACCAAACCAAGACCCAATATACATCCCCACAGGACCTTAGATCCAAAAACCAACAACTGAACAATAGGGGATCCCATCCCTATGAAAATAATCCCACAAACATTAAGCATAATAACTATGCTTATTAGTAGAGCATAGAAAGGGAGTTTTCAGATTTAACCAAACCATTTAAAAAGTTCCTTCTTTCCGTTTGGTTAAACAGGGTAATCATGCAAGGATTGTTATTCATTCGGTATCTATTTAATCAATCGGGTTTACATAATTAACCAATTTCCATGTTACATCCATTCAATCAAAATATTACCAAGAAAACAGAGGTTCATTAGTGCACAAGAAAGAACCACCAAGAAACACAATTCTCAATGGGAATAAGACCATACTATTCACAACATATAAAAAAAAATAAAAGAGTACAACAACATCATAAACAAACACATCCCTTCATTCTTTAAAAACCATTTATTATCTTTGTTAATGTTTGGTTTAATCCACACCTTGAGGAAAAATTATCATGCCCACCCCACATGATACACAGTAAATAGAGACAAAGTAAAAACCCTACCTGAAGGATCAACAATCGAATTTTTCTCTTCATCCCAAGAACTGGGGTTGTGCGACTTGTAGCGGAAGAATTCCAAGGTCTCCAAGGCTGAGCGGGAAGGGATAAAACATGGTGCATGATTCATCTCTGAAGGAGGGAATCCAAGCATACCAAGGAAAATAAAGGAATACATGAAGAATAAAAAGAATCTCCATGTGATAAAAGGCCAGATCCTAGAGTTACGAGATATGAAATATTGAACCGCTTAAAAGGTGGATCGTGGTTCCACCACGCAGTTGGGTGGTTACACACAATGTTATTAATTTTTATTTAATAATTATTATTTGGTATGGTGGATATAATGACTGTGTGTTGATATATATCCTTTAAATAGAGAAAACCACATAATAGGGAGAAGATGGAAGGCACGGGGAAAGGTGTGACACCGAGGAAAAAGCCACACCTTTTGGTAACTGAATTGTCACCCGACTCTTGGGGGTTTAGAACATATTTTACCGGATTTAAATGGATTTAAAAATGGTATTAAAACACTTTTATGTCAAAATATAAATTATGGGAGTGGAATTGGAAAAACTCGGAAACTGGAAAAAAAGGAAAAGGGTGGGAGACACGGTGCCACTGGTTCGGTGAGACACCGTAAGCGGTGCCACCATTTCGGTGTGTGACCATGAAGGGTGAAACCATGATGGTTACACCATGATGGTTCCACCATCACGACACCACTTTCACAGTGCCACTTTTTTGGTGGAACTGTTTGGTGGGACCGAGTTTTTGGAAAACTCCTTAATGAGTCACTAGTGGTCCCCAGGATACCTCATACACCAAAAATTTGGAAAAGTAATGGACCATAAGGGTCCATGAAATTACATTAAATAACTCTCAAACTATTCTCACCCTTGAGACTCCAAGAGTAAACCTGAAGAAAAGAGAGGGGTCTAAACAACCACCTCGTAAGATACCTCTCAGGAACAAAACCACCCCAGAGTTGCTTGAAATCCAGAACAAACCTTGAAATCCTAGAGTAACTCTCTCACCCATATTCTGAACAACTATATAAACACTACACAATCATAAAAACACAAAATTCAAACCATCCAGATACCTAGATTTAGGGAGTTCCTTCCTCTATGTTAAGATACTATCCTCTTTGGGTGGCACTGACTCGCCCTCACAGGTTTAATTGCATACAATTTAATACGTCTTTATTAGGGATCATGTTCTACCCTATCCATAATCAGGACTCTTCACACACATTCAGAGAACAAGGGAAACAACCCATCTCATAGTTAACAAGGTCAAGCATTACATCACAGTTAAGTAGAAAACAACACAGAACAAAACTGAAAACAACTCTGGGTACTGGGAATGCATCTATGCCTCCCATTCCCAGGTACTCTCCTCGAGGCCACTATTCCTCCATAACACATGAACCAAGGGAATAGTTCATCCATGAATAACCTTATCCTCAAGATCCTCAATCTTCATTGGTCTCTCTATGAATGTCACATCGTCCTCGATATCCAGTCTCCCCCATTCAAGGATATGAGAGTCATCATGTAGATACCGATAGAGCTGAGACACATAGAAGATGTCATGGACCCTCAGTAGTGGTGGTGGTAGCGCTAGCTGATAAGCCACTTCACTGACCCATCACAACACCTCGAAGGGTCCAATGAACCTGGGAGAAATCTTACTCCCCCTGTTGAACCTCCATTGCCCACACTGATGGGAGACCTTTAAGAACAAATGGTCCCCATCCTTGAACTCCAAGGGTCTCCTCCTATTGTTGGAATATGAATTCTTCCGGTCCTGATCCACCTTCATCCTCTCCCATATAAGCTGAACCTTCTCCGTCATGCTATACACCACCTCTAGGCTAAGAACTCCTACTTCCCCAACCCCTGTCGATCACACGGGCGAACGACATGATCTTCCATACAAGGCTTAGAATGGAGCCATTCCAATGGTAGATTGATAACTATTATTGTAGGAAAACTCTACCAGAGGAAAGTGTCATACCCACGATCCCCCGAAGTCCAAAAAATAAGCTCATAGCATATCTTCCAACATTTGGATGATCCACTCTATCTTCCCATCTTTCTGGGGGTGGAAAGTAGTGCTGAGGCATATATGGGTACCAAAATCATGTTGAAATCCTTTCCAGAATCATGAGGTAAACCATGTATCCCAATATGAGACTATGGACCTTGGAACTCCATGCATTCATACCAACTCGTCCACATGCCTTTGTGTTAAGGCATCCACCACACTCAACTCCTTGACTGCCAGGAAGTGAGATGATTTCGTCAGCCATTCCACCATTACCCAGATAACATCACAGCCTCCCTAAATCCTGGGTAGTACCGTGGATAAATCCATCAAGATGTTGTCCCAATTCCACTCAGGGACATCTAAAGGCTGTAACAGAACTCCTGGGATGTGGTGTTCATCCTTAACCTTCTAACACATGGGGCACTTTTCCAAAAACTCTGCCACTGTCTACTTCACCCCAGGACACCAAAACTGATCCCTCAAGCCCCGATACATCTTGTAAGCTCATGGGTGTACCGTTAGGGGTGAGTTATGTAACTCACTGAGAAATATCTCATGAATTACCACTGGGACAAACAACTTTCCATGAAACAACATATGATTCTGACCATCCTTCCAGAGCATTTCCCTGGATAACACAATTGTGCATCACTTTAGCCTCTAAGTCCCCCCACTGAGATTTTTCCACCTGCTGTGCTAAGTAAGACTACACTATCATCTGAAATAGACATCCTCTACCACCATCCACCCTTGCATCCAGGTGTAAGACAACCAACTCCTCCACCACCTTCCAAGAATCTGCTGATTCCCAAAATGCACCCTTTTGTGACTTCCTTCTCAAGGTATCGGCCACTACGTTTCCCTTTCCTTGAGGTGTAAGAGATCTCGAAGTCATAGTACTAAGGAAACTTCATCCACCTCCACTTTCGTAAGTTCAGGTCTCGCTGGGAGAAGACATACCTCAAGCTCTTGTGATCTGTGAAGACCACAAATCATTCCCCGATGATGTAATGCCACAAAAAATTCAGCACAACCAGAACTGATAGAAGATTCAGGTCATGGGTGGCATAGTTATGCTCATGGGGACGTAAATGAATAAACCCATAAGAGATCACTCCTCACTGCTACATCAGAACACACCCCAAGCCTAGGACTGAAGCATCATAGAACACTTCAAACGTTACCCCTTCCTATGGAAACATTAGTACTGGGGAATTGACTAGTTTCCCCTTTAGATAACTAAAGGCTGTCTGAAACTGCTTAATCAATACAAAATCCTAGTCTTTCTTGGTCAAGGTTGTCAAAGGTGATACAACTCAAGAGAAGTTGGGAACGAACCTCCGATAGTAACCTGCTAGACCCAGGAAAATATGAACCTCTACCATGTTATTGGGTGATTCCCAAGAAACAACTGCCTCAAACTTCGACGAGTCCACTACTATTCCCTGTTGGGACACCACGTGTCCAAGGAAGTGCACCTATCATGTCCAAAACTTGCACTTGGACAACTTCCCTTAGACATGGTGCTGTCGGAGGACCTCTAAAACCATCCTCAGATGCTCGACATGATCCTCCTATGATCTTGAGTAGATCAAGATGTCGTCAATAAAGACGACTACGAACCGGTATAGATATTCCTAGAAGATGGATTTCATGAGCCCCATGAACAAAAATGGTGCGTTCGTAACACTGAACGACATGGCCACAAACTCAAAGTGCCCATATCTACACCTAAAAGTAGTCTTTGAGATGTCCCCAACCTTCACCCTCAGCTGGTGATATCCCGACCGTAGGTCAATCTTAGAGAACCAACTTTCTCCCTTCAACTGGTCAAAAAGGTAATCAATCCTTGCGAGGGGGTAACCATTCTTGAATGTCACTTGATTCAGCCTTTGGTAGTCTATAAACATCCTGAGACCACCATCTTCCTTCTTTTCAAACAAGACCGGAGCACTCCATGGTGACACACTTGGTCAGATAAAACTCTTCTTCATCAGGTCATTAACCTGGATCCGCAACTCCCATAACTCAGAAGGCGCCATATGATAGGGAGCCATTGAAATCGAACAGGCATCGGGTTGAAAATCTATCCCGAACTCAACATCACATCGAGGGGGCAGTCACCACCTCTCCAGGGAAGACGTATAGGAACTGAATGACGATCCATGGGACTTCCACCATCTCTGTATCTACTGACTCCACTGACATCTCATCTAACAAGAAAAGAAGGGGTTCCACTCACCGGTTGCCCTCCTGGAAACCCCGCTCGCCAACGAAAACTATGCGCTGGATGCCCACGTCTGAAAACACAACCCTTATCCTGAATTAGTTGATAACGGAATACACAGATAACATCTAGTCGATGCCTAAAATGACATCATATAGCTGCATTTGTAGCAAAAGAAGGTCCCCACTAGACTGATGTGGCCCCAACATCAGTCTACATCCCCAGCAAACACAGAACAAGCTGTTCTAACCTCTGACTGGCGTACTCAATACTAGGGGCATGGGAAGTATCTCTGCATCTAGACCGAGATATTGGGATAGAATAGGTTCAAAAAAGGAGTGTGAAACTCCTAAATAAAACAAGGCACCAGAAAGAGTAATAAACAAGATGATCATACCTCGAACGACCTCTGGCCCTACTGGAACTGCTGCCTCTGTGGCGTGAAACTGCCCACACATAGATCCTCTTCCCCCCGGCTGTCAGCCGCCTCCCCAACCATTCCCTAGTCGAGGTCCTTGAGGAGTGTTCTGAGGTCAGCCTCCTCCATCAATGTCTTCTCTTAGAGGAGTGGGAGCTTGATGTCCCTACTACAACTGCTGAAAAGTCTTGGATCGAAATTACTACTATTGGGGTGGGTGATGAACCTTACCACCTCCACTATACTACACTTGGTCCAGAAACTGATTCTGAAGGTTCCCAAAAATACCATAGATGAATAATCTTGGTCCTGGGTCTGCAGAGAAAGGGCGAGGGCTAGGAGATCGAAACCGGAACTGCTGGGGCCTGCTCCCCATCAGCCGAAACCTAGAAGGCCCTGAGGTTGGAGGCCTACTACTGAAGACCTTCCCCTTCGACAAGCTCAACTGGATCCTCTCTTGCGGAACACCTCCCAGAATGTTCATCCTCTCCACCACTACATCCTTCTTCTGAACCTCTAAGTACATCGGTAGAGTAAAGGGAGTAACAACATATTGAAGAGAAGGTCAGAGTGACTCCTCTAAAAATATCTCCCAAGACTCCTCATTCGGAAAGAGGTCTGGAGAAAAAAAAGGAGAACCTTGAACTTGAACCCAAATTCCATCACTGACATACTCCCCTGCTGAAGGGAGAGTAGCTTTGGCCTCTTCTCATCCTTCATTATGGAAGAGAGTAATTCCACCCAGAACTCCCTCTCGAAGTCAGTCCTTGAAACCTCAGCCTCCCTCTTCTCCCTGAGATAGAGCATCCACCACTAACGCACCACTCCCCAAATCTAGATTAAAGCCATAAGAACCCATTAATCAGCCAGAGATCAAATCAAGTTGAAAGTTATCACCAAATCCTCGATCCAGCTTTCTGTCTCCATGTCCAAGATGCTGCCCCGTACTTCCTGAGGGTCTACCGCTAAAATGACTGAAGCGTCTTATTCCACTGGTTGTATTCCTCCTCTCGATCAGACCTCCGTTGATTAGCCTGGTCAACCTCCCAGTCCTCGATCGCCTGCACTACTCGTGGACGTTGTCCGGGTGCCATAGCTGCAAGGTAAAAAAAGAATGCCTAAGCCCGAGTAGTGTAGATGATTTATTTTAAATTTTTCTTAAACTTGTTATTCATTTTAAATTCCCAAAACACCTAGAACACACAAGAACACAAGTCATTATGATGCATGTACCTATCCTAGGTTCTCTACCTTGCAATAATTGTAACCTCACTTGGTCGTTCGGTAGGCCCAGAGTCCTTCCATCAGATCATGGGGGCCCCTAAAATCCCGTGTCCTAGTTGGTCTTCCCTAGACTATTTCACACACAAAGATTTACTAACACCATTTCCCTACCATCCCATGAAATACTTACTGTGCCTAAATCTGAACTCCATCCTATCTCTCAACCATCACCTCTGATACCATTCTGTCATGACCTGCCTTCACCAAGATGAGGGAAGGGACAATAAAATGCCAGACCCTTCCTTATTCAAGTTGAAGGAGAGATAATGACCCATGAGTCCCACCTTCAATAGGCCCTAGAGTGGTGATTATAACCAAGGGTATAGAATCACATGTAATATGGAAGGAATTACCCTTTTTATAGAAAAAAAGATTAGGAGATAAGATGGTAAATCTCAAAAAACTCCAAATACATAAAGTAAAATTAAACCAAACCCCTTTTTCCACACGCATGCTCAAAATAAAGTGCTACAATGTACAAGAAAACTACAGAGGGAAGTACTGAAGGAAAATAAAATAGAAACAACAACTATCCTAACGTCTGAGCTAATATAGTCTCGCACGGTCTGCAAAGTCCTCCTAGAAACCTGCAATCAGTTTTATATACGTAGGTTGAGTACACAGGTATACTCAGTAGGGAAAACCAAAAGCTCTCATGCACAAGTGGGGAGGCATTCTAATGCCCCGTGATAAATAGAGATAACCAAAACACCTATCAAGAGAAAATTACCCACCCGACATCACCAAGGCACACTCCCCAAGTAACGAAAGTCAGGTAAAGTAATAGTAATAGCACATCGATATTTGGGTACCCCGCACTGCTTTCCCACTGGTTATTGAAGACATCCTACACATCATACCTCCCCTGCCATTTTTACTATAGTCCCACTTCCACCCCAACAACAACATTATGGGCCACAACAACCACACATCCTGCCCAAAGACACCTGGGCCACCACAACTACGCATCCCGCCTGCAGACACCTAGGTGACCACAACCATACGTAACCACGATCTCAAACACATGGGATAGAACAACTACTGCTATGCCCGAAGACACCTGGGACTCATTTCAAAGAAACTTGGGAAACAAACCTGCTTGCACACACCTGGGCCCACCCACACAACTTACCCTTCTCGAAGAGTCTTGGGCGATAATGGACTTCAGGCCATCACATCCTGCCCAAAGAGTCTTGGGATACCCAGGAGAGGGATCAGAAAAGGAACTAATAACCAGCCACTCATAGGAGTGTTGAAAAAAACACCCTCCCCTATGAAATGGGGGTGTTCGGGATGAAGTTCTCAACTTGGGTGGGGTGTGAATAAGAAACACAAGAACTAAATTTATACATATAGTTGAACAAGCACTCATCCCAACCTGAGGGTTCCAAAACTAGCCTATACACAAACACCCTAGTTACTATTCATACATGCACAAATGCACAACATCCACAACCAGAGCACTACCCATTTTTTGTTGTCATGTTCGATTGATTTCGTTGGAAAAATAATTCTCCATGACCAGAAAACTAACAGGCACATCTACAAGTCAAAACAACTCTAGACTGAAGAAGAAAACAACCAAACAATAATTTGAGCTTTCACACATAGTTCTATTGTAAAGTCACAACAATAAAAGGGATCCATGAGATCCCTCAAAGTACTGGAACCAAACCAAGCCCCAACATACACCCCCATATAGCCTCAGATCCACAAACCAACAACTGAACAACAGGGGATCCCATCCCCATCCACATCACCCCACAAGCATTAAGTAGAACAATCGTTCTTATTAGTAGAACATAGCAAGGGAGTTTTCAGATTTAACCACACCATTTAACAAGTTACTTCTTTCCATTTGGTTAACCAGGGTGATCACACAAGGATTCTTATTCATTTGGAATCCATTTAATCAACCAGGTTAATTTGATTAACTAGATTCCATGTTACATCCATTAAATCACAAGATTATAAAGAAAATAGAGGTTCATTAGTTCACAAGAAAGGACCACCAATGGACACAATTTTTAGTGGGCATAATCGCATACAGTTCACAACATATAAATTAAGATAAAAGAGTACAACAACATCATCAACAAACACATCCATTCATTCTTTAAAAACCATTTATTATCTTTTTTAAGGTTTGTTTTCATCTACACCTTGAGAAAACATTATCATACCCACCCTGCATGATACACAGTAAAGAGATACAAAGGAAAAAACCCTACCTGAATGATCAATAATCGAAGTTTTCTCCTCGCCCCAAGAACTGGGGTTGCACGAATTACAGAGAAAGAAATCCAATGTCTACAAGGCTGAGTGGGAAGGGCTCTAGCACAGTGCACAATTCATCTATAAAAAAGGGAATCCAAGCATACCAAGGAAAATAAAGGAATCTAGGAAGAAGAAAAATAATCTTTGTGTGATAAAAGGCTAGATCCTAGAGTTACGAGATATGAAATCTTGAACCGCTTAAAAGGTGGATCGTGGTTCCACCACATGGTTGGGTGGTTTCAAATGATGTTATTAATTATTATTTAATAATTATCCTTGGGAATGGTGTAGATAATGGCTGTGTATTGATAGATATCATTTAAATAGAGAATACTACGTAATAGGGCGAAGCTGGAGGGCACGGGGAAGGTGCGACACCGAGGTAAAAGCCACACCTTTTGGTAACTAAAGGGTTGCCCAAATCTTGGGGGTTTAAAACATCTTTTAATAGATTTAAATGGATTTAAAAATGTTATTAAAACACTTTTACCTCAAAAGATACATTACAGGAGCGGAACTGAAAAAACTTAGAAACTAAAAAAAAGGGAAAGGGTGGGAGACACTGTGCCAACGGTTCAGTGAGACACTATAAGAGGTGCCACAATTTTGGTGTACGACCCTGATGGTGCCAACATCATGTCACCATGGTCACGACACCACCATGACCGGTGCCACCATTTCAGTGGAAACTTTTGGTGGGACTGAGTTTTTGGAAAACTCTTTAATGAGTCACTGGTGGTCCCTAGGATACATCATACACTAGAAATTTGGAAAATTAATGGACTAGAAGGGTCCATTCGATTACAATAAATTATTGGAACTATTAAATTATGAATCATTTGAGAATAGATTATCTTTTTTATTATGAAAAATGTACAAAGAACCATTTAGTGGAAAAAGTTAAAGGGTTAGTGGACCATTAGGTCTCATACACAGTGATGAATGTGAACCAATGATTACACAAAAATGTGGGGGTTTTCAGTACTTTGTTACTTTTACCTATGAATTTATTCAGTATGGATATGTTCTTCTGATGAGAAATAGGTATGAAACATTTGAAAAGTTTGAAGAGTTTTAGAATGTAGTACAAAACAACATAGAACAAAACTCAAAATAGATCTGGGTATTGGGAAAACATCTATGCCTCCCATTCCCAGGTACTCTCCTTGAGTCCACCATGCCTCCATAACACACGAACCAAGGGAATGGTTCATCCATGAAACACCTTCTCCTCATGATCCTCGATCCTCACTAGTTGCTTCACGAACATCGCATCATCCTTGATATCATGTCTCCCCCAGTCAAGGATATACAAGTCATCGTGTAGATACCGACGGAGCTGAGACACATGGAAGACGTTGTGGACCCTCAGTAGTGATGGTGGTAGCACTAGCTGATAATCCACTTCACCGACCCATCACAACACCTTGAAGGGTCCAAATAACCTGGGAGAAAGCTTACTCCCCCTGCTGAACCTCTGTTTCCCACACCGAGGGGAGACCTTTAAGAACAAATGGTCCCCAACCTCAAACTCCAAGGATCTCCTCCTATGGTCGACATATGAATTCTTCCGGTCTTGAACCACCTTCATACTCTCCTATATAAGCTGTACCTTCTCCGTCATGCTCTGCACCACCTCTGAGCCAAGAATTCCTGCTTCCCCAACCTCTGTCCAGCACATGGGTGAACGATATGGTCTTCCATATAAGGCTTCAAATGGATCCATGTCAATGGTAGAGTGATATATATTGTTGTAGGAAAACTCTACCAGAATAAAGTGTTATATCCATGATTCCTCGAAGTCTAAAACACATGCTCATATCATATCTTCCAACATTTGGATGGTCCGCTCTATCTACCCATCTGTCTGGGGGTGGAAAGAAATTATGAGTCATATATTGGTGCCAAAAGAATGTTGCAATCCTTTCCAGAGTCGTGAGGTAAACCATGTATCCTGATTAGAGAATATGGGCCTTATAACTCCATGCATATGTACCACCTCTTCCACGTACCTCTGTGCTAAGGCATCCAACGCACTCGACTCCTTAACTTCCAGAAAGTGAGCTGATTTCGTCAACCAAACCACCACTACCCAGATAGCATCATATCCTCCCTGAACCCTGGATAGTCCCTTGAAAAAATCCATCGAGACATCATCCCACTTACACTTGGGGATATCTAAAGGCTGAAAAATACCTTCTGGGATGTGGTGTTAAACCTTCACCTGCTGACACATGAGGAACTTTGCTACAAACTCTGCCACTGTCCGC
This sequence comes from Viscum album, assembly GCA_963277665.1. NCBI lineage: Eukaryota > Viridiplantae > Streptophyta > Magnoliopsida > Santalales > Viscaceae > Viscum > Viscum album. Next base: position 1,255,536,748 of record OY728151.1, on the reverse strand, counting down.
TTTACCCCGGGCCACAAAAAATTATCCCTCAAGACCTGATACATCTTGGAAGCTCCTGGGTGTACCTATAGAAGTGAGCTGTGGAACTCACCGAGAACTCTCTCACACATTTACACTGGGACAAACATCTTTCCATGAAACAACATCCGATTCTGACCATCCTCCAACCATCCTTCCAGAGCATTGCCCTGGCTAACATGATCGTGCATCACTTCAACCTATAAGTCCCCCCCACTGAGACTCATCTACCCACTGTGCCAAGGAAGAATGCACTGTCATCTGAAATAGATAGACTCTACCAACATCCACCCTTGCATCCAGGTGTAAGACAACCAACTCCTCCACTGCCTTCCAAGCATCTGCTAATTCTTGAACCACATCCTTATATGACTTCCTTCTCAAGGCATTGTCCACTATTCTCCCCTTTCCTGAGTTTTAGAAGATATCTAACTCTTAGTCTTGAAGAAAATCTATCCACCTCCACTGTCGCAAGTTTAGGTATCGTTGGTAGAAGACATACCTCAAGATCTTGTGATCTGTGAATACCACGAAGCATTACCTGATGAGGTAATGCCACCACAAATTCAGAACAAACACAACTGCTACAAGCTCCAGGTCGTGGGTGGCATAGTTACGCTCATGGGGACATAACTTCCTAGACCCATAATAGATCACTCCCCACTACTGCATCATAAGAAACCCTAAGCCTAGGCTTGAAGCATCACAAAACACTTCAAACGTTACCCCTTCATCTGGAAACATCAATACTGGGGTATTGACTAGTTTCCCCTTCAGATAACTAAAGGTTGCCTAGAACTGCTCACTCCATGAAAAAGCCAGGTATTTCTTGGTCAAGGTTGTGAAAGGTGCTGCAACTCAAGAGAATTTGGGAACGAACCTCCGGTAGTAACCTGCTATACCCAGGAAACTACAAACCTCTACCATGTTCTTGGGTGATGCCCAAGAAACAACCACCTCGACCTTTGACAAGTCCACTTCTATTCCCTACTGGGACACCACATGTCCAAGGAAGTACACCTATCGTGTCCAAAACTTGCACTTGGAAAACTTCCCATAGAGTTGGTGCTATCAGAGGACCTATAAAACCATCCTCAGATGCTCGACGTGATCCTCCTATGATCTTGAGTAGATTAGGATGTCGTCAATAAACACGACTATGAACCGGTATAGATATTCCTAGAAGACAGAGTTCATGAGCCCCATGAACACAACTGGTGCATTCATAATTCTGAATGGCATCACCACGAACTCAAAGTTCTCATATCTACACCTGAAAGCGGTCTTCGAGATGTCACCCTCTTTCACCCTCAACTGGTGATATCTTTACCGCAGGTCAATATTAGAGAACCAAATTTCTCCCTTCAACTGGTTAAAAAGGTCGTCGATCCTTGGGAGGGGGTAATTGTTCTTGACCGTCACCTGATTCAGCCTTCAGTAGTCTATACACAGCCTGAGACCACCATCTTCCTTCTTTGAAAACAAGACTGGAGCATCTTATGGTGACTCGCTTGGTCAGATAAAACCCTTCTTCATCAAGTCATCAATCTGGATCCACAACTACGACCACTCAGAAGGTTCCATCTGATAGGGAGCCATCAAAATTGGACGAGAACTGGGTTACAACTCTATCCCGAACTCAACATCACGTTGAGGGGGTAGAGTCACAACCTCTCCAGGGAAGAATTCCAGGAACTGAATAACGATCCCCTGGATTTCCACCATCTCTATATCTACTGACTCCACTGATAGATCAAATAACAAGGAAAGAAGAGGATCTACTCATCGGTTTCCCTCCTGGAAACCCTGCTCTCCAATGAAAACTACTTGTTGGATGCCCAAATCTGAAAACATGGCCCTTCTCCGAAAGCAGTCAATAAGGTAATACATAGAGAACATCCAGTCGATGCCTAAAATGACATCATATGGCTGCATCTTTAGAAAAAGAAGGTCCCCACTGGACTGATGTGGCCCCAACATTAGTCTACATACCCGAAAGACTTAGGAAAAGATGGTCTGATCTTCGATTAGTGTACTCAATACCAAGGGAATAGGAAGTCTCTCTACATATAGACCTAGATCATGGGCTAGAACGGTTACAACAAAGGAGTGTGAATCTCCTAAATCAAACAGGGCCCAAGCAAGAGTACTAAACAAGCTGATTGTACCTCGAACGACCTCTGGACATACTATAAATGCTGTCTTTACAGTGTAAAATTTCCCACACCTAGCTCCTCTACCCCTCGGCTATCGGCCACCTCCCCAAACGTGCCCTGGTTGAGGTTCCTGAGGAGCTCCCTGAGGCCGGCCTCCTCCTGCAATGTCTGCTCTCATAGGAGTGGGAGCTCACTGTCCCTGCTGAAAAGGCCTGGATGGAAACTGCGGCTTCTAGGGTGGGAACTGAACTTTCCCACCTCCATTGTATTACACACATTCTAGACACCGATTTCAAAGGTTCCCACAACTACCATAGATGAAGCATCTTGGTCCTAGGCCTTTAGAGAAAGGGTGAGGACCAGGAGATCAAAATTGGAACTGCTGGGGCCTACTCCCCATCGGCCGAAACCTGGAAGGCCCTGAGGTTGGAGGCCTATTGATGATTACCTTCCCCTTATACGAGCTCAACTAGATCCTCTCTCATGGAACATCTCCCAGCGTGTGAATTCTCTCCACAACATTATCCTTATTCTGAACCTCTAAGTACATCAGTAGAGTGAAGAGAGTAAAAAAATATTGAAGAGAAGGTTAGAGTGGCTCCTCTAAATGTCTCACCCAATAATCCTCATTTGGAAAGAGGTCCAAAGAAAAACAAAGGAGATCCTTGAACTTGCTCCCCAATTACCTCACTGAAATAATCCCCTGCTGAAGGGAGAGTAGCTCTTGCCTCTTCTCATCCTTCATTGTGGAAGAGAGGAATTTTTCCCAGAACTCCCTCTCGAAGTTAGTCCATGAAATCTCAGACACCCTCTTCTCCCTGAGATAGAGCATCCACCACTGATGCACCACTCCCCGCATCTGGCTTCCAGCCAGAGGAACCCAGTACTCAGTCGTAGCTCGAATAAAGTTAAAAGTTATCACCAAATCCTCGAGCTAGCTTTCTGTCTCCATGTCCGAGATGCTGCCCCCATACTTCCTGAGGGTATACCGCTAAAAGGGCCGAAGCATATTCTGCAACTGGTCATCTTCCTCCTCTAAATAAGCCCTTTTTTGATTATCTAGGTCAACCTCTTGGGCCTCGATCACCCGTACTACTCATAGATTTTGTTCAGGTGCCATAACTACAAGGAAAACAAAGAATACCTAAGCGCGAGTAATGTTGAGGATTTCTTTTAAAATTTTCTTAAAATTGTTATTCATTTTAAATTCCCAAAATACCCAGAACATAAAATAACACAAGTCATTATGATTGATGAACCTTTCCTCGGTTCTCTAACCTACAATCAGTGTAGCCTCAGCTGGTCATTCGGTAGGCCCAAAGTCCTTGCATCGAATCACAGGGAGCCCTAAAATCCTGTGTCCCAGCCAGTCTTCCCTGGCTTATTTCACACACCAAGATTGCATAAAACTATTTCCCTACCATCCCATTCAATTATTACTATGCCTAGCTCTAAAATCTATCCTATCTCTTAACTATCACCTCTGATACCATTCTGTCATGACCCACCTTCACCAAGATGAGGGAAGGGACAGAAAACTACCAGACCCTTTCTCCTTCAAGTTAAAGGAGAGATAATGACCCCTGAGTCCTACCTTCAATAGGCCCTAGAGTGGAGATTATCACCAAGGGTATAGAATCAAACGTAATATGGAAGGAATTACCCTTTTTATAGAGAAAAAAAGATAAGGAGATAAGATGGTAAATCTCAAACACAACCCTTCATTCTTTAAAAACCATTTATTATCTTCATTAAGGTTTGGTTTCATCCACACATTAAGGAAAAATTATCATACCCACATCTCATGATACATAGTAAAGAGATATGAAGGAAAAACCCAACCTAAATGATCAACGATCAATGTTTTCTCCTCACCCCAAGAACCGGGGTTGCACGACTTACAGATGAAGAACTCCAAGGTCTCCAAGGCTGAAAAGGAAGGGCTCCAGAACAACATACAATTTGTCTCTGAAGGAGGGACTCCAAGCATACCAAGGAAAAGAAAAGAATCCAAGAAGAAGAAAAAGAATCTCTGTGTGATAAAAGGCCAGCTCCTAGAGTTACGAGATATGAAATCTTGAACCACTTAAAATGTGGATCGTGGTTCCACTGCATGGTTGGGTGGTTACACATGATGTTATTAATTGTTATTTAATAATTATCCTTGGGGATGGTGGAGATAATGGCTATGTGTTGATAGATTTCCTTTAAACAGAGAAAACCACGTGATAGGGTGAAGCTGGAGGGCATGGGGAAAGGTGTGACACAGAGGAAAAAGCCACACCTTTTGGTAACTAAAGGGTCTCCCAAATCTTTGGGGTTTAAAACATCTTCTAATGTATTTAAATGGATTTAAAAAGGGTATTAAAACACTTTTACGTAAAAAGATACGTTACAGGAGCAGAAATGGAAAAACTCAGAAACTGAAAAAAAGGAAAAGGGTGGGAGACACGGTGCCGCCGTAACGGTGACACCATTTTGGTGAGACATAATAAGCGGTGACACTGTTTTGGTGTGTGATGGTGACTGGTGCCACCATTTTGGTGGAAAACGTTTGGTGGGACCGAGTTTTGGAAAACTCTTTAATGAGTCACTGGTGGTACCCAGGATACCTTATACACTAGAAATTTGGCAAAGTAATAGACCAGGAGGGTCTGGGCTATTACAATAAATTATTTGAACTATTAAATTATGGATAATTTGAGAATATATTATCTTGTTTATTATGAAAAATGTACAAAGAACCATTTAGTGGAAAAAGTGAAAGGCTTAGTGGACAATTAGATCTCATACACAGTGATGAATGTGGACCAATGAGTACACAAACATGTGGTGTTTTTCGGTACTTTGTTACTTTTACCTATGAATTTAGTCAGTATGGATATGTGTTTCTGATGAGACACAAGTATGAAACATTTGAAAAGTTTGAAGAGTTTCATAATGCAGTATAATATAAACTGCAAAAAAGTATTAAGATCCTTTAACTGGATTGGGGTAGTGAATACTTGAGCTAGGAACTCATTGATCATTTGAGAGACTGTAGAATATTTCCACAAATCTATCCTCCTAGAACACCATAATGGAATGGTGTTTCTAAGAGAAGAAATCATACCTTTTAGACATGTTTAGGTCAATTATGAGTTAGTGTGATGGTCCTATTACATTATGAGGTTATGCTTTAGAGACCACTACATTCTTACTTAACCTCGTTACGTCTAAAGTAGTTATAAGGACACCATATGAGATATGGAATGAGAAACATACCAAGTTTTTTTATGAAACTTTATAATTTTAAAGAACTCATATGATGATTGAATTCTGATAATCCTAGCCCTGATCCTAATAAGTTCTTATTTTTTGGTTATCCCAAGGTAACTAACGGTTATTATTTCTAAAATATTATTGCTAAAAGTGTTTTTGGCATAAATTGGTATATTTATTGAGATGGAACATATAAATTGAGGATTTGGTGGGAGGAAAGTTGAACATATAGAATTTAAATACCAATAAATAAGTGGTTTTCCTGATATATAAGTTGAGTCAGTTCTACAAAGTTTTGGAAGAAGAATTGAATCAAGTTACATAAGAACCTCAAAGGTTTGGTAGGATTCATCAGGATCCTAAGAGATATGTATTTATCATGGATAATAATGATAAACTGATATTTATAAATTATGAATATAATACTTATTGGTAGGCTATTGAGAGTTATAATTTCAGGAAATGGTTAAAATCCATGGAATCTAAGATGGACTCCATGTACCTAACCATGTTTGGAACTTGGTGGATTCACTTGAAGGGGTAAGACTCATAGAGTGAAAGTGGGGGTTGAATAAGAAAACCAACATGGATAATATATTTTATACCTATAAATAATTCCTAATGAAAAATGGTTATAAGAAAATTCATGGAATTTACTATAAATAAACCTTTTTACCTTCAACAATGATAAATTCTATTTAAATATTGGTCATTATAACAATTAATTTTGATTATGAGAAGTATCAAATGGATGTAAAAACTATTTTACTTGATGGAAATTTAATCAAGGAAATGTATATGACAAAAATAGATGGTTTTGAAGTTCCAAGTAAGTCTTTTAAGGTATGTAAGTTGAAAAACTCCATTTAAGGATTGAAGAAATCTTCTCAGAGTTTGAATATCTAGTTTGATGATACAATCAAAGATTTTGGTTTCATCAAAAACATGGATAATTCTTGTGCATACAAGTGAATTAGTGGGAGTTTTGTGGTACTTATAATATTTTATATAGATGATATAATTATTAAATGAAATAATATCCCAACACTTCACTTTATGAACCTTTGGTTGGGAAAATTATTCTTGATGAAAGACATGGGTGTAACAACTTATATATTGGGCATGGAGATATATAGATATAACTTTAAGTGATTTATTAGACTTAGTTAAGGCACATACATGGGTAAAGTGAAAAATATATTTATCATAGAGAACTCAAAAAAGGGATATTTACTAGTGTTACATGGTATGAGTCTTAGGAAGATTCAAGATCCTTGTATGTAACACCCCAAACTTCCACGGTACGCTTCTCTCTGAATAATACAGTAGCATGTGTTGTACACAACTTCAAGTTATAACACACCACAACCAATCAAACTAGCCATTATGAATAGTAATACCTAATTTTTGAAATTTTATACACTTTATCTTTCAAAATGGACTTCATTTTTGGATTCGGAATATTGAAATTATCCAAGGGTGAAATTTTGGTACTTTTTGGATAACTTTCATATTTTGATGAATAGTGAAAATTACTAAATTTTAATTAAAAGAAAATTTTTTAATCAAAATAACTAATAGTGATAAATTATTAATTTTAGTGGTTTTAAATTATATTTAGAATATATTTTTACCATTTAATACAATGTTTTTCATTGGATGTAATTTCACATTTAAACCAGACATAAACAAGTGTCAATCTTTTGATAGTTATTATCTCTTAAAAACACGCTATTTGTTTTGACGACGGGAATTAATTTTTAAATTAATTAATGCAACTGATATGTTTTGAATTTGGTAAAATATAAATTATTTTTGAATTCATAATATCAAATATATCTTAGGCCTAATGTTTGGTATTTTTCTGGAAACTTTCATTTTTTTGATGAATAGTGAAACCACTAAGTTGTAGTTAAAAAACTGAATTTTTCATAAAACATAATTTTACTGCTTCTGTGATTGGAATTTCAAAAATACGAGAGACACGGTTAATATAAAAGAGAAAAATTTGGTTTAATGAGATGAAAATAATTTTTGGTGAATAGTAACTTTTTACTTTTATTTACCACAGTTAAAAGTAAATAGGGTAATTGAGGGTAAAAATGATATTAATATTACCCTAACACATGTCCTAATTATATTGGACAAGTGTATCTCAACCAAAAATAACCTTAGGAGTAAAATATTATCATTTAGGCCCACTTGTATTAGATTAGGACATTTATTATTATTTAATTCAAAGAAGAGTTAAAAGAGTTAAACTCAAAGTTTATTTACTAAAACATTTTTAATATAGGGTTATACATAAGATAAATTCTATTGTAAATATTCATTATAAAGCTAAAAATATTTCCTATATAATGGTATTTTATTTATAATTTTTAGACATTAAATAATTTAATTTATTTATGACACAATGGTGATGCAGTAATTACCTAATTAATGAAATATTAAAATAATTGATATTATAAACATCAAAATAAATGTAATTTGATACTTTTTATGAATTACACTAATTTTATAGGTTAATATGACATATTATTATTGATTATATAAACTTTTTTTGAAGTAATAATGCTGTTATGAATTTATCAAAAACAAAATACCCAATAGTGTCAAAATTGACATAAAGGAGTTTTTAAAACAAATATTATATTATTAATTTATATTAAATTCCTAAAAATCTAAGGTTCGGCCAAAAGACTTATATCATGATAGGTGTATCATTAATGGACAACTTGGGGGTCTCTTGGATGTATATAGTAAGTTTATTAACCATATAATATAAAAATACAAAGAGACATTGTAAAAGTGAAACTAATTAACTAAGAGTTAATACTTAAAGATAAGGTTAATATAATGACCCAAACCTGTCTAAATTCTATTGGTTGAGTGGGTTTTGACCCATCCCCACCTTAACCTTTAAATAATCCACTTTGGAGCCATTAGAAACCGAATATGAATTTATTATGAAATAATATTTTCAGCTTTTCTAAAGGTGCCCTCACCCCTCTTATAAAAGGGCACTCACCCTTCTCACTAATTCACACATTCAAAGCCTTTTTGCTCAGCCAAACCCTGCCCAAATACTCTCTCAACTTCCCTCACTACAACCTAGAGGCCTTAGTTTGATCATAAAGCCAACCTAAGGAGCCCTTTTGATTAAATCAAAAGGAAGAACCCGAAGAAGAGGAGGTTAACCTACCATCGACCAAGGAAAAAGTACAAAGTAAGGGGTTTCTTATCTCACTCTTAATTTCGTGAGAATTCCATTGTTCACCACTTATTTATTTCATGTGGTGTATGTGTACTTCCCATTATTGTATTCATTATGTAATATACTTTAATTTATGGGTATTTACATCATCATTGTATGATACTTCTTTAATATATGTATGTTTCATAAGTTAGCTAATTGAAAAGGGAATTTGAAATTTCAATTTCCATTTATTCGGCTTTACGCAAATTTCATTGATTATTTTACTCCGAGATTATGTGTGGAATCACTATTCATTTGCTTATGTCATAATTCCCACTCCCCTTTTCAGTGGATATACTTTTGATACACATAATCACTCCATTGATAATTTCTCAAGTCATCGATATGAATTTGATAAGAGTAATTTTAACTCATTCTCCATTTGTTGAGTTAAACATCCAATTCATTGGTGTTGTTTTTACAAGATTATGTGTGAATGTACTTTGATTGTTTTACACTGAATATCCAATCATATTTAGTGTATTTATATTTGTCACACAGAACTATGTCGTTGATTTATCCTTAACCTAAGGATACGACCTTTATGAGAGATTTCATCTCAATTTACATTCCATTGAGACTTCTTTGTTGTTATACACCAAATCACTTTTATGTGGTGTATATAATGTACTTTGACATAGTATATCACGAATCCCTTTATTCTCATGATATTAAAATGTTTTGATTACCTCAATTATTTGTATTCATGTGTCTCTCTTTTGGTTAGAAACTCTAACTAAAATACTATTTTTAAATGTTTTAAAGACTTATTCTTAAAAATCTTGTTCATTAATGTCCATGTTTTAAAAAATGGTTTTAAGGATTTATTTATATGGAAATTAAATTTTTAAAATTAAAACTCCTTTTAAAATTTTCAAAGTGGTATGGGACACTTTGATTCAAAAATCAATTTTTAAATCGCTTTTTGACAAATAGTGTGACTTTTAAATGATTTCAAGAAAAAGGGGGATATTTCTCTCAAATAGTTTTGATGATTATTTTCATCTATGTCAATATCCTTCATTATTCTTGATAGAGGTTAATATGATACAATGCAATCTTCCATATTGTATCGAATGAGTTATGTTTGACTGTGGATGTGATATTTTTATACCATTCATGTTTTGTGGATAAAGTATTGAATTTTCGTATGCTAATTTTAATATGAATGTTTATGTTATGTTTAAAACTTTTCATATGAGGAATGCATTGGAATTAGTAAGTGACGGGTGGAGCCCTCTATTTCACCTCGATGCATCGGTAGGTCTCATGAGACAAACTAGTGTCTTGGCACAAGGCCTTGACAAAATATTATTTGTAGTCTTGGCACGAGGCCTTGGCTATGTGGTTATGATAGTCTAGAATTATGAATTCCATCATTATGAAAGTGGTTATTGATATTGCATGTGATTATTCGATTAGTAGAATATCCATGTGAATAAGTAAATGACATTATTTCATTTTATTTCTGCCATATTATGTTGAAGTTCAAGTTTAAAAGGATTTTGTTTTAGTTATACAATGCCTTAAATTTTTATTCCTATTTATGAAAGTTTCCGCTATATTGTTATCCTTACTGAGCATCTGAGCTCACCCCTTTCAATGTTTTATTTTTCCCAGGATGTGAAGAAGTATTTTATGAATGACCTGCAGGGATAGTATGAGGGGATATGAAGACAAATATGTTGTTGTAGTTTTTCACTTATTGATGTAATGTAAACTTTATGAATATATCTAGTGTTTCCAAGGCTACTAAACTAATCGGTCTTTCGAGACTTGATATTTCTTGTGATCATGCCAATGTTATGTAATAATGCACCGACTCTAGGTAACTGGGGTCAGGGCATTACAATTGGTATCAGAGGAAGTTTAGTACAAACCTTGGATGCTAGATTTAGATAAACTCTTATTAGAGCACGTAGACCTAATATGAACTTTGAGGATTAATATAGAAGAACTTCCTAGAATTTTGGTATTGTAGAGATTTTGTGAGTTTTCCGAGAAATACATCCCTGTCTGAATACGAGTAGGTAGAGGCGGCTCTGGCACAGATATACCTAGTGGTAAAACCTGAAAACACCGGTTTGAGCTAGACTCGAACGAAAACTGGTGCACGACAATGGGCCTTGCTTCACTCCTGGTTATGACACTCCCCGGGGATATGCTTAGGATAATTTACATTTTCTTTATAAACCGATTTGAAGTATTATATATATAAGATGAGATTAAATGACCTTGGTTAATCCTAATGTGTTTCAAATTGAGAATATGGTGACATGTTAATATCTAAATTATTTTATGACTACTGCTTCTCACACAATTATTTCTGGTTTTAGTTAATGGCTGGATTCCAAGGAAGTCATAGTGACTTTGAGAATGATGTACAAGGTAGGAACTGTGGTGGAAATGAGAAAAAAATGGAATGTTGATAGGGGTAAAAGATATCTTCTTCATGCCAAATCAATTTTCCAAAAATCTGATCAACAATATATATATTAACCAATTCCCGGACTCAACAAAGAAGAGAAAGGTGATGAATGATAAGAGCTCCAGCAGTGGAGACCATGGAGAAAGGAATCCTCAATTTCCATCATGCAGGAAATGTGGAAGGAGACACCCAGGAAAGTGTCTCAATGGGACCAAGAAATGCTTTACATGTGGGAAGGAAGGACATAAAGTGAAGAATTGCTGAAGGAAAATGAAGAGTACTATGGAAGAAGATAAAAATGGTCCCAAGAATACATTTACATTCATTTGCCATAAATGTAGGGGACCTTGCCATTACCCGAGTGAATTCCCTATTCTATAGGATATTTTCTTGGTCAAAGAAGAAGCTATGTGGAAATAAATGGTTGGAGAAATGTTTAAAAAGTATTAGTGCTCCTTGTTAATGGGTTTACTTTGGAATAAATTTCTCTTGTATTTTTAACCCTGCAGTTTTCCATGTGAGAATGATATTGGTGGAAGAATTATCTTTTCTCTTGTGGATATAGTTATAAATAACCATTTGGTTTTATATGATCATTGAGTTTGAGGAAATTATAAGTTATTATAATTTGGGATGAAAATGCAAGGTATGAGATAATATTTTTGTTCAAATTATGTTATGGTTATTTTAAGGAATTTATCTCATTTTGTTAATGTTATAAAATATAGTTTTTGAAAAAGGGAAACACGCAGACCGTGTGACAACCCGTCACGTCGGACAAAGCTGTGAGAATCAAACCCACAACCAAAGTGCGATTGGGATTTATCACCTACGACTGGACTACGTGAAGTCCCTGGTTAGTGTGACTATTATTTTTAGTTAAATGATTTTATTGATCAATAATAATTTGATTTGGGATCTTATGTCTTTTCAAATGAATACCCTTAGTATAGGAAAATGATTTGGTGATTAAGTGATAAATGTTATTTTGGAAGTTTTTTGCTTTGTTGTGAACACTATATGCCCAAGTAAAATAGAATATTTTGGGATTTCATTTGAGGAGTAATGGTGGATTTTTATCTATGTTTTTATTATGGATTTATAGTGATTTGGGTTATTTATGGAAATGATTAGGTTAATTACTTTTAAGTATGTGACTTTAAGAGTAATTAATGTCATTTAAAGATACAATTTAACGTGCAAGACTACATTCTTATAAGTTTTGGGTTTCAATATTAGTTTGGATTATATTGAAGGATTTTAAGGACAATTGATTATTGAGTGGTATTTATTTAACTTTGGGGTATTGATGGTTTAATTTTAGAAATTAATATTAGTGTTTTTTTTTCTCTAATGGAATATCCATTTGGGGGATCATCAGATATTATACTAACCATTTTGGTTTTGATTAATCTCTAAAGACAAGGTAAATATATAGTTTATCCTACGTGGATCATGTATATCTATAGAAGTTTATTCTAGCTCTTCCATTGTGACCAAGTATTCTTGAATGCTCATTGTTCAAAAAAAATGAGTTAGTGGTAAAAATTTATTAAAGAATGAAACTCTACTTAAAAAGTAAGTATATATATTTCTGTTCATAGTCAATATCAAAAATTAATTCATCGTCCTTATGTAATGTAACTTAAAACAGAAAATGTTGTCCGTTTTCTTTTCCTACCGGGAGACTAATGATCATTTGTCCCAACACATGTTTGTGATTTTTTTGTTGTTAAATTTCACCTGATCATGTTTTCTATCCCTCTCCATCAGAACTTAACACTTAGTTTATCGTCCATATCCATGTTTTCCTACATGGAATCCTAGTATGGGTTATATCGTGTGACCTTTGTACTTCTCTTTCTTTCTTTAAAAGTGATAGTTTTATTGACTCTTTTTCCGATGTGGGACTTTCCATTATATTCCCAAGCCCAATTTTAAAAATTTAGAGGACACAATTTATTGAAGGATGGGAGAATGTAACACCCCAAGCTTCCACGGTACGCTTCTCTCTGAATAATACAGTAGCGTGTGTTGTACACAACTTCAAGTTCTAACACACCACAACCAATCAAACTAGCCATTATGAATAGTAATACCTACCTTTTGAAATTTTATACACTTTATCTTTCAAAATGGACTTCATTTTTGGATTCGGAATATCGAAATTAGCCTAGGGTAAAATTTTGGTACTTTTCGGATAACTCTCATATTTTGATGAATAGTGAAAATTACTAAATTTTAATTGAAAACAACTTTTTTAATCGAAATAACTAATAGTGATAAATTATTAATTTGAGTAGTTTTAAAGTATATTTAGAATATATTTTTACCATTTAATACAATGTTGGTCATTGGATGTAATTTCACATTTAAACCAGACATAAACAAGTGTCAATCTTTTGATAGTTATTATCTCTTAAAAACACGCTATTTGTTTTGACGACGGGAATTGTTTTTTAAATTAATTAATTCAACTGATATGTTTTTAATTTGGTAAAATAGACATAATTTTTTAATTAATAATATCAAATATAGATTAGGCCTAATTTTTGGTATTTTTATGGAAACTTTCATTTTTTTGATGAATAGTGAAACCACTAAGTGGTAGTTAAAAAACTGAATTTTTCATAAAACTTAATTTTACTGCTTCTGTGAGTGGAACTTAAAAAATCCGAGAGACACGGTTAATATCAAAGAGTAAAATGTGGTTCAATGAGATGAAAATAATTTTTGGTGAATAGTAACTTTTTACTTTTATTTACCACGGTTAAAAGTAAATAGGGTAATTGAGGGTAAAAATGATATTAATATTAACCTAACACATGTCCTAATTCTATTGGACATGTGTATCTCGACCAAAAATAACCTTAGGAGTAAAATATTATCATTTAGGTCCACTTGTATTAGATTAGGACATTTATTATTATTTAATTCAAAGAAGAGTTAAAAGAGTTAAAATCAAAGTTTATTTACTAAAACATTTTTAATATAGGGTTATACATAAGATAAATTCGATTTTAAATATTAATTAGAAAGATAAAAATATTTACTAAATAATGGTATTTTATTTATAATTTTTAGACATTAAATAATTTAATTTATTTATGATACAATGGTGATGCAGTAATTACCTAATTAATGAAATATTAAAATAACTGATATTATAAATATCCAAATAAATGTAATTTGATACTTTTTATGAATTCCACTAATTTTATAGGTTAATATGACATATTATTATTGATTATATAAATTGTGTTTGAAGTAATAATGCTGTTATGAATTTATCAAAAACAAAATACCCAATAGTGTCAAAATTGACATAAAGGAGTTTTTAAAACAAATATTATATTATTAATTTATATTCAATTCCTAAAAATCTAAGGTTCGGCCAAGAGACTTATATCATGATAGGTGTATCATTAATGGACAACTTGGGGGTCTCTTGGATGTATATAGTAAGTTTATTAACCATATAATATAAAAATACAAAGAGACATTGTAAAAGTGAAACTAATTAACTAAGAGTTTATACTTAAAGATAAGGTTAATATAATGACCCAAACCTGTCTAAATTCTATTGGTGGAGTGGGTTTCGACCCATCCCCACCGTAACCTTTAAATAATTCACTTTGGAGCCATTAGAACCGAATATGAATTTATTATAAAATAATATTTTTATCTTTTCCAAAGGTTCCCCTCACCCCTCTTATAAAAGGGCACTCCCCCTTATCACTAATTCACACATTCAAAGCCTTTTGGCTCGGCCAAACCCTACCCAAATACTCTCTCAACTTCCCTCACTACAACCTAGAGGCCTTATTTTGATCAGAAAGCCAACATAAGGAGCCCTTTTGATCAAATCAAAAGGAAGAACCCAAATAAGAGGAGGTTAACCTACCGTCGACCAAGTAAAATGTACAAAGTAAGGGGTTTCTTATCTCACTCTTAATTTCATGAGAATTCCATTGTTCACCACTTATTTATTTCATTCGGTGTATGTGTACTTCCCATGATTGTATTCATTGTGTAATATACTTTAATTTATGGGTATTTACATCATCATTGTATGATCCTTATTTCAAGGGTGTATGTTTCATAAGTTAGCTAATTGATAAGGGAATTTGAAATTTCAATTTCCATTTATTCAGCTTTACGCAAATTTCATTGATTATTTTACTCCGAGATTATGTGTAGAATCACTATTAATTTTCTTATGTCATAATTTCCACTCCCCTTTTCTATGGATATACTTTTGATACACATAATCAATCCATTGATAATTTCTCAAGTCATCGATATGAATTTGATAAGAGTAATTTTAACTCATTCTCCATTTGTTGAGTTAAACATCCAATTATTTGGTGTTGTTTTTAAAAGATTATGTGTAAATTTCCTTTGATTGTTTTACAATGAATATCCAATCATATTTAGTGTATTTATATTTGTCACACATAACTATATCGTTGATTTATCCTTAACCTAAGGATACGGCCTTTATGAGAGATTTCATCTCAATTTACATTCCATTGAGACTTCTTTCTTGTTATACACCAAATCACTTTTATGTGGTGTATATAATGTACTTTGACATAGTATATCATGAATCCCTTTATTCTCATGATATTACAATGTTTTTATTACCTTAATTATTTGTATTCATGTGTCTCTATTTTGGTTAGAAACTCTAACTAAAATACGATTTTTAAATGTTTTAAAGACTTATTCTTCTAAATCTTGCTCATTAATGTACATGTTTTAAAAAATGGTTTTAAGGATTTATTTATATGGACATTATAGTTTTAAAATTAAAACTCCTTTTAGAAGTTTCTAAGTGGTATGGGACACTTTGATTCAAAAATATATTTTTAAATGGCTTTTTGACAAATAGTGTGACTTTTAAATGATTTCAAGAAAAAAGGGGATATTTATCTCAAATAGTTTTGATGATTATTTTCATCTATGTCAATATCCTTCATTATTCTCGATCGAGGTTAATATGATATAATACAATCTTCCATATTGTATCGAATGAGTTATGTTTGACTGTGGATGTGCCATTTTTATACCATTCATGGTTTGTGGATAAAGTATTGACATTTCGTATACTAGTTTTAATATGAATGTTTATGTTGTGTTTAAAACTTTTCATATGAGGAATGCATTGGACTTAGTAAGTGACGGGTGGAGCCCGCTATTACTCCTCGATGCATCAGTAGGTCTCATGAGACAAACTAGTGTCTTGGCACAAGGCCTTGACAAAATCTTATTTGTAGTCTTGGCACGAGGCCTTGGCTATGTGGTTATGATAGTCTGGCATTATGAATTCCATAATTATGAAAGTGGTTATTGATATTGCATGTGATTATTAGATTATTAGAATATCCATGTGAATAAGTAAATGAAATTATTTCATTTTATTTTTTCCATATTATGTTGAAGTTAAAGTTTAAAATGCATTTGTTTTAGTTATACACTGCCTTAAATGTTTATTGTTATTTATGAAAGTTTCCGCTATATTGTTATCCTTACTGAGCATCTGAGATCACCCCTTTCAATGTTTTATTTTTCCTAGGATGTGAAGAAGTATTTTATGAATGACCTGCAGGGATAGTATGAGGGGATATGAAGACAAATATGTTGTTGTAGTTTTTCACTTATTGATGTAATGTAAACTTTATGAATATATCTAGTGTTTCCAAGGCTACTAAACTAATCAGTCTTTCGAGACTTGATCTTTCTTGTGATCATGCCAATTTTATGTAATAATGCACCGACTCTAGGTAACTGGGGTCGGGGCGTTACAGTTGGTATTAGAGGAAGTTTAGTACAAACCTTGGAAGGTAGATTTAGATAAACTCTGATTAGAGCACGTAGACCTAAGATGAACTTTGAGGATTAGTATAGAAGAACTTCCTAGAATTTTGGTATTGTAGAGATTTTGTGAGTTTTCCGAGAAATACATCCCTGTCTGGATACGAGCAGGTAGAGGCGATTCTGGGACAGATGTACCTAGGGGTAAAACCCGAAAACACTGGTTTGAGATAGACTCGAACGAGAACTGGTGCACGACAACGGGCCTTGCTTCACTCTTGGTTACGACACTCCCGGGGGATATGCTTAGGATAATTTACATTTTATTTACAAACCGATTTGAAGTATTATATATATAAGATGAGAGTAAATGACCTTGGTTAATCCTAATGAGTTTCAAATTGAGAATATGGTGAGATGTTAATCTCTGAATGATTTTATGACTACTGTTACTCACACAATTCTTTCTAGTTTTTGTCAATGGCTGGATTCCAAGGAAGTCATAGAGACTTTGAGAATGATGTACAAGGTAGGAACGGTGGTGGCAATGAGCAACAAAATGGAATGATGATAGGCGTAAAAGATATCATCTTCATGCCAAATAAAATTTCCAAAAATATGATCAACAATATATATATTATCCAATTCCCGGACTCAACAAAGAAGAGAAAGGTGATGAATGATAAGAGCTCTAGTAGTGGAGACCATGAAGAAAGGAATCCTGAATTTCCATCATGCAGGAAATGTGGAAGGAGACACTCAGGAAAGTGTCTCAATGGGACCAAGAAATGCTTTACATGTGGGAAGGAAGGATATAAAGTGAAGAATTGCCGAAGAAAAATGAAGAGTACTATGGAAGAAGATAAAAATGGTCCCAAGAATCCATTTACAGTCATTTTCCGTAAATATAGGGGACCTGGCCATTACCCGAGTGAATGCCCTATTCTATAGGATATTTTCTTGGTCAAAGAAGAATCTATGTGGAAAGAAATGGTTGAAAAAATGTTTATTAAGTATTAGTGGTCCTTGTTGATGGGTTTACTTTGGAATAATTTTCTCTTGTATTTTTAACCCTGCGGTTTTCCATGTGAGAATGATATTTGATGAAGAATTATCTTTTCTCTTGTGGATATAGTTATAAATAACCATTTGGTTTTATATGATCGTTGAGTTTGAGGTAATTATAAGTTATTATAATTTGGGATGAAAATGCAAGGTATGTGATAATATTTGTGGTTAAATTATTTTATGGTTATTTTGCGGAATTTATCTCCTTTTGGTAATGTTATAAAATATAGTTTTTGAAAAAGGACAACACGCAGACCGTGTGACAACCCGTCGCATCGGACAAAGTTGTGGGAATTGAACCCACAACCAAAGTGCGATTGGGATTTATCGCCTACCACTGGACTACGTGAAGTCCCTGGTTAGTGTGACTATTATTTTTAGTTAAATGATTTTATTGATCAATAATAATTTGATTTGGGATCTTATGTCTTACCAAATGAATACCCTTAGTATAGGAAAATGATTTGGTGATTAAGTGATAAATGTTATTTTGGAAGTTGTTTGCTTTGTTGTGAACACTATATGCCCAAGGAAAATAGAATATTATGGGATTTCATTTGAGGAGTAATGGTGGATTTTTATCTATGTTTTTATTGTGGATTTATAGTGATTTGGGTTATTTATGTAAATGATTAGGTTAATTACTTTTAAGTATGTGACTTTAAGAGAAATTAATGTCATTTAAAGATACAATTTAATATGGAAGACTACATTCTTATAAGTTTTGGGTTTCAATATTAGTTTGGATTATATTGAAGGATTTTAAGGACAATTGATTATTGAGTGGTATTTATTTAACTTTGGGGTATTGATGGTTTAATTTTAGAAATTAAGATTAGTGTTTTTTATCTCTAATGGAATATCCATTTGGGGGATCATTAGATATTGTACTAACCATTTTGGTTTTGATTAATCTCTAAAGACAATGTAAATATATAGTTTATCCTACATGGATCATGTATATCTATAGAAGTTTATTCTAGCTCTTCCATTGTGACCAAGTCTTCTTGAATACTCATTGTTCAAAAAAAAATGAGTTAGTGGTAAAAATTTATTAAAGAATGAAACTCTACTTAAAAAGTAAGTATATCTCTTTATGTTCATAGTCAATATCATAAATTAATTCCTCGTCCTTATGTAATGTAACTTAAAACAGAAAATGTTGTCCATTTACTTTTCCTACTCGGAGACTAATGATCGTTTGTCCCAACACATGTTTGTGATTTTTTTATTGTTAACTTTCTCCTGATCATGTTTTCTATCCCTATCCATCAGAACTTAACACTTTGTTTATCGTCCATATCCATGTTTTCCAACATGTAATCCTAGTATGGGTTATCTCGGGTGACCTTTGCACTTCTCTTTCATTCTTTTAAAGTGATAGTTTTATTGAGTCTTTTTCCGATGTGGGACTTTACATTATATTCCCAAGACCAATTTTAAAAATTGAGAGGATGGAATTTATTGAATGGGGAGAGAATGTAACACCCCAATCTTTCACGGTACACTTCTCTCTGAATAATACAGTAGCGTGTGCTGTACACAACTTCAAGTTCTAACACACCACAACCAATCAAACTAACCGTTATGAACAGTAATACCTACTTTTTGAAATTTTATACACTTTATCTTTCAAAATTTACTTCATTTTTGGATTCAGAATATCGAAATTATCCTAGGTTGAAATTTTGGTACTTTTCGGATAACTTTCATATTTTGATGAATAGTGAAAATTACTAAATTTTAATTAAAAACAACTTTTTTAATCGAAATAAATAATAGTGATAAATTATTAATTTGAGTGGTTTTAAAGTATATTTAGAATATATTTTAACCATTTAATACAATATTGGTCATTGGATGTAATTTCACATTTAAAACAGACATAAACAAGTGTCAATCTTTTGATAGTTATTATCTCTTAAAAACACGCTATTTGTTTTGACGACGGGAATGAATTTTTAAATTAATTAATGCAACTGATATGTTTTGAATTTGGTAAAATAGACATAATTTTTGAATTCATAATATCAAATATAGCTTAGGCCTAATTTTTGGTATTTTTCTGGAAACATTCATTTTTTGATGAATAGTGAAACCACTAAGTGGTAGTTAAAAAACTGAATTTTTCATAAAACTTAATTTTACCGCTTTTGTGAGTGGAATTTCAAAAATCCGAGAGACACGGTTAATATCAAAGAGAAAAATGTGGTTTAATGAGATGAAAATAATTTTTGGTGAATAGTAACTTTTTACTTTTATTTACCACGGTTAAAAGTAAATAGGGTAATTGAGGGTAAAAATGATATTAATATTACCCTTACACATGTCCTAATTCTATTGGACAAGTGTATCTCGACCAAAAATAACCTTAGGAGTAAATTATTCTCATTTAGGTCCACTTGTATTAGATTAGGACATTTATTATTATTTAATTCAAAGAAGAGTTAAAAGAGTTAAAATCAAAGTTTATTTACTAAAACATTTTTAATATAGGGTTATACATAAGATAAATTCGATTGTAAATATTCATTAGAAAGATAAAACTATTTCCTACATAATAGTATTTTATTTATAATTTTTAGACATTAAATAATTTAATTTATTTATGACACAATGGTGATGCAGTAATTACCTAATTAATGAAATATTAAAATAATTGATATTATAAATATCAAAATAAATGTAATTTGATACTTTTTTTGAATTCCACTAATTTTATAGGTTAATATGACATATTAGGATTGATTATATAAATTGTTTTTGAAGTAATAATGCTGTTATGAATTTATCAAAAACAAAATACCCAATAGTATCAAAATTGACATAAAGGAGTTTTTAAACAAAAATATTATATTATTAATTTATATTCAATTCCTAAAAATCTACGGTTCGGCCAAGAGACTTATATCATGATAGGTGTATCATTAATGGACATATTGGGGGTCTCTTTGATGTATATAGTAAGTTTATTAACCATATAATATAAAAATACAAAGAGACATTGTAAAGTGAAACTAATTAACTAAGAGTTAATACTTAAAGATAAGGTTAATATAATGACCCAAACCTATCTAAATTCTATTGGTTGAGTGGGTTTTGACCCATTCCCACATTAAAATTTAAATAATCCACTTTGGAGCCATTAGAAACCGAATATGAATTTATTATAAAATAATATTTTTAGCTTTTCCAAAGGTGCCCCTCACCCCTCTTATAAAAGGGCACTCCCCCTTCTCACTAATTCATACATTCAAAGCCTTTTGTCTCAGCCAAACCCTGCCCAGATACTCTCTCAACTTCCCTCACTACAACCTAGATGCCTTAGTTTGATCAAAAAGCCAACCTATGGTACCCTTTTGATCAAATCAAAAGGAAGAACCCGAAGAAGAGGAGGTTAACCTACCATCGACCAAGGAAAAAGTACAAAGGGGTTTCTTATATCACTCTTAATTTCATGATAATTCCATTGTTCACCACTTATTTATTGCATGCGGTGTATGTGTACTGCCCATGATTGTATTCATTCTGTAATATAATTTAATTTATGGTTATTTACATCATCATTGTATGATCCTTCTTTCATGGGTGTATGTTTCATATGTTAGCTAATCGATAAGGGAATTTAAAAATTCAATTTCCATTTATTCATTTTTATGCAAATTTCATTGATTATTTTACTTCGAGATTATGTGTGGAATCACTATTAATTTTCTTATGTCATAATTTCCACTCCCCTTTTCTGTGGATATACTTTTGATACACATAATCACTCCATTGATGATTTCTCAAGTCATCGATATGAATTTGATAAGAGTAATTTTAACTCATTCTCCATTTGTTGAGTTAAATATCCAATTCATTGGTGTTGTTTTTACAAGATTATGTGTGAATGTCCTTTGATTTTTTTACACTGAATATCGAATCATATTTAGTGTATTTATATTTGTCACACATAACTATGTCGTTGATTTATCCTTTACCTAAGGATATGACCTTTATGAGAGATTTCATCTCAATTTACATTCCATTGAGACTTCTTTGTTGTTATACACCAAATCACTTTTATGTGGTGTATATAATGTAATTTGACATATTATATCATGAATCCCTTTATTCTCATGATATTACAATGTTTTTATTACCTCAATTATTTGTATTCACGTGTCTCTCTTTTGGTTAGAAACTCTAACTAAAATACGATTTTTAAATGTTTTAAAGACTTATTCTTCTAAATCTTGCTCATTAATGTCCATGTTTTAAAAAATTGTTTTAAGGATTTATTTATATGGACATTAAAGTTTTAAAATTAAAACTCCTTTTAAAAGCTTCAAAGTGGTATGTGACACTTTGATTCAAAAATCTATTTTTAAATGGATTTTTGACAAATAGTGTGACTTTTAAATGATTTCAAGAAAAAGGGGGATATTTCTCTCAAATAGTTTTGATGATTATTTTCATCTATTTCAATATCCTTCATTATTATCGATTGAGGTTAATATGATACAATACAATCTTCCATATTGTATCGAATGAGTTATGTTTGAATGTGGATGTGCTATTTTTTTACCATTCGTGGTTTGTGGATAAAGTATTGACTTTTTGTATGCTAGTTTTAATATGAATGTTTATGTTATGTTTAAAAATTTTCATATGAGAAATGCATTGGAATTAGTAAGTGATGGGTGGAGCCTGCTATTGCTCCTCGATGCATCTGTAGGTCTCATGAGACAAACTAGTGTCTTGGCACAAGGCCTTGACAAAATCTTATTTGTAGTCTTGGCACGAGGCCTTGTCTATGTGGTTATGATAGTCTGGCATTATGCATTCCATCATTATGAAAGTGGTTATTGATATTGTATGTGATTATTAGATTAGTAGAATATCCATGTGAATAAGTAAATGACATTATTTCATTTTATTTTTGCCATACTATGTTGAAGTTCAAGTTTAAAAGTATTCTGTTTTAGTTATACACTGCCTTGAATGTTTATTCCTATTTATGAAGGTTTTCGCTATATTATTGTCCTTACTGAGAATCTGATCTCACCCCTTTCAATGTTTTATTTTTCCCAGGATGTGAAGAAGTATTTTATGAATGACCTGCAGGGATAGTATGAGGGAATATGAAGACAAATATGTTATTGCAGTTTTTCACTTATTGATGTAATGTAAACTTTATGAATATATCTAGTGTTTCCAGGGCTACTAAACTAATCGGTCTTTCGAGACTTGATCTTTCTTGTGATCATGCCAATGTTATGTAATAATGCACCGACTCTAGGTAACTGGGGCCGGGGCGTTACATTGTAAGGATTTATAAAAAATGGATAATTTTTTATACATTTTCCATAGGTTTTATCATGTATTCCATTTTGTGTACTCGAACTGATGTTTACCATGATCTTAAAATTATGAGTAGATTCCAATCCAATCCTAGTGAGAGTTAATGGATTTATAGTAAGTACATAATTATATACTTGATAAAAATTAAGGATATTTTATTGATCTTTAGAGGAGAGGATGAGCTCAGTGTAAAGGGTTACATAGATTTAAGTTTCCAATCTAACAAAGATGATATGAAATCTAAATCTCATTTAATATTTTTCTTGAATAGTGGAGCTATCAGTTGGAAGAGCTCCAAACAAGCTACCATGGAAGACTCAACAATAAATATTGAGTAAATAACTACCTCAGATGCTATGAAGGACTATATTTGGATTATAATGATCATTACTAAACCAGAGGTAGTTCCTAGTATTAGGGGAGATATCTAGATTTACTATGAAAAAATAGAGCCATCCTTCAGGCCAAGGAACCTCAATCTCACCAAATAACCAAACATATACTTCAAAAATATTGTATTATATGAGAGATCATAAAGTGGGGTGATGTTAGGATCTATTAGATAGTTATAGAAGATAATGTATTATATCCACTAATTAAACTATTAGTGTGGAAAAATAATGAGGTTCATGTTGAGTCTCTTGGTATATAATACTTAAGAGATTAATGTAGTAGTTTCAATAATGTATCATGATTTTATAATCAAGGAAACCTCCATTTATATGTGTGTTTTAATTTAATTTACACGTATGATGGAATGATCATTAGTGGGGAATGAATATATCATTTTGATAAAATCCAAAATATTGGACACAACACCATTAATGTGCTTCCCCTCAACCTTTACACTAGACTAGGAAACCATCAAGGTTTGGATCCACACCATCAAATGAGAAAAAATACAGAGATGGGTTTTATATTACTACTATATTACCACAATAAAGGGATATAATATTATCCCACTACAAATAAGAATTTATATAGCTCGAGCTAGATCAGTGAAATTCCTCTCCAACCTGAAAGGAGTCACCTTGGGTGTCATCTTCTTCACTCAGGAATGTACTGTGATAGAGGTCTTGATCGCTCCCTCTTGTGTCTACCCACTCCCTCACTATAAAGTTAGTCAAGGATCATCCTTGAAGTGTACCAGATATATAATCATAGGTCTAGTGATAAAAATATATTCTTTACATACCATCTTTGAATACCAAGTGATATAACCCAAGATAAGCTTATATATATTTTAATAATTTAAACATTACATTTCATAATAACCACACAATCCCAAGAACAAAAGGTTTAGTGTCTCTAAGAACTATCTACATAAGAAACTTATTTTACAACACTTTTGAAAATTTCTTCATAATTGAGCCACACCATAATCCATTCTAGACTTATAAAAATTTATACTCATCATCATAACCTGGAAAATGGAAACATACAAAAGGGGTGATCTCAAATGATCATCCAGGAAAAAACTAATCAACATGATATCAAGTGTTAAATCATATGAGTATGATAAAACATGAGCATGAGAGAAATATATTATAAAAAATAACATGAAAAAATAAGGTATGTCCATAATTCATGATGGAAATACATGTAATCTCAATTAAACAAACATGTATTATGATATAAGAGTGTGTAATAATAAAATTATATATGGATCATAATCATAGGAATATAAAAATATGGAACAATCATAGGCATAATAAATCATAATATTATGAACAAGGTTAAGATAAATCATGTCCAAGAATAGTTTTTTGAACAAATAAAAACAAAATCATGTCCATGCACAATCATGTGAACAAAGCTATATGCGATCATGACCAAGCACCATCATGTGAACAAAACTACATGCAATCATGTGTACACATCATCATGTGAACAAAACTATACGTGGTTATTTCCATGAACTATCATGTGAATAAATCTATATGATATAATTACCACACTCTATCATTTGAATGAATCTATATGTGATCATACCCATGCACCATCATGTGAAAAAATTCAGATGGAATCATGTCCATGCACCATCATGTTATCTCATGAGATAAAAAAACTTAACCAATGCATTATAGGGTGATATAGGATACTAAAAATGATCATACATACATATGTATTCTATAATATATTAATCATTAATCATATAATGAAAACCTATGGAAATAAAATGGGTTTCATACCATTTCCAAATGATATCATATAATGTGATATCAAAAGTAGATCGGTTGATAAAAAAATATCCAATCACACAAATTGAGTATTTCATATAGGTATATAGAGTTAAAATTAGGAAAAATTACTACCAAGGATGTAAAAAACGTTGATATAAATATTAAAATATAATAAAAACTTAAAAGAGTCTTTATAAAACATTTCTTAACATTTTTTGTAAAAATAAGAAGTTATGTGTCACTTTTGAAAAACCAATTTTGAGAAATTGGAAAGAGGGAATTTAAAAATAATTATTTGAAAATAAATATTAACAATTAATCCTTGAAAAATACATTAATATCTCAAAAAGGTGAAGTTATTTTTTTGAAAAATTTCGCTTTTAAAAAGAATCTTTAATAATAGAGCTTTGAAAAAGACATAAATGTTTTACATAGGAAATGTGGAGTGAAAGATAAAAATATAAAATAGAAATAGAAATAATTTTAAATATTTTGAAAATAAATTTATTTAAAACCACATTATAAAGAGATTCATAAAACATTCATTTGAAAATTGGTAAATAGAAATTTTAAGATTACCAGAAATAAATCATATTTGGATTTCAAAATAAGAAAAGAGAACATCGGTGGAAGAGTGAATATGAACATGGAGGAAAAGTGATTATTAGAAGAGGATGAGAATAATTCTTAACAAAATCAAATTTTATGAAGAAATAAATCCATAAATTTAATTCTCTATAAAACAAGGAGTAAATACATTATATTACAGTAGGCCCGGGGGAGGGGGTACAAAGGAAAGAAACATAAAAATATGGAGGCTCAAAACCAATACCTCCCAAACACACCACCATAGTTAAAATAGGGGTGTAACCAATAAATCATACCATATAGTAAAGTATAAAAGGAATTATAATATCATCATATAATATGATAAAACCATATTGTAAAATCATTTTCAAAGTGGAATCATTATGACTCGAGAAAAGAAGTTAAGTTAAGAAAAGTACTTACATCACCATTGTTAGTTGAATTGAAAAAATATGAAAGTTAGGACATGAGATGAATTTTTAAATCCATTATATTGAAATAAAAAGTATGATAAAATAAATCCATGAAAAAAATATTCACTATAAAAAGGAAACAATTGAAGAATACACATCATATCTCAATGAAGTAAAATTGAGATGAAAAAACCCTTGACATTTATTATCACTTAGCCTAACGTGCTCTAACCTCATGTATAATGAAAATAACTATATTAATAAACTATTTAAGAACCATATTCACACCTATAAAATTTTATAAACTTAATTTATAATTATTTATTATAAATATATTAGTTAGTTATAGTTTATTTTCATTATCAGATGTTACTAGTTTTGATTGTTTTTTAGTATTAGATTCATAATAGAGGTTCCAATTATTATTTAATGATTCAAATTTAATTATTATAAGATAATTTAAGGTATTTTAATATATATATTTTTATAATTTTTTATAATTTTATAATTTCATTTTTTAAGGTTATTATTTATGATTCATGATGACGAATTTAGCGACGATATCGTTTCGGTAATTTTCAAGAATGAGGGGTGATATCTTAATAAAGGTTTATATATTACCATTAACATTATAGAACCAAAAAATAATAATAATTTACTTTTAATTTTATAATATCACCAATATTTATGTTTCCTTAGTTACCTATGATAGAGATTTATAGTATTGTTCACGCAGGTGGTTAAACCAACCCAAGCAAGAACAAGTTATAATATATGGGTGAGTATGGTTAAGAAAGTAATTATTTTGGAATTATATCATAACTAAAAAATAATAATTATATTATTTATATTTTTTAAGTTTTTTAATCAGGTTATAATATATTTGGGTGAATAATAAAATACTAGAGTGTAAAATGAAATGTGTCACTTTTGTAGAGGTTGTAGTTAGCACGTACACATGGGTGACATGTTTGTTTTCCATAGTCTGGGAGGAATATATGGAATGGTTTATAATTTCATAATATTAATAATTTTATAAATTTAATATTAATACTTTAAATATACTTTTATAACCAACTGTGTAATGCATTGATAAAAAATCATGCACGCTGTTCATGGAGGCGATAGTCCGCATGTAAGCATGATGGCATCTTCATTTTTAAAATGGTTTTGGAGGCAGGAAGAAAATTGATATTAAATTTGTATAATAACATTTAATAATATTTTTAATATGAATTTTATCATAATTAAATGGAAAAATATGTTTTAGGGGGTAGAATATAAAAAGAATTAATCGGTTGAGAATATTACTTCTCCCTTAGGATGTTCTCTCTTGGGAAATACCTTGAGGCTCCTTAGCTTGGTATTTTGGAAATAAAAAGGATTCTAGGATGTGAGGAGAGAGAATATGAGATACTAGGATAGATTTTTGGTTGAGAAAATTCTTTATAATTAGTGGAGAAATGAGGTGGAGGCAAGCTCCTTTTATAAGTGATGGAAATGACATTTTTATAAATATAACTTCTTAATACAAAGAAAGCACATGTTTCACTTGGAAGGTAGATCCAAAGTGGGAAATAATGGAGTGAGAGATGACTTAAGTTCAATTATACCTCAAAAATTCATTTTCACACATGTTTTAAACATGTTTTTAAGTTTTTAATTCTTAGATTTTTCTGTTTTTTGGTTTTTATCTTGGTAATTAATTTTTAACCAAGTAATTTACTTTTTATGTATAAAAATAAAATTATATTTATTAAATAATTATTAAAAATATTATATCCATATTATAAAATAAAATTTATATATTTAAGAAAATTTTATTTTAACATTAGCGCATTTAACGTGTAAAAATCCGTTTTTAGAAAAAGTGTATTTTTATGCGTACATGTTATGTTTAGAACAAAATCTTCAATGTTGTTGATTTTAATGAAATTAATTAGTTTATTATTTACCAAATGAGATTTATGTGAATTTAAATTAAACCCAAAACCTAATTTCACCTAGAGAAAACTTAATTAAAAGAGAAAGACTAAAAAGAGTTTTTATTAGAAAATTATTGTTCAATTTTCAAAATGTTAATCATGATTTTTCTAAATTCAAAACAGTAATTTTAAATACGTAATTTCATTTAACAAAAAAAATTATCATGAAATTTTTTATAAGTTTTTTTACTTATAAAAACTTCTTGATATAGTTATAAACGCTGCAGTTTTAATAAATATCATATTTTCACTATTCACCTAAAAGTCAATTATTTTTAAAAATACCAAAAAAATTATCCTAAGATAATTTTTACATGATGAATTAAAAAATTAATTTAATTTTAAAAAATTAAAATTCTAAAATTTTAAAATTTAATTTTTCAATTAAAATACAAAATATAAATAAAAATTGTTTTTATTAAAAAAATAACATTTTTTAGTGTTCTTAATATTATTTCATATCAATTTAAAATTTAAATAATATTAATATATTGTTTAATATGTAATAATATTTTAAAATTGGTCATTTTAATTTATTACGATAAAATATACAACATTA
Source organism: Viscum album (assembly GCA_963277665.1). Taxonomy (NCBI): domain Eukaryota; kingdom Viridiplantae; phylum Streptophyta; class Magnoliopsida; order Santalales; family Viscaceae; genus Viscum; species Viscum album. Next base: position 1,255,507,667 of record OY728151.1, on the reverse strand, counting down.
AAAAAACCATTATTTGTGAAAGAACAATCCATTTTAATATTAAATCATATTAATTATTTATACCCTAAATGTAAGAAATTTTAGTTGAGTAATATCTTTTTTACTAGATGTTTTAATATACATCTAATATATCATGACTTTTTTTTTACTTCGTTGTTGCATGTGGAGAAAGCTTTCAAAGATAATATTAATTTAGAAAAAAAATATTCCAAAATCTCAGGGAGTTACATTCTCTCCCCTTAAATAAATTACATCCATGTAATTTTAATTATTAAATACTAATTAAAATATATAATGGTATATAAAACATATTCATATATCAAGATATAATTCCAAATAAGATATCTAAATATATATCTCAGGTAAGTCGAGGAAACTATTTTTCCAAAATATGATTCTTTTGGAGTTTATGGAGAGACAAATTCATTTTCATGATCATGCTCCCAACCAAATAATAAATCCAAAAAAGTTGTTATCATATTAAATAAAATTAGTTTAAATTATATTTTAATATTAAAAATAAATCCTATGATGGATTCTACAATGAAACCATCATTTCAACCTAGGATACTGTTATTTTAACTATGACATAATAGGATCAACCTATAATTCCTTTAGTTTAGCCTAGGTTATCCTAAGCCATATTCCTACCAGTTTCTCTAAAAATAACATGAAAATGTGTTCAAATCATTTATAATAACTAAAATATAATTTGAATCACCAAATCATATCCCCTGGGAGTTTCTATCCAGGTGTATAGTCTTAATCCCACTCTTCTTACACCGAGTGCTGATCGAGTTGATAATAAACCATCCCTTTTCCGGGTGATTACCCCTAGGTGCATCTATGCCACAACCACAAACATGTTTCAGTATATAGAAATTTATTTAATTTTTAACACCCCAATATTTCATGAAACATTTTTTTTCAAAAAATTATAATTTCTTTGATAACATGCATTGCATGCAACATTGGGTTTTAATAAACCCCAATATACTATTAAAATTTTTACAATTTAAAGATGAACATTATAACCTAGTATTTAAAATTGGATGTATGAATTGGAATAAACATATTTTAAATAATAAGTATGAAGTTTTTATATAAATAAAATATATTGATAAATACATACTTAATTTTTAGTCAATTCTTTATATTCTTTAAAAATACATTCTGCTCAAAAAATGATTTTCATTGATTTTTGGGAACAAATAATAAATTTAATTTTTTACAATTTTAGAAAATTTATTTTAATTTTTTTTTTGAAATCATCATGTTAAAATTATATTAGAGTGATTTTTTGAGAATTATTTGCTTTTTTTTCAATGAATAGTGAAAGATACTATTTTTATTGAAAACCATCATTTTGTTTAAAGAATTGAAAAAGTTAAATCTTGTTTTAAAATGGTTTAAAATTAAATTTAGTTCATATATATTATAATTAATTAAATTTAGTTCATTGAAATCAATTTCATATTTTATTTTGATATTGAAATTTTCTATATCTATAAAAACTTTTTCTTTGGAAAACCACTTTTTCATCATGTTTGCAGGTTTAATTTTTAATTAAATTATGCCAATTCTATGTATTGAATTTGAAAAAATGGATTAAATATTTTGAATCAGAATAATAATTATTATATAATATGGTCAACTAAATTTTTGGTCAAAATGAATAGTAAAAACAATAAAAATAAATTACTGTAGTTAATGTTAAAACGAGTTTACTATAGGGTTAAACTAAAATGATAAGAATTAAAATTTCCTAAAAAAAATTACAAATAATATTTTATGGTCATATTTATACCTTATATCATATAAGGTTCTACAATGATCCATTTTGGATCATTTTTTCATGTTTAAAATGTGGGTATAACTTTTTCTTTTAAAAAATTCCAAGCGTGTACTCTCCCCCAATTATGAAAGGGAACACTCTATCCTCTCCTCTTCACACTCCCAAATCCTTTTGGTTCAGAAAATTCCTACCAAAATATCTTTATTAATTCCCTCCACAAATCATACATTCATAAGTTTTATTAGTAAACCCTACTAATAAGGCTTTTGGTTATAGTCTAAGGAGGATATATGAAGAATATGTATCGTTATTAACCGAGTTTATTTTATTTTATTTATTCTTCCACTTCATTAAAATATTATTCAACTATTATAATATAATAAAATTAGTATATAATGTATAATTATATATTATTATGTTAATTTTACAACTTTTACCCATCTCCTGTTCTATCAAATATGAAACGAAACTATCGATCATGTGTATGGAAGACTACCGCTTTGTGAACCGATGTAATTAATTTTCCATCACTACCTATCAAGGATGGATATAATGATGGATTTAAAATATTTAAATTATATTTATGGAATAATAATACTTATATAATTATAATATCACATCTATTTTCTCACCTTACAATCTATTTAAAAGCAATAACATCGCTCGTGCGTATGTGTGGACTACCACCTCCATGAAGCGATGTGAAATGTTTTCCATGTTATTTTAAACTAGATGAAAATGAGGGAATATTTAATTAATATATATGGTATATATGATATAAAATTATTCTATAAATGTGAATTATTATTTACATTTCTTTTGTTCCGGCTGCTGAGAAAATGGAAACAACGTTCATGTACATGTACAACCTACCATCTCCATGAACGGTGTAACTCATTTAATATCTATAAATTTAATGGATGACTATAAATACCTTAATAAGGAATATATATTATATTTATATTATGGTTCAAATTTTAGATATTATGGAACCATGAAAAAATTAAAAGGTCCAAAAATACCAAACCAAAACATACATGAAAAATGAAGTAGTTATTATCCAAAACACGATTTTAACATGGAATTGTTAATAAATGGGTAATAAAAGGTCATAAGTAAATCACATATGGTATATATGAGTATATTTTTTAATATATGTATAATAAAACTATATTTATCACATAGGAGGTTCAAACGTGTACAAAGAAATTTGATACTTAAGATAAGAGATTTCTAGTCTATCTTTTATTTATGGGAGACATATTCCATATTCACCAATTATTTCTTTTGTGTGGTGTATATATACTATAAATTTGAAATTTTATATCATGAATATCATTTTTTTCATGATATTTAATTTTTAATTTGATGTTATTCTTCATTGGGGCTTATGATTCAAAATCTTCCAAAGTGGTAAGGGATTTCCGTCTAACTTTTATTTCTGTGAGACACATTATTTATACACCACTTGTTTATTTTTTGTGGTATATATACTGAACATGAATATATTTTATTATTGTTATCATAAAAATCTTGATATATAAATATCCATATAATATTCTATCTTTCAATGGGCTTACAATTCAAAATATTCCTTAATAGATAGGGTATTATGTTACAACCTCATTGTTTATCGGGGTTTATGATTAAGTTAAAATGATGAAATATTATGATATATCTCTCAATAAACTCATTATATTTATTATAATAGGGTTATTTCATGAAAATACATGTTTTACCTTCATTTTACCCTCTTCATATACTCTAGGGTAAAAAATAATTTTATTAAGGAAAACTGACTTTATTTCCCTCTTTGGTCAAAAATCCTTACTCTTAAATGTCCATATTTTATAATTTTTTTAAATAAAGTTTTAAACATCATCAAATGGGTTTTTAAAGAAAATTTTACCCATGTTTTTCTTTTTATAAAATGGTTTAAAATTAATCTTCTTATCATTTTCCGAACAAGGGTCTTTTGACTTTTTACCAAAAATGTGAAAGGAATCTTCATTTTAACATGCATGACATGAATGGTATTTTCCACCATCATGACCAATAAATGATTTAAATATTAATCTAAATGTTTCTAATTTTATTTTAAAATAAAAATTTTTCTTTAAAATTTGGTAAGTTTTTTAATTGTAAATAAATTATTTCAAAGTGAAAAGGATATTTTCATCAAGAAATATTTAAAGTGATCATTCAAAATAATTTTCTATCTAAAATGAAATCCTTTGATGTTACTTAAGATTTAATAGAGATATTATCTAATGATACCATCCTTATTATTTCTCTAAATGGTTTGTGTTTATGATTACAAGATGTTTACAAAATCCATTCCTTTTCCATGGGTTATTCTATGATGAAAATATGAAATGATTATGAAACCCATTTATTTTCCATGGGTTATTCTATGTTGAAATGTTTATGAAACCCATTTATTTTAATGGGTTATGATATGATTAATTTTTTATGATCTTGTTTCACAAAATTTTATGGATTATGTGAAATGTGGGACTTATATATCCCTCCAATTTATTGGGTAAATATTGACTTATCATAAGATAAACAGGACTAGAACAGGGAGTGAACCCAGTTTAGTAAATGATTCTTTCCACTATGATAGTCTTGGGAGTGAACATTGAATACTATGATAGTTTGGAGAGTGAACCCATTCCACTATGATATCCTTGGAATTAATAATTGACTACTAAGGAAATGATTTTATTTTCTTATGTGTATTCTATAAATCTATGTCTTATGCTAATGTTATGTTCTCATGGATCATGTTATTTGATTCCTTTATGATTCAAGTCTTATAAAATTAAAATACTTATTACATGACTCAATTTTATGATTTATAATCCTATAGGGTATGATTTTAAAATTTTATTCTCATGTTCTCATACCATTATGCTCATGTTATGTTGATATCTATCTTGTTTACCCTTACTGAGCATCTAATATCACTCTTTCTTATGTTTCATTTCCCCATGCCGTGAATAAGGGTCTTATGTATGATATATCTAAGAATGGTTATAGTTATGAAGGAATTAGCGGGAGATGATATTGTTCACTTATGAACCAGTTGTTTATGTATCCAAGTTTCTAATGGCACTAGACCTAAATGATGTTGGCATTGATCATTATGTTATGTAATGAATATTCATATATTCATATGTGATATCTATGTATGAAAAATATGGGTTGTTATAGTTGGAATCAGAGAAAGTTTTAGTTAACCTTTGAAAACTAGGATGAGAAAAATTTAATAATAACCATAAGGATAATTATAAGTATCATAAAATATCCTGGAATTTTAGTGAAGGATAGATAAAGTGGCTTCCAAGAAATTACATCCCTATCTGGATGCTACAAGTGGATGTGGCTTTGGAATAGTTTTAGCTAGGGGAATTAACTCCAAACAGGGAACATTGAGATGAAATTGATCATCACCTAATGCATGATAATGGGACTTACTGCACACATGGTCTGACACTCTCAGGGGATATTCTTTTGAAATTAAAAAACTCTTTATGAACCTCCACAAAGGATTCGTATCATGACCATGAATGACTTAGGTTAAACCTAAGGTGTCATAGATTAAAAATAAGGTGTAATAATTTAAAAATAATATGAATAATTTATCACTCTGATCAATGTTTACAAATGTTAATGATGACCATTTTGGTTTTACTAAGGTATTTAAGATATTACAATGAAGTCAAGGTGGTGACAGGTATGCTCAAATATTAAAGTATCTTAATTGAGCATAATTATATGGATTCCTTTATATCATGAAAAGTATATAGGAATATTTATTTCTATACCTAATTATTATATGTTAAATTATAAGTGAAAACCTTTAATGGCATTATGATCATGTCTCAAGTCTATGATTCATCACTGATTGAATTTTGTAGGAATGTGCTTCTAGCAAACCTCATTATTCTCCCTCTAGTTGAATTTGATGTTATCATAGGAATGTATTGTGCAAAACCCTGAGTTTTTATGAATTATTTTTTTAAAATTAAATTAAATTTATTTTATAGCTTGTGATACACTAAATACTATGATAATCGTTCACTACACACAACACTGGATTAGTTTGTGTTACATGCAACACTGAGTTTTAACAAAACAATGATATATTATTAATATAGTTATTTAAACATGACCGTTATAACATATCCATTAAACTCAGTGATATAAATAGTAATAAATACTTTTAAAATATTAATTATAATGGTTTTATATAAAGAAAACATATTGGTAATAAAATACATAATTTTTGGTAAATACTTTACATCTTTCAAAAATATTATTTTCTCAAAAAAATTATATCTTCTTGTAAACAATAATTAAATTAATTTTTGAAAATTTTATAAAATTAATTTTATAAAATAAACTTAATTTTTTAATTTATGATGTAAAAATTATCTTAGGGTGAATTTTCAATATTTTTATGAAAAGTTTCACTTTTTTATGAATAGTAAAAAATACTAAATTTTAATTGAAAACTTTATTTTTTTAATTTATTTATAAATTTAAATTATATTTTAAATTTGTTTTAAGGTATAATTATTTAAATTATATATATATTAATCCAATTTATATCATTGGAATCAATTTCATATTGAAAATTTATATAAAAACTTTGTAAACTTCTAATCATTTTCTCTTTAAAAACCCGCTTTCTCATCACACCTGTGAGATTAATATTAAATTAAAGTTTTACACTTATTTGAATGGAATTTAGAAAAATGGATTCCATATATGCAATTATAGTTTTTTATATTATATAATAAGGTCAAATTTATTTCCCAAAATGAATAGTGAATGTAGTAAAAATTAATTATTGCGATTAAGGTAGAAATGGGTTTACCGGGGGATAAATTAAAAAGATAAGGGTTAAAATGATATTTAAATTTGTATAAAAACTATTTTATGGATTTATTTTGACCATTATACCTCTAAGTTTCGATAATGGTTTATTTTTTACCCTTTTGACATATGAAAAACATGGGAGAACTCAATTCTTTTCAAAAATACTAACTATGTCCTCTCCCCCACTTATAAAAGGCCACACTTTCTTATATTATTCACACCTTAAAACCATTTTGGTTTAGAAAATACCTACCCAAATAACTTTCCAACTTCTATATTCTCATCATAGAGGCCTTAGTTTTGAAAAAAGCCAACCTAGTAAGGCTTGTAGTGAAAATCTAAGGAGGATACCCGAATAAGAGGTAACGTTCATCAATGAGTGTTTTTATTTTATTTATTACTCCACCCCTTTAAATTATTATTATAAATTTATTATATAATAAAATCAGTGTATAAAATATACCAATATGTTTTTATGTTAATTTCATGATGTAAAACTATCTCCAGTTTCATAAATGGGTTACAAAATCATCATTCGTGTGTATGGAGGACTACCGCCTCACGAACTGATGCCATTCATTTTTTCATTAATTCCTATCAATTCAGGATAAAATTATGATATTATATTTATGATTTTATTATTATTTTTGAATTATTATAACACAAATAACTTTATACTCTCTTTTTTGGGAATACAAGAACGTCGATCGTGTGTATGACAGACTATTGGCTCACAAAACGATGTGATTCATTAACTATTTACATGAAAGGTATTAAGGATGAGTTTAATTAACATATGAAATATATATATATTACATATAAATTATTCTATAATGATAATATTTATATCATTTAATTTTTTTTCTTTTATTCATACAAGAAAATGGAAACAACGTTCATGCATACGTACGACCTACTATATCCATTAATGATCTATTTCATTTATTATCACTAAATTTCATAGATTACTATAAATACATATATACCAAATATATATGATAAATATATCATTTTTTAAATTATGGAGATAATGAAACCATGATCTAAATAAGAGTAAAAACATAATATATCAAAACATACATGAAAAAAAAGTTGTTATTGCCCGAAACATGAATTTAATATAGAATTATTGATAAATGGGTAATAAAAGGGAATAAAAATATCATATATGGTATGATATATATGAATATGGTTATATAATATATTTATAATAAAATTCTATTTATTATACATGAGTTTTTAATGAGTACAATGAAATTCAAGACTTAAGGTGGGATTTTTTGTCTCAATTTGCCTTCATTGAGATGCATGTTATGTTATGCACCAATATTATTTCACGAGGTGTATATATAACCAATTTGACATGTAATATAATTAATTTATTTATCCTAATGATATTTTAAGTTCCATTTTATTTTATTCCTTCATGGGGATTATGATTCAAAGTTACCAAAGTGATAAATATTTTATGTTAGAATTTAATCATTTATCAGGAATGTTTAGGATTATGTTTATGATGATAAAATATTATGATAAATATCTCAATAAACTCATTAATTTTCTTCTACTATATTTATTCATGATATTTTAAAGTAATATTACCATTTTCCCACTCTTTAGTACTTAAAATAATCGAGAAAATGTTTTTAAGAAAACCTGAATTTATTTCTCTCTTTAGTCAGAAAATTCATTTTCTTCAAAAATCATGATTTCATAAAAATGTTTTAATTTTTTTTAATATTATACTATGTTTTTTAAAATAAAATTTTATCCATGTTTTAATTTTTTTAAAGGAATCTTCATGTCATTTTCCAAATAATTTCTATTTGGATTTTATAGAAAATGTGAAAAGAATATTTATTTTAACATAAATGGAATGAAAAATACTTCCTGTCATCATGAATATTATTTTATTTGAAGAATAATTTGTAGTTTTAAAATTTTATTTTTTAAGAAAATGGTTTCAATGTGTTTTATGTTTTAGAAAAGAGTTTTTCAAATAAGAAAGTATATTTTCTTCAATAAATGTTTTAAATGATCTTTGAAATTTTTTTTTATCTAAGATGAAATATGTTGGTTTTACCTATGCCTTAATGTGGATATGATACCAAGATAAAATTTATATTCTTTCTCTAAATATTTTGTGTTTTTATGAAATAATTTTTATTAAATACATTTATCTTCCACGGGTTATACCATGAGAAAATTCTTATGAAACCTGCCTCTTTTCATGGGTTGTTCTATGATGAAATGATTACAGAACCTATCTCTTTCCTATAGGTTATGATATGATGAAATGTTTATGATGCCCATTTTCATTTCATGGGTTATGATTTGATGAATTTTTATGATCTTGTATCACACATAAATATAGTTTTCATTATGTGGTGAGTGAGACCTATATCTCTCTCCAATGCATTGGGTAAAGATTTATATCTCCTAAGATATACATGAATGGAATGGGGAGTGAACTCAGTTAAGTAAGATAGAGCTGAAACAAGAAGTGAAACCAGTTTAGTAATATATTTTTTCCATTACTATGGTTTGGGGATTGAACCCATTATAATATGATATCCTTGGTAGTGAGCCTTGAATAATATAGAAATGATTTTCTATGCTTATGTGTATGCCAAAAATTCTATGTATTATTCTAGTGTTATTATCTCATGGATCATGATTCTTTGATTTCCTTATGATTTATGTCTTATGAAATACCAATATTTATTCTATGACTGAAGTTTATGATCTTTGATATGTATGGTATATTTTTTAAATTTTATTATCATGTTTACATACCCTTATATTAATGTTATGCTAATGTGTCTCCCTTTCTTACCCTTACTGAGCATCTGATCTCACCCTTTCTTATGTTTCATTTCCCCAGGTTATGGAGAAATTTATTATGTATGATATGTATAATAATGGTGATAATTATTAAGATTGTAGTGTGATATGACATAACTCACTTATAAACCAATTTTTATGTTTCCAAGTTTCCAAAGGCACTAAACTATTACAGTGCTCAGGCATGTGTTTGTATAATGTAATGAATATTCATAAAAAATGATGTAATATTTATTTATGATAAGATTGAATCACTGTATATTAGATTTATATACATAAATACCACATCAATTAATGAGGAAGGTAATTCAAATTTGATATTCCAAACCAACTTATGATCGTCTATCAATGTGAAGATAAATATGAACATCTGATGGAGTTCGAATCAATTGTATGGGTTGCGATTCCCATTCAAAAGTAGAGTTTATCTCAGATGGTTGGGGATAAACTCAAAGTTTATGATATTCCTATTATTTTGGATTTTTTTGATGTCTTTTTATAAGAGTTTTCTAGTTTTCCATCGAATCGTGAAGTTGAGTTCTTAATAGAACTCATACCTGGTGACACACATATTTCAAAGACTCCCTATAGAATGACCCTGATTGAGTTACAATAATTGAAGAAGAAAATCTAGGAGAATATTGAAAAGGAATTTATTTAGCCTTGTGTTTCACCTTTGGGGAACCTATTCTTTTCTTAAGAAGAAAGATAGATCGATGCGACTCTGTATTGATGACCGAGAGCTGAACAAGATCACAATCAAGAACAAGTATCCCCTACCCCGTATTGATGACTTATTTGATAAACTATATGGAGTTTAATAGTTTTAAAAGATTGAACTTCATTCTATATATTATTAATTTATTTTTAATAAGTACTATATACCCAAGATAGAATTCCACACAAGGTATTGACACTATGGATATATAGAGATTCTTTTTGGTCTTAATAAATTCCCACTATCTTCATGGATTTAATGAATAGAGTATTTAGAGAATAACTTGATCAATTTTTGGTATTATTTATATGATATATTATTATCTATTCAATGATAAATTAATATCATGAAGATCACTTTATAATTAAACATGAGACCTTAAATAAGGAGTAAGTGTATTAAAATTTTATAAAGTGTGAATTTTGGCTAAAAATGTGTAACATCCTATATTTTATTATGGGGTACGGATCCTTTAAAATTTAGTTTGAACCTTCATTTTTATCCATGTGGATGTACCTACAATTTTTAGGGAGATTTTGGGAGTTTTGGGGCTCATTCGGAGTCTGTAACTATGAGTTTTGGAGAAAACAGACCAGGAACACAGTTTTTTTAAACCATGAAACCGAGGCCACATGATTTGGATAAATTATATGGGGTGCTACATAGGATATACAGTGGGTTATACATGTTGCATACAATTTTCCCAAACTATGCACCAATTTTGCACATTTAGTGCCACTTAGACAGTGGGTGGGCATGGTTGGTGCACAGTTTGGCCAAACTGTGCAGCTAAACCATGTACCCCTTTAAATAACAGGTGAAATGTAATTTACCCTACATTCTATTAAACTAAATCATCTTTATATATTCTCTTTTTCATAGTGGACTTCATTTTTTGAGATCTCTATACCACTCCTCATAGGCTTTGATCCTCCTCTCTCATCCGAACTCATATTTGCTCTCCATCTATCACGTTAGATATCCATCAGTAAGCTTTTCAATTATCTTCCATCCTTTATCAGTTTATCTCACCCTCATGAATTTTATATCTAGGAAAGATAATATTCCCTATATTTAGGATATTTTTCTATTTCTCTTATTTCTTATGTTCTAGATCAGATTTGAGGACTACAATAGATGAGGAGTTGTCTACCACCATAATGTAGGAGGTCTAATACTCTTTCATTAAGGCCTTGTCATTTATATCATGAACTGTGTTATCATACTCTGGTCTTTTAATGTGTTTCATAAGAAAATTATTTATACCAACTTGAATTTTTATCCATGTTATAAATTCCCTCATACACCCTTGTCCTTAATGGATAATGCCCCCTTTGACTTGTGCCACCTCTTGAGGTGTGCTTATGAAATTACCTTTGAATTATTATATGATTATGTGATCAAACCACCTTCTAAGTGGTCTTTCCTTAACTCATAAATGGTTTTTATACATTAAATTAAATTTAAATTAATGGTACAACCATGTCATATGACCCTTATATACATTGTGGTTTATACCCTTAACTAAATGAAATGTAGAATGGATGGAAACAACCTCTTAGATTATATTAAAGCATGACCAACACTTATTATTATATAAGATCCTTAGACATGGAATCTTTTATGATTCATGACACTCAGGCATGAAATCCCTTATTAAATGTCACACTCAAGCATGAACTCCCATATTATCTATGATTCTCACACATGATGTCCCATATAATTTGTGATACTTAGGCATGGTGTCCCTTATAATTCATGATACTCGATCATAGCGTCCCATACTACTCTACAAGACTCTTATGACTATTCATGGATACTTGAGTTATGCCTCATGTCTTAGTTATTATTAGTATTTATATATATGGATATATATGTCACTATGTATATAATCCATATATATAAATACATATATATATTTACATATACTTACACACACACACACACACACACATATACATGGCCACATGTTCAATGGAATCCAAACTTAGACCGAAGAAGGTAGTGTCACCCTGGTTTCCTTTAATAGCTAATACCAACTCATTCATAATTTATATTTCTGATTCACATTGTTATATATGCATACTTCCATTTTATATGCACTGGATGGATCATACTATACACCATTGGTGGTGGTCTACTAAGTATATCTGACACCCTACTCGGGCTACCAATTGGTACCCAAACAGATCTCATGGATGTAGCTAGGGGAAAAGGGAATCTTTTAGCTTTAGATGCTTGATATAATCTACTAGGATGGAAAATGGGAGTAGAGGACTGCACTTCTTCTCATGATTCTATTGGATATAGTTTTTGGTATTTTTTCATTTTTTATAGCATGTTGTATATGCTTGTTACTATAATTCCATGTATTCCCATTTTGTATAGCATACATACATGTAATCATTTTTATATGATATTTATTTTGTGAATTTATATTTATTATATTTGTATTACATATACTAATGTAGTTCATTTCTTATACAGTTTATGCTACTTACTATTATTGGATACCGATATGCTACACAATGATCATGAGGGTATAGTCTCCCCACCTTACCACCATATAACATCACTTCTAATTAGAAACATCTTTCCAAAGAGCCCGCACCTGAGTGGTAAGGGATCCTTCTTGGCATCCAAGAGACCCGGGTTCAAAACCGGGTGGAGGTGAATTTCCGGGGGGTACTGTAGCAGTATTGTAGCAGTTACTGTTCGGTACTGTAGTAGCCGGAACTATTCACCTGATTTGGGCCTTCAGGCCACCGGTTTGGGCCTACGGGTCTCCAGGGCCTTTGGGTCATCAAAGGCCTCCGGGCCACAGGGCCTTCGGGTCATGTAGACCATGGAGTAGCCCAGTTCACACAGAACAGGCCCCTGAAGAGGATCAGAGCAACAAGAGTAGCAACCACCATATGCAGAGCTAACCAGATTGGAAGAATGAGAGGGTATGGCAGCCGCCATCGGGACCAGGCACCGTGCAGCTTTGTATAGGGCAATGCTATCCAATCAAAAATTCAAGGTGGGGAGATAAGTGATCAATGACGCAGAAAGCTGGGGAGGGGAAGTTCAAGTGGGCTGGGCCAACGGGTCATGTATTGGGCATGGTATGCCTCTGGGTCTTCGGGTCATGTATTTCGGGTTTTTCGGGCCTTGTGACTTAGGCCTACAATTCATGTACGGGTTCCCCTTAAACCCTTAAAAGGGGGATTATCCATAATAAAATAAAAAAGAAGGCCTTCGGGCCATTTGGGAAAAATAAGCAGCATCTAACGTATAGGGAGGTGCACCTGAGTTTGAGTAGCTCTCAAGTTCGCTTACTAATTAGTGAAATGAACCCAGGATGTTATATAGTGGAATTAGAACTTATTTTTATTTTTTTCTTACTATTCAAGTTGGTAGATATAAGATTAGGAACGTATCAGAATTTTGTAATGAGCCTATTCTTGGGATTAGCTAACACAATTATAGGGAAATAAAAATTACTTGGGATGAGATATTACTATCCTGGTTTTTTCCTATTACAATTGTATTTATATCATCGTTGGGTAACACACATGATTTTTGGCATTATTATTGATATAATTATGATGTATATTATTTTCCTTAGCTTTTTATGGAAAGGAGTTATAATTTAATGAATTACAGTAGGCACTTGGGCACTCACCTGTCATGCATATTCCATTCCATATTTATATTACTATGTGAATTTATTTCTGCATATTACCAGTACCGTGATTCTAATATTTAAAAAAGTGATAAAATTACTTATAAGGATATAATAATTGGACTAATTAAAGTTTCTACATCAACCTAAATGATGTTTTCCCATATAAATTGATGGGGGAACCTTAATTAACCAATTATTCCATGTTTGATCCATGGATCACTGGTCACATGAGATGAAATTTAAGTTGATTTCAATTACATGAATTCCATTTATAATTTATAAATAATGTACTTCTATAAATTGGTAATGATGATTAATCTAATAAAATAATTTTTTATGACCTATTACATCCCGATACCAAATGTAAGGGTCATTTCAAAGTTATATGATATGCTAATTACAACTTATAAATCTTATTCCTTTATAACTTAGGAATAATGACTCATATAACTAGACCATGATAATATATATATATATATATATATGAGTATGAACATAAATGAATTTAACTTCTCAAATAAAATGGTTATTGTTAAATGGGAATGATAATTGCAATGTTTAGGGTGTTTTCCTCTATACATTGAAATTAACACTCCATATACTAGGACCAATGCTATGTGATGTGAGACCATGAACCTGACCCAACCTTAGTAATAAGAAGTAGTTAGTGTATATTTTGTTTCCTTATGGTCCTATACATTTACCAAACCTAGATTTAAGAGTAATAAGAGGGGTTTGAATCTTATATAGGAAGGTATGTACCTATATCATTCTTTTATCTATGATCCTATCTATCATTGACCCTTTTTTGAGGCATGTTCTTGGTAATTGTAGATCTATTCCCCCCTGACATCCTTGATTCATGTGCCCAAGGTGTGGTGACAACCATCCTCCAAAGGTGGTGGGGCCTGAGCCACAAATATTACCTCTTATGTCACCACTTGTAGAACCTACTACTATTCCTAATTTAGGAACAAATGCTTAGTTTTTAGAGAACTTCCTACAATTTATGAAGTCTATTTAGGGAGGTCTTCAACCTTCCCCTACTATGACAAAGTTGATTTGAGAATTCCAGTAGCATCATCCACCCACTTTCTTGGGAGATGGTATCCCCTAGGCGGATTAGTCATGGATAGAGGCCATGATATCTATATTCGAGAATCTAGAGATACCTAGAGAGGGTAGATTCAATATAAAAATCTATATGCTTTATGATTCTTCCAAGAGTTTTTGGTATGTTATTATCTAGGACGATCGTCATAAAGGTATGGTCTGAATGGACTTTCAGACAACCTTATATGATTACTAATTTCCAAAAACAATGGTAGCATACTGCGTTAAAGATTTTATATACCTATTTTAACACCCCAAGATTTTATGTTATGTCTATTTTAAAATTTAACATCTTTGATAGCTTATGTTTCATGCAACACCGAGCTTAAACAAACCATTGTATACTATTAAATATTAACATAACCATTGGAATAGTGATGTGACCATTATAAATTTTAATTTTTTCATTAGAATAATAAACTCACTTATGAAAGTATAAATACAATTTAGGTATCTCATAAATAAAAATATGATATATTTATATAATTTAATATGTAAATAAATGTTTTAAAAGTGAAAAATTAAGTGTTGGTATTTTTGTGTAGTGTAAATGTTTATTTACAATTTTATAAATAATATAATGATTTAAAAGAAAATTTAACTTCATAAAATATATTCATAAATTATTATTATTTTTAAATTATAATTATAATATAATTTTATGATACCATAACTAGTTTTTCAAAGTATCCTAAAATTATTTATAATATTAAAATCAGTATTTTTTGAATAAATGGTGATTTTAATTAAAAATTAAATTTATAATGTTTAGGAAATTAATTTCCTAAAATGGATTACATTTTTTAAATATAAACATCAAAAAATGGTTAGGGTTAATTTTTTTGTATTTTTTTAAAATAGTTGAATTTTTTGGGAATAGTGAAATATGATAATTTACGATATTTAAAATTATAAGTAAATGAATTTTTGAGTCATGGTTGAGTCATTGATGATTTAAGTGGAAATTATCTCAAACTTAAATAATATATTTACTGTATTTAGTCACTAGAATCACTACTATTGATATTCTTGAGCCAAAATAATAGACCAATGAATACAATAATAAAAAAAACCCTCATCTCCACTATAAATACCACCCCTCACCACCCATTCTCCTAAAACCTAATAAGATTTGGATCTTGATTATATTATAACCAATTCCACTCCTAAACCTCTTCTCCATGTTATGGTATTTATGGTCTCATCAAAATACCAATCCCAAGTTCCTTAAGAAGATTCTTAAGGAGACGCTATACAAGAGGTAAAATCCTCTTTTGTTTTCTTTTAATTTCTTTTAATTTATTTTATTTTCTTATACTATACTTAACTACTATATAAAAACATGAATGATAACTCCAGTATCTTATATATACTGTAATTTTATTATGTTAATGTAATATCCATCATCAAACCCCTTCTCTTCTCCTTTTTATTCTAAAAATGAAAACATTGTATATGATGTGTCGATTTACCGCCATCGTTGACGATGCATTTTCATTTTCCATTATTGCCTTAAAGTCTGGTAATAAAACCATTATTATGGTTAAATAAGATTTTATTATACATATTATAATTTTTATAATGTTCTAGAACCAATATATAAACATGATATTAAATAAAATTATATAAGTTCGTGATGGTCGTAAAAACCACAAAAATAAATTAAATCATTTTCATTAAAAAATAATTCTCATACCATATAACCAAATGATATATAAGATAATTTAATCTTCTATAAGTTCATTAATAACATATAATTTCAATTATAGATAATTATTCCCATTTGACATGAATTTCCATACTTCTATACAAGCGAACCAATCATAAAAAACCAAGAAAATGAACACTTCCGGAACAACGAAATTGAATATTATAACTTATCAAAAAGAACTTACATGATCTTAATAAAAATATAATAAATAAAATATATTTTGAATATTTTATTAATTAAGTAATTAATTAATCTAATCTTATTATCCAGTACATTAAGCACAAGTGAAGAACACTTTTAGACATAAGGCAATGGATTATCTCTGAACCTCCATTTTTCCTTTGAGTTACGCTTTCTCTCTCTTTACCCCAATATAATTCTTAATTATTCATATTTCATCCTCCTAAATTCTATGTGTATGTTCCAAACATATATACCTAGCTAAATTATTTATTATTTGATGGGAAAATACCTGTTTTATAAGATTCCTTTTTCAAATCCTCCCGATAAGCAAGCCCGATTAAAGGGAACTTCCAAATTTATTACCCATTTTTCAGTACACTCTATAGTATATTTTAATCCATTGACATTTTTATAAAATAACTATTTTTATCATAAAAATATATCTTATTTCATTTCTAGTTTTATGAAAACAATTATGCCTTTTTCTGCTTTAAAGACTATTTTATATTTTCCTTAAAATGCACTAAAGAGACTCATTTCTAATGTTTCTTAAATACTATTTATACACGTTTTCACTTCATTTGGAAATAAATTATCATGATACATGACTATTTTACCTTATTAATGTCCAGGTATTATTTAAATACATTCTTTCATGGACACCATTATGATACACTGATTTTTTATGCCTTATGACATGATTATAATACCCATTTCTTTCCATGGGTAAACCTTATGTTAATATATTATTCTTAATTAAGGCTGATTTATTATGATACCATCTATGATATTTTATTGAATGTTTTATGATAATTTTGACATGGTATGTACTATTTTGATACCATTATTCATATTACTCTGGATAGTTTATGATTATGTTTACTGATTAGGGAAATTATTTACATTTAATATGCTAGTTTCAATATGAATGTATATGTTTATTATGTTTCACCCCTTTTATACGAGGAATGTATTGAACTTATTAAGTGTTGGGAGGGGACCTTTATATCCCCTCGATGCATCATTAGGTCTTATGAGACAAACTAGACCAGGTTTTGTCTGAGGCCTTACCCATTTATGTAGAATTCTTGGCTGAGGCCTTGATGATATATTTATGATGTCCCACATTATGCATTACCTCATTATGATATTATTTATTGATAATTAATGTGATTATTTTACTAGTATAATATTCATGGTTAAGTATCTTTCTCATGTGATTATTTATATGGTGTTATTTAGTCAACTTTTATTCTTTCCATATTATGCTCAAGATTATGTTTTAATGGCATGTGTTTTTAATTATTAACCTTGCCTTATTATTTATATTTATTTATGATAGATTACACTATATTTCTTACCCTTGATGAGAATACGATCTTAAAAATTCATTATGTATTATTTTTCCCCAGGATTATAAGATGTATAATATGTTTGACATGCAGAGATATTCTAAGGAAAAAATGGAATTCTTAAAGAAAATTATTTGTTTTTTTAAGTTTTAAATGTAATATGAATTTCAATTATGTATCTAGTTTACCAAGACTACTAAATTATTTGGTACTTCGGGGTACGATTCCTTGTAATCATGCTAATGTTATAAAGTAAGACACCAGCTTTGGGATACTGGGATCAGGGTTTTTATACCTATAATAGGGTTCTATGTTTGTGATGGAGTATTCATCTTGTTTCACTGAGATTCAACACTTCGAACAAAACATGATGGTGATTATTTGGAGATAATGAGATGTTTTAGGGATGGGATTATATATTCCATCTGATCCTAGGTGATTTTTTTAGTTAATGACCATTTCTAAAATAGTGAATCATGCCTTTATTACTAAGTGAAACCAAAGGGAAGATAATAGTGTAGGATAGGGTGATCCAATGCCAATACAGGGAAGCGGTTCATCTAGTGGCAAGAAAAATCACTTTGAGTATGCTCGTGGTGGTAGTGTAACGCCCTGATATTTTAATGTATGTCTCTTTTTAAATTTAAGTTTTTCGATATCTTATGTTGCATGAAACACCAAGCTTAAACAAACCATGATATACTATTAATATTATTATTTAAAATGAAAATTATATCCTAACCATCAAATTGGTGGATATGAATAGTATCAAATAACATATGAAAATATATGACTTAATTCATTGGTTATCAATTAATTATAAATTAATATAAAAATCTATTGAATATATGGGAAATGTTTTTATAAAAAAATTATTATTATGTGTCAAAGGTGTTTTATCCTAATAATTAAATTAATCACTATCAGTGAATGATATTAATTAAATTTATATATTATATATTCAGTAATTTTTTTTGAAACTCCTCTAATAGATTTTATAGGAATAATATAAGAACAAATCCAATTTTATGTATAAAAGCTATATTTTTCTAATGACATTTTTTCCACCTTTTAACGACAAACATGTTTTAAAACTAAATTTTGAGTCTTTTATAAATTTTATTTTACAAAATAAAATTTATTTTCAAATAAAAATATCAAAATTTACTTGTGTTGATTTTTTAGTATTTTTCTGATATGTTTCATTTTTTGATGAATACTGAAAAATACTGCATTTTAATAGAAAACTAACATTTCATCTAAATAATTTTTAATGTTAAATTATATTTTAAATTGGGTTTAAATTAAAATTAGACAAATTATACATATAATAATACAATTTATGTAATTTTAATCTTTTTAATATTGAATTTGGATATAAAAGCATTTCAAACTTTTGAACACTTTCAATTTAAAAACCCGCTTTCTTGCCCAGTGTACGAGATTAATTTTAAATTAAATTTTGAAAATTTTCTGAATTGAATTTAGAAAAATGGATTACATATTTGAAATAATAAGTTAAAAATTTATTAAATATTAACCTTTTATTTTTGGACAATATGAATAGTAAACTTAGTAATTTTTAGTACCACAATTAAGGGTAAATCAAGTAATTAAGTGTAAAAATAATTATGAAGAGGATTATAAAATTACCCTAAAACTTGTAATAATTTTATTGGATGAGTTATTTTTGATGAAAAACATCCTTGTCCCAAATTTATGTCCTGGATGACTTTAAGCCCCTTATAGTATTTTATTTTAAGAATAGTCAATCTTATCACACTACTATTTTTAATAAGTATAAAATTTTTAATATATGGCCATACAGAATCTATATTAGACCATAAATAGTGTTTTTAAAAATAAAATATTTATATTAATTATGGTATTTTATTTTTAATTTTTATGGAAAAAATAATTAGCTTAAATTCTTTCTCAATAGTGATGCAGTAATTATTTTAAAAATGGAAATATCAAATAAATGATATTAAAACTATTAAAATAAATACAATTTGAGATAATTAATGTCATAAATTAATTTTATAGATTATATTTATATATTAGGTATGTATTAGATTATTTTTTCGAAGGTATCTAGTTTTATTGTTTTTTTAAATGTCAAGTAATGAATAGTGTCAAAATTCACATTAATGGTATTTTAAAATAGATAACATTTAATTAAATGTTCTAAAATTTATAAAAAATTAAAATTAGGCCAAATTATTGGGATATGATTTTAAGTTTCATCCATGGTTCATTTATGGGGTTTTTTCCATTTTATAGTAACTATATTAACCCTCAAAGAGTAAAAAACCATGTTGTCACAGTAAGAGTTAAATGGATTAATTAAGGGTTAAAACCAAAAGATAAGGGTAATAATGTGACCTAAAACTATATAGAAATTATTTTATGAGATTATTTACACCAATAAAAATACAATATTCTACCTAAATCATTTTTTATTCTTTTTTAATTGAATATTTATTTATATTAATTTAATATTTTGAGGGTTTCCAAAAGTTCCCCTCACCTCAAATACAAAAGGGAACCTCCTCCTTAACTTATTTACACCACTTTAAGCCATATATATATTGACAAAAATAAACCCATTTATCTTTAAAAAATAATTAGTAAAATTATTTAGGTTCTGGTTTTTCCAAAATACCTACCCCAGATCCCTTAAGAAGATATTAAAGAAAGTCCACTGAAGAAGAGGTAATCATCTTTACCGACTCTTTCAAGTTTTTTTATTCTTATACTTCATATTAATGTGTTGTTTATATTATAAAGTAAAAAATAAAGTATAATATATATCCTTAAATGTTATTATGATTATGGGATAACCATATTCCACCTTTTATCCATCCTATGAAAAATGAAAGCACTATGCATGCGTATATACGGCTTACCGTCTCCACGCCATGCTGTAGTTTTTTTAATCACCACTTTTTCTTGGATGGATAAAATGAAGGAAATAATGGATATATATGATAATTATTACATTATTATGATTCTAGAAAAATTATTATACCATCCAATTCCTTACCCTTTCACCATTAAGGGACTGATATCATCGCTCGTGCGTACGTACGCCTACCATCTCCACGACGCGATATGATTCATTTTCCATGTTAAACATTAAAAAATGATTATAGAATGTATATAATGAATAAATATTATATCTATTACCGTAATATAATTATGTAGATAATGTAACTATATCCTATTCACAAGAGTTGGAAATTACAAGTCAAAACTGCATAGGAAAATGAAGTAGTTAACACCCGAAACAAGGGTAATAACAAAATATTATTAACAAATGGATGATAAGACAATTTACGAGAATCATATATGATATAATAAATATTAATATGGTTCTAATATAAATGAATAACATGTTTTAAACGATTATATATGTGGTTAAATCATGTTCAACTAAAGGAAGGCGTAAGGTAAGGGTTTCTCGTCTCACTTTTACTTCTGTGAGATATATGCCTTATTCACCACTTATTTACTATGTGAGGTGCATGTATAATGACATATGATATATAATATAATTAATATCATTATATTCATGGTATTAAATGTTTAATTTTATAATTATTACCTTGATGGTGCATACTATTCCACTGATTACAAAGTGGTAAGGGATTTCTTAACTCAATTTTCATTCATTTGGATAAAATTAAATTTCATTGATTATTTCATGATAAGATTATATGTGAAATGAATTATTATTAACTAATGTTGTATTTAAACTTGTTTTATGTGAATTCATAGAATATACACATAATCCATTCATTTTATAAATGCTCACTTCAATGATATGATATTTGCAAGGGACTTCGTCTCAACATTCTTTGGTTGAGGAATATTTTAAAGTTATGCTCCTATATTATTTTATGAAGTGTGTATAGTTACCCATTGACATGTTATATCATTAATATATTTTTATTCATAGTATTTAAAGTCTCATTTGAAGTTATTTCTTTTATGGTTCATATGATTTGACTGATTATAAATTGGTAAGGGTTCGTTTCACAATCTCATCATTAATCAGGATTGGTTATGTTTATGTCTCTATTGAGAAATAATTCTATTAAATGTATATGTTTTATATGTTTTTAACCTTTTCAAAATGATTTACCAAAGAAATTTTTACCCATTTTTACATTTTAATTTTTTTTTGAAAGGAATCTTCATGTCATTTTCAAATAGTGCTCAGTTGGCTTTTAAAAAAAGTGAAAGGAATATTTGTTTTAACATGTACAACATGAAGGGAATTTACACCTATCATGACTACTCAAAATTTTTAAATCTTCTTTTATAATTTTCAAAAGTTATTTTCAAAGAAAATTATTTTCAAAAAGTTTTGTGAAAGTTTAGTTTTAAAAAGTTAATTTCAAGTGAAAAATGATATTTCCTCAATAATGTTTTTAAAGATATTTTTATTAATAAATAACATCACCCCTTTAATGTACTTATGAAACACTGAGGATATTTTGTATTATTATCATCCTCATTATTTATTTGTATGATTTATGATCAGTTTTATTGATAAAATCATTGATATTCTCTATGACTAGGTCTTCCAATACAGATATTTATTGATTTTGTTGATTAGGCATATTGATTCATGAATTAAATCAATAATTTTGATATGTGAGGGATTAATTGGACATGACAGTATTAAATTATTATCATGAATCATTGATAGTATTAGATTCTTAGCATGATGCCTTGATATTATTATATTCTTGGTGTGAAGCCTTGATGATATTAGATTCTTGTCATGAATCCTAAATGGCAAGTTTGAGATGTTTGACATTATAGAGTCCATCATTATGAGATTAATTATTGATTTTTCATGTGATTATTCAATTAGTATAATATCCATGGTTAAGTTTTCTATCTTATGTGATTATTTATATGGAATTATTTTATCATAATTTATTCCAACCATATTATTCTCAAGTTATTTATTAAATGACATGTGTTTCAGTTATTTACCTTTCCATAATTGTTATTCCTTATTTATGATAGCTTCTTATGTATACATACCCTTGATGAGAATTTGAACTCACCCCTTATATTTTATTTTCCCTAGGAATCCATGATGTGTACTATGATTGTTATGAAAATAAATTCTAGAGGGAATAAAGTTATTCTCAAAAAAATTATGTTATAATTTTAGTTTTCAAATGTATGTGAAAATAATGTATGTGTATAGTTTACCAAGACTACTAAACTATTTGATCATTTGGAATGTGATCGATTGTATATAGTACTAATGTAATAAAGTAACCACTGACTCTAGGATAATGGGGTTTGGGTCATTACAGTTGGTATCAGATCAATTTTAATAGAAACCTTGGGAAATAGATTTAAGAAATCATGGATTAGAAAACATAACACTATGACTGAAATTATGGATAAGTCTAAGTTTATAATATAATACTATAGATTTGGTAATTACCATGGATAAAATAGTTTAAACCTATAGACTCATATATTGAGAAGAAAATTTTATGATTTAGACATCTTATAAATAATTCTTTATGACTATATCACTATGATTAGTGTCGCTCACACTGTGCTTTGGGTTTTAATCAATGGTGAGAACCAGAAGGTATTAAGTTAACATTGAATGTGATAAAGAATGTGTTTGTGAGAAACCAAATGGAATGATGACTATAGTAAAGTATATTGTGATTATTCCTAATAATTTATCATGATATATGATTAAAAACTTACACCTTAACCAACTCTTGGACTCACTAAAGAAAGAAAGGATAGAGTTTGCTGAGATCTCAGGTGGTGGAAACCATGGAGGAAAAAAGATTAAGTTTTCTATATATTGAGAATATGAGAAAAAAACCCAAGTTAATTTATTAAAAGAATGAGAAGATATTTTGGGTATATAAAATAAGTATATAAAGCAAGTAATTTCCAAGGAAAAAAATGAAAAGTTTGGAATAATAGTCTCCCTAAGGTATTATCAATGGTTGAATGTTTTAAATGTAGAAAGCATGTTATTATAAAAACCTATGTCCTAGGGGAAAACTCATGAAGAGAATCAGAAAGGTTATACAAGTAATAATTATACTTATAATTACGAAGATACTTTAAATGACCAATGAAAGGAAGGAGGTATTAAGGAATAAGATAATGAAGTGTGATTAATGGTTCAAGGATGAAGTAAAATGATTAAAGTGATTTTGTATTTGGATTTAAGAATTATTTTATCAATTATAATATGGTTATAATAATCAGGAGATATATAAGGATTTTACTTGAATACTTATTCTTTATGGATTTGAGATCATATGTTGAATGGTACCGGTAACATGATTTAGTGGAAAGTTGATCTTTTGGAAAATAGATGATTAATGGAATATAAACCTTAATATATTCTGGATGTTGATATAATAATGACAAATATATTTTTATGGGATATTATTGGTGACTATGAAAGTGGTTAGTTATTTGATGGTTTATGTTATCTTTTTTGGGTTTACTACATGTTTGTATTTAAGGAATATATTCAACAACCTGAGATCATATTTTTGGTAGCATGATTGTTTTTATTATGGTTTAAAGGTGATTATGGTATTCATATATTTTTTTATGTGATAATAAAAACCACATTATCTTTGGATAATACAATGTTAAGTTAATTTTGGAACAAAACATTATCCATTTACTTTTCTTACCAATAAATCAATGGTATTTTAATTGATCACAGACTCACAATTTTGTGACAGTTAACTTTCTAATGACCATGTTCACTATTAATAATCATAAAAAATTGATAGTTATATTTCTATTACATATCTAGGTTTTCACTTCCCATTAATGTTATCCTATTTGAAACCCTAATTTTTTGGTGACCTTTTCATTTCTCTTTCCCTCTTATTAATAGGATGTGTTATTAACCCTATTTATGATGTGGATTTCCCAAAAAAGAATTTTCAAATATCAAACCTTGATTTTCAAAGTAAAATTTAAAATTATGAGGAAAAAATTTATTTAAGTAGGGGATAATTTAACACCCCAATATTTTACAGAATTTCTGTTTTTAAATTTAACTTCTTTGATAGCTTAGGCTGCACACAACACAGAGCTTAAACGAACCATGATAACTATTAATATTATTATTTAAAATGAAAATTATCTTATAGAAATTAAATTAGTAGTTATGAATATAATTAACTAACATATGAACATATATTAATGAATTCATTGGTTACCAATTAATTGTAAATTAATATAAAAACCATTTGAATATAAAAGAAATGTTTTTATAAAAATTTATTATTATGCGCCAAAGGAGTTTTATCCTAATAATTAAATTAATTACTATCAATGAATGATATTAATGAAATTAATATATTATATATTCAATATTTTTTTAAATTCATCTAATATATTTTATAGGCATAATATAATAACATATCCACTTTTACGCATAAAAGCTATATTTTTCTAAAGGCAGTTTTGTCGCCTTTTAATGGTACACTGATTTTAAAAATAACTGTTGAGACTTTTGTAAATTATATTTGAAAAAATAAAATTTAATTTTAAATAATAATATCAAAAGTTACTTTAGTTTAATTTTTTTTTCATTTTTTTGATATGTTTTATTTTGATGAATAGTGAAAAATACTGCATTTTAATTGAAAACTGTCTTTTCATATAAATAATTTAAAATGTTAAATTATATTTTAATTTTTTTTAAAGTAAAATTAGATCAATTATAAATTTATTAATACAATTTAGTTAATTTTTATCTTTTTAATATTGAATTTGGATATAAAAACATTCCAAACATTTGAACATTTTCACTTTAGAAACTCGTTTTCTTTCCCCTCTACGAGATTAATTTTAAATTAAAATTTTCCAATTATGTGAATTGAATTTGGGAAAATGGATTTAATATTTGTATTGATAAGGTAAAAATTTATTAAATATTTCTATTTTATTTTTGGACAATATGAATAATAAACTTAGTAATTTTTATCACCACAGTTAAGGGTAAATCAGATAATTAAGGGTAAAAATAATTATGATTAGGATTATAACATTACCCTAAAAATTGTAATAATTTTATTATATGAGTTATTTTCAACTAAATTCATCCTTGTTGTGAATTTATGACCTCTTAAATCCATTAGACGACTTTTAGCCCCTTATAGTATTTTATTCTAAGAAAAGTCAAACTTGTCACACTAATGTTTTTAATAAGTATAAATTTTTTAATATATGGTTATCTCAAATATATGTTTGACCATAAATAGTATTTGGAAATATAAAATATTTATATTTATAATGGTAATTTATTTTTAGATTTTATTGAATAAATAATTAGCTTAAATGCTTGCATAATAGTGATGCAATAATTATTTTATTAATGGAAATATCAAATAAATGATATTAAAAATATCAAAATAAATATAATTTGAGCTAATTAATGTAATACATGAATTTTATATATGAAATTTACCTATTATGGATGTATAAAATTAGTTTTTTTGAAGATATTTTGTTGTATTTTTTTTTTTTAAAGTAAAGTATTGAATAGTGTCAAAGTTGACATTAATAATATTTTAAAATAAATGATATTTAATTAAATGATATAAAATTTATAAAAATATAAAATTAGGCCAAATTATTTGTATAAGGTTTAAAATGTTATCCATGATTAATTTATGGTTATTTTTTCAATTTACAGTAACTATATTAACCCTCAAAATGTAAAAATCCATGTTGTCGCGGTAAGAGTCAAAAAGATTTAATAAGGGTTAAAACCAAAAGATAAGGGTAATAATTTAACCTAAACATGTATAAAAATTATTGGATGTGATTATTCTGAAACAAAACCATATTATATTCTACATAACACATTTTGGATCCATTTTTAATTGAAAATTAATTTTATTTAATTTAATATTTGGGAGTTTCCAAAAGTGCCCCTCAACTCAATTATAAAAGGACACATCCACATTCACATATCTACAACACTTTGAGACATCTATATCGATAAAAATATAAAAATTTATCTTCCCAACATCCTTATTTAAGTTCTTGAGGTTTTGTTCCTTCCTAAAGACCTACCCTATATCGCTTAAGAAGAGATTAAAGGAAGTCTGCTGAAGAAGTGGTAATCGTCTTTATCGACTTTTTCAAGTTTGTTTCTTCATAAACTTAATATTCATGTGTTACATCAATGATAAAGTAATAAATATAGTATAATATATATGATTATGGAAAAACCATATTCCACCTTTTATTCATCCTATGAAAAATGAAAGCACCACGCGTGCGTACGTATGACTTACCATCTCCACACCGTGGTGTAATTTTTTTCATCACCAGTTTAATTGGATGGGTATAATGATGGAAATAATAGATATATATGATAATAATCACATTATTATTATTATTTAAAAATTAATATACCATACACTTCCTTACCCTTTCACTATTATGAGAATGATATCATCGCTCGTGTATACATTGGGTCTAATGTCTCCATGATGAAATGCAATTAATTTTACATTTTACCCATTAAATAATGATTATAAAATATATATATAATGAATAAATATGATATATATTACCATAATATAATTCTATATATGTAATAACTATATCCTATCCACAAGAATCGATACTTACACGACAAAACACACATAGGAAAATGAAGTTGTTAACACCTGAAATAAGGATAATAATGAAATATTATTAACAAATGAGTGATAAGATGATTTAAGAGAATAATATATGATATAATAAATATTAATATGGTTATAGTATAAATTAATAACATTATTTAAACCATTATAAAGGAGGTTAAATCATGTTCAACTAAAGGAAGGTGCAATGTAAGGGTTTCTCATCTCACTTTTACTTCTGTGAGATATATGCCTTATTCACTAGTTATTTATTATGTGTGGTGTATTTATACTAACCTATGATATATCATATCATAAATCTCATTATATTTATGATATAAAATGTTTCATTTCATAATTATTTCTTTTATAGGGCATACAATTCCACTAATTACAAAGTGGTAAGGGATTTCTTAACTCAATTTTAATTCATTGGGTTAAAATTATATTTCATTGATTATGTCATGATAATATTATGTGCGAAATGAGTTTTTATTACCTTATGTTTTATTTCCACCTTTTTATATACATTTTTAGTGGATACAAATAATATATTCATTTTATTAATTCCCAATTCAATGATATGATCTTTACAAGGGACTTCATCTCAAAATTATTTCATTGAGGAATATTTTAATGATATGCACCTATATTATTTTATGAGGTGTTTATAGTACCCCATTTACATTTTATATCATGAATATATTTTTATTCATTGTATTTAAAGTTTCATTTTATGTTATTTATTTTATGGGGCATATGATTCGATTGATTAAAAAGTGGTAAGGGTTTGTTTCAAAATCTCATCATCATTCAAGATTGGTTATATTTAATTATCTATTGAGAAATAATAATCTTAAATGTCTATGTTTTATATGTTTTAAAAATTTTCAAAATGATTTATCAAAGACATTTTTACCCATTTTTACATTTTACAAAATGTTTTTAAAGGAATCTTCATGTTGTTTTCAAATAAAGCTTGTTTGGATTTTTTAAAAAAGTGAAAGGAATATTTGTTTTAACATGTACGACATGAAAATAATTTCTAGATGTCATTAATAATCAAATTTTATAAATATTATTTTATAAGTTTCAAAGGTTGTTTTCAATGAAAATCATTTTTAAAAAGTTTTGTAAAAGTTTAGTTTTAAAGAGTGAATTTCATGTGAAAAATGATATTTTCGTCAATAATGTTTTTAAAGATATTTTTTTATTCATCAATAGAATCACCCCTTTAATTTAATTTTTATCCACTAGAGATATGTTGTATTGGTATTATATTTATTCATTATTTTTATGGTTTATGATCAGTTTTATTGGGAAAAGTATTGATATTACATATGACTAGTTCTTCCAATATGGATAGTTATTGATTATTTTATAAGGAATATGTATTCATAAATTAAATAAATCATTTCGATATATGAGGAATTCTATGGACATGAAAGTGTTAGATTCTTGGAACAAATCCTTGATAGTATTATATTTTTGGCATGAAGCCTTGGCAGTATTAGATTCTTGTCATGGAGCCTTGATGATATTAAATTCTTAGACCAAAGCCTCGATTGTAAGTTTTAGATGTTCTACATTATAAATTCCATCATTATGAGATTAATTATTGATTTTTATGTTATTATTCGATTAGTATAATATATATAGTTAAGTTTTATAGCTCATTTGATTATTTATATGGTATTATTTGATCATCTTTTATTCTATCCATATTATTCTCAAGTTATTGATTAAATGGAATGTGTTTTAGTTATTTACCTTTCCATAATTGTTATTCCTTACTTATGATAGCTTCTGCTATATACATACCCTTATTGAGCATTTGAGCTAACCCATTTCTTATGTTTTATTTTCCTTATAAATCCATGAAGTTTACTATTATTGTTATGAAAGGAAATTCTAGAGGGAATAAATTGATTCTTGAAAAAAATATGTTGTAATTTTAGTTATCAGATGTATGTGAAAATCATATATGTGTGTCTTTACCAATACTATTAAATTATTCGATAATTTGGGATTTGATCTCTTGTATATAGTGCTAATGTAATAAAGTAACCACCAACTTTGGGATATTGGGGCCAAGGTCGTTATAGGAAATAATAGTCAGATGAAACCTACTAATAATTACATGGTCTTTCACCATCATGAGAAGATAGGGAATAAGAAGCCCCAATGTCTCAAGGACCCTGTTGAGTGAAGAGGTTATGATAGGTTGGGGTATATTCATCATTTTTTAGGAAATTACCATCTATTCCAAGTGGGAGAGGATCAGTACTAGCTCCACCTTTAGGAGTGGGATTAGTTATGCCTCTCCAGGTAGGTGGATGGAGTTCCACCGATCAATCAGGTTGAAGAGGTGTTCATGGATGGGGTTTCCAGGCTTCAAATATATAACACCAACAGATCATACCTTCCCAGGGTAGTTAGATTGTATCTCAAGGTTGTGGGTTTGGACATATCTATGCAGTGAATCCTACTCCCATGGAGTAGAGTGTCTGACCTTTTAAAGTTTGAGGTACTATTATAGTATCCTCTACTTTAGTGTTTTCTTTATTTAACACTAACACTTCACATTCCTTAATATATGTGGTAATTATGGAATGTATTGGCCTGGTGATAGAGTATTTATGTAGATTAATTTCTTTCAACACACCATTGGAGATCTGATATGAGATCTTACACCAATGTAAAGAATTCCCCTTAAGATAGGTGGTTATATTTTTGTATGGAACCTCTTTTTACTTGAGATTATGGGCATGAACATCTTACTCAGGATAGACTAGTTAGCACCCTATTGCACTAAAGTTTATTTCTATCATAAAAGGGTGTCATACACATCACCCTAGGGAAGTTATTATATTCATAAGGGTAAATGGGATGTCTAGGAAATTCGAGATGGACTGGAGCATCATGGTATGGGAAGAGTGACAAGACATATTTCTAGTATTTTTATGAGTGATCAGGGAATGTGATGTATAGATTTCCTTCATTTAGTGGATCATTTCAAGGACTTCTTCCCTTAAAAAATTTATGTATTACCTTAGAAAGATAAGGGTTTTATACAACCCGATACTTCTCAATGGGGTTCACCTATCCTTTTCCCTAAGATGAAGGACAATACCCTTAGGATTTATGTGGACTGCCAATGATTGAATCATATTATGATCAAGAATAATTATTCTATACCCTATATAGAAGATATATTAAACTAGATCTAGGGATAAATGGTCTTCTTGAAGATTTATTTACAGTTGGTATATTATGATGTGTGAGTAAGTCCTTTAGATATACCATGTATGACTTTTCATAGTAGATATGACCTTAATGTGTATCTGGACATTCCATTAAGTCTTATGAGAGAACCTATAGTTTTCACAACATTAATAAATTGGGTCTTAAAACCATATCTAGATTCTGTTATTGCGGTGTTAAGGGATTATATCTTGGTTTATTATCAATCTCAACACGACCATACCAAACATCTTGAGATCATATTGAATACGCTGAGAGTGCATCAACTGTATGTTAAGATCAAAAAATACCACTTATGGATCAATAAAGTTCAATTACTAGGTTACATTATCTCATATATGAGAGTATATGTTGACCTATAGAAGGTGATATCCATTGTATCATGGGATAATCCCAAGAAAATATTTTTCATATGAAGTTTCTTGGGGATGGATAGATATTATAGGTGCTTTATTTAGGAATTTTAATGCCTTGAAACACCTATTAAGGGCTTTAAAAATAAATGTTTTAAATTTATTTGGTCCAAAACTCTATGAAAGATCCTTTTAAGAGTTGAAAGGAAGATTGAGTTTAGCACCGATACTGATTTTTTTAGATCCATGAAAAATTTATACAGTTTATTGTGATGCTTTAGGCATCGGGTTGGGATACTTTTTTATATATGGAGATTGGGTCATGGAATATGGGTTTCAATAGTTGATTCCTCTTGAGTTTAATTATTTGACACATGATCTTGAGTTAGAAAATGTGGTTCATGCCTTGTGTTGTGGGAAGCACTATTTATAGGAGAGTGTTTTGTGGTATACAAAGACCATAAAAGTATCAAATACATTTACAATTAGAATGAATTGAATATAAGATAGTGTATATGAGTATAATACCTACAGTAATTTGATTTTGAACTCACTTATATGCTTAGGAAGGGTAATGCGGAAGCTGACACTTTGAGTCAGAAGACTGAGACACAAACCGTTCAAGAGGCCAGTAATGAGTGGTAGTTGATGGACTTATTTTTTGAGATAAATCTAGAGGTTTATGAGTATCATGGGAATCCTATTTTAGAAAATTTGGTAGAGACATCTTCTCTTTTGGAGGGATTAAGGATTAAATTACTTTCAAATACTGAGGGATTAGTCCTGAGGAAGAGTGTCTCAGGTGAGGACCCACCACCAGGTTGGGTTATTGATGAGGATGAGAAGATTCACATTCATGGGTGTATCTAGGTACCTATAGACATAAAAGAAGTAATTATTTAGAAGTATTATTCCTCTAAATGGGTAGTAAATCCTGGTATTACCAAGATTTACCATGATGTATTCCACCAGTATTGGTGTCTAGGTATGAAGAGGCAAATTTTAGACTTTATTACATGGTGTTCTACCTATCAGTAGGTGAACGCAGATCACCAGTGGAATATTAGAATTTTATAGGCTTGGTCCATTATTGAATGGAAATGGGATTATTTCACTATGTATTTTATGATGGGTTTTCTAAGATCCTCTTGAGTCAGTGATACGGTATGTGTGATCATTGACGGGTTGACCAAGTTCACTCATTTTCTTCATATTAGAGAGACCTTTTTAGTAGATTATCTTGGGAGGATTTACATTTGGGAGATCATAAACCTTCATTATGTTGCCTATTATATCATATCATACAGGGACACTCATTTTATGTCATGGTTTTAGCAATGGTTGTAAAAGTCACTGGGTTTACAGATGCTTCTAAGTACAACATATCACCCTCAGACTTACAGTTAGTCCAAGAATATGATATGTTCTTGGGAGAAAAACCTACCTCTCATTGAATATGATTACAATAATAGATTTTAGTCAACTATACAGATGACCCCTTATGATGTTCTATATGGTAGTCCATTTTGTTCACCCATGAGTTGGTTAGAGGTAGGTGAGGTAGCACTATTGGGAACTCATATCATTCAAGAGACTTCAGATAAAGTACATATTATCCAAAATAATAACTATATAGATCAATATAAGAATAATTAATATACTGATCATCATCATCGGCCTTTGGAGTTTTAGGAGGGACATCATGTCTTTCTATGAGTTTCATCCAGGTTGGGTCATCAAAGTATTTAGAGGCAGGGAAAGCTATAACCTCGTTATATCCGGCCATTTAAGATCTTAGAGATAGTCGATCTAGTATCCTATTAGTTATCCTTACCTTAGAGATACTGTTCTATGCATGAAATTTTCCATGTATTGCAGTTTTGTAATTATTATTCTGACTCATCTCTTTATTTTGATTATGTGTATATAGATCTTTAGGCTCAGTCTTCTTTTGAGGATTATCATATTCATATAATTGATCAAATCATGAGGGATCTCATAGCCAGGTCAGTTCCTTTAGTTTGGGTGCCATGGAAGCACTGATAGGTATAGGAAGAGACCTAGGAGAGAGAGGATTATGTATGTTCTTAGTGGATTGAAATTTTCTTAGATGATGTTTTACCACCATTGGAAGAAAAACTCGAGGAAGAGTTGTTTTAAATAGGGGAAATTGTAACATACCAACTTTTATTATGAGATATGTATCCTTTAAATTTTAGTTTAAACCTTTCTTTTTTATCCATGTGGATGTGTATAAGAGTTTTTGGGAGATTTTGGGAGTGTTCAAGGATCATTCGAAGCTCGTATCTCTAAGTTTTATAGAAAATAGACTAGGTGTATGGTTTATTTAAACCCTGAACCTAAGACTGCATGGTTTATGTAAACTGTGTGGGGGTGATGTAGAGGAATTGTGGAGGGGTGTACGAACTGTGCATAGTTTTCCCAATTGTGTGCCTAAACTATACAATTAGTGCCACATAGGAAGTAGGTACACATGGTTGGTTCACAGTTTGGACAAACCGTGTGACAAAACCGTGTTCCCCTTTAAATGATGAGTGAAATTTCATTTTACCCCTTCCTCATATTAAACTCAAAACTCTTCTCTCTTCTATTTTTATAGAATAGACCATATGTTTGGGTATCTCCATTCCTATCCTCCTAGGGTTTGATACTCCTCTCCTACCCAACCTCATATTATCTCTCCATCTGTCATGTTGGATATCCATTGGTAAGATCTTCAATCCTCTTCCTTCCTTTATTGGTTTATCTCTACCACATGAATATTATTTCTAGGTGAGATAATATTCCCTATTTTTAGTTTATTTTTAAATTTATCTAGTTTCTTATGTTCTAAATTGTATTAGAGTCCGACACTCGATGATGAGTCATCTACCACCATAAGGTAGGTGGTCTAGAACTTTTCCATTAAGTCCTTGTCATTTATATCAAGCGTATTGATTCCGCACATTGGAAATTCCATGAATTACCTCAAAATATGAATTATAAAAACTTGATTTTTTATCTATGTTATAAATTCCCTCATACACCCTTACCCTTGATGGAGGATTTCCCCTTCGACTAGTTCCACCTCTTAAGGTGTTCTTATGAAATGACCTTTGAATTATTAAATGTTTATATGACCAAACCAACTTATAAATGGTATTGGATTGACTTATAAATGGTATGTATAAATTGAAATAAATGAAATTGAATGATATGACCATGTTATATGACAATTATATACATTATGAATCATGAACTTCACTAAATTAAATGTATAATGGTTGGAAACCACCTCTTGGATTATATTAAAGCATGACTAGAACTTATTGTTATATATGATCCTCAAGCATGGTGTCCCTTATGTTTCATGATAACTGGGCATGGTATCCCTTATTAAATATAATAATCAGGAATAACATCCCATATTATCTGTGATAATCAAGATTAGTGTCCCATATTATCTATAATAATTGGGCATGACATCCATTATAATTCATGATACTTAGGCATGACGTCCCATACTACTCTATGAGACTCTTATGACCATGCATGGATTCTTGAGTTATGCCTGAGGTCCTAGAAAATATTTGTATTTATATATATGGATATATATGTCACTACATATATCGTCCATATACATACATACATACATATATATATATACATATAATTATACATATATATATATATACATGGTCACATGTTCAAAGGCATACCTACATAGACCAAAGAAATTAGTGTATGTCCGGTGTCCTTTAGGAGCTAGAGCCAACTCATTCACAATTTATATATTTTTTATATTATTATATCTATAAATTTATATTTTATATACAGTAGATGGATCATAATATACGTCATTGGTGTTGGCCTACTGAGTATATCTCACACCATATTCAAGCTGCTGATTGGTACCCAAACAGATCTCATGGATACTGGCAGGGATTAAGGGAAGCATCCATATTTGGATGCCTGATATTCTATACTAGGATGGAGTATGTGAGAAGAGGAATGATCTTCTTCTTATAATTCTATTGAAGATAGTTTTTGGTCTTTTTTTTATTTCTTAAATCATGTTTTATATGCCCACTTATCTACTTCCATGTATTCCCATTTTGTATAGCATACAGAAATGACATCATTTTGTATATGATATTGATTCTACTTATGCCTATTTATTATATCAATATCACTTATTCTACTATAGTTAATTTCTTATACTATTTCTTCTACTTTCTTTATCAGATACCATTGTGATTCCCTTTATCATGAGAGTATAGTCTCCCCACCATACTATCATGGACCCTCACTGGTAGTCGGTAGCCACTGGCATATGGGGAGTTACTATTGAGGTTCGGTATCTCTCAGGTTCTGTTACTAAATAGTGAACCAAACCCAAGACATTACAAAAGTTTTCAATTTTGGGTCATATAATCTTAAGAGAGGGTATATCGATGGATCCATCAAAGATG
This sequence comes from Viscum album, assembly GCA_963277665.1. Taxonomy (NCBI): domain Eukaryota; kingdom Viridiplantae; phylum Streptophyta; class Magnoliopsida; order Santalales; family Viscaceae; genus Viscum; species Viscum album. The sequence goes on along the minus strand of OY728151.1, from coordinate 1,255,471,631 downwards.
AAGGCTATTGAACATTGGCCCAAACCAACCAATGTAACTGAGATCTTAAGTTTTCTTGGTTTAACTGGATATTATATAAAATTTTTGGATAATTTCTCATGACTATTAATCCACTCACTAAGTTAACTAATAAGATATCTAAGTTCCTCTGGATAGATAAATGTGAGGAAAATTACAAGGAACTAAAGAGAAGTTTATTCAACACTCCTATGATTACATTTACCTATAGTGGATAAGGGTTTGTAATCTATAGTAAGGAATAAAAGAAGGGAATGGAATGTGTTATCATGTATAATGAAATGGTTATCACTTAAGCCTCATGACAATTGAAGTTTCATAAGAAAAATCACTCAACTCATTATTTGGAGTTAAGTGCAGTATTTTGTATAATAAATATATTGAGGAATTGTATTTATGATGAAACGTGTGATATATATAATGATAATAATATTTTAAATTATATATTCACATATAAAGAGTTGATAATGCACTAGAGAAGATGGCTGGAGATTATTAATGATTATGACCACTCAATACATTACCACATTGGGAAAATGAACAAGGTGGTTGATGTTTTTAGTTGAAATGATCATGCTAGATTATCTATGATGAGGATAAAAAAGACACAATATTTCTTGATTTGAAAAGGATGGATATAGAAATCATGAAGGAAGTGGGAAATATTATCTTTCTTAAATAAGTGTTCAACCATATATCCAAGTGAAGATTAAATAGGCACAAAAGGAAGATGTAGAGATGCAGAAAAAGGTGAGAAATGTACATGAGTTCAAAACATGATTATGATAGAATGATAAGGTTCAGGAACTGTGTATGTGTTCCATACATAAAATATTTGAAGAAGGATATATTATAGGAAGCTCATACTTCTTCATTCTCTATCCATCTTGGAAGTAAAAAGATGTATATAGATTTTAAAAAGTATTTTGGGTGGGATGATATGAAGAGAGATATTTCTGAGTATATATCTTGGTGCTTGGTATGTTAGAAATTTTAGGATGAGATACAAAAGTTTAAAGTTACATTTCAAACATTACCCATACTATAATGGAAATGGGAAAACATCACCATGGATTCTTTTATTTAAAATCCCCAAAACATCTAAAAAGAACAGTGTTATATGGGTTGTAGTTGATCTCCTAACAAAGTCAACACACTTCATCACTATTAGAGAATATTTTTATCTTGATCATATTTCCATAATATATATTAAATAAGTGGTAAGGTTTCTTGGAGCAACAAATTTTATTATATCTGATTAGGATATTAGGTTTACCTCAAAGTTCTGAAAAATTCTTCAATATATGTTGGATGCGGAGCTATGTTTCAGCACTTCATTTCATCCTTATCCAAATTTTTAGTCTAAGATAACCATTCAAACCATAGAAGATATTTTGAGATCATGTTCTCTGGATTTCAAAGGTTTTTGGGATCAATACCTTCTTCTATTTGAGTTTTCATATAACAATAACTTTCACTCGAACATTCAGATTGCTCCTTGTGAATCCCTATATGGAAAGAAGAGTAGTACTCCAAAATTATGAGATGAAATTAAAGAAATAAATATATTGATATTTTATCTATATAAGGAAATAAAATATAAATTTATATCCATTCAATAACACACAATGTAGCTCAGATTCGACAGAAAATTTATGCTGAGAATTGTCAATGTGATCTGGAGTTTGAAGTTGGTGAGAAAGTTATCCTGTGAATTTCTCCATGTAATAAGTTTATGAGATTTAGAAAGAAAGAAAAGTTGATACCTAGTTATATTGACCCTTTTAGGATTTTTGATCGTGTGGGTACAACTTCTTATCACTTGGCACTCCCACCAAACCTCTATCAAGTCCACGGTGTGTTCTATGTATCTCTCCTGAGGAAGTACATACCTAATCCTTCACATGTACTAAAATAAGAGGTCATACTTATGTATCATGAACCTTCATATGAATAAAAACCTATGGAGATTTTTTATAGGGAAATTTATATGAAACATGACCACTCATTCAGTTAAAGTTTTGTGTCCAAACCACTAATTTGAGGAAGCTACATGGGAACCTAAGGATACGATGAGAAAGAAGTATCATTAGTTGTTTGTATTAGAGTGATATAATTTCAAGGTTTAAATCCATTTTAAGTTTGTTAGAATATAAAACCAAAATATTTTATGATTTTTTTCTAAATAATTATAATTTCTTTGATAGTCTGCGTTACATGCAACACTGAGTTTTAACAAACCGTGATATACTATTATAAATTTTCTTATTTAAACATTATCATTATAACCTAGCCATTAAACATGAAAATATGAATAGGAATAACCAAATTTTAAAAAATAATCACTAAGTTTTAGATAAATAAGATATATTGATAAATAATTACTTTATTTTTGGTAAATTCTTTATATGCTTCGAAAATGATTTTTTCTTAAAAACCGATCTTCATTACTTTTTGTGAAAAAAATAATAAAATTAAATTTCACCACTTTTATAAAATTTATTGGAAAAAGTAAAATTAATTTTTTATATCATCATGTAAAAATTATCTTAGAGTGAAGTTTTGATAATTTTATGAAAAGATTAATTTTTTGATGAAGAGTGAAAAATATTGATTTTTATTGAAAAATGACTTTTCGTTTAAAGAATTTACAAAGTTAAATCTTGTTTTAAAATGTTTTAAAATTAAAATTAGTTCAATTATATTATAATTAATTAAATTTATTCCATTTTAATCAATTTCATATTGTATTTTTATATTAAAACTTTCTATAATTATGAAAACTTTTTCTTTGGAAAACCATTTTTGCCAAATCTACAGGTTTAATATTTAATTAAATTATACCACTTATATGAATTAAATTTGAAAAAATGGATTCCATTTTTATAATTAAAATTATTAATATTATATAATAAGTTCAAATTATTTTTTTTGGATAATTAATATTAAAAAGAGTAAAATTTAATTACCACGGTTAAGGTTAAAACTGGGTTACCAGGGGGTTTAACTAAAAGGACAAGGATTAAAATGACCTAAAAAATTTTACAAATACTATTTTATGGTCCTATTTAGACCTTATATCATATAAGGTTTTCTAATGATCCATTTTTGAGCCTTTTGGCATGTTTAAAACATGGGTATACCTTTTTCTTTCCAAATATTTCAAGTGTGCCCTCTTCCCCACTTATAAATGGGAAACCCCTCTCTTCTCCTCTTCACACTCCAAAATCCTTTTGATTCATCAATGAACTACCCAAATATATTCATTACTTAATTAAAAAATCCCAGAGGCCTTATTTTTATTTTTAAATTTTCATAATAGGGATTTTGGTGCTGACCTAAGGAGGTTGTTTGAAGAAGAGGAATCGTTCATAATCGAGCATTTTTATTTTATTTGTTCTTCCACATCCTTCAAATATTATTCAAATATGATAAAATAATAACATAAGTATATAATATTTAATTATATGTTATTATATTAATTAAATAACATATATCCATATCCACTTCCATTAAATGGGAAATGAAACCGTCGATCTCGTGTACAGTAGACTACCACCTCACGAATCGATGTAAATCATTTTACATCACCACCTCTCACAGATGGATATAATGATAGATTTAACATATATAAATTATATTTATTACATAATTATACTTTTTGAATCATAATATCATATATATCTTCTTACCTTCCAATCTATTAGAAAATGATAACATCGCTCGTGCGTACATGTGGACCATCACCTCTACAAAGCGACGTGACATGTTTTTCATGTTATTTTGAAATGGATGGAATAGAGGTTATATTTAATGAAAATATATGATATATATTATATAAATATTATTATTTAAAGGTGAATTAATATTTAAATTTCTTTTTTTTTGAATTTTGAGAAAATGAAACAACATTCATGCGTACATATGACCTACCGTCTCCATGAACGGTGTAATTCATTATATATATATATAAATTTAATGAATAAATATAAATAAATGTATAATTAATATATATAATATTTATATAATTATTAAAATTCTATATATTATTGAACCATGACCAAAATAAAAGGACCAAAAATACCAAACCAAAACATACATGAAAAATAAGGCTGTTATTACCCAAAACGTGATTTTAATAATGAATTTTTAATAAAAAAGTAATAAAAGATCATAAGTAAATAATATATGGTATGATATATATGATTATTTTTATATAATATATGTATAATAAAACAATATTTATTAAATAGGAGTTTCAAATGTGTACAAAGAATGTAAATATTTGTGGTAAGGGATTTATAGTCTCTCTTTTATTTATGAGAGACATATGCCATATTCATAACTTGTTTATTTTGTGTGATGTTTATATACTAGAACTTGACAAGTTATATCATGAATATAATTCATTTTATTATATTTAATGTTTCGTATAATTTTATTCTTTAGTGGGGATTGTGATTCAAAAGTTTCCAAAGCAGTAAGAGATTTTTGTTTCACTTTTATTTCTATGGGGCACAAGCCTTTTACACCACTTGTTTATTTTATGTGGTGTATATACTAACCATGAATTAATTTTATAATTATTATCATTAAAATTATGGGATATAGATATCTATATAATATTTTCTCTTTCCTAGGGATTATTATTCGAAAGATACCAAAATGCTAAGGGTATTACGTTACAACCTCATTATTTATCAGGGTTATTTATGATTAAGTTCTAATGGTGAAATATTATGATATATCTCTCAAGAAACTCATTAATTTTATTTTAATCTAATTATTTCATTAAAATAAATTCTTTCCCTTCATTCCCCCCTCTTTACATACTCAAGGTTCCAAAATAATGTTTTTAAGGAAACCAACTTTATTTCTCTCTTCATCTGATAATCCTTTTTCTTACATGTATATGTTTTCTAAAAATATTTTAAATAAGGTTTTTAATATTATAAAATAATTTTTTGAATAATTTTTTACCCATTCTTTAATTTTTACAAAATGGTTTAATAGGAATATTCTTGTTGTTTTCTAAACAAGGCTATTTTGACTTTTTACTAAAAATGTGAATGGAATATTTATTTTAACATATAAAAAGTTAACAATATTTCCCACCATTATGAATGATAAATTATTTAAAAATTACTTTAAAATTTTCAATTTTATTTTCTAAGAAAAAAATTTCTTTAAAATTTAGGGATTTTTTCAATTTTCAATAAATGTTTTCAAAGTGAAAATATTATTTTCCTCGAGAAATGATTCAAGTGATCATTCAAAATTATTTTTCATCTAAGATGACATACTTTGACATTACCTAAGATTTACTAGGGATATGATCCAATGATTTCATCCTTATTATTTCTCTGGATGTTTTATTTTTATTATGATAATATGTTTATGAAACCCATTCCCTTTCCATGGGTAAAGCTATGATGAAATGATGAAATGTTTATGAAATACATTTCACTTCCATGGGTTATGCTATAATGAAATGTTTATGAAACCCATTTCTTTTCATGGTTTATAATATGATGAACATTTTATGATATTGTGACACAAAATTGTATGGATTGTATGATGTTTGGGTCCTATATCTCCTTAAAATTCATCAGGTAAAGATCAATATCTCATGAGATAAATAGGGCTGGAATGGAGAGTAAACCTAGTTTAGTAAGGTACTATTTTCACTATGATAGTCTTGGGAGTGAACTATGAATACTACGATGGTTTAGAGAGTAAACTCATCCCCCTATGATATCCTTGGAAGTAATCCTTGACTACTAAGGAAATAATTTTTTATGCTTATGTTTATGCCACAAATCTATGTCTTCTGAAAATGTTATATTCTCTTAACTAATGTTCTTTGATTCATTTATGAATCATGTCTTATGAACTACCAATATTTATAACATGAATCAAGTTTATGATCTATGATATATAGGGTATGATTTTTAAATTTTATTCTCATGTTCTCATACACTTATGCTCATGTTATATTGACATCTCCCTTTTTTACCCTTACTGAGCATCTGAGCTCTCCCTTTCTTATGTTTCCTTTCCCTAGGTCATGAAGAAAGGTATTATGTATGATTTTTCTAAAAAGGGTGATAGTTATTAATGACTTACTGGGAGATGATATAGTTCACTTATGAACAATTTGTTTATGTATCAAAGTTTCCAAAGGCACTAGACCTAAATGATTCTGGTGTGGATTGTTATGTTATGTAATGAATATTCATCTATTCAGATGTGATATATGTCTATGATAAGTGTAGGTCATTATATAATTTCTACTAAAATCACATATTAAAAAATTTATCAATATTTCAAGATGTTATCCTATGAATAGAACCATCCCTAGGATTTTTAATAATGTTATCTTATAGTAATTCATGAAAATAACTAAAATAATCCTTAATAATAACATAACCTTGATTTTATACTAACTAAGGTGACCCCAAACCATTCTCTCGGATCTAGTGCTAAAAAAAATTCTTTTCATACCATATTTGAATACAAATTGAGATGAACCAAGCTAAACTTACATATATTTTAGTAGTTTAAGCATTACATCTCATAATAACTATATAATCCCATGAACTGAATGTTTAGTGTCTTGAGGAAAAGCTATATAAGCAACTTATTTTACAACACTTGTGAATATTTATCCATAATCAGGCTACACTAGACTCCCCTATATACTTCTCAAAAGTTACACTCATCTTTATTATTTAGGGAATAGAAACATAAGAAAGGGGTGAGTTTAAACACTCATTAAAGGAAAAACACATCAACTTGTCATAATGGGTTAGATTATAAGCATATGAGAAAACATAATCATGGGAGAAATATCTTATTAAAATTAATATGTAATAATAAGGGATACCCATAAATTATGATAGAAAGACATGTAATATCAATTGAACAAACATACACCATGACATAAGAGCGTGAGATAATAAACATGATCTATGGAGTATAAATACATGAATATAAAAAGATATAATAAGAATAGGAATAGAATATCATAATATTGTGAACAAGGTTAAAAGAAATCATGTCTAGGAATAGTCTTGGTAACAAAGTAAAACATTATCATTTTCACATATAATATAACACCCCAAGATTCCATGGTACATTTCTGTTTGAATAATACAATAGCATGTGATGTACGCAAAACTGAGTTCAAGCGCACCACGACCTATCAAACTAGTCGTTTTAAAAACATTTATGAATAGTAATACCCACTTTTTGAAATTTTATAAATTTTATTTTTCTAATTGGACTTAATTTTTGGATTTGTAATATGAAAATTATCTTAGGGTAAATTTTTGGTATTTTTATGATAACTTTCATATTTTGATGAATAGTGGAAAATACTAAATTTTAATTAAAAACAACTTCTATAATCAAAATAATTTATAATGTTAAATTATACATTTGAGTAGTTTTAAAGTATCATTATATTATATTTTTATCATATAATATAATTTAGGTCATTTTATGTAATTTCACATTTAAATTGTACATAAACACATGTCGATCTTTTGATAGTTTTTACTTCTTAAAAACCCACTTTTTGGTTTTGACAACGGGAATTAATTTTAAATTAATTTATGAAACTTCTGTATTTTGTATTTGGGAAAATGGATTCCATATTTGGAATCATAAGGTACAAATTTTGTAAATAGGTAACTTTTATTTTTATACATTATGAATAGTAACTTTGGTAAATATTTTATTTACCATGGTTAAAGGGTAAATCAGGTAAATAAGGGTAAAAATAATATTATAATAATATTAAATTACCCTAAAACATGTCCTAAACCTATTTGATGATATGTGTCCGACCATGGGAATCCTTGGGTCAATTTTTAGACCCCATGTAACCACTTTTAAGTGAAAATGACACTTCATAAAAAATAATTTAAAGTTAAGGAAAATCTAACATAAAAACATATCTTTTAGTAAAATAATTTTTATAAGGGTTTATATAAGTGATACTTTAGAATGTAAATAGTCATTATAAATATAAAAATATTTCCTACATCATGATATTTTTTATATTTTTTAGACATAAAATATATATATTTAATTATGACACAATAATGATGCAACATTTTCCTTATTAATGAAAGAATCAAATAAATGATATTACAAATATTAAAATAAATATAATTAGAAATTTTTTATGAAATCCAAAAATTTTATAGGTAAATATGAAATGTTAGGGTTGATTAAATATTTTTTTGAAGTAATCAATTTTTTATGACTTTCAAAAAAACCAAATACAAAATAGTGTCAAAATTGACATAAATGAGTTTTTAAAAAAAATAATATTTTATTAAATTATATAATAGTTCTAAAAATATAAGGTTCAACCAAAGGAATTATATAATTATATATGTCTCATTAATTAACCACTTGATGTTCTCTTGGAATTTTATAATAATTTTATTAACCATGTATTATAATAATACAAGAAGACATGGTAAAAGTTAAACTATTTAACTAAGAGTTAAATCTAAAAGATAAGATTAATATGGTAACATAAACTTGTATAAAACCTATTTTTTGAGAGGTTTTCTACCCATAACCACCTTATCTTCTAAATAAATCCATTAAAATCTATTATAAACTGAAAATTATTTTATAATAAAATAATATTTCCATCTTTTCTTAAAGTGAACCTCACCTATCTTATACAAGGGTACTTCCCCTTATCTTAATTTCACACATCCAAATCCTTTTGGATCAGCCATCCCCTTATCATATATCCTAAAAAATACCTTAATTTCAACCTAGAGGCCTTAATTTGATCATAAATCCAACCTAAGGAGCCCTTTTGTTCAAATCAAAAGGAAGAACCTGAAGTAGAGGTAGTTACTTCCTCACCTCTTTCAAAGTTATTTTATTCATACACTTCCTATTTCTTTGTTGTTTCCATACTAAAATAATAACTCCGGTACTAAGATGTTATTATAAATATGGTACAATCATATTCATTATTCTATCCATCCTATTAATGAAAAAGTCACCATATGTGCATATGTACAACTTACCGTCTCCACGTCGTGGTATAGTTTTTGATTCAACACATCATTATTTGGATGGGTATAATAATGAGTATAACTAATGTAAATAATAAATACCACATGTTAATAATTTTTCTATATATAATATACCATCCAATTACATAATATTTCACTATCAATATAATGATATTGTCGCTCGTGCGTACGTATGACTTACTGTCTCCACGACGTGATAAGATTTCATTTCCCATCGTAACCATTAAAGAATAATTTTCATTTGATGATTAAAAATAATGTTTAAGAACTTAATATAATTTTGGATATGAATCAAATACATCCTATCCATAATAAACATGACTTACGTAACAAAACATATAAAGTAAAATGAATCAGTTAACACCCAAAAAAATAATACTACTGAAATATCATTAACAAAGAAATATTAGAAGATCCTATATGATATCATATTCATGTATATGGTTCTTTTGTAATTTAATAACAATTATTTCACCATTATAAATAAGGTTAACATACCCTCAACTAAGGAAAAGTATAAGGTAAGGGTTAAATTTATAATCTATTTATTATCTGAGATTGTTTATACATAAGTATCTACTGGGAATTATTTATCATCCACATCTGTGTTTCATAAAAATGTAATTCAAAACATTTTTAATATTTCCTAGACTATGGTTTAAAGTCATTTATACCCTTTTTTTACTTTTTATAAAATGTTTTTAAAAGGAATCATTCTTTTGTTTTCCAAACTAGGTACTTTATGACCTTTTCGAAAAATTAAGGAAAGAATGTTTTTTAACTTATATGGTGGGTGCATCTATTTTATGCCGTTATAACACCATATAATATTCCCTTGCAATTTTATAAAAATATTTTTAAAATAAATTCTTTCACTACTTTTAAATTATTTCAAAATAGAAAGAGACGTTTCACTCAAATAGTTTTTGGATTGATTTCATCTATGTCAGAATCCTTCATTGGATTTTATATTTGTTTGAAGTTGATTTATTATGATACAATATTCCATATTGTATTGAAGGTTTTGTGATATTTTTGTCTGTGGATGTGATTTTTTTATACCATTCATGGTTTATGGTTAAAGTATTGACATTTCATATGCCAGTTTTAATACGAATGTTTATAGTATGTTTCAACCTTTTCACATGAGGAATGCATTGGACTTAGTAAGTGATGAGAGGGGCCCAATATATCCCCTTGATGCATCTGTAGGTCTCATGAGACAAACTAGTGTTTTGGAACAAGGGCTTGAAAAAATATTATTTCTTGTCTTGGAAAAAGGCCTTGACTATATGGTTATGATGTCTAGAACTATGCATTCCATCATTATGAAATTAGGTATTGATATTACATGTGATTATTATACTAGTAGAATATCCATGTGAATAAGTAAATAGAATTATTTGATTTTTATTTTCCATATTATGATGAAGTTTAAGTTTACAAGGCTTGTGTTTTAGTCTTATACATTACCTTAAATTTTTATCTTTTCTTATGGTAGTTTCCTCTATATTGTTATCCTTACTGAGCATCTGAGCTCACCCCTTTATTATGTTTTATTTTTTCTAGGATGTTAAGAAGTATATTATTATTGACCTGCAAGAATAGGCTGAGGGATATGAGTGTGTTCAAAGGAGACACAATGTTGTAGTTTTTCCATTTCATAATGTAATGTAAAATGTATGTATGTATCTAGTACTTACAAGGATACTAAACTAATTGGTCTTTAGAGACTTGATCTCTTGTGATCATGACAATGTTATGTAATAATACATCGACTCTGGGTAACTAGGGTCAGGGCATTACAGTTGGTATAAGTGGAAGTATAATACAAACATTGGAAACTATATTTAGAAAAACTCTAATTTGAGAACATTACCCAAAGATAGAATTTGAGGATTAGTATATAATAACTTCCTAGAATTTTGGTAATGTAGAGATTTTGTGAATTTTACAAGGAATACATGCCTATCTGGATATGATAAGGTAGAGGCAACTCTAGCACAAATTTATCTAGGGGTAAAACTCGACAACACCGGTTTGAGCTAGACCTGAATGGGAACTGGTGCACGACAACGAGCCTTGCTGCACTCTTGGTTACGACCCTCCTAGGTAATATTCTTAGGATAATTCACATTTTCATTAAAATCCATTATGAAGGATTTAGGTGTAAATAATTCCTCGAATAAAATGTTTTTTTATGATTATTGATTACATACATAAACTGTTCAATTTATGTTAGGTATTTTACTAGTTTGGAATTATGTATTGCGATTCATAAACTAATCTAGTGTATGCCATTGTTTAGAAATGGTGCCTAGTGGAATGAATGGAAACCATATCAACACACGTAATCCATGTAGGGATTTCCCTCCTACTCAAGATAATTATAATGGAGCTGGTGATGCAACTGGTGCTGAACAAATTATAATCATACTGGGACAACTCACTTAGGTTATGAATAATAACCTTACCCGTATGGAGCAACCTGATCCACAACACGGGGGATAAATGCTAGATTGATTCATGAGGAAACAACCACCAACATTAAATGGGACTAAAAATTCATTTGTAGCTAAACAATGGATAAGTTCCTCAAAGAAAATATTTCATTTTTTGGGGAGTAGCGAAAGGGAAAAAGCTGTCATGGTAGTTTATCGCCTCACATGAGATGCAGATAAATGGCGGTCATTAATTCAAAACACAAAGGAGAATGAAGAAGTATAAAATATGGAATATAGGGAGTTTAAAGATCTTTTATTAGAAAAATACTTTCCTCGTGAACATTGAGAGGATATGGAAATTCAATTTCTGAGTCTAAGGAAAAAAGAGGATGATAATGTCACAAAGTATGAGGATAGATTTAAAAGGTTAGAAGGACATGCTACAGATTATATACGTAACCCAAGAATTAAGATTTATCGATTCTTTTATGGGTTTAGACACCATGGAATTTTTTTCAAGCACTTCTCTACAATTGAAGATGTATTTCCATGTGCCACAACTCAAAAATAACCTCAACTGGGTTGGAAAAGTTCACGGTGTGACTCTGCATTTTTCATGGGGTGAGTGACGACAGCAAAGGCACCGGTCCAAAGGGCCAGGACTGTAGCCTGACACTGATCCCAAGAAGGGGTGTGGGGGCACAACCCCTACAGTATGGAACAATTAATTTGTCTAAGTCCCTAAAGTAGTGAAAAGGTACCTGCATGAAAACACCTATGCGCCACCATGCTGGAGGAGAATGAAGAAATTATTTTGGCTAAGTCCTCAAAGAGGTGCCCTAGTCTAGCAAAAACCCCGTCGGTGCATAGCTTACTTGCACACCCCCATCTGGCGTGAAACCTACTTGCGCGCCCCTATATGTTGCGCAACCTACTTGTGTGCCCAATTTCATTTTACCCAGGGTCCTGTTTTTGCATATAAATAGACCCTTGGGGCCTTCATTTGTAAGACGAATTTCCCTGAATCCTAATTGATGATTTGGTCACCCTAGTGCTTTTCCCAAGTCCTCCAAAACTTTCAAGGTAGTTCATTAACACCTAAAGTGGAGGAATTGAGGGAGGATCAAAGTAATTAAGTCCTTTTAGTGTTTAAAATCTATAACACTTGCACGCCTAAAGCACCCCACCTCCAAAAATTAGAAATACTTGCGCACCAACTATTCCTTTCATAGGAAATTGAGCGCCCCACTTTTGGGATCACCTGTTAATACTCATGAAGGCTTGAGTCAGGTCTCACCCAAGTATTACCATACAGGTTTTTCATTATTTAAGTGAATATTAGGTCACCCAAGACTACTTGCGCACCCATACTTGTGCGCCCTTCTTACTTGGGCACCCCTCTTTGATTCACTTACTCTCTTCAGTATAAAATCCATCAAGAACTCTTCAATGTCATTCATGGAAAGGCTTATTCTTCATTGGATCCCTTGTTTGAAAGGGATTCTATTGAGACCTCCATCAAAACCTCCTAACTTATCAAACCTTTGGGAAAGACACATCAGTGTGTCTCCTATTTGGGTTTGTATATCCATATTCATAGGTTTCCCACATTTGTTTCACAATGGGGTTAGGATTCATGGAGTGTCTATGGATTTATATATCCCCAGTCACATGGAACTTTCTCCCAAGAACAGTGCTGGGAAGTTCACATTTTTTTGAGAATTAGGGTTTAGGTCTCAACCTCTCCCTTATCAAAGAGATGGAACCTCAGATCTCTGGTAGGGAAGGTACGGTTCACACTTTCTTTTCCATACAAGAAAAGGATAATTCTCTATTCCCTACTAGGATCAATTTTAGGGCATCCATTCTAGTGTAATACCCTAACCTTAATCCCTTATTCCTTTCATTTGGACCCTTGTCCAATGTAAAGTGAATAGAGGGAGGGATCGTCACCTCGCCCTCTTCCTGGGTCACCTCAACCTCGTCCATCCTAGCCACCGTAGGCTCGACCTCCTCCACCAGCAGAGGATGAAAAGTTTTGTCATTATTGAATCTTTCACATACTCTTGTTTCTCACACCAATCATGACTCATTTGGGCATAGAGATTCGTGATGATTACAACATTTTCACAAACACCCATGGTGAATGAACTACGAGAACTCTAATTCCGACCATAATCAGGATATGTAGGAAGCCTTCTTAGGGACCGAGCTCACTGGATATCCTCTTTAGGAATCCAACCCTAATTCCCTTAATCTGGGAATACTCCTTAGGAATAATTCCCAAATCAAACCCCTTATACATCAAGGCATCCTTTTTAGGAAGTAAGTCTAAACTCATTTATCTCAAAGGACTATACTCTTCTCTGAGATTTATTAAACTATGTGAACTTTGACTCCCATCCACATGGGATATGTAAGAAGCCTCCTTGAGGTTCAAACCCAATAATTCAAATTAACCCTATTATCCTTGGTCCAATTTCCCAATAGGGTCTAATATAACTTGGAAACCCATATACTTTCCAAGTTCATTAGGCTGTTTCGACATAAGTCCCACACTAAACTTTGATGAAGCACCTTTCACTTAGATTTTCTTACCACATGACATTAAACTATATGGTTAGGTCCTTATCACATGACCTTAAAAGGTATGATGTGTCTCATTAAGAGGCACCAAAATAAAAGGGTTTTGATTCCTTTCACAAGGATAAATAGGTAGTCCATTTTATGGTCATGATCCCAAGATCAAAACAAACATTTGTATCCTTGTATGACAATAAATTACAAAGTGCCCCACTGAGTGGTTTAAAAACTAGTATCATCATAATGATGATTAAAAGAATCTTTAAATAGTATATGAAAGGATACCATTGATGGAGAAACTTGAATACATATAGATCTTTACATTAATGAAGAACCTTGAATACATAATGATGATTCTAAATTTTACACATGCTAATAAGTGATTGAAAATTACAAGGGAAACTTATGTTATACTTTGTTAATTAATAAGGATTCATGAAAATATCTTAAATTTATAAAGAGAGTCCTGAAGTAGACAATATTTTTCCCCCAAAAGGGTGTGATGAGTCTAAAATCCCATCCTCTTGACCAATGTATGTTCCTAAGTATCGTAAAGTTCAAACTTAATGAATGCATGCCTTTGGAAAGTAGTTATCCTTTGGATAAATAATTTTTGGAAGTTCATAGTTCCATGAATAAATCCAATGGAAACCACCTGGAAGTAGTGATTATTAAAACTAGAACACACATTTCAAGGAACTATGAAACAATGGGTTAAAACTATTTCTCCATCAAGCATTAGTCTCATAATCCTTCTCATCGTACGAAGATATAGTCACATGTTCTATCAATATAGAAAAATAATTTTCTAAGTCTTACGACTTTAAATAAAATCAAGAGAAGAATAGATCTACTGAACACTCTGGAAATTAAAGTAAGGGGAAGAAGGGAAAAGTTGAATTTCCATCATGTAGTAAATGTGGGAAGAAACACCCCGGTACTTTCTTGAAGGGAATTAGAGTCTGTTATAAGTGTGGATAAAAAGGCCACCAAGCTCGTGATTGCAAGGGGAAGAAAGAGGCTGTCAATGTTGAATGCTATAGTTGTAAAGAAATGGGGAATTATGAAAATGAATGTCCTAAGTGTCAAAGAAACTTACCTTAGAAAAGTACAAGGGATCAAGGCCAAGCTTATGTGATCAAAACTGCAGAGGTTTAATTTTTGAATGACATGGTGGCAGATACATTAATCGTTTCCTAAAATTTATCCAATGCTTTATTTGATTCTGGATCATCGCATTATTTCATATCTTTCCAGTTTTCCAAGAAAATTAGATATTTACAATTTGATTTAACAAGGTATTTATTAGTAAAAAATCCAAAGGAAAGTATCATTGCAAAAAAGTCTTGTGAATCAATTACTATTATGGCATATAAAAGTGCTTTATTTGCTGATCTCTTTGTTATACCCATGATTGAATTTGATATTATCCTTGGTATGGATGGGCTTTTAGAGCATGATGTGGAAATTTATTTTAAGAATAAGGAGGTTATAATTTTTGACGATGATAAAGAATCCCTTATCTATAGAGTAGAAACATCACCATCTAATTATCATCTAGATACACCCCCAGTAGCTCTACTAAATTCAATTATTGGGGAGGAAGAGATTGAAATAACTATGGGTGAGGAAAGGAATGTTCAAATAGAGGATGTACCTATTGTTCAAGAATATGTTGATGTGTTTCTAAAGGATTTACCTGGACATCCTCCAGAATGAGAAATTGAGTTTTACATTGATTTAATTCCTGGTTCAAGGCCTATATCGAAGTCTCATTAAAGAATGGCCACTATGGAATTAGTGGAAGTAAAGAAACAACTAGAGGAATTGAGTAATAAAGGATTTATTTTCCTTAGTGTTTCTTCATGGGGATCCCCTGTTCTTTTTTTTAATAAGAAATATGGATTTATGAGGTTGTGCATTTACTACAAGGAGATCAATGCTATAACAATAAATAACAAGTATCCCCTACCTCACAATGATGATTTATTTGATAAACTTCATGAAGATAAATATTTTTCAATGATTGACCTTCAATTTGGATATTATCAGTTGTGTGTGAAGAAAGAAGACATTCCAAAGACATCATTTCATACCAGGTATGGGCATTACAAGTTTACAGTAATGCCTTTTGGACTAACTAATACATCCTATGTCTTCATGAATCTAATGAATAGAGTTTTAAAGGAATATCATGATGAATTTGTAGTGGTATTTATTGATGACATCTTGGTATACTCAAAAATATACTAAGATCATGAAAATCACATGCACACTATTCTAAAGACTCTTAGAATAAATGAATTATATGGGACGTTTAGCAAGTGTGAATTCTGGCTTCAGGAGATTTCTTTTCTTGGACATATTGTCTCTAAGGATGGAATATCTATTGATACTTCTAAGACAAGAGTAATAAAGAATGGAAAAAACCGACGAGTATAACTGAGATATATAGTTTTATTGGTTTAGTAGGCTATTATCAGCGTTTTGTCCAGAATTTTTCCCGATTGGCTAACCCATTAACCAAGATCACACATAAAGGGGTTAATTTATTTTGGACAAAAGAGTGTGAAGAATGTTTTGAAGAACTAAAGATAAGATTATTCAATGATCCTATCTTGACTCTACCATCATGGAATGATGGGATTTTTATTTATAGTGATGATTTAAAGAAAGAAATTGGTTGTGTCCTTATGTAGAATGATAGAGTTATCGCCTATGCATCAAAGTAGCTAAAAATCCATGAACAAAACTATCCCACTCATGATCGTGAGTTAGAAGCTGTAATCTTTACTTTGAATATATGGAGACACTATCTCTATGGTGAAAAATGTGAGATATATACCGATCACAAGAGTTTAAAGTATATTTTCTCACAAAAAGAACTCAACATGAGGCAAAAATGGTGGATTGAACTAATCAAAGATTATTATTTCACTATACACTACCACCTGGGGAAGGAAAATAAGGTGGATGATTCTTTGAGAAGAAAGGATCATGGAGTTTTGAACAAGATGGGAGTTGATAGGGATCAAATGTTCATGGATCTAGTAAAGATGGATATGGGAATAATCATGGAAGGTGAAACATCGATACTTTTTTCAAATGGTTTTCAAACCATCTTTACTAGAAAGGATAAAAATTTCTCACACTAATGATGAGAAGTTTCAAAAGAAAATTAAAGTAATGAATGATGGGATATTGATTGAATTCGTATATGATGATGAAATTTTGAAATTTGGGAGGAGTCTTTGTATTCCTGATATACTTGATCTAAAAAGGGAATTTTTGGATGATGATCATAAATCCAATTTCTCTATACACCCCAGTAACACTAAGATGTATAGATATTTGAAGGAACATTTTTGGTGGGACAACATGAAGAGATATATTGCTAATTATGTGTCAAGATGTATGGTTTTTCAATAGGTGAAAGCTGGAATACAACAACCTAGAGGAGTCATGCAACCTCTTCCCATACCTGAGTGTAAATGGGATGATATTATGATGGACTTTATCATGGGGATACCAAAGACTCCTAGAAGGAATGATGCAATATGTGTCATTGTTGATCATCTTACCAAGTCGGAACATTTTCTCACTATAAGAGAAGATTTACCACTTGAATTTTTAGAAAGACTATATATTAATGAAGTTTTAAGACTTCTTGGTTTACCCCTATCGATTGTTTCTGACCGTGATCCCCGTTTTACATCAAGATTCAGGAAAAGTCTTCAGAAAGCCCTAGATACTGAACTTCGTTTAAGCACTTCCCACCACTTTAAAACTGATGGACAATCAGAACAGACTATTCACACCTTAGAAGACATGTTGATATATTTATCACTTGACTTTCAAGGTATGTGGGATCAATATTTACCTCTGGTACAATTTTCTTATAAAAATAACTTCCATTCAAGTATTCAGATGGAACCATATGAAGCGTTATATAGAAATAGATGTTGCACACCAACTTATTGGGATGATGTTGGTGAAAAAAAACTCATATGTCCAGAACTTGTTGAGGAAACAATGGAAAAGATGAAGATTATCCAAACCCACATAAAAGTAGCTCAAATTAGGAATAAGAGCTATGTTGATAACTAAAGGAAGGATTTGGAATTTCATGCAGGAGATCATGTTTTATTGAAGGTATCTACATGGAAGGGTGTTGTAAGATTTAGTAAGAAGGTTAAATTGAGTCCTAGGTACATCGGAACTTTCTAAATTCTAGAACAAATTGGAGTTGTATCTTATCATTTGGAAATACATCCAAGTCTCTCCAAAGTTCATGATGTGTTCCACATATGACTATTGAGAAAATACATGTCTAACCCAACACATGTACTCACCTATGAAGAAATAGAATTGAAAAATTATCTATATTATTGTGAAGAGCCTATTAGGTTTCTTGATACTAGAGAACAAGTGTTGATAAACCTAACGACTCGTTTGGTAAAAGTTCTTTGGAGAAACCATAAAATGGAAGAGGCAACTTGGGAACCTGAAGAACTTATGATGAAGAACCACCCAAATCTTTTTTTGCAATAATATTTTAGAAATTTTGAGGATGAAATTATTTTAATGAGATAAGAATATAACACCCTAATCTTCCACAATACATTTCTCTTTGAATAATACAATAGCGTGTGATGTACAAAACATCAAGTTCAAGCACACTGTGACCTATCAAACTACCTGTTTTAAAAGTAGTTATGAATAGTAATACCAACTTTTTAAAATTTTATAAATTTTATTTTTCAAACTGGACTTAATTTTTGGATTCATAATTTCAAAATTATCTTAGGGTAAATTTTTGGTATTTTTATGATAATTTTCATATTTTGATGAATAGTGAAAAATAATAAATTGTAATTAAAAACAAATTTTTTAATCAAATTAATTTATAGAGTTAAATTATACATTTGAGTAGTTTTTAAGTATCATTAGATTAAATTTTTATAATTTAATATAATTTTGGTCATTGGATGTAATTTCACATTTAAATTTTACATAAACATATGTTGATCTTTTGATAGTTTTTACTTCTTAAAAACCCACTTTTTAGTTTTGACAATGGGAATTA
This sequence comes from Viscum album, assembly GCA_963277665.1. Classification (NCBI taxonomy): domain Eukaryota; kingdom Viridiplantae; phylum Streptophyta; class Magnoliopsida; order Santalales; family Viscaceae; genus Viscum; species Viscum album. Next base: position 1,255,452,429 of record OY728151.1, on the reverse strand, counting down.
ATTTTAAATTAATTTCTGCAACTTCTATGTTTTGAATTTGAAAAAATGGATTCCATATTTGGAATCAAAAGGTTTAAATTGTGTAAATATGTAACTTTTATTTTCAGACATTATGAATATTAACTTTGGTAAATATTTTATTTACCATGGTTAAAGGGTAAATCCTGTAAATAAGAGTAAACCATAATATTATAATAATTTGAAATTACCCTAACACGTGTCCTAACCCTATTGAATGATACATTTCTGAACATGGGCATCCTTGTGTCGATTTTTGGACCCCATGGAGCCACTTGTAAGTGAAAATGACACTTTATAAAAATTAATTTAAAGTTAAGGAAAATGTAACATAAACATATATATTTTAGGAAAACAATTTTTATAAGGGTTTATATAAGTGATATTTTAGACTATAAATAGTAATTAGAAATCTAAAATTATTTCCTACATCATTTTATTTTATTTATAATTTTTATACATAAAATAAATAAATTTAATTATGACACAATAATAATGCCGCATTTTCCTTATTAATGAAAAAATAAAATAAATGATATTATAAATATTAAAATAAATATAATTCGAATTTTTTTTTGACATCCATAAATTTTATAGGTAAATATGAAATTTTAGGGTTGATTCAATATATTTTTTTCTAAGTAATCATGTTTTTATGACTTTCAAAAACACTAAATACAAAATAGTGTAAAAAATGACATAAATGAATTTTTAAAACAAATATTATTTTATTAAATTATATAACAGTCTTAAAAATCTAAGGTTCATCCAAAGGACTTATATAATTATATATATATCATTAATTAACCACTTTAGGTTCTCTTGTCATTTTATAGTTAGTTTATTAACCATGTATTATAATAATACAAGAAGACATGGTAAAAGTTAAACTATTTAACTAAGAGTTAAATCTAAAAGATAAGGTTAATATGGTGACCAAAAATTTTCTAAAACCTATTGGTTGAGAGGTTTTAGATCCCTCCCCACCTTATCCTTGAAATAAATTCATTTAGATCCATTATAAACTGAAAATGATTTTATAATAAAATAATATTTCAAGCTTTTCCTAAAGTGACCCCCACCTCTCTTATAAAAGGGTACTTCCCCTTCTCTTAATTTCACATCTAAAAATCCTTTTGGATTGGAAAAAACCTACTCAAATATTCTACCAAATACCCTCAATTCAACCTATAGGCCTTACTTTGATCATAAATCCAACCTAAGGATCCCTTTTGTTCAAATCAAAAGAAAGAACTCGAAGAAGAGGTAATTACTTCATCACCTCTTTCAAAGTTCTTTTCTTTTTCCACTTCCTCTTTCTTTGTTGTTTACATACTAAAATAATAAATACAGTAACTTATAAATACTGAGATGTTATTATAAATATGGTATAACCATATTCATTATTCTATCCATCCTATGAATTACAAAGTCACCATACGTGCGTACATACGACTTACCGTCTCCATGTCGTGGTGTATTTTGTTATTCAACACTTCATTATTTGGATGGGTATAATAATGAGTATAAATAATGTAAATAATAAATATAACATGTTAATTTTTCTTTATATAAAATATAACATCCAATTACATACGATTTCCCTATCAATATAATGATATTGTCTTTCATGCAAACATACAACTTACCATCTCCACGACATGATAAGATTTCACTCCCCATCGCAACCATTAAAGAATAATTTTCATTTTATGATTTGGAATAATGTTTAATAACTTAATATAATTTTGGATATTAATAAAATACATCCTATACATAAAAAACATCACTTACATAACAAAAAATATAAAGGAAAATGAATCAGTTAACACCCAAAACAACGATACTACTGAAATATCATTAACATATCAATATTAGAAGATGATATATGATATAATATTTATGTATGTGGTTCTTGTATAATTTAATAACAATTATTTCACCATTATATATGAGGTTAACATACCATCGACTAAGGAAAAGTACAAGGTAAGCGTTAAATTTACAATCTCTTTATTATCTGAGGTTGTTTATACGTAAGTATCTACCGGGACTTCTTTATCATCTACATCCATGTTTCCTAAAAATGTAACTCAATTTTTTTAATATTTTCTATACTATTGTTTAAATTAATTTATACCTTTTTTTTACTTTTTATAAATTTTTTTGAAGGGAATCATTTCGTAGTTTTCCAAATAAGGTACTTTATGACCTTTTCGACAAATTAAGGAAATAATGTTTTTTTTAACTTCTATGGTGGGTGCGGCTATTTTCCACCATTATAATACCTTAGAAGCTTCCCTTACAAAATTAAAATAATATTTTTAAAATAAATTTTTTCTTTACTTTTAAATTATTTCAAAATATAAAGAGATGTTTCAATCAAATAGTTTTTGGACTGATTTCATCTATATCAACATCCTTCATTGGATTTTACATTTGTTTGAAGTTTATTTATTATGATATAATCTTACATATTATATTGAAGGTTTTGTGATAAGTTTGACTATGGATGTTCTATTTTATACCATTCATGTTTTATGGTTAAAGTATTGAAATTTAGTATGCTAGTTTTAATATGAATGTTTATATTATGTTTCAACCTTTTTATATGAGGAATGCATTGGACTTAGTAAGTGATGGGAGGGGACCTCTATAGACCCTTGATGTATCGCTAGGTCTCATGAGACAAACTAGTGTCTTGACACAAGGTCTTGAAAAAATCTTATTTGTAGTCTTGGCTCAAGGCCTTGAATATGTGGTTATGATGTCTGGAATTATGCATTCCATCATTATGAAATTAGATATTGATACTACATGAGATTATTCGACTAGTATAATATAAATGTGAATAAGTAAATGGAATTATTTGATTTATCTTTTCCATATTATGCTGAAGTTTAAGTTTAAAAGGATTGTGTTTTAGTCTTATACATTGCCTTAAATGTTTATATTTTATTATGAATGTTTCTGTTATATTATTATCCTTACTGAGAATTTGAGCTCACCCCTTTCTTATGTATTATTTTTTTGGATGTGAAGAAGTATATTATGATTGACCTACAGAAATAGGCTAAGGGATATGAGTGTGTTCAAAGGAGACACAATGTTTTAGTTTTTTCATTTCATAATGTAATATAAAACGTACGTATGTATCTAGTACTTCCAAGGCTACTAAAATAATTGGTATTTCGAGACTTGATCTCTTGTGATCAGGCCAATATTATGTAATAATGCATTGACTATGGGTAACTAGGGTTAGGGAATTACATGCAATCATATTAACAAAGATATATATGACCATTTCCACACACCATCATGTGAATAAAGCTATATGTGATAATTTCCACACCATTATGTAAATAAATATTTATGAAATCATTTCCCTGCACCATCACGTGAAAAAATATATATGTGATAATTTCAATTCATTATCATGTGAATAAATATATATGTGATCCTCTCTACACACCATCACATTATCACAAGAGATATAAAATCTTAACTAATTCATTAGAGAGATATATTGGACTCCACCCATATCATTCATACTTATGTTTTCTATAAGATATCAATCACTTATCATATCATGAATACCCATGGAAATAAAATTGGTTTTATATCATTTATGAATGGTTTTTTATAATGGGATATCAAAAGTAGACCAGTTGATACAAAAAAAAATTCAACCACCCAATAAGAGTGTTTTATATAGGCGTATAGAGGGCAATTTAGGAAAAATAACTACCAAGGAGGTAAAAACCCTTAACATAAAGAGAAAAATGGAATAAAAACTTATAATATTATTTTAAAAAAATTTCTTCATATTTATATAAAAATAAGATGCTATGGATCACTTTCAAAATGTTCAATTTTGAGAAATTCGAAAGAAGAAATTTTCAAAATCATTATTTTGAAAGAAATATCATTAATAAATCCTTGAAAAATAAATAATGGACTAAAAATTTGAAGTAAAAACATTTTGAAAATTTTTTCTTTTAAAAATAATATTTAATAATGGAGCCTTGAAAAAGATATAAAGGTTTTCTTAAATTTCAATAAAAATTATCATAATATAAATCTATGATCAAAATATACCACACAAAAAGGAAACAAGTGGTGAATACACATCATATTTCAATAAAGTAAAATTGAGATGAAAAAAACCTTAGATTTTATTCCTACTTAGATAATTGTGATCTTATTCTTATATAAAAAATAAATATCTTAATTAGATATTTTAGAAACTTATTCATACCATTATACTTTTATAAAACTTATTTAAAAATATTTTTTACAAATATGTTAGTTAGTTGTATTTTATTTTCATCATTGGATGTTACTATCTTCGAATGTTTTGTTTAGTACTAGAATCATAATTGCGGTGTTGATTTTTATTTAAATATTCAAAGTTTATCATTATTATATCATTAAAGGTACTATAAGACATGTTTTATAATTATTTATAAAGTTTTAATTTAATTTTATACGGATTTTAGTTACAATTTGTTACGAAAAAGTTAGCGACAAGCTTGTTTCGGTAATTTTCACAAAAGAGTGATATATTAATAATAGGTTAGATATTACCATTAAATTTCTAGAACCAAAAAAAATATTATTTAATTATTATTTTCTAATATCCTCGATATTTATGTTTCCTTAGTTATCCATGATTGAAATTTATAACATTATTCATGTTGGGTTAAAATGACCCAAACAAGAACAAGCTATAATCTATGGGTGAGTATGGTTAAGAAAATGATTATTTTAGAGTAATTTAATTATTTTAGAAGAATAATGGTATTATTTAAAAATTTTTGGCGGTTAATTAGGTTATAAGAGGGTTGGATGAATAATAAAGTACTATAGTGAAAAAAATACATCACTTTCATGGAAATATTAGTCCACAAGTACACACGAAATGACAATTTCATTTTCCATAGAAAGGGATGAAGATAGAGAATGGTTTATAATTAAAAGTATTAATAATTTTATAAATATCATATTAATCCTTTAAATATAATTTTATAAGCAACCGTGTATGGTGGTGACGAAAAATCAAACTCACCATTCATGGTGGCGGTAGTCTGCATGTACGCATGATGACATCATCATTTTTCGAATAGTTTTAGAGGTAGGTTGAAAATGGATATTAAATGAGTATAATAAAATTTAAGAATAATATTAATTTTAATGTTACTATAATTTCATGGACATAATTGGTTTGAGGGGGTATAATAAGAAAATAATTAAGAGAGCTCGGTTGAGAACATTACCTCTCCCTTTGGATGTTCTCCCTTAGGTAACACCTTGAGGCTCCTTAGCTTGGTATTTTAGTTAAAAAAAGGATTATAGAATGTGTGGAGATAGTGTAAGAAATTATAGGGTATAATTTTGGATGATCCAATTCTTTATAACGATTTGATAAGTGGGATGTAGGTGAGAGCCTTTTATTGGTGAAGAGAATGACATTTTTTTTAAATATAAAATTTTAATATAAAGAGAGAACATGTTTCATAAGGAAAGTGGATCCAAAGAGTAAAATAATGGATTGGGGGATGAGGTAAGGTAAATAATCCCTAAACCATTAATTTTAATAGATTTTTTAAACATGTTTTTAAGTCTTTTACTCTAAGATTTTTCACTTTTACCATTTTTGGGTTTTGCCATGATAATTAGTTTTTAACTAAGTAATTTACTTTTAATTACTACAAATAAAATGGTTATTATTACATAATTTGTATTTAATAATTAAAAATATGAAATACATTTTATAAAATAAAATTTGTATGTGTAAAAAATGATTTTAACATTATCGTATGTAAGACGTAAAAAACCGTTTTGTGAAAAAGTGTATTTTTATGCATAAATGTTATGTTTAAGAAAAAATTATAAATGTTTTTTATTTTAATGAAATTAATTTATTTAAAATTAACCAAATAATATTAATTAAACTTTAAAATAAATTGAAAACCTAATTTAACCTAGTTAAAAATTAATAAAAAGGGAAAGTCTAAAAAAGTTTTTATTAAAAAAAATCACTAAATTTTTAAGATGTTAACCATGGGTTTTCTAAATTCAACATAGCAATTTTAAATGTAACATTTAAATTAATAAGAAAAATTATCATTAAATTTTTTTATGATTTGTTTAAGTTATACTTATTGATATATTCTAAATGATATGGTTTTAGTAAAAAATTGTATTTTTCACAATTAACCAAAAATGAAATTATTTCGGGAAAAAAATCATCCTAAGATAATTTTGAAATACAAAATTAAAAAATGAATTTAATTTTATAAAATTAAAATTCTAAAATATCTAAATCATATTTAAAATTGAAATTCAAAATATAAATAAAACTTCTTTATTATAAAATGATGTTTTTAAGTGTTCTTAATATTATTTCATATCAATTTATAATTTAATGAATATTAATCTATTTGAAAATATGTAATAATATTTTAAAAGTGGTCAATTTGATTTATTTGGATAAAATATAAAACATTTATAAAAACAATTATTTGAGAAAGAACAATCCCTTTTAAAATTAAATCATATTAATTATTTATTTCTTAAATGTAAGCAATTTTAGTTGTGTAATATATTTTTATTTACTAGAGATTTTAATATTCATATAATATGTCATGGATCATTTTAGTTCATTTTTGTGTGTGGAGAAATCTATCAAACATAATATTTATTTTTTTATAAATAAATTGAAAATATTAGGGTGTTACAAAACAAGATTATCCTTCTAAAGAAGAATATGATGATGGTGAGAGCATGTGAGAGATTCCATCCAAGTGCCAAATCTTGATCATGTTTTGGCTATACACAACCCTATATTATTTAATTTCACATTTTCTGGATGAAATTTATATAACATGCCTCAAACAGAACCAATGGGTGACATTTGAGTACTTTAATATTTGGTAGTTAGCATATCTAGGGTATTTTGATTATTATGAGATCCTTGAGAAATATTGATGAAAATTAGGTCTTGGATAGCGCATCATCCAAACTCTAGAAAATACCATCAGAGCTTCCAATGAGTATGTGCTGAATGTCTTGGGGTACTATTGATGTGAGTTGAAATTTCCAACATTTTTTGTCTATTATTCTTTGAAAATAATTCTAATTTAATCCCCCTCACCACAGTCAGTATACTGACCGTGGATACATATCGCATATCTACTCCTCAAGCTACCATGAGATCCATTTTTCCTCAACCTACCATGAATGTGAATGGAGTGAGTGCATGCCTTATTGAAAAAGAACAACCACCATGATGAAGCCCAAACTAGATTTTGAATGCATTTAATGAAACCATCCTCACAACCGAGGATAAAGAAGAACCTCTCACAAACTCTTCTTCCACCGCACTGACGGATCCCACAAAACTAGAGAAGATAATTCATTCCTATATAAGACACCATATAAGAAGAATAACTTTCCATAGAATCAAGCCATTCCACCACAAATAGAAGAGTCACCTTTTTCTAGCCGATAAAGCGAATGTCGCCATTCGAATTAGCATGTGGTGCTTCCTGTTGAAGCTTATAATGAGAGTGTATGCACATATAAATCCCACAATCCATCAATTTATAAGGAGAGTGGATGCACACACCACTAAATAAGCTCCACCATAGATGACCTTGAACCCACCTATGCAATTTGAAGGGAAAAAGAGCACCTCTGTGGTTGAACCTGAAGTTCCAACCCCCAACCGTACCTTAAGATAAATTGAAATTTCTTTAAATTAATTATTTTTTTAGTTTTTGTGTTTTTTCCCTATATAGGAATTTTGAAGACCAGTAAGGCCACATATCATTCCTAATGTTGCTGTTGTGAGTCTCTAGGAGATTTCCCATGACGTGTTCCTCAAAATGTGTTATTTTGGGTTTTTAAAATTAAAATTTGAGTTTTAATTTACCATGAAATGTTATGTGATTTTTTATTATTATTATGAAAATTTGTTATTATGGGGGATTCTGTGTTGTTGGGCCTCCATATGGGACTTTTTGTTCACGGGGCTTACTTATGGTCTGTGGGTCATGACTGCTTACTGGGATACTCAGGCGTCCTGTGTCGCTAGCCCACCTAGTTCTCACGTTTCCATCATGGCATTCTTCCTCAGTCGATTATTGCTGGCCATTGATGTGCCTCTATTTGAAAACTATGGTTTGTGGGTTTGTGATTCTCAGTGATCATATCCATAGCTGACCGTGTTCCCTATGAATGCCTCATATCCCATGATTTTTGGATGCCCTTTGTACCAGCCTGGCTTCATGATCCTTCTTCTCACCCTTAGTCATCCACGTGTCCCATAGTCTGTTATTCCTGACAGCCCCTATCGCCTTACTTGTTTCTCCTTTATTTCTTCAAATATTCATTTGTCGAGGCATAACCATAATTCCTGGTTCATCATCCTTCTAGGTTCCATTTCAGAGAGAATATCCTCCACCACTTGAATACCACCATGCCAACTCCATTCTGGTGACCTCCGGTAGAGAGCTCGGTTTTCACAACCTCTAAGAAGACCGTTTCAAAATCAAGGACTCTAACCCTAACAGAACTATTTTTTCTTTAGTGATTCTATTTTTTTTGAGCATGTTCTTTTATTTATTTGTTTAGTTTCTACGTTGTATGTTCTTTATTTATTTGTTGGTTTGGTTCTCAGTGTTTGGGGTTGGCATGTATGAGTCCATCCGATTTGCGGGAGAACATTTCTATCTCCAATCTAGACTTCACCATTGGCTCTTAGGGTGATGAGGTCCCTATGCCTGAATAGCTTCACTAGTATGCATGCGTGGTTTTTCTATATTGTTCTTCTCTATTTGAATGTGATCTATTTTTTTTTATTTTGCATAATAATAAAGAAATCTATGGTGGTTTCCGTGACATGGAGCAGTACTAAAACATTTGAGCCACATAAATATCTATGTTCATATTTACTTTCCAGTAATTTTCCTCTTATGTTCTTTCGGCTTTGTTTAAATTGATTCCTGCATTTATTGCGTTAATTTTGAATGAATTTTTGTAAACCTATCTCAATACCCCAACAAGTGGTATCAAATCCTCTAATCATTTTGACAATTTCTGTTAAATTTTAAATTGAAAATTTTGATGGTGAAAATGATTTTAATCTGTGGAGATTCAAAATTCATGCTTTGTTGGTCCATAATGGAGTCATATATGATTTACATAGTAGTAAAAAACCTTCATTGACCATAACTGTCGATGTTCAGTTCACCACTTCTTATATTGATATTGATCTTAGTATACTCTAAAAGGATCTCTATACTCTTCTATTAACCATATGAGATAAAGTGTTATACAAGGTTTCATAAGAAACTAATGCTAAGTCTATTTGGGTTAAACTCAAACATTTTTATATGAATAAGACTTTGTTTGGGTGTCTGTATAAAAATATACGGTTATATAATTTTAAGGTGTCCCCTTTCTCTTTTGTGTGAGTCCATATTAATGAGTTAAATAAAGTTTTTTTAGATTTACCTAATATTGATATAAAGGTTAAATATGAACATCATGCTTTAATTTTATTAACTTCTCTTGATGATTATTTTAATTTGTTGAAAGATTCTATGATGTATGGTTGGGATTCCATTACCTCAGAGGGATTTAAGTCTGCTGTATTATCTCATGATCTTCAAACACATTTTTTGAAGGAAGAGTTAACTAATGTTAAGAGTGAACCCCATATTCTTTATACTAAGGGTCCTATGAAAAATAAGGGTAGTAATGATAAGAACTAATTTAAGTGTTTTTGGTGTTTTGAATGTGGAAATACTGACCACATAAAAAGGTATCGTCCTAACATAAAAAATAGAGACAATATACCCCAGACACATGTGGTATGTCCTGGTTATGAAACTATGAAAGTCCATTAGTTGTTTGTAGCCCCTTTATTAGAACTAGGAAGAGGTTCTTTGTTTTATTTTTTCTTCAATCCTAGGACTGGAATCACTTGTCTTTGTGGGGGAAACTGGTTGGGAAAAAGGGTTTTGTGTAGGCTAGTCTAAGCTATTCGGGCTTAGGTGGAGTGAATTCCTATTGGTTACCTATTTTTTGGTTACTGTGAATTGTTTTCTACTATTTTTTATCACTATTTCATTGTGATATTTTCTTTGTTTTAATCTTTTACTATGTTTTACCCCTAAGAAAGGTTGTTTTTTTACAGTATTTTTCATGCCTGAAAGTTGATTTTTTAGATGAAACCATGGTAATATGGGTAAGCTTTGTTTAATACAGTTGCTTAGTTAGTTTAATTTCTGAGCACATTATAGTATGCTAGAAGTAGATGTGCAGTATGGGTAGAACATGTGCCACTACCGGAACATACGTTTTGGTATTCATGTTGGGTGAGTACTTGTAGGATTACAGTTTTAGATTTAAGAAAATTTGCCCACACTAATAATAGGTTAAGGGTAGTTTTTTTTGAAAGAACACCATCATTGTGTGTTTTTATTTTCATATTGGAAAAATAGAGATTTTTTATTTTGGGCATTCTAAATTAAAATTAAAATTTTACTTTTCCATGCAATATTATGTGATTTATTATTATTATTATTATGAAAATTTGTTATTCTATGGGATTCTATGTTGTTGGTCCTCCTTATGGGCCTTTTTTTCACTGGGCTTGCTTTTAGTTCATGTTCATGGATGCTTACTGGGATACTTGGGCATTCTGTGTTGCTGCCCCACATGGATTCTGCATTTCCATCATAGCAATATGCCTCAATAGATTACTATTTATCATTGATGTGCCTCTATCCAACAGATCTAGTTTTTTGGTTTGCTGGTTTTTTTCTTGTCGATCCTATCCATTGCTGCCTACACACCCTATGCATGCCACTTGTCCTGTGATTTTTAGATTCTCATTGTACCGACCTGGATTCACGATCCTTTTTCTCACCCTTAGTTTTCTACATGTCCCCTCCTCTATTACACCTAATAACCCCCATCGCCATGACTGATTCTCCTTTATTAATTTAGTGCTTAATTTGTCAAGGAATCTTTGTCATTCTTGGTTCATCATCCTTATCAGTCCCATTTTAAAGAGAAGATCCTCTACCTCTTGCACGCCGTCGTGCCAACTCTATTCCAGTGACCTCTGGTGGAGAGCTCGGTTCTCATGAGATTTTAGAAGTCCGTTTTAGAATCAAGGACTCCAACCTTAGCAGAATAATTTTTTCATCAGTACTTCTATTTTTGTGAGGCTATTCTTTTCCTTCTTTGTTTAGTTTCTAAATTGTGTGTTCTTGCTTTCTTTGTCAATATGCTTCTTGGTGTTTGGGGTTGGCATGCATGAGTCTGTACTGTTTGAGGGAGAACTTTTCTATCTCTGAGCTAGACTTCACCACTGGCTATTTGGGTGATGAGGTCCCTATACCTGGATAGCTTCTCTGGTCCACTTGCATGGCTTTCTTGTATTGTTCTTCTCTATTTTTATGTGCTCTATTTTCTGGTTTTTCATAATAATAAAGAAATATATGGAGGTGTTCTTACTATGTAGTAGGACCAAAAGGTCCAAAACATGTAAATATATGTGTTCATATTTAATTTCTAGTACTTTTCCTCTTCTATTATTTCAGATTTGTTAATTATTTAAATCGATTACTATATTTTTTTATTTTACTTAAAATTAATTTTTGTAAACCTATATCGATACCCCAACAAGTGGTATCAGATTATGTAATCATTTTTACATTGTCTGTTAAATTTGAAATTGCAAAGTTTGATGGTGAAAATGATTTCAATCTGTGGAGAGTCAAAATGCGTGATCAGTTGGTCCATAATGGACTTACATATGATTTACACGGTAGTAAAAAACCTATTGTGGCCATCATTGTCGATGGTCAGTCCACCTCTTCTAAAGTTGATGTTGATCCTAGTATACTAAAAAAGGATCATTGTACTCTTATGTTAACCCCAAGAGATAAAGTGTTATGTGAGGTTGCATATGAAACTACTATGAAGTCTATTTGGGTTAAACTCAAACATTTTTATAGGACTAAGACTTTTCTTGGGCGTCTGTATAAAAAGATGAAGTTATATAATTTTAATATGGCCCTTAGATCTTCTATGCAAGTCCATATTGATGAGTTTAATTAATTTTGTTTATATTTAGCTAATATTGATATAGAGGTTGAAGATTAAGATAAAGAGTTAATTTTGAAAGCTTCTCTTGATGATTCTTTTAATTCATTGAAATATTCTATGATATTTGGAAGGGATTCCCTTGCCTCAGAGGAAGTAAAGTATACTATATTATCCTGTGATATTCAAACACATGGTTTTAAGGAAGAGTTAACTAATGTTAAGAGTGAAACCTAGATTATGTATACTAAGGTTCCTATAAAACATTAGGGTTTGAATGATAAGAACCAATTTAAAGGTTTCCAGTGTTTTGAGTGTGGAAATACCAGACTGATAAAAAGTTATAGTCCTAAATTAAAAAATGGAGACATTATGGCCCAAAAAAATGTGGTATGTCACAGTTATGACACTTTGGGAGTCCTTTAGTTGTTTGAATCCCCTTCATTAGAACTAGGCATATGTTCTTTGCTTCCTTTTTCCTGAAATCCTAGGACCTTCCTCACTTGTCTCTGTAGGGAGACTGATTGGGGAAAAGGGTTTTGTTTTGGTTGGTATAAGTTGTTCATTCTTAGGTGGAGTAAAATAATTCCTGTTAGCATTTTTGTGGTTGTTTTGAATTGTTTTCTACTATTTTTTTACCACTATTTCACTGTGAGTATTTTATTTTTTTTCATCTTTTACTCTATTTTACCCCTAAGAAAGTTTTATTTTTTATGTAGTATTTTTCATGATCAAGAGTTTCTTGCTTGGATGAAACAAAGGTAATATGGGTAAGCTCTATTTAATGATGTTACTTAGATATTTTAATTTATGAGCTTGTTATAGTTTTCTAGTAGTAGATGTGTAGTATGGGTATAACATGTGCCACTATCGACACAAGTTAGGTGGTATTCATGATGGGTGAGTACTTGTAGGATTAAGGTTTTTGGTTTAAGAAAATCAACCTACACCACTGATAGGTTAAGGGTAGTTAGTTTTTTTTCAAGAACACCACTAGTGTGTGTTTTTATTTTAGTATTGGAAAAGGTGGAGATATGTTATTTTGGATTTTAAAAATTAAAATTCGACTTTTACTTTTCCATGAAATATTATGTGATTTATTATTATTATTATTAAATTTTTTATTATGTGGAATTTTTTGTTATTGGGCCTCCATATGGGACTTTCTGTTTGCTAGGCTTGCTTTTGGTCCATGGGTCATGGCTGCTTATTGGGCTACTTAGGCGTCCTGTGTCGATGGCCCGCTTGGCTCCAATATTACTACCATGGTGATCTTCCTTAGTCTATTACTGCTAGATTTTGATGTTCCTCTATTCAATGACTCTGGTTTTCTAGTTTGTGATTCTCAGTGATCCTATCCATAGTTTCCCGCGTGCCTTGTGCATTCCATGTGTCATGTGATTTTTGGATGCCCGTTATACCATCATGGCTTTGTGATCATTCTTCTCACCCTCAATCGTCCACGTGTCCCCTTATCTATTATTCCTGAAATCCCCTATCACCTTACCTGCTTCACCTTTATTACTTTAGAGATTCATTTGTTGAGGAATCATTGTCATTCCCTGTTCATCATCCTTCCCGTTTCAGTTTCAAAGAGAAGATCCTCCACCAATTCCACAACACTATGCCAACCCAATTCTGGTGACCTATGGTGTAGAGATCGGTTGTCATGAGCACTGAGAAGACCATTTCAGAATCAAGGAATCTGACCCAAACAGAACTATGTTTTGTTCGGTGCTTCTATTTTTGTGAGCTCGTTATTTTATTTATTTGTTTAGTTTCTGGGATGTATGCTCTTTATTTATTTTTCAGTATAGTTTTGAGTGTTTGGGGTCAGTGTGTGTGAGTCCATCCAGTTTGTACGAGAACATTTCTATCTCAGAGCCAGACTTCACCACTAGATCTTGGGGTGACAAGGTCCCTGTGCCTGGATAGCTTCTCTAGTCTGTGTGCATGGTTTTCCTACATTGTTCTTCTCTGTTTGTATGTGCTCTTTTTTTGTTTTACATAATAATAAAGAAATTTTTGGTGTTTTTCTTTCCATGGATCATGACCAAAACATCCAAACCACATAAATATCTATGTTCATATTTATTTTGGATTAATTTTCCTATTATGTTCTTTCGGATTTGTTTAAATTGATTCCTATATTTGTTGTGTTTACTTCTAATTAATTTTTATACACCTGTATCGATACCCCAATAAGTGGTATCAAAGCCTCTAATAATTTTTAAAATTTCTATTAAATTTGAAATTGAAAATTTTTATGGTGAAAATGATTTAAATCTATGGGGATTCCAAATGCATGTTTTTTTGATCCATAATGGAGTTTCAGATGCTTTACACGGTAGTAAAAAACTTTTTTTGACCATTGCCATCGATGGTCAGTCCTCTGCTTATTATGTTAATGTTGATCTTAGTATACTCTAAAAGGATCACTGTACTTTTATATTAACCCTATGAGATAAAGTGTTGCACATGGTTTCATATGAAACTACTGCTAAGTCTATTTGGGATAAACTCAAACATTTTTATATGACTAAGACTTTGTTTGGGTGTCTTTATAAAAATATGTAGTTATATAATTTTAAGGTGTCCCCTCGCTCTTCTGTGAGAGTCCATATTGATGAGTTTGATGAGGTTTTGTTATATTTAGCTAATATTGATATAGAGGTTAAAGATGAACATCATGCTTTAATTTTATTAACTTCTGTTGATGATTATTTTAATTCGTTGAAATATTCTATGATATATGGTAGGGATTAAATTACCTTATAGGAAGTTAAGTCTAATGTATTATCCCATGATCTTCAAACAAATTGTTTGAAAGAAGAGTTAACTAAGGGTCCTGTGAGAAATAAGGTTAGGAATGATAAGAACTGATTTAAGTGTTTTTGGTGTTTTGAATGTGGAAATACATGCCACATAAACAGTAACTATCCTAAATTAAAAAATAGAGACAATATGGACTAGACACATGTGGTATGTCCCGGTTATGACACTATGGAAGTCCTTTAGTTGTTTGCATCCCCTTCATTAGAAATTGGCATAGGTTCTTTGTTGTCTTTTTTTCTTTCATCCTAGGACTAGCCTCACTTATCTTTGTGGGGGAACCCGATTAGGAAAAAGGGTTTTGTGTAGGCTGGTCTAAACAGTTCGGGCTTAGGTGGAGAGAATTCCTATTGGTTACCTATTTTGTGGTTGTTGTGATTTTTTTCTCACTATTTCATTGTGATCTTTGATTTGTTTTTATCTTTTACTATGTTTTACCCCTAATAATGGATTTTTTGTTTTTTAGTATTTTTCATGATTGGGAGTTTCTTGTTTGGATAAAACTAAGGTAATATGGGTAATCTATCTTTAATGAAGCTTCTTAGTTAGTTTAATTTCTAAGCACATTATATTCTACTAGTAGTAGATGTGTAGTATGGGTAGAACATGTTCCACTCTCGGCATATGCTAGGTGGTATTCATGTTGGGTGAGTATTTATAGTCTTAGGCTTTTGGATTTAAGAAAATTTATCCACACTATTGATTGGTTAAGGGTAGTTAGTTTTTTTTTCAAGAACACCATCAATGTGTGTTTTTATTTTAATATTGGAAATGGTGGAGATTTTTTATTTTGGGCTTTCAAAACTAAAATTCCGATTTTACTTTTCCTTGCAATAATATATGATTTATTAATATTATTATATTTTTTTTATTATGTGGGATTCTATGTTGTTGGGCCTTTGTATAGGCCTTTTTGTTTGCTAGTATTGCTTTTGGTTCATGGACCGTGAATGCTTACTGGGATACTCGGGCGTTCTATGTCGCTGTCCCACCTAGCTTCTGCATTTCCACCATAGAAATCCACATCATTCGACTACTACTGGTCGTTGATGTGACTCTATCTGACATATCTGGTTTGCTGGTTTGTGTTTCTTGGTGATTCTATACATATATATCTGCACTCCCTATGCATGCCACGTGTCTTGTACTTTTCAGATGTCCATTTTACCGGCCTAGCTTCATGGTCCTTCCACCCGCCCTCAATCGTCCGTGTGTCCCCTCCTCTGTTACTCCTAATAGTCCCTATCACCTTGCCTGCTTCGCCTTTATTGTTTCAGTGCTTCATTTGTCGAGGAGTCATCATCATTCCTGGTTCATCATCCTTCTAGGTCCCATTTTAGAGAAAATATCCTCTTCCACTTGAACATCGTTGTGACGACTCCATTTTGGTGACCTCCAGTGGAGAGTTCGGTTCTCATGAGATCTAAGAAGTCTATTTCAGAATCAAGGACTTAGACCATGGAAGAATAATGTTTTCATCAGTGATTCTGTTTTTGTGAGCATATTCTTTTCCTTCTTTGTTTAGTTTCTATATTTTATGTTCTTGCTTTCTTTTTCAGTATGGTTCTTGGTGTTTGGGGTTGGCATGCGTGAGTCTGTCCGGCATGATGGAGAGAATTTATATATCTGATCCAGACTTCACCACTGGATCATGGGGTGACTAGTTCCTTATGCCTAGATAGATTCTTTGGTCCGTATGCATGGTTTTTCTGTATTATTCTTCTCTTCTTGTATATGATTTGTTTTTTTTTGTTTTGAATAATAATAAAGAAATATGTGGAGGTGTTATTGTCATGGAGTAGGACCAAAAGGTCCAAAACATATAAATATATGTGTTCATATTTAATTTCTAGTACTTTTCCTCTTATATTATTTTGGATTTGTTTAAATTGTTTAAATTGATTCCTATATTTGTTGCATTTACTTCAAACAAATTTTTTTAAACCTGTCTCGATACACCAACAAGTGGTATTAGAGCCTGTAATCATTTTTAAAGTGTCTATTAAATTTAAAATTAAAAAGTTTGAAGGTGAAAATGATTTCAATCAATGGAGAGTCAAAATGGGTGATCTGTTGGTCCATAATGGACTTGAAGATGCTTTACACAGTAGTAAAAATCCTATTGTGACCATCAACACCAATGGTCAGTCTGCCACTTCTAAAGTTGAAGTTGATCCTAGTATACTCCAAAATTCTCATTGTAGTCTTCTGTTAACCCTAGGAGATAAAGTGTTGCGTGAGATTGCATATGAAACTTCTACTAATTCTATTTGGGTTGAAATCAACCATTTGTATATGAATAAGACTTTTCTTGTCCGTATGTATAAAAAGATGAAATTATATAATTTTAAGATGGCCCCTGGATCTTCTTTGTGGGTCCATATTGATTAATTTAATAATGTTTTGTTATATTTATCTAATATTGATATAGAGGTTGAAGATGAAGATTAGGAATTAATTTTTTCAACTTCTCTTGATGATTCTTTTAATTTGTTGAAAGATTATATGATATTTGGTAGGGATTCCATTGACTTAGAGTAATTTAAGTTTGTTGTATTATCCCGTGATCTTCAAACACATGGTTTGAAGGAAGAGTTAACTAATGTTAAGAGTGAACCCCAGATTCAGTATACTAAGGGTCCTATGAAAAATAAGGGTAGGAATAATAAGAACTGGTTTAAGGGTTTCCAGTGTTTTGAGTGTGGAAATAATGTCCACATAAAAATTTATAGTCCTACCTTAAAAAATAGAGATATTATGGCCTAAACACATATAGTATGTCATGGTTATGACACTATAGAAGTGATTTAGTTATTTGAAGCCCCTTCATTAGAACTAGTCATAGGTTTTTTGTTGTCTTTTTCCCACGATCCTAGGACTGGACTCACTTTTCTTTGTGGGGGAACCTAATTGGGAAAAAGGGTTTTTTGAGGGATAGTCTAAGATGTTTGGGCTTAGACGAAGAGAATTCCCATTGGTTATATTTTTTGTGGTTTCTGTGAATTGTTTTCTACTATTTTTTATCACTATTGCATTGTGATCTTTGATTTGTTTTCATCTTATACTTTGTTTTACCCCCAAGAAAGGTTGTTTTATTTTGAATTATTTTTCATGCTTGGGAGTTTCTTGTTTGGAAAAAACCAAGGTAATATAGGTTAGATATATTTAATGCATTTTCTTAGTTAGTTTAATTTCTGAGCTTGTTATTGTCTGCTAGCAGTAGATGTGTAGTATGGGTAGAACATGTGCCACCATCGACACATGCTAAGTGGTATTCATAGTGGGTGAGTACTTGTAGGCTTAGGGGTTTTGTTTTAAGAAAATAAACCCACACTACTGATAGGTTAAGGGTTGTTAGTTTTTTTTGGAAGAACACCATTGGTGTGTGTTTTTATTTTAGTATTGGAAAAGGTAGAGATTTGTTATTTTTGGTTTTCAAAATTAAAATTCTGGTTTTTACTTTTCCATGAAATATTATGTTATTTATTATTATTATTACGAAATTTTTTTATTATGTTGGATTCTGTGTTGTTGGGACTTTGTATGGGCATTTCTGTTCATTGGGATTGCTTCTGGTCCTTAGGAAATGACTGCTTACTGGGCTGCTTGGGAATTTTGTGACACTAGCCCCACCTGGATTATGCATTTCCACCATGGTGACCCATCTCAGTTGATCATTGTTGGCTATTTATGTGACTTTATCCAAAAGATCTGTTTTTCTAGTTTTTATTTCTTAGAGATCCTATCCATAGCCGACTGTGTTTCCTGTGAATGCCACATGTCCCATTTTTTTCAGTTGCCCATTGAACTGTCCTGGATTCATGATCCTTCCACTTTCCCTCAGTCATTTTCATGTCCCATTGTTTGTTATTCCTGAAAACCCCCATCATCTCGCTTACTTAGACTTTATTGCTTTAGGGATTCATTTGTTGAGGCATCATTGTCTTTCCTGGTTCATCATCCTTCCCAATTCCATTTCATAGAGAAGATCCTCCACCGCTTTCATGCCACTATTTCGAACCCATACCGGTGACCTCTAGTGGAGAGATTGGTTCTCATGAGATCTGAGAAGACCATTTCAGAATCAAGGACTCTAATATTAGAAGAACTATTTTTTCTTTAGTGTTTCTGTTTTTATGAACCTATTATTTTCTTTATTTTTTTAGTTTCTACTTTTTATGTTATTACTTTCTTTGTTGGTCTGGTTCTCGGTGTTTGGGATTGGCATCCGTGGGTCCATATAGTTTGAGGGATAATGTTACTATTTACAAGACAGACTTTATAACTAGATCTTGGGGTCATGAGGTCCCTGTGCCTAGATATTTTCTCTGGTCCACGTGTGTGGTTTTCCTATATTTTTGTTCTATTTTCGTATATGCTTTGTTTTTTTTGTTTTGCATAATAATAAAGAAATATGAGGTGGTGTTCTTGCCATGGAGTTGGACCAAAAGGCCCAAACCATGTAAATATATGTGTTCATATTTACTTTCTAGTACTTTTCCTCTTATGTTCTTTCAGATTTTTAAAATCGATTCCCATATTGGTTGCGTTTACTTCGAACAAAATTTTGTAAACCCGTCTCGATACCCCAACAAGTGGTATTAGAGCCTATAATCATTTTATAGTGTTTTTTAAATTTTAAATTGAAAATTTTGATGGTGAAAATGATTTCAATTTGTGGAGAGTCAAAATGTGTGCTCTGTTGGTCCATAATAGAGTTGCATATGCCTTTCATGGTAGCAAAAAACCTATTTTGACCATCACTATCGATGGTTAGTCCACCACTTCTTATATTAATGTTGATATTAGTATACTCTAAAAGGATCACTATAATCTCCTATTAACCCTAGGAGACAAAGTGTTAATCAAGGTTGCATATGAAACTACCCTTAAGTCTATTTTGGTTAAACTCAAACATTTATATATTACTAAGACTTTATTTGGGTGACTGTATAAAAATATTCAGTTATATAATTTTAAGGTGTCCCCACACTCTTCTGTATGATTCCATATTGAATATTTTAATAAAGTTTTGTTAGATTCGGATAATATTGATATATAGGTTAAAGATGAACATAATGATTTAATTTTATTAACTTCTCTTGATGATTCTTTTAATTCGTTGAAAGATTCTATGATGTATGGTAAGGATTCCATTACCTTAGAGGAAGTTAAGTCTATTTTATTATCCCGTGATCTTCAAAAACATGGTTTTAAGGAAGAGTTAACTAATGTTAAGAATGAACCCCAAATTATTTATACTAAGGGTCCAATGCAAATTAAGGGTAGGAATGATAAGAACCGATTTAAGTGTTTTCAGTGTTTTGAATGTGGAAATACTAGAAACATAAAAAGGTACTATCCTAACATAAAAAATAGAGACAGTATAGCCCAGATACATGTGGTATGTCCCAGTTATGAAAATATAGAAGTCCTTTAGTTGTTTTAATCCCCTTCATTAAAACTACACATAGGTTCTTTGTTGTCTTTTTTCTTCGATCCTAGGACTAACCTCACTTGTCTTTGTGGTAGAACACAGTTGGGAAAACGGGTTTTGTGTAGGCTGGTCTAAGATGTTTAGGCTTTGGTGGAGTGAATTCCTATCATTTTCCTATTTTGTGGTTGCTGCGAATTATTTTCTACTGTTTTTTTATCACTATTTCATAGTTATATTTTCTTTGTTTTCATATTTTGCTATGTTTTACCCCTAAGAAAGTTTGTTTTGTTTTGCAGTATTTTTCATGCTCAGGAGTTTCTTGTTTGGACAAGACTAAGGTAATATAGGTTAGCTCTGTTTAATGAAATTTCTTAGTTAGTTTAATTTCTGAGGATGTTATTGTCTGCTAGTAGTATATGTGTAGTATGGGAATAACATGCACCACTACTAGAACATTTTTGGTGATATTAATGTTGGGTGAGTACATGTAGGCGTAGGGTTTTCAATTTAAGAAAATCTACCCACTCTAATGATAGGTTAAGGGTAGTTATTTTTTTTGCAAGAACACCATTAATGTGTGTTTTTATTTTAATACTGGAAAAGGTGGAGATTTTTTATTTTGGGATTTCAAAATTAAAATTCCAATTTTACTTTTCCATGAAATATTATGTGATTTATTATTATTATTATGAATTTTTTTTATTCTGTGGGATTATGTATTGTTGGGCCTTCATATGGTCCTTTTTGTTCACTGAGATTGCTTTTGGTTCATGGACTGTGACTACTTACTTGGACACTCGGGCGTTCTGTGTCGTTGGCCCACCTGGCTTCCACATTACCACCATAGTGATCTGCCTTAGTCGATTATTGTTGGTCATTGATGTGCCTCTATTTGACGGATCTGGTTTGCTGGTTTGTGTTTCTTAGTGATCCTATCCATAGCCGCTTAAACTCCCTATGCATGTTGCATGTCCCGTGCTTTTCGGATTCCTGTTGTACCGACTTGGCTTCATGATCCTTTTACTCACCCTAAGTCATCCACGTGTCCCCTCCTCTGTTATGCCTAATATCCCATGTCTCCTTTACTGCTTCACCTTTATTGCTTTAGTGCATCATTTTTCAAGGCGTCGTCATCATTCCTGGTTCACCATCCTTCCCTACCCCATTTCAAAGAGAAGATCCTCTGCCGCTTGTAGGCCGCCACACCGACTCCATTCTATTGACCTACGGTGGAGATCTAGGTTCTCTTGAGATCTGAGAAGTCCATTTTAGAATCAAGTACTCTGACCCTGATTAGAATAATATTTTCTTTGGTGCTTATGTTTTTGTGAGCCTGTTCTGTTCCTTCTTTATTTAGTTTCTATATTTATGTTCTTGTTTTCTTTTTTAGTATGGTTCTTGGTGTTTGGGGTTGGCATGCGTGAGTTTGTCCAGTTTGATGGAGAACATTTCTATCTCTAATCCAAAATTCACTACCGGCTCTTGGGGTGATGATTCTCGCTCAAATTTACCCAAGAGATGAAGGTAGAACGGTCCTTGTAGTCTAGCTTGGGTTATCGAATCCACAGAGACCTAAGAAGTAACCTATAGACACACACATTCTAAGGATTATTTTTGGATATGAAGTGGCCAACTTTGGGTTGATTTTAGATGGGTTTAAGTGAACTCTAAGAGACTTAAGTGAATTAAAATTAAAAGAATGAGTTGATCCTAGGTTATCGCTAGGGGTGGATTGGACGTATTTTCTTTTTAATGATTTCAATTTCTTAAATTTGAGACGAGTTCATTTAAGGAGATAAAACAACATCATCACTTACTGGTTTAATGCCTAAAACCTTTAATACTAATCACCTATACACTTGAAGTATCAAGGTTTTGAGCACTTCAAGGTAAAGGTTCGTATTAGCACTTGAAGTGTGTGGCCTTAAATTCAACAAGGACGATGAAGTTTAAAAACCATCAAATAAAAATCTCAATTAAAGAAGTGATTATACATTAATGAGGTGATAAATAAAATCCAATCCAGACCCTTTCTACTCCCTTGGATCAACCCATAAGTGTGTTAGCCCTCCATTTATCCCATGGTTTCAATGGAAGCGGAAAGTAGACTCATAAGGGAGGAAATGGAAAAGTAAAAAAAAACGCAATAAAATAACAATCACTCCACCGTTGTGTGATAATCTCACAAGGTTTGGTATGAAAAAGTTCACACCCTGAACCAACATTATCAAAGTGATAAGGAGAATAACAGAATAATAATATAAGAAGAATATTTATTAAGAAACAAGGATGATTTAAAACAACTTACACGTGGAAGATAAATTTGAGACAACAAAACCGCAGCATAACATTACAATGAAAGGAAGATCAAAGATTTCTAAATACTCCAAAACCACTGCCTTAAATAGGAATTTTTTGATCCCTTGGGTCGAGAATCCAATAGTACAAAGCATATCAATTAATTTTGGTAGGCCATAGGTGGTGGAAAGCTTGTGGAATTTGGACTTTTCCACATTTGACCCGAGGTGGCATCCAGCTTTCATCCGCCGAACAGACGTGTTTGGATGACCTTCTAAATGGCCGAATCATAGTGTTCCATAGAATAAGAAAATGGAGCTCCGGATGTCTTCTAACCTCCTGTAAAATATGGGCCCATTATAAGTTGTGGATTCCGAGATATGATCAAATTAATGGGTTATTGTTCTGGGCCACAGAATCTGGCCCAAAATTTTATCTCTAACTTGGGCCGCCTAAATGACCACCATGGAGGCCAAATTAGCATTCTCTCATGAAGAGTTATTTGTTCCTATACATGTCTTATAGAATCCCACGAAATTTGGGATTAATTGGGCCTGTATGTTGGGGCCCACAGTCTCATCAGTGGGCTGGTGTCCAATCTGCCTTCTCCAGAATTGCTTCCTTTCATTTCCAAATATCTCCATCATCCTCCATGAATTCTACACTGATCCCTGAATCAAACATGTTCATATTTAAGTGTAGATCAATTTCAAAAAATATTAAATTAAAATATTTATAATTATATTCCTTAAAATCAAATGAATCATTGGGTACTTCAAATGATGTTAAAAAATGTACCTCATAATAGCGCATTTTAAGAAGGTATTACAATCATAATGTGAAATGATGTTCAAAGTGTAAAATGAACTAAAATGGTGTTTATTAATAATAAAGAACATGAATATTATATATATTAAAAATGAATATTAGCCTCATTTAGTGGCTAATCACACCCCCCAACTTGAGTTTTGCTAGTCTCGAGCAAAATATATCTCATCAAAAATGAAATTTGAATTCCCTTTTCCAAAAACATTTTAATACACAATGATCACCAAAAAACCTTATACCAAACAATCATGAAACCCATCAAAATATTTTAATACAAGATAGTTTCATAAGTAGATCCCAATCCCAAGCCCATTCCTTTGTTCAAATTCATTGCCATATTTCATCCAATATCAATTAAGTATGAGGATGTGTTGTGTATCACAATAGACATGAGGGTTCATCTTTATTCAAGGGGGAAATTACGGAAGCGCTAGGTGGAATCACATTTCAATATTAAGATGAGTATTCATTTTTTTTGTATAATATTTTTTTTGTTTTTGTTTTTTTGCAATTTTTCCATGGTAATTGAAATTGCACTCAAAAGAGTCAACCCCTATAGCGAGACTTTGCCGATGACTCCCAGGCTCAAAGACCTTAGGGAACCAAGTGAAGCCCATATACTCGGACATCATCTCGAGTTAACTCAGTCAAAAAAAAGTTCAAATTACCAAAAATAGAGATAAAATTACTAACTCTGGGCCAGACAACTATGGAGTCACGAACCCCAAGTGCCGAAAGCCACGCATTAGGTCATTTCATTGCTCTACGCGCATTTTTTTTAATTTTTTTTGAATACTCATATTAAACTAAAATGATCACCAAACCTATGCTATTTATTTAGGGGACCCCATGAACTCAAACTAATACCCCACTATCCAAAGGACGTGCATTGTGATCTTTTTTATTTGGATGAAAATATAAACGATGAAATATCACATTGGACAGCCACACTTTCCAAAATCTATGCTCATGAAATTATACAAGGATTAAAATCAGAATCAGGGTATGCTAAATTATTTGATATTCAGTTTCAAAGTGTGCAATGTGTATTACCATGTTCAAAGTTAAAGGAATTTTTCCTTCCATTTACACTTTTTTTTTTCAAATCATTCATTTTTTTGACACAAAAGCATTTTGACACAAAAGCATTTTTTTATTTTATCTCCCCCCCAACTTAAAACAACACTGTCCCCAGTGTTTGAAGAAATGAAAATTTAGAAGGAGTAGAGGCAGATAATGGAAGTTCAAAAAGGAAATTGAAACTGAGGATCATGGAATGAAATCACCTGGTGGTTGAAGTTGAAGTTCTTGCTGCTCCAAATTAGTCCTTTGATCTCTTGGTGGATGTAGGAACCTCCTTGATTGAACATGTATCACCCAAAATAGTACCTAAACAAAAAGAAGAAAAAACCAGACAAAACAAACAACACAACAACTTATTTAATTCCAAGTATCATCATTTTTATGGGTTTTCCTATTTTTCTATTTTTTTTAAATCAAACTATTGATACATTGTCTTCTTTTAATTTTCTGGGTAAGGTATTACTCAAGGATCACACCGCGTGACACGGATGAATACGATACTCCCCTTTCATACCCATCCATACTCGTAATAGAAGAACATGTCAATAGTCTTTTTTTAAATATAAAAATGATTAATTAATCCTATTTAAAATATAAATTTTATTAAAACAACAAAATGATAGGAACTTGAAAACCATGGGTTTCCTCCCATACAACGCTTTGTTTAACGTCGTTAGCCTGACATGGACCCTAAATCTATCAATTTTTTCCTTGTTCATAGGTTGGCTCAGTTAACTCAACCTCTATTTTTTGTTTATTGAATGATTCAATGAATGGTTTTAACCTTTGACCATTGACCTTGAAAATGTAACCACTTGTGGGATCTTGAATCTCTACTACCCCATGGGGGAATACATGATGCACTATGAAAGGTCCTGACCATCTAGACCTTAACTTTCCTGGATGTAAATGAAGTTTTGAACTATATAAGAGCACAAGTTTTCCCAGTTCAAAATGTTTTACCTTGATATTCCTAGATTGGTAGGCTTGAACTCTATCTTTATTGATCCTTGAATTTTCATAAGCCTCCATCCTTAATTCCTCCAGTTCATTGAGATCTAATTTCCTTTTTGTTCCGGCCAATGAGAGGTCATAATCCATTTTCTTAATTGCCCAGAAGGCCTTATGTTCAATCTCCACTAGCAAATGGCATGCTTTACCATAAACCAACCTATATGGGGACATTCCTAAAATGGTTTTATATGAGGTTCTATAGGCCCAAAGAACATCTAAGAGTTTCTCAGACCAATCTTTCCTAGAGGGGTTGACAGGTTTTTTAAGAATTTGCTTAATCTCCCTATTCGCTAACTCAGCTTGACCATTGGTTTGAGGATGGTATGCAGTGGACACTTTATGAGAAATACCATACTTGGACATGAGTGAAGAGAATGGGCGGTTGCAGAAATGGGTTCCTCGATCACTGATTATAGCCATAGGAATTCCAAATCGGGAAAATATGTTCTCTTTCAAAAATCGAATCACAACTTTATGATCATTGGATTTAGTGGGAATGGCCTCAATCCATTTTGAGACATAATAAACAGCTAAGAGTATGTAGAGGTATCCCCGAGAGTTTGGGAAAGGACCCATGAAATCAATTCCCCAACAGTCAAAGATTTCAACCACTAAGATGGGAGTGAGTGGCATTTGATTCCTTTTTGTGATGGACCCTACTTGTTGACACTTAGGATAGATTTGACAAAATGTGTAGGAGTCCCTTGAGAGGGTGGGCCAGAAAAGACCACATTGAAGAATCTTAGAAGATGTTTTATTAGAGGAAAAGTGACCTCCACATGCCTCACTGTGACAGAATTTAAGGATGGACTCTTGTTCAGATTCTGGACCACACCTCCTAATGACTTGGTCATGGCAGAACTTATAGAGGTATGGATCATCAAACACATAGTGTCTAACATCAGAAAGAAATTTACTTCGAGCTTGAGTCCCTAAGAATTTTCAAATGACTCCTGTCACTAAGAAATTTTCTATGTCAGCATACCAAGGGCAGTCACTCACAGAGTATAGGTGTTCATCAGGAAACGAATCAGACACAGAAAGGTGATTTGAGTTGTCTTTGAATTCCATCATAGAGAGTTGATCAACTACAACATTTTCAACTCCCTTTTTATCCTTGATTGTGAGGTCAAATTATTGTAAGAGAAGGACCCACCTAATCAGTCTAGCCTTAACATCTTGTTTTTGGAAGAGGTATTTTAGTGCAGAATGGTCAGTGAACACGGTGATGGGGGATCTTAAGAGGTAGGAAATAAACTTCTCTAAAGAAAACACAATAGCAAGTAACTCCTTTTCAGTAGTGGTGTAATTTATTTGGGCATCATTTAAGGATTTTCTTGCATAAGAAATGACATAAGGAGTTTTATCACAGCGTTGTCTTAACACAGCTCCTACAACAAATTCACTGGCATCACACATAAGTTTGAAAGGAAGGTTCCAATTTGGAGATTTCATAATGGGAGGAGAGGTGAGAGAGGATTTGAGGGTTGAGAATAAACCCTCACAACTTTCGGTCCAAACAAATGGAGCATCCTTTACTAGCAGAGCACAAAGGGGATGGGAGATTGAACTAAAGTCCTTGATGAATCTTCTATAGAAACCAGTATGTCCTAAGAAAGACCTCACTTCCTTGAAATTTTTGGGTGATGGAAGGTGACGAATGATGTCAACCTTTTCTTTATCAACTTCAATCCCCCTACTCGATACCAGATGGCCTAGAACAAGTCCCTCTTTAACAATGAAATGGCATTTTTCCCAGTTTAGGACCAGATTCTTTTCTTCACATATTGACAAGACTCTCTCCACATTCTGCAGACATCCCTCAAAAGTATCCCCAAACACAGAGAAGTCATCCATGAATACCTCTATAAAATCCCCTACCATTTCTGAGAAGATTCCCATCATGCACCGCTGGAAGGTTCCAGGGGCATTGCATAACCCGAAGGGCATGCGTTTGAAAGCAAAGGTTCCGAATGGACATGTGAATGTAGTCTTCCCTTGATCATCTAGGGAGACCTCAATTTGATTTTACCCCAAGTAACCATCTAAGAAACAGTAGAAGGCATGACCTGCCACTCTCTCAAGGACTTGGTCAATGAATGGTAAGGGGAAATGGTCCTTCTTAGTGAATGAGTTTAGTTTCCTATAGTCAATGCAGACCCTCCATCCACTACTCACCCTTGTTGGAAGAATGTCTCCATCCTCATTGGTTATCACTGTGATTCCAGCCTTTTTTGGAACCACTTGAATTGGGATCACCCATTCACTCTCAGCTATGGGATATATGATACCAGCTTTCAACAATTTCAGAAGTTATTTCCTTACTACCACCATGAGATTAGGATTGAGTCGCCGCTGAGGTTGACGACATGGCTTTGAATCATATTCCAGAACAATCCTATGAGTCCCGATAAGTGGGATAATCCCAAGAATATCAAAAGGGGTCCAACCAATGGATTTCTTATGCTTCCTAAGGACATCTAGAAGTATCCTCTCATGATTGGCTTCAAGAGAAGAAGAAATGACAATAGGATGTGTTTGATTGTCCCCTAGGAAAGCATACTTGAGTGTAGCAGGAAGTTCCTTCAATTCAAGATCAGGTTGGTTCAGAATTTTAGCAGAAGATTGGGACATTGGATCAAGATCAATTTCTTTATTTAGAGTTTCAGATATGATTGATTCCCCACATGTAGAAGTTTCAGCTACTAGATTGGCTTGATCAGATTTAGGGAAGGAAGTTTGATTGGTCTCCATGAAATTGGTTTCTTGAAAGGTTTCACTGATTGTTGGACCTAAGAATTCATCATAAGAGCAATTTGAAAATGATTCAATCCAAGGAGATAAACTTCCTTCATATGAACAAAGGAAATCAATCTCATCCTGACTTAAACATCCATCAAATATTCCTTGATGTTCTATGGATTCATTATCAATGCTTCCTATCATGTTTACTTTATGAATGTCCTCATCATCCCCTATTTGTGAGCTTGCATTATAGATGTTCAAGTCTAGACTCATGTTCCCAAAGGTGATGGTCATGTTCCCATTTCGGACTCAGATAACAGAGTTGATTGTTGCAAGAAAAGGACGGACAAGGATGATTGGGGTTTGTTCATTATTTCCTAAGTTTGGATGGTTGTCAAGGACAATGAAGTCAGCAGGGTAGATGAAGATTTCAACCTTTACCAGAACGTCCTTTAAAATCCCCTTTGGAACCCTAATGCTACGATCAGCAAGCTGAAGTGTGACAGATGTGGGTTGGAGCTCTTCTAGGACTAACTGGTAGTACACAGCATATGGGATGAGATTGAAACTAACACCTAGGTTACACAAGGCCTTGTCAACTTTCCTCTCTCCTAGTTCAACATTGATGTAAGGGAAACCTGGGTCTTTCAACTTAGGAAGAATGGTCCCTTGAATGGTGGTACTCACATTAGCATCCAAAAGGACTTGGTTTTTATGTGAAAATTTTCTTTTAAAAGTGCACAAGTCCTTAAGGTACTTTGAGTAGGAAGGTATGGTTTGGATTGCATCGAGAAGGGGTATGTTCAACTTGACTTGTGAAAATATTTCCCTCAACGTTTCACTCAGTTCAGGCTTGGTTTTCCCCCTCATGCGTTGAGGAAATGGTGCAGGTTGTGGGGTTTTTTGTTAAAGAGTTGTTTCCTTCACTTTGTTATCAGTTTCCTCAGTTTGATCTTGTGGTTCATTTGAATTTTCATCCAAGTTTGAATCTTCAGGTGTGTTCTGAATTAGTTGTTCAGGTTTCTCAATTGATTTCCCACTTCTTAAAACAGTCACATCTTTTAGTTGTTCATGAGTTGTTTGAGCACAACTTGACTCTCCCCTTGAATTTGAGGATGACACCACCTGAGTAGGCATGGGTTCCTTTCCAGTTTTGATGATTTGAAGTTCTTGTTTTAGGGAAGAGACTTATGAGTTCATCCTCTCCATTTTTTTGCACAGTTTTTCTAGTAGGCTTTGTGGAACAGTTTGGGTAGGTGCTTGAGTAGGTAGATTTATCCTAGGGGGATATTTTGGAGGAGGTATGGTTTGTTGAAAATGGAACGGTGGATGTTGGTATTGGATAGGTTGGGTTTGGAACTGGTTATGGGTTTGGTAGTTCTGATGGGGGTAAGGATTTTGTCCCTGTGGTTGGCTAGGTTGTTGGTTATCTTTCCAGCGGAAACCTGGGTGGTCGTTATACCTTGGGTTGAAGTTGTTTTGGTATTGAGTCTTTTGAAAGTTCAAATCATTTACTTTCTCTGGGGGTCCTCCTAAAATAACATCCTTGATGGATGGAATGGTTGGGAAGTTGTATGTCTTATGGTCATGTTTGTCACAAATTGTGCAAACAGGGTCAACAGTTTGGATTTCATGGACTTTCCTAAGGTCTATCTCTTCAACCTTCCCAGAGAGTGCTGCGAGTTTATCCCTAAGGATTTCCTCTTCTCTAAGTGTATGAATTCTAGTAGTTCTTTGTGGCTTTTCAGAATAAGGTGAAGTTCCCCATGTTTGGTTTTGTTCAGAAAGGCTTTCTAGATACTCGTAAGCATCATTTGGGGATTTGTTTTTAAATGTTCCATTACACATTATGTCAATGAATTTTTTGTTCCTCGGACCCAACCCTTCATAGAAAATTCTCACTTGTTCAGGAATAGAAAAACCATGGTGTGGAACCATGTTTAGAGTGTCTTTGAACCTCTCCCATGTTTCATAGAATGAATCTCCCTCTTTTTCAAAAACGTTTTGGATACTCTTTTTAGGTGCAATTGTTTTGTGGTGGGGAAAGTATTTTTTGTAGAATTCTCTTTGTAGTTGGTCCATGGATGATGGTCTCAAATTGTTTAGCCAATTTTTAGCTCGATCCTTTAAAGAAAAAGAAAATAGCCTCATCTTAGCTGATTCTAGTTGACGTGGGGGACACATGGTTTCTACAATGTCATTGAACTCCTTAATGTGCAGGTATGGCATCTTAGACTCCATTCCATGGAATGTGGGAAGGTGGTTTAGGACATGGGGTTTAAAGATGTAGTTGGAATCTCCTAGGGAATTGTGTATAATTCATGAGGGGGAATTGGTCTAGCAAGGTGTGAGGTAGTCATTCATGGTTTGTTCAATTGCATTCCCCAAGTTTGAGGCTGCCTCATTTGGGTTTCCATTTTGGTTCCCACCCGGGTTTATGAGTTGGTTTCTTTGAAGACCTTCCATTGAAATTGGCTCAATTTTGGACTCTAGAGTATTAGGAAGATTAAGATCTAATGGAAAGAGTTCCCTTGGTGTACTTGACTCCCCAACCCCAGGACTATCCACCCTAACAAGATGGTTTGATTGATCGCGGGTGTAGGCGGACATGCGCCAAAAGAAAAAAAACTGAGAAAGGGACAAGATAAGAGAATTTGGATGAGAAAAGAAGAAATGGGGGAGAATAGAATGGGTGTTTAGATGAATTACTTGGGTCCTCGGAAACGGCTCCAAAATTTGATTCTCGCTCAAATTTACCCAAGAGATGAAGGTAGAACGGTCCTTGTAGTCTAGCTTGGGTTATCGAATCCACAGAGACCTAAGAAGTAACCTATAGACACACAAATTCTAAGGATTGTTTTTGGCTATGAATTGGCCATATTTGGGTTTATTTTATATGGTTTTAAGTGAAATCTAAAAGACTTAAGTGAATTTAAATTAAAATAATGAGTTGATCCTAGGTTATCGCTTGGGGTGGATTGGACGTATTTTCTTTTTAATGATTTCAATTTCTTAAATTTGAGATGGGTTCATTTAAGGAGATAAAAAAACATCATCACTTACTGTTTTAATGCCTAAAACCTTTAATACTAATCACCTATACACTTTAAGGATCAAGGTTTTGATCACTTCAAGGTAAAGGTTCGTATTAGCACTTGAAGTGTGTGGCCTTAAATTCAACAAGGACGATGGAGTTTAAAAACCATCAAATAAAAATCTCAATTAAAGAAGTAATTATACATTAATGAGGTGATAAATAACATCCAATCCATCAACTTGATACTCCCTTGGATCAACCCATAAGTGGTTTATCCCTCCATTGATCCCATGGTTTCAATGGAAGCGGAAAGTAGACTCATAAGGGAGGAAATGGAAAAGTAAAAAAAAACGCAATAAAATAACAATCACTCCACCGTTGTGTGATAATCTCACAAGGTTTGGTATGAACAAGTTCACACCTTGAACCAACGGTATAAAAGTGATAAGGAGAAGAATATAATAATAATATAAGAAGAACTTTTATTAAGAAACAAGGATGATTTAAAACAACTTACACATGGAAGATAAATTTGAGACAACAAAACCGCAACATAACATTACAATGAAAGGAAGATCAAATATTTCTAAATCCTCCAAATCCACTGCCTTAAATAGGAATTTTTTGATCCCTTGGGTCGAGCCTCCAACATTACAAAGCATCTCAATTAATTTTGGTAGGCCATAGGTGGTGGAAAGCTTGTGGAATTTGGACTTTTCCACATTTGACCCGAGGTGGCATCCAGCTTTTATCCACCGAACAGACGCGTTTGGATGACCTTATAGATGGACGAATAATAGTGGGCCATAGAAGAAGAAAATTGATCTCTGGATGTCTTATTATCTCCTGTAAAATTTGGGCCCATTTAGAGTTGTGGATTCCGCGATATGATCAAATTAGTGGGCTGTTTTTCTGGGCCGCAGAATCTGGCCCAGAATTTTATCTCTAACGTGGGCCGCCTAAATGACCACCATGGAGGCTGAATTAGCATTATATCATGAAGGGTTATTTGTTTCTATACATGTCTTATAGCATCCCACGAAATTTTGGATTAATTGGGCCTGTATGTTGGGCCCCACAGTCTCATCAGTGGGATGGTGTCCAATCTGCCTTCTCCAGAATTGCTTCCTTTAATTTTCAAATATCTCCATCATCCTCCATGAATTCTCCACTGATACCTGAATCAAAAATGTTCATATTTAAGTGTAGATAAATTTACAAAAATATCAAATTAAAATATGTATAATTATATTCCTTAAAATCATATGAATCATTAGGTACTTCAAATGATGTTCAAAAATGTACCTCATAATAGCGCATTTTAAGAAGGTATTACAATCATAATGTGAAGTGATGTTCAAAGTGTAAAATGCACTAAAATGGTGTTTATGAATAATAAATAACATGAATATTATGTATATTAACAATTAATATTATCCTCATTTAGTGTCTAATCAGGTGACGAGGTCCTTGTTCCTGGATAGCTTCTCTAGTATGTATGCATGGTTTTCCTGTATTGTTCTTAATTGTTTGTATGTGCTCTATTTTTTTTGTTTTGGATAATAATAATGAAATATGTGAAGGTGTTATTTTAATGGAGTAGGACCAAAATTTCCAAAACATGTAAATATATTTGTTCATATTTACTTTATAATACTTTTTATCTTCTATTCTTTAAACTTTGTTTAAAATTTTTAAATCAATTCCTGTATTTGATGCTTTTACTTAGAATGGATTTTTTTAAACCTATCTTGATACCCCAACAAGTGGTATCATATCCTATAATTGTTTATACAATGTAAGTTAAATTTTAAATTGAAAATTTTTATGGTAAAAGTGATTTCAATCTACATAGAGTCAAAATACATGATCTGTTTGTCCATAATGGACTTGCAAATGCTTTACACAGTAGTAAAAACCCTATTGTGACAATAATTGTTGATGGTCAGTCCACCACTTCTAAAGTTGATGTTGATCCTAGTATACTCAAAAAGGATCACTATACTCTTCTGTTAACCCTATGGGATAAAGTGTTACACGAGGTTTCATATGAAACTACTACTAAGTCTATTTGAGTTAAAATCGAACAATTTTATATGACTAAGACTTTTCTTGGGCTTCTGTATAAAAATTTGTGGTTATATAATTTTAATATGGACCCTAGATATTCTATGTGACTCCATATTTATTATTTTAATAAAAAAAATTAGATTTAGCTAATATTGATATAGAGTTTAAAGACGAGGATCAAAATTTAATTTTGTTCACTTCTCTTGATGATTCTTTTAATTCATCGAAAGATTCTATGATGTATGGTAGGTATTATATTACCTTGGAGGAAGTTAAGTCTTTTTTATGATCCCATAATCTTAAAACATATGGTTTGAAGGAATATTTAACTAATATTAAGAGTGAACCCCAGATTCTCTATACTAAGGGTCCTATGAAAAAGGGTAGGAATGATAAGAACCAGTTTAGGGGTTTCTAGTGTTTTGAGTGTGGAAATACCGACCAAAAAAAAGGTATAGTCCTAACTTAAAAAATAGAGACAGTGTGGCCCATACACATGTGGTATGTACCTATTATGACACTGCATAAGTCCTTTAGATTTTTGTAGCCCCTTCTTTAGAATTAGGAAAAGGTTCTTTGTTGTCTTTTTCCTAAGATCCTAGGACTGGTCTCACTTTTCTTTGTGCGGGAACCTGGTAGGGAAAAAGAGATTTGTGTGAGCTGTTCTAAGCTATTCAGGATTAGGTGGAGTGAATTACTATTGGTTACCTATTTTTTAGTTTTTGTGATTTTTTTCCTACTATTTTTTTATCACTATCGCATTCTGATCTTTGCCGTGTTTTCACCTTTTACTCTATTTTACCGCTAATAAAGGTTGTTTTTTTTGAAATATTTTACATGCTCAGGAGTTTATTATTTTTATGAAATAAAGTTAATATGGGTAAGATCTATTTAATTTAGTTTCTTAGATATTTTAATTTCTGATCATGTTATAGTTTTCTAGTTGTATATGTGTAGTATGGGTATAACATGTGCCACTACTGGAACATGCTAAGTGGTATTAATTTTGAGTGAGTAATTATAGGATTAGGGTTTTCAGTTTAAGAAAATCTACCCACACCACTGATAAGTTAAGGGTAGTTAGTTTTTTTAAGAACACCATTAGTGTGTGTTTTTATTTTAATATTGTAAAATGTGGAGATTTTTTATTGTGGGTTTCAAAATTAAAATTCTGGTTTTAAATTTAAATGAAATATCATGTGATTTATTATTATTATTATGAAAATTTTTTATTTTGTGGGCTTTTGTGTTGTTGGACCTCCATATGGGACTTTCTGCTCACTGGGATTGGTTCTGGTTTGTGGGCCACAATTGCTTAATGGGTTGCTCAGGTGTTCTGTTTCACTAGCCTATATGGTTTCTGCATTTCCACCATTGTAATACCCCTCATTTTATTACTATTTTTAATTGATGTGCCTCTATCTGATGACTCTGGTTTGCTGGTATGTGTTTCTTGGTGATCTTATCCACAGCTGCTCATACGTCCTATGCATGATACATGTCCTGTGGTTTTCGGCTGCCCATTTTACTAGCTTGGCTTCGCAGTCCTTCTACTCACCCTTATTCATCAGCATTTCCCCTCATCTGTTACACTTGATAGCCCCCATCACCTTACCTAATTCACCTTTATTGCTTCAACGCTTCATTTTTCAAGGCATCGTTGTCGTTCCTGATTCATCATCCTTCCTGATTCCATTTTAGAGAGAACATCTTCTACTGCTTTAATATTGTCATGCCAACCCTGTTCTGGTGACTCTTTTGGATATCTTGGTTCTCGTTAGCTCTATGAATATTGTTTAAAAATCAAGGACTCTGACCATGGAAGAACTATGTTTTCTCCGGTGCTACTGTTTTTGTGAGCCTGTTATTTTATTTCTTTGTTTAGTTTCTATGTTGTATGTTCTTTTTTTATTTGTCAGTTTGGTTCTCATTATTTAGGTTTAACATGCATGAGTCCGTCCAGTTTGAGGGAGAACATTGCTATCTTCGAGAAATACTTCATCACTAGCTCTTGGGGTGACATGGTACCTATTCCTGGATAGCTTCTCTGGTCTGCATTCATGGTTTTTTTTGTATTTTTCTTCTCTATTTGTATGCTCTCTATTTTTTTTGTTTTACATAATAATAAAGAAATATGTGGTAGTGTTATTTCTATGGAGTATGACAAAAATGTATGAACCATGTAAATATCTATGTTCATATTTACTATCCATTACTTTTCCTCTTCTATTCTTTCAAGTTTGTTTACATCAATTCTTGTATTTGTTGCATTTACTTTGATTTTTTTGGTTAACCTATCTCAATACCCCAAAAAGTTGTATTTGATCATGTAATCATTTTTACAATGTCTGTAAAATTTTAAATTGAAAAGTTTAATGGTGAAAAAGATTTCAATATTCAGAGAGTCAAAATGCGTGCTTTGTTGGTCCATAATGGACTTGCACATGCTTTACATGGTAGTAAAAAACCTATTGTGACCATCACTAATGATGGTCATTCCACCACTTATTATGTTTATTTTGATCCTAGTATACTTGAAAGTGATCACTGTATTCTTCTGTTATCCCTAGGAGATAAAGTGTTAAGAGAGGTTTCATATGAAACTACTGTTAAGTATATTTCGGTTAAAATTAAACATTTCTATATGACTAAGACTTTTCTTGGGAATCTGTATAAAAAAATTCAGTTATATAATTTTAATATGTCCTATGGATCTTCTATGTGAGTCCATATTGATGTGTTTAATAAAGTTTTTTTATATTTTTCTAATATTGATATAGAGGTTAAATATGAAGATCAAGATTTAATTTTGTTAACTTATATTGATGATTCTTTTAACTCATTGAAAGATTATATAATCTATGGTAGGGATTCCATTAATTATAGGAATTTAAGTTTTCTTTATTATCCCGTGATCTTCAAACATATGGTTTGAAGTAAGAGTTAACTAATGCTAAGAGGGAACCCAATATTTTGTATATTAAAAGTCCTATGAAAAATAAGTGTAGGAATGATAAGAACTAGTTTAAGGGTTTCTAATGTTTTGAGTGTGGAAATACTAGAAACATAAAAAGGTATTATCCTAACTTAAATAATAGAGAAAGTATGGCCTAGAAACATGTGGTATGTACCGGTTATGACAATGAGGAATTTCTTTAGTTTTTAGAACCCCCTTCATTAGAACTAGGCATAAGTTCTTTATATTCTTTTTACAGAGATTCTAGGACTGACCTCACTTGTATTTCTGGGGGAACCTAGTTGGGAAAAAAGGTTTTTTTTGTGGGTTGGTATAAGCGGTTCAGTCTTAGGTGGAGAAAATTCTTCTCGGTTACCTGTTTTGTGGTTGTTGTGAATTGTTTTCTACTATTCTTTGATCATTATTACATTGTGAGCTTTTCTTTGTTTTTATATTTTACTCTGTTTTACCCCCGAGAAAGGTTGTTTTGTTTTTTAGTATTTTTCATGATCGGGAGTTTCTTTTTCAGAAGAAACAAAGGTAATATGGGTAATCTCTATTTAGTGTAGTTTCATAGATAGTTTAATTTCTGAGCATGTTATAGTCTACTAGAAGTAGATGTGTAGTATGGGTAGAACATGTGTCACTACCAGCACATTCTAGGTGGTATTCATGTTGGGTGAGTACGTGTAGCCTTAGGGTTTTTGGTTTAAGAAAATATACCCACACTACTGATAGGTTAAGGGTAGTTTGTTTTTTTAAGAACACCATCTATGTGTGTTTTTATTTTAATATTGGAAAAGGTGAAGATTTTTTATTTTGGGTTTTCAAAATTAAAAATCCGGTTTTACTTTTCCATGCAATATTATGTCATTTATTATTATTATTATTATGCAAATTTTTTATTCTGTGGGATTCTTTGTTGTTGGGCCTCCGTATGGGCCTTTTTTTTCTTTGGGATTACTTTTGGTCTGTGGTTCACGACTGCTTATTGGGCTTCTCGGGCGTCCTATGTCGCTGGCCCTCCTAGCTTCCATTTATACTCACCGATCGATACTCCCCTTTCAAGAGTTTTCATGTCACTACTACAGGTGAGTCTCTAAGAGTTATGTTTCCTGAAAAACCATACTCTATGCCTAGACATAGTCATATGGTAATGAAGGTAGAATCCTTGGTATATTACAAGGATTCCCTTATATATGATATGGATAGAACCTTAGAAGTTGGGGTTGGTACCATGTAGGAAAGTAATGCAATCTTTTGTCTCTCTAATTAATTCAATAATTTTCTACCATTAACCACCATCATAGTGAATGTTATTTTTTGAAATTTTCGGAACCACTAATCACTATAATCCTATAATTAGAATCTTTAAAGAATGTAAGAAGGTTCTAAAACTTACACAATTATAAGGGAACCCATTGAAACCAATGTACTTGAACTTGAAAGAAAAATTTCACCTAAGCAATGAAATTGTATTTGCACTCACATAGAATCAAGAAAACATAACTCTGGGAAATAAAACACACCAAGTAGGAAATCAAAGAAAAAAAGAAACAAAAAAATTAACACAGTTCAGGCTTTAGTCCTATATCCATATGAGAACATCATTTCTTTATTTAATTTTAGTAATTAATGAAATATTAAAATCAAAATTGAAAAAAATATAATATTAGATTACAATAACAATAATTTAATATTATTATTAACCTTTAATTCACCTTATGTACAAGTGGTCCCACCCTACCCTTATAGTATCTCCTAGCGAGTTAATCGGTTACACTGCCTTATAATATTTTTAGTGGTTCCACCATTGTACTTCACAACCTATAAATTTCGATATGTTTTTCTACCTCAACTACTAAATTTCAATGAAAACAAAAGTTATGATCATATAGATCATTTTATGATTCATACATATCCTTTTGAAATCCTAAATTACTCTAACATAATTAAACCCTACATAACCTTATCTGATTGATTCTGACATAAGCTATAACTTTCTTACATCATCATCTTGACATGATCACCCATACGCCTGGTTCTAGAATTTATAGTTCAAACTAGCATACCTCCCACCAATTTATTGATTTTGTGAGAATCTAAAATTTTGAGTTTTATGTTCTAGAATCAATCATTAATTATGTAAGAAAATATAACATGAAAGTAGACTTCATATTTTCTAAAAATCTCCCACTTGAAGGATGATTTGAAGGTTCCAAGATCCCTTTGATACTTATGTAAACTCTAATCATTATAAATTTTCACAGCAAACAGTTAGTGTCTCAAAAAAACCCTCCATTCACCCAAGTCCTATAAAGGCACAATGTTTTCTTAGAATTTCATAAACTAAGACCTCAGTATATATGTTGGATGGATTTTAACATATAGTGATATTTCACAGCCCCAGTACCCCATCTTATAGTATCTTTTGGATAAAAAGATACTTTATCTTTATGTATTTCATCCATTAGTGAAAAACTAGACTATAATCCAAATGAATTACACTTTGAATATCATAGAACAACAATCCACTTTCCCAACTTCTTCAGAATTCCTCCAAAAAACACTTTATCCATATTGATTCTTTCCATAATTTTGTGATTTCTACATACTCTACTTTCATTGTGGATAATGATACAACCAGATAAAACCTCTATATCCAACTTATGGTTATACCACCTAAGGTAAATATAAAGCATGTGGTACTCTTCCATGCATCCATATATCCACCAAAGTCCACTTCAAAATAACCCTATAAAAACATCCATTCCAAAACACAAGGCTATAACTTCTGAACCTTTGAGGTATTAAAGAATACACTTCACAGCTTCCTAGTACTCCTTTACCATATTTTCCATAAATTGACGAAAAATTCCTACTAAAAATTTAATGTTCAACCATGTACAAACCATTTAATACATCAAAACACCTACCACTTTTCACCAAGTACTTAGCGTTATATTTCATTTTTATGATTTCTCTTTAGATAACATTAAATGTATGACCAATGGGTTTAAGACTAGTTTACATCTAGTCATTATAAATATTTCAGTGACTTTTTTAATGTATTACTTTTGAGAAAAAACCAAACTTTTGATTTTTGTATCTATTTTGATTTATATCACTGAAATTATTATGGCTTCACTGAGATATTTCATCTCAAACATTTCATAAAAATAAACTTTCACCTCCTGAATCCATTTCTTGACTGAACCCACTTGGATCATGTTATCCACATACAACATAAGGATGATGTAACTCCCATCCTTTAACACCTTCTAGTCTAAACAATGATCTAGGTTTCTTTGGTTGAATACATTCTCAGCCACAAGGGTATAAAATTTCATATTCTAGTGCCTTGGTGCTTGATTTAAACCATATAGGAATCTCTTCAGCTTACACACTAGTCCCTCAATCTATTTTAAAAAAATCCCTCTATATACTTTATATATATATAATCCTTTATATCTCCATTTAGTAATACTATATTTACATTATTCTTGATAAAAAATTCTAGAAGCATCCGGACTAAACACCATATGAATGGTTTTATGTTTGAAAATGGGTGAGATGATTTTAGAGAAATACACTCCTTACTTATACTCAAACCCATTGACATTCAACCTGGACTTGTACCTCCTTATAAAATTATCTTCTAATTTCAACCAAAATACATAATTATTATGCATCTCTTTCATCCCCTGTAGTAAATTTGTTAGCTCCTCAGTTCCATTTTCATATAATGAATCCATTTCATCTTTGATGGATAACTATCATTTTCAGAATCATTGAGACTCAATTATTCTTCTAGTCTCTCCTTTATCCATAAGAAACAAGTAAGATAGTCTAGTTATAAACCTTTGAACCAGTCATTTGATCCTAGTAGGACCCCACAACTCAACCTATGATTTTAGTCCTTTTGGATTTTCATCTTCAAAAAATTTACCTTCTAGAACTCTACCCTAATATTCTATAATACTTGAAAATTATGATACTTATTCTAAACTTAAAAATTCCTGCATAAATTTTGGGATCCCTAAAATTTTTGGAACCTTTTTATTTTTGGAAATTATATTCATATCCAATTTGATTTGGTAAATTTATTCTTTTTTTTCTCAACTATATCTGCCACTATGTTCCCATATTTCTAAAAGACCTTATAATTAAATAGAACATTCCTACTTCTAATGATATTTTAATTGTCATTATCCCAATTTTTAAATCTATAGTTTTCATTACACTACCCTATAAAGAAACTTTTTTGGGTATTTATTTCATGTTTTTCTTGATCCTTGGAATCAACATGGATGTAGTTTAGACTTTCAAAAACTTTCAGATTGGTAACTTTTGCTAGTTTTTATACCACAACTATTCTAGAATCTCTTATTCCAATGATACATAAATATTTTTCTTCACAATACAAGCTTCATAATTTACTACTTATGCCCAAATTTCCTTGGAAATTCTATAGTATAATCTCATTCTTTGATCCTTCTCATTCAGTGTAAAATTCATCTATTCTACTATACTAAGTTGTCCTTGTGTTTTGGGGATAGTTTTCTAAAACCCAATTCCTTTTATCAAGAAAAACCTCTATAATTTCTTGCTATCATATTATCCACTATTATAAGATCATAAACACTTAAGATTATCTCTAATCTCTTTTTACACTATGGACCAACATTGAAAAAACACTATGAACACCTTAGATTTGTTCTTAAGGAAGTAAACCCATAATTTTCTTGTCCAATCACCAATGAAAATTACAAAGTACATTGACTGACCATGAGAATGAAATGATGTAATCCCTTAAAAATCCATATTCTTAAGTTATGGATTCCAAGACTTTGGTTTTATTACATTTATATTAAAATACATCTTGAACTTTTTTTAGGTATACAACTCCCAAAATATTTGAAATATGTGTGGATGGGATTTAGTATATCCTTAAACTCTAAGGATAATATATTTTTCACACTAAGGACCCTAAGAAGTTAGTTCCCCAAATATAAAATTTTGGATGTTTTTATTTTAAAAATTATTGTTCCATACAATCACCCAATCAAATGAAGTGTCTTATCTTTAACACCTCTATCCAAAACCATAGAACCCCAAGTAATTTTACATAATCCATTTGTGAAGATTTTTTTGTATCTCAATTCATATAACTAACTTATGGAAATTGGATTATTATATAAATATAGCATGTTCCAATCTCCCTATAACTTAAGGAAGCATTTATTTGTCATTTAGAATTTAATATAACCCTTTCACATGATCTTGAGAGATTTATCATTGGCTAGAGAGACCCTACCAAACCTTTGGGAAACATAAATGTACCATAAATACCCTCTCATCTGTATAATGGAATGAATCTCTAGAATCAATTATCCATGATTGTAACTGAGTATTAACACTCAAAATTAACCTTCTTTGACCATCAATTATAGTGTTTGGTGAACTGAACTTCTAAAATAACCTCTACCAAAATTTACCTTGCGATCCCTATATTATTTTTTCAAGTGACCGTTCTTCCTGTAGTGATAGCATATAAGACTGAGACCAACAAATTTACCTCAACTCCTCTCCCTTTATATATCTTATAATTTATTCCAACCTTTCTATTAAATAGAATATCCTCAAAATTCCACATTGAGCATAGTTTTGGTAGGTTCCTATAATTTCTTCCACTTGATTTATTCATTCAGTGTGAGATCTCGAACATCCTTAGAAAATAGGCCAGTGTTTTTGTAAGAATTGATTATTTTAGTCACTATTATATTCCAGGATTCCAGTAGATATGACAGTAGTAACATATCCCAAACATCTTCTATGAACATCACATTAACTAATACGATATGACTCTAAATCATGTTAAAATCATTAACATGATCATCTAGTGGCCTTACTTCTAATATCCTTATATCGAATAACCTTATAATCATAGAAACATTGTTCATTACTATAGGATTATCATAAATTTATTCTATATAATTCATCATCTACAAAGTGGTCTTCACATCCTTGATGTTATAAGAAAAATTCCATGCTAGTGACATTTAATCTTCTTAAGTGTCTTCCTATCAAGCCTTTAAATTTCCTCTTTTTTCTATTTCTTTCATGTTGAGTCCTTTCAATGGAACCTCGATGTACTAATAAAATAGATAACCCTCTATTTTTATCCTCTAGAAGACGATGTACATCTAGTCAATTTTTTATATCCCAAACTTTCTTTATTTTGATTCCATAACTTACAAAATATTTGACCCCCACTAAATCAAAAAAATCATATAGATAAGAACATTAAAATAATATTCTACATCTGAGTGTGAAAATCCTTAATTAACTACAATATTTGATACAACCTTTTGGGAATTCCCAAAACAATAAATTACTTTAAGAAAACCCCCAAAAGATTCAAAGTGTGGAAAAAAGATTAAGAACTTCCATAATCTGAATAAAACCACTTGAAAGTAATGTACTAGAACTTAAAAGGCCGACTACACCTAAGTCACCATACCATATCAACACCCTCACACACTTAATCAAACACAAATACAAAAAACTAAACACACCATTAAAGAAAGAAAATAAAACAAGGAATGCTAATATAAAATTAAAATGGTTTATAATTTAGTTCTACATCTATAGAAGAACATTGTTTCTTCCTTTAATTTCATGAAAGAGGGGAATATTACAATCAAAATGATCAAAACCATCCAATATTTTATCAAAATAAAAATAAGTTAATATTTTGATTAAAATTAATTTCACCTTATATAAAAGTAGTCCCACCCCACCCTTATAATATGGCCGAGTTGGTCAACTGGATCCACCACCATCGGATAATTATAAGGGTCCCACTACTGGCCTTGAAAACATCTGAATTCTAGTAAGTTTATCTACCTCAAACGCTAACTTCCAGTGAAAATGAAATTTATTCTCATGCAGTACAACTGATGATTCATATTAAAACTTTTTAAATCCACTATTACACTAAGATAATCACACCCTATATAATCTCATCTGATTTATTTTGACATGAATCATATATTTTACACATCATCATCCAGACATGACCAATTTCACTCCTAGTTTCAAAACATATAATATGGACCAGCCTACCTCCTACTGTTTCTTGCTTCTATGATCCTATAGATGTTTGGGTCCTATATTCTAGAATCAATACTTTTAGATATAAAAAAATAGAACATGAAAGTAGACCTAAAATTTCATAACAATTGTCATAGTTAATCCTCCTAACAACCAAGAACATGATACGGATGATAAATCTGGAAGATAAAAATCTCTCCCAAAGATTTAATATGATAGAAAAAGTATATAGGTGTTGTTTACATGTGAAAATAAAGCATGGATATGAGTCTTGGGGATCCACATATCATTCCACTACCATTCTGTCTGTAGAACCTTGATAAATGCAAAGGTATCTAGGCCCTATTAGGTGCTCCTAAATTCACTGAAATATTTTTTAGGTGCAAATGAATTGTCCACTTAATGGATTAAGTTTAGATTTATTGGAAGATTAATTCTATGCTCTATAGAGGCTCCCAGATAAATTTGGATGACACTAAAATGACAATAGTCACTCCTCCCATGGAGTTTCTTCAACCAACGACCATCAATAAGCTAGTTGGGGTTAAAGTATGTTACTCCACCAACACAAGGTAGGATCTAAATAACCTTATGGTGTATCCTCTAATAGAGAAGTGTGATTTATAACCCTTGGAAAATGGCCACCCTACTTTGTGGATAATCCAACCAATGAGGGTATAGGT
This sequence comes from Viscum album, assembly GCA_963277665.1. Taxonomy (NCBI): domain Eukaryota; kingdom Viridiplantae; phylum Streptophyta; class Magnoliopsida; order Santalales; family Viscaceae; genus Viscum; species Viscum album. The sequence continues at coordinate 1,255,408,189 of OY728151.1, read as the reverse complement.
GTGTGAGAAGGTTTCCCAGAATTAATTGATTAAATCCATTACATAATGACTAGAATCCTTTGATACACAACATGCATTGATGCATCCTAAGAATAACCCCATCCAGAATGGGTGTACTATATTCCCCTACTTAAAAATAATTTAAATATGAGTTTTACATCCTTCAATGGAATAGGTGACCCAGAGAACCAACTCAAAAATTTTTTTTTGGTGTGGCCCATTTTTTAAGACCCATGAGAAAAAGTAGGTAACTAAGATTCATTGATTTGTTAATATAGTAGAGGAGCCTACCCTTTTTTGTATAATAATTTAAAACTCAGTACCATCATTATTCGAGAGGATCTATTTTTATAGTTCCTATATTAGTTAATCAATATTTTGATAAGGATAATATTTAGAAACCTCAATAATTTTAGGAAATAGGAGAACTAACACATCATTAAATTCATCTCTCAATGGAAAGGCCCAAAATATACCCTTGGCATGTAACTTCCATTATTGAAGATTATAGGGATGTGAATAGAAAACATTAAAGTTGTGTTGGACCTAAATATGACATCTTTCAAGTGTTTAGATGGGTTTAAAAAGTTTTCTAAGAGGCCATAAAATTCCTAAAAGAGTCCATGTTTTAGGCTAAAAAATCTCATCCACCACCTCCGCACCTATGAAAAAGTTAGTGAAAGTGGATTCAACCACTGTGATATAAGATTAGACATATCAACTGACCCAATTTCTGAAAGTGCCACAAAATAAACGTCATAAGGTGTGTAACCATTTCAAGAATGATACCTAAGGCTCTCACTAGGTTCAAAAGGATGGATCGTTTGAATATTGGAAGAACGCGATCTATTTCTTTAAGAATGAGCATGTTCTCTTATACTTCATACATGCTATGAAAAATAATCTTCCCAAGTTTATATAAATCAATAATCCACAAGAATTTTTAATTAAGAACCATACCAAATTTTAATATATCATTGGTTCCTTGGATACATGATCCAAGACTACTTCATCTTTTGGGATTGGCTACAGAAGATGACATATGATGGTGAGGAGGAATTGGTCAAATTACAAGCACATGCCAGGTGTGTTTCAGCTACCCTAGATGATATTGAAGATATGGGGAAATGGAAACATGTTTTGAGTAAAGGAATAAATAAAACTAAGGATTAGGTATCCTAAAAGTTGACTTCTTGATCCCATTGGATAATTCATGCATGTTTGAATCATCTAACACTATCCCTAACCAACACCGCTCTTTTGGTCGAACCTTTAGTTCCGTAGTCAGATAAAGTTTTATGGAGTTGATAATGATTCTATAAGAGTTATAAAGAGTCAAATATACTACCAAGGAAGGTATGAAATCTCATTTATTTCATGATCCCCACATTGTGATGATATTCTATGCCCCATCCAATATTGGAATATTACTCTAATGAGGAGTGTTAGTTTTCCTATGTTAGTGTTATTAAGTTGGGGGACCTCTATACTGAGCATGAATATGAGGTGTTTCCATCATCCCCACCCAAATCCCCTTAATTTCATTCTCAAGATAGTGGATTGTAATAATAAATGATTTTAGTGAATATTAATCCTTAAAATAAACACTGTGTTAAATAGCATATTTCACACGCAACACCGAACAAAAAATGAACCATGACACATTTTATTAATGTAAATATAACTGTCATAAAGTAGTTGTTGAATTGGAATATATAAATAGAGGTAAAAAATTTATGTAATATATTTTTAAATAAAAATAAAGGTCATTTTTTATACTAATGCATTGATACTATTCAATTAGTGTAGCTAAATAATTAATAAAATCATTTTATACACAAAAATATATATTACTAAATATTTCCTTTTTATACTCTATTAATTTTTATTATGGTTAGAAATTATAATATATATTAATTATGTGAATAATATATTAACAAAAATTAATAATTGATAAGAAAAAATATTAAAAACAATTAATATTTAAAAAATTATTTTTCTAAAAAATTATTTTTCTAAAAAAATAGTTTTTCATTATATTTTATATTTCCATTTAAAAGTTAAATTAGTAAATTTTAGAATTTGAAATTGAAAAATTCACTTCAATTTTTTTTCAATATAAAAATATTATCTTAGGATTACTTTTTGGATTTTTATAAAAATATTGTTTTTAGGTGAGTAGTAAAAAATACAGTTTTTACCAATACCATAACTTTTATGACTTTATCAAAATTTAAACACGAGTAAAAAATTTATAAAAAAATTTTACCAACAAAATTTGTATTTAAGGAGTAATATTATGATTTTAAAAATACTATGATGTATGTTTATCATTTTGGAACTTAAGTAATATTTTATTTCAATAAAAATTGCTTTTGGTCTTTTCTTTTAATTAAATATTCACATGGTGGATTTATGATTTGGATTGATTTTAAAGACACATAAATCTTATTTGTTTATTAATTAACCAATTAATTTTATAAAAAATATTAACATTGAAAATTTTATCCTAAACATAATTTTTTTGCTTAAAATACACTTTTTTCCTAAAAAATGGTTTAACACGTTATGTATACTATTATTAACATTAATTTTTATCACACTAGAATTTTTTTTTTGATAAAATAATTTTCATGATTTAAATAATAATATTCAAATTAGTTAATAAGGATAATTTAAATTTTCATTATTAAAATAAATTACGGAGGTTAAAAAACATGTTACTTTAGTAAAAGTAAATTATAGTAAAAGATAAAACTAAGAAGAAAAAGTCTAAAATTCATAAAAACTTATCTAAAAATGAATTTATGAGGGATTTATTGACTAAAACTCATCCCCACTCTATTATATTCTACTTTGAACCACTTTACTTGAATTGCGCACCTCTTATTACAAAAATTCCACTTCTATCACTTATAAAAGGATCCCTTGAACACACCATTTATCCTCACACAAAAAGTCTATTAGTTAAGATAAAATATACCCATATCCCTACCCAAAACTCATACATACATCCTAGAGGCACCCATATCCAAAAAATACCTCTTCTAAAATCTTTAATCCAATTTTAGAAGGAGTTATTCCAAGGAATAAGGTAAAATTTATCAAATTAAAACTTTTCAATTTTATTTGTTTAAGTCTTCTTATTCTACATTGAAGTATATTATACCTTCCTAAAATAATAATAAAATAATCATTAGTATATTGAAATTTTATTATATTTATTTAAAAATTAATATTTATCTTCCCCTCTTCTCCTTAGAAAAATGAAAACACCATCCATGCATACGCGTAGACTACCACCTCCATGGAGTAATATGTTCTATTTTTCATAACCACGTTACATGGATGGTTAAAATGAGGTATTTAATGAATAAAAATGATATTTATAACATTATTAATATTTTTAATATCTAAATCAATTTCTATATTTTTTATTTCTATGAAAAAAGAAAACGCTATCCATATGTACATGCGGACTATCGCCTCTATGGAGCGACATGTTCTATTTTTCATCACCACCATACATGACAAGTTATAATATATATATATATTTTTAACATATATGATATTAAATATATGCCATAAAATATTTTCATAAAGGGTAAAAAAAATTTAACAATCATTATAAAGTAATCCATTGATATTAGTGAATTACATAAAATAAGCTCTTCACGGATTCCGTTCTCATGAACCACACCCATAGTTTCCATTAAATGAACATGGGGATGCATAAATCATTGAAAAAAAGATTTAAATATATTTATAATCTAGTAATTATGAACTTGTCATCAAATAATGGGGTTTAACATCTCTATTATAAAGCATATGTGAAATAATCGAAACATCTGATAATGAAAATGAACTTTAAATAACTAATGAAAATATAATGAATGATTTACATTAATGATTATAAATTGAAATATATATGAATAAGGTTCTAAAATATGGGATTAATATTTCTATTTTTATGATATAGGAGGTTAAATAACTTTCACGAATGATGATATTAAAGGTAAGAGATTTTATCGACTCATATTCTTTTCTTTAGTCACAATAATTCCTCATTGATTGCAGTTTTACATGATTATTTTCATCTGTCCTATTGTAACACCACAACTCTAGTAAATTGTATCCAATGGTTATTTTACTTCATTGATACAAAATATAATTGATCCCATCTCAAAGGATCAAATAATTTAGTAGTATTGGAGGACAAGATACATGTATGATTCTCACATTACATATGAAAAAATGAAATAAAAATTAAAAATTCTAGTTATAAAGTAATTAGTTATTCTAGTAAATAATTTATATAACTCATAGATCCCTTTTTTGTATCCTGGTAAAGTAAAAATAATAATAAAGGGTGATATCAGATGCTCAGTAAGGGAAAGTGTACAATAGAATCTACCATAAGGTAAAAAAGCATGAATAATATGGCAGGGATAAAAAATAATCATATATTCCATATAACTAATATCATAAAAGGGGACTAAATCCATTAATGAAATAAAAAAAATAATGACATGTATAATAATATCTAGTTTCATAATGATAGAATGCATAATGTTAAACATCATAATATTACCATCGAGGCCTTGTTCCAAGATATCATATATAAATAGGTAAGGTGTATACTAAATACCCAACTTATTTTGTCTCATGATACATATTGATGCGTTTTGGGGATACAAAAATCCTCACCTGTTACATACTAATTCTAATTAATTCATTATATGAAATAAATGAATAATAATTCAATACATAGTCAACATAAACATTCACATTGGAAAGATAACACATGAAATGTTAATATTCTCCAAAGTCAATAAATATAAAAATATGACCATAAGCCTTCTAGAGTAATATTAATAATGGTATAAATAGATTATATCCCACCTAAATTATAATATTAATCAACTGATGTTGTTATATATGAAAATACTTAAAAAAATAACTGGAATTTTTATTGAGGAAAATACCCTATTCATTTGAAATCAAATATATTAAAATATAAAAAAATAATATAATATCAGGGGAAAAATTTATTTGAAAATAACCATGAAAAATTATAAATTAATCTTAAAATTAAAGAATATTCAGGGTGGTGATAAAACTATTCATGTAGTAAAAGTAAAAACAAGATTTCAGTTACACCTTTTGTAAAAAGTATCTCATTCAGAAAACAAAAAGAAAATTACTTTTAAAACTTTTTATAGAAATTAAAACATGGATAAAAAATATTTTAATCAATAATTGTTTAATAACATGAACATTATTATAAATATTTTAAAGAACATATGTATATGGAATAAAAATATCCCTGACTGAATGGAAAAATAATGTTAGTTTTTCTTAAAATCATTATTTTAGACATTTGAGTACTTAAAAAGAGGAAAATTAAAGGAAAAAATTTAACTTTGAGAAATAACTATAGGGGAGGAAAATATATTGGGTTTAAGATCAAAATATCATATAATTACCCCAATATAAACTTAAACATAAATAATCCCAAACAAGGATGATATTATGAAATAATCCTTTACTACTTTTGAAACTTTTGAATCCTAACACCGAAGAAATAAATAAATTAAAATAAAACTTTAAATACCATTAATATAAATATATTAATGATAAAAAATATAAAATTTCTATTATATACACCATAAAAATGAAGAATGTGGTGAATATGTTATATGTCTCACAAAAATAAAAGTGAGATGAGAAACCCTTACCCCAGGCTTGACTTGCATCGTAAGTGATTTTAACCTCTTGAATAATTTTTTTAACTTATTATAATTCTATAAAATAACCATATAAATAATTATAATAACATATATTATACTCTTATAACATTTCAACACCTTTTTATTTATAATTCTTTATTAAAATTATTGTTTCCGAGTGTTAACTATTTTATTTTTCATATAAGTTTTAGTTTAGTAGTTTTGGTTCTTGCATCTTGATCATGGATCCATAAAATCCATAATATTAATAATGATATAAATATAATATATATTTATTATATACATATTTATAATCATCCATGAAATAAATATATGAAAAATGAATTACATCTCTTTGTGGAGATCATAATCCACAAGCACGCATGAGAGACATTATCAATTTTTAATGGGTGGAAGGGTAAGGAGTTAAATGATATATTATATTTAAAAATCATAATTATTTTAAAAATATCATATATATTAATTATTTCCATATTCATAACCATCAAAGTAAAGTGGTTATGAAAAAAAATTACACCGCAATGTGGAGATGACTAGTCATATGCACAGTCGAGCAATGCATTCATTTTCCAAAGGATAAAAAAGAGGTGGAAAATGGTTGCCCCATAATAATAATAACATATCAGTATATTTATGATACTAGATTAATTATTTTATTATGGTTGCAATATATTTTTAGGAATTATAAGAAGAAATAAACTTGAAAGAGTTGGTAAAGACGATTACCTCTTCTTTGTGAGACCTCATTTGTATTACACCTTAATCTTTCTTAAGATGGTATTAGAAGAATAAAAGAAGATAAATAATGAAATGTATTAATCTTGGAAGTTTTTTTTTATAGTTCTTGGTTGATATTGTTCTCTTAAATTTTTTGAATAAGTAAGGAGAGGAGGCACCCTTTATAAACGAGAGGAGGGACACATATGAAATTACTTAAAATATTTCAATAATATAAGATCAGATTCATTTAAAATTGGATAAAAATGGAAAATTATTATAATTTAGGATAATATAAGTTCTAATTAGCTTTAAAAAATAATTATTATACAATTTTATGTGGAATTATTACCCTTATCTCTTAGTTTAACCCCTTGTAAACATGTTTTAACATTAATCTTAGTAACAAAATCTTATTGTTTTTACTCTTAATTATGAAAAAAATTAAGTTCAAACTACTAAATTATATTAATTATCATTATTAAAAATATTTAATCCATTTTATAATATTTAAATTCTATAAGTGGTATAAATTCACATTAAATTAGTGCACAAAATTTAATGAAAACCATTTTTAGAAAAATGCATTTCTAAGCATAAAACTTAATTTACTTTCATTCCTTGATTTTAAAAAAATATTAGATGAATATTATAATATTTGATTTAATAAATAATATATTTAATTAAAATTATCTACCAATAGTTATTTATTTAATTTATTAATAAAAAAACACATTGCGCATAAAAAATAGTTTTTAGAAAAATGTCTTTTTAAGCCAAGAAATGAACTTATATCGAAATAAAGTATAATTTTGATTCATATATAATTAAATTATAATATTTAAAATAAAATGAGTCTTATTTTATTATATGATAAAATTTAAAAAATAACCATACTTTTAAATTACTTGGTTTAATTAAAAGAAATAATTGTTTTACAAAAATTTTATTTTTCACTATTTACTAAAAAATAAATCTTTTTAGAAAAATTCTAAAAATTAACCCTAAGACAATATTGAAATTTTTAATTAAAAATTATATTAATTTCTGAAAATAAAATCTCTAGAAATGATATTAATTAATTATAATTTCTATACACAAAATTCAACAAAAACCATTTTGAGGAAAACATATTTTTGAAGCCTAAAATGTCTACTAAAAATTGATTATATATTTATTATGAATTAATTAATACATTTTCATTATATAAAAATTATATAAATTTTTTTCATAGTTTAGGTAATCCTATTCACACTTCAAATTCAACAACTATTTTATAATAGTGACAATTAAATAATATTTTTATAGTATATCGTTGTTCGACTAAAGATCGGGGTTACGTGTTGTGCATGCTATTGAATGTAGTATTCATTTACGAGAAAGTAAAATATTGGGTTGTTACATTCTCTCATCCTTATAGAAATTCCATCCTTGTAATTTTAGTTCATTTTAATCATTTCATGACATTTTAATAGATTTTATCATGAATTTTAATTTCTAGGTTAAGATAAGGGAACTTATTACTCCATAAATAAATAATATGTATACCTTTATAAGCATTCCACTTGAGAATGTGTTTTCATAAGAGTACCTTAATAATTAATTGATAGTTTCCATACAAAACTTGATAGATTTATCTTCCATTTCTTGAGTTGGTGGAATTATAATAAAATATACTTACTTGATTCCTTACAAATTTATATGTGAAAATTTTCCCCTTTGAGTATTTTAATCATTTTCCAATTTTAATTCCAATGATTAATGGATAAGAAGAATTTTTCATTCCTGAAGCACAGAAATCAATCTTTAATGAATCATAAGATCTATAAAAGGGGGGAAAGTTATTTCTGTTGTCTAAAAAAATATTTAGAATAAGTTAAGATGATAATCAATATGAATAAACCTTCTTGTGAAGAAATAAAAATTAATTACTAATAAATAAATAATAACACCCACAAAAATGATATAATAATTTAACCTTTAAATTATAATACAACTAGTTCAATATAGATTATTTTATTATTAATATACTAATTCATAACTCCTCAAAAAATAATTAAACCCCAAAAATTATTTTATATCAAATCTAAACATAGGAATAACAACCTTGTTTGAAACTAGGGAATAAATATTCATCTTAATAGAAACTTCTTGATTTATTCTCATTAAAACACTATTCCCAAAAGGTGACTTGATTAAAAATTATTTCCTCAGAGTTTCAAGGGATGATTATATGTCCATAAAAATATAAAAGATTTTATATATCTAGAATCAAATAAAACATGAGTTTAAAATCAAAGTACCTATTATCATAACTTAAGGGATTTTAACTTCAGCTGTGGTAACTGCATAAGATTGGACTTGATCCATTATAATTTTCTACGGCAAATTCCCTTGATTATTGGGGAATTTATTTCCATAGTGACCCATTTACTTATAATTGAAACAATGGACATTGGAATATTCTTTCTTGACCTTGAATTCACATACCTGATGGCCTTTCTATCCACACTTATAGAAAACCCCCTTTACCTTCAAGTAAGTTCCATGGTGTTTCTTTCCACAATTATCACATGTGGGAAGTTCTATCCTTCCCTTATTTTACTTTACCTTATTTTTTTTGTTCTTGGTGCTTAGTCATACTCTTATTCTCTTGATTTAATTTGAAAATATAAAACTTAGAGAGTTATTTCTCATTTATAATGTAAATTGATACCATATCATCATATGATGAAAATGTTTGAGAAACTAGTTCCCTTTAGAGTCTTGGATTAAGCCCGTCAATGAAACAATCAATCTTAATTTTAAGATTATATACATAGTCCATAGTATTCCTTACTAATCTTGTAAAAATTTCTTCACACTCAACAACACTTTCCTCTTCCTTCTGTCTTAGATTAAGGAATTCACTTTCCATATTAGCACCTTGCTCCCAAGAAAAGTATTTTTTTTTAATAATATCACCTTTAAATCATTACATTACATTATATATATATATATATATCTCATAATTCTCCTTTTCATTTTTAATAAATGACCACCATTGATCAACATCTTACTTTAAATAATACACTACTACAATAGCCTTTTCCCTTTCATTACTTCTCAAAGCTTGAAATATCTTTTCAAGTGACATGATATACTGTTCATCTATAATTGGATTAATATTTAAATTAAGGGATAAATGTTTCTTTAACATGAATCTATCCAGCATTAATTATTCCTTCTAAAAACCAATTGTTTATTTTATAAGTTCTAGGTTATTGGTCACAACCTAAGTCAACTATCCTAACATAGTCATAATTTTCTCATCTCTTACACTAGTCATGTTGAATTACTCATGAGTGAAATCCATACATTGATTAAGGGTGTTGACATGTTTTCTATTTCTTCAATTAGGAACTATTTCTAAATAATGGAATACACTAGAATAACTAATAACATTATGAATCATGGTGTATAACTCCAAATTTCATATAGTACCCAACATAAATTTAAAATTTATTCACAACCAATATTATAATAATAAGTTTAGTATATTTGGGAATATCTTAAAATCATAACAATATCTTTAAATCTTTCATAATGTTTCATAAGAAGCATGTGAATCAACAAAATAAAATCCCTCGAGAGTGTTTATCTAGGTGCGTAGTCTTAAGCCCACTCATAATGTACTAGTAACGATCATATTAATACCTAATCCACCCATTTTAGAGTTTCTAACCATAGGTGAATATGTTCCAAAGTTGGATCCACTTTCTAGTATCCAGATAGGGATGTATTTTCTAGGAAAACCATATAATAGTTTCTTTAACAAAAATTTATGATATTATCATATACTTAGACTTATCTTCATAGTATATTAGAGGATAATGTTATCTAAACCATGTTTTCCTAAATCTAGTTCCTAAGGTCTATACTAAAATTCCATTGATACCAATTGTAGAACCTTGACTTTAGTAACCAATATCCAGTGGTTATTTTACTATATTGGCACAAAATAAAAAGGATTTTACTTTGAAGGATCAAAATTTTTAGTTTTTTTAGATACTAGATAAATAAAAAATTCACATATTACTTCAAAAAACATGAAATACAATTTAAAAATTCATATGAGTATTTTTTTTATTTCTTCTATTAAATCCTTGATACGAATCATAGATCCATTTTTGGTATCCTGGGGGAAATAATACATAATAAAGGGTGAGATCATATGCTCAGTAAGAGAAAGTGTAAAATAGAATCTATCATAATATAAACAAAGCATAAATATTATGGAAGAGATAAACAACAATTAAATATTCTATATAACTTATATCATAAAAGGGGACTAAATACATGGATGAAATAACAACATAAATAATCACATGGTTAAAAATAACTAGTTTTATAATGATATTATGTGGAATTATGAACAACATAATCTCACCATCAAGGCATTTTTCAAAGATATCATAAATAAAAAGGTAATGAATAATCTAAATACACAAAATAGTTTGCATCATGATACCTACTGATGCATCTAGGGGATATAATGAGCCTCTTCTATCACATACTATTTCCAATTCTTTCAACATAAAAAATAAATTAATAACAATTCATTACATTATGAATATAAATATTTGTATCAAAAAATAACATACAAAATTTTAATATTTTACCCAGTCAAAAAATAGAAAAATATGTTCATAATCCATCCATAGTAATATGATAGATGGTATCAATTAATAATATCCTCAGTAAATCATAATATTCATCAAAGGATGTTGATATAGATGAAATTTATTTTAAAAAATAAATATAATATTTCATGAAGAAAATAACTTATTCATTTTAAATCAATTATATTAAAATATTAAAAAATTCTAGAATATTAGGGGAAAAATTTTAGTTGAAAATAACCATGGAAACTTATAAATAAATCTTCAAAGTAAATAATAGTCCCTTCAATGAAAAAATTTGTTTGTGAAACAATTGTTAAAACACATATTTCTATTCATATCTTAGGTAAAAAGTTCATTGTTCAAAAAACAACAAGAAGATTACTTTTAAAACTTTTTATAGGAATTAAAACATGGGTAAATATGAATATAATAAATTATTATATTATATTAAAAACATTATTAATTTTTTTTAAAGAACAAATATATTTTGAAGAAAAATATTCTCGACTGAATAGAAAAATAAAGCCGATTTTGAAAAAAAATGTTCTTTAGAAATTTTGTGTACTTCGAAAGATGAAAATGAAAAGAATTTTTTTTAATTTATATAAATAACCAGATTAAAATAAAATATATGGGTTTTAATATTGAAATATCATATAATTCCCCCAATGTAAACTTAAACATAAATTATTTTGAATAAGGTTGATATTGTGAAAGAAACCCTTAACACTTTGATGAATTTTGAATCATAATCTCCATGATATAAATAAATTCAAATGAAACTTTAAATAATATTAATATAAAGAGATTAATTATATAACATATCAAACGTTCTATATATACATCACAAAAATGAAACAAGTGTTGAATATGTCATATGTATCATAGAAATAAAAGTAAGACGAGAAATCCTTACCTTAGGTCTGACTTTCTTCGTAAGTGATTCTATCCTTCTATATAATAAATTTAATTTTATTATAATTATATAATAGAACCATATAAATACTTATAATATCATATATGATCCAATTATAATATTTCAACACCCATTTATTAATAATTATTTATTAAAATTGTCGTTTCCGAGTGTTGACTGGTCTATTTTTCATATAAGTTTTAGTTCGGTAGTTTTTGTCCTTGAATATTGATCATGGTTACATAAAATATATAATTTTAATCAGGATATAAATATCATATATATTCATTATATACATATTTAGAATCATCCATGGAAGTTAGACATGAAAGATTAATCACATCGCTTCATGGAGGTGGCAACCCACATATACGTACGAATGATGCTATAATTTTTTAACAGGTGTAAGGGTAAAGAGGTAAATGATATATTATATTTATATATTAATAATTATTTCATAAATATCATTTATATTTATTATTTCTATCATTATAACCATCCAATTAAATAGGTTATGAAAAAAAAAATTACACCTTAATGTGGAGATGGTAGGTCGTACATACACACAAACAATGTTTTCATTTTACATAGAATGGAAGAGAGATGGAACATAGTTTTACCATAATAATAATAACATATAAGTATATTTTTGATACTGGATTAATTATTTTAGGATGTTTATAATAAATTTAATGCAAGTATAAGAAGAAATAAACTTGAAAGAGTCGATAAAGATGATTACATATTCTTTGAAAGACCTCCTTTGGTTTACATCGTAAGACTTGTTTGGATGGTATTTATATAATACCATAAGATAAATTTTAATTAATTTTTTTTCCATATAAATATTTGAAATATATCTAGTAATATTTTTAGATCTAAGAGTTGAGATGGTGCAAGATTCTGAGGCCTGATGAGCACAAAATTGATATTTGAAAAATATTAAAATATTAATATCATGTGTGATTATTTTTCCTAAAAAAGTGGAATAAATACTACATATATTCTTGGATCAAAAATATGATACCACCGTTGAGTGAAAGCTATATTTTTTACCCTATATGTGACATAATCTTTGTCAGCATCGAGTTTCTATGAAAAAACTGATACACACATAAATAATAAATAAATAAAAAATTATATTTAAAGTAATGAAATGAACTAATATTCCAATATTTATTCATTATTATGACCAATTCATAGGGTTAGCTACGTAATCCTGATAATTGAGAGAGATTTTTGTAAGATGGCTTGGAAAACAACAACGACAGATCGGGGATCGTTCAGACCAATGGAAATCAAGGATCTCCCCAATGAAAAAATATGGATTCATTCTTCATTAGAAATTGATCCATATAGAGGTTGGATGTTTTTTATGTGGATTTATCCCCATTTTCTCATCCTATTATGAAAAAAATCAATCAAATAATGGATTGATTTGTGGATCAATCATATTTCTGGTATGAGATTATTTTTCTGGAAATTTGGGGATTTATTTTGTTGCTTAATTTATATCTTTTCATTCATAATTATAATGGAAATTAATCAAGTTAAAATTAACATTGGATTATGTATATTCCTCATGTTTTTTATTCATTTCTTCCCCCATTATTCATTCATTAATCATCGAAGTTTGTTTTGGTTGGTGGTTTAAACAATACCCAATGATCAATCATTACACACCTATTTATTGGAACACTAGATTGATACTGTAGATGAAAGTTTATATTGATTATGGGATCAATATATGATGACAGACAGAGACATGATCATAGTTTTCATTGTGGGTTTTGATGTACAGTGATAGGGATTCATGATGGATTGTTTCCTCTACGAATCGAATGGACAGATTCTGGTGAGCGACGATGGAAAGGCTCAACCAAACTAGATACTAGTTTATCGACATGATTTGTATCTATATTAGAGGTCAGAGGAGTGGATGAAGATTCGTGAAGTAGATCCATGGTTTCTAGAAATTCTTGATATACACAGCATGTAGTCCAGGAATACACTCTGTGTGGGGCCCTAGTTGCGGCACTATAGTTTCCACAGAGAAGAAAAGTATAACATGTTAGGTGACACATGTCTTGTAACCCTTACCTAGAAGCTTTAAATGTATCTCAATGGATAAAAAACATGAACATGGCCAGGTACATGAAACAAATAGAGTACAATGGCTGATTCGTATACTCATACATGGCTCGGTACACATACATGGCTAGGTACATGGGCATGGACATGTGTACACGGTCATAGACACATGTACTAGCCATGATACATGGGTAGAATAAATGATGAAGGGAAATTATATGTTCTGATAGTACACATTGTGTACTTCTTCAAAGACAACTTGGAGACCTTGTTCCCCTCATCATGGACTAGTTTCCTTAGAGGAGAATTCCCTCGATTCATCCTTGTGAGGGTATAGTATAGAATTACATTATGAAATAAGGGTTGTACTCCTCTCCAAGGTATTAATTTTAGATAGAGTTGTAGGTATGTCTCACTGAGGCTGGGATGATATCCTCTGCCATCATTACCTAAGTGTGGATCTTGGAATATGTGTAACCAACTATACACGGGTGTTGATCCCCTACATAGAGGGTTATTCTAGATTGTGTTAGTCTCTATTACCCCATGGACCTAGGTATGATCCTCAAACATGTATCAATCTCTTCAGACTTCTAGTGTGAACTTCCTTATAGAGAAAACCATAGAGCATAACATCTCATATGGATTTCATCAGTACTATCAAACTTTTGGAGTGAGTTCTCTCAAGCAAGAATGGTTATGGACTCTCAAGAAGAATCTTAGGTTGTAAATGTAGTTGTGACCTTACCTTGAGATATAATGTTTACTATGGGTATATCTTTATATTTTTTAATATGTATCCTTTTGTTATTAACATATCCTGTGATGAGTTTACTACTCTAGATTCTTTATGCTTAGTGATTTTGGGGTGTCCTACTAGGTATTTCTATACTCATACCTACACGGGTTTTGCCCATATGTGTCTTGTCTTATGCAGATGAACAGATGTTCAATGTGGTTTTATGTAGACCAAGAGTAGGAAGAGATTATATCTTGGATCAAAATTCCATGGTTTATTCTAGGAGTCACATTTGACTACTATCATCTCTTACTATCAGGTTGGAATTCTTATAATTTTTAGTGGGATTTTATTTGGAACTTATTAGTTCCCATTAATTTTTTTACTATGATTATTGTATTTAGATATATGAATGCATCTGGTATCAGTTTTATTTTACCTTTCAGCATTGTATGGATTTAGATATTTTTTTATGAAAACAGGTACCTTAATCTAAGGCCTCCCATTTGAGTGTTATTCTTACAAGGCGTTAGTCTCCAGTGCTAATCCTATTGAAGGTAGGATTAGGGTAGTTACACTCAGCTTATCACTAGCCAGGTAGGCCCTGGTGGGTTGGTTCATGATAGAGTGGTATTACAGGTAGTGTTTCATCCTAGCACTGAAGTTTGGAGTTTTTTTCTAGAAGTGAGGTTTGGTTTGGGATTTATGGAAACAATGTTAAGTATTGTGAGTTTTTATTTTAGGAATGGGACTCCAGTGTTGGTACGGTAGATGACATATCCATACACCAAGACTTTGATCACTTACATTTCAACTTGGTACATGTATAAATTGGTTGTAGGGATAAAACCTTATTACATGTATCATATAAGAATGACTTATATTTCTGTGTCCTTCTTGAGTCATATCCTCAGATATACGCATTGAATGTGGTACATCTTATCTATTTCAGGATGCCTCCATAATGATTTTCAGCTATGATTTAAAAGTAGGTTCATGAGGATGATCCCCTTAGTGATTAGACATTGATAAAGGGACCTATTCAGGAGGTATTTCCTCTGGGTGGTTTGCTAGTCATGCTTCAACCCATTGAGTAGTAGTTGGTATTTATAGTACCTACGGATGATGCATGCAGAAGAAGAATGATTAATGGGTTTTATAGTCAATAAATCATCAGGTTCATGGGTGATCTTGACCCATAAGAATTTTAGGATTGTCTCATGGTGGTTATGTGAGTCTTTCATTTTTTCAGGACACATATAGACCAGATGGTGGTCCTGGTGGTGAGCCTTATTCATGGATCCATAGGGAATTGGTGGATTTTGGTTGAAATTTCATATGATGAGGATAATATTTCACAGAAATAGTTTTAGAATCTATTTAGGGAGGAGTACTCTTAAGCTATGATGTGAGAGGTGCATATCTAGGAGCTTTTATAGCTACAATAGTACAACATGATTATGGCTGAGTATTCATTGAGTTTTACCAACCTATCATTATACTCGATGGATATGGTTTTGGATATATTCTTTTGGGAACAAAACTTTGAGAGAGATCTATTTAAGGACACCTAATCCAGTGTGATGGATTTATGAATTTCTACTTATGCTGGGGTTATAGAGCATTCCATGATAATAAATATATTTCAGGCTGAGTAGATACTAGTAGTGGGTTCCAGCAATGGGAAAACAAGGGTTGAGACCTCGATAATAGGTAGCCGATGAAAGGCGTAGAGATCTATATGTGTGAGACATTTTAGGAGGTGATATCATGACTGAGGGTTTTCTGTTTTGGGCTCTTAGAATGGGTCTATTCCTCCTAGGGAGAGCTGGTTCTACTCTTGTGACTACTGAGACATCACGCGTAGGATTGTTCGAACAACAGTATAACTAACAAATATATTGTGGATGAGAAGCCTGGGTAGAGGTAACAAAAGGAGCAGGGAGGTATGGAGGATAGAATACATAGAATAAGAGTAGGGATATTAGCAGGAGGTGGCATACATTTTGACATGCTTCCACCACTTCCCCTAGGTGGTCCTCTCTAGTCTTAGGGATCTGGTGAAAAGTGGTGAGGATAGATTCATTCCATAGAGAAATATGACCCAGAGACTTTGGGGATGATTAGAGGCATGATCCACATATTTTCTAGATTAGCTTTAGTTTTTATAGACATAGGCATGGGACACTCTTTTCTTAATACATCCATAGTTCGAGACCCATATATTCTCGGTTGAGCCCTTGGCTCGATCCTTATGCTTGTAGAATCATACCAGAGATGACTCAACAATCACACACTTTTTTCTGACAATGTGATATAATTATTTGAGGATAGATTTTACTATGGGATCTGTAACACCCCCAAGATTTACAAATAAATTTAATATATAATGTAATGCACAAAACACTCTGTCTCTATGAGAAAACACTTCGTTATTATAATTATTTAAAAAAGATATTTATAATCTAGCCATTAAAAATAATTTTTCTACTTCTGTGAATTGAATTTTGAAAAAAATACATACATGGTTGCGATCAGTAAGATATTTAGAGTCTAATAGGATCAACTTAATTTTTGGATGAATAGTAACACAACCCTTTTGAATAGTAATGATACCCTTATGAATAGTATTACAACCCTTATGAATAATAAACCAACCAAATGAATAGTAACATCACCCATGAAAGTATAAATAAAATTTAGGTATCTTATAAATGAAAGGTTGATATAATTATATCATAGTATAAGTAAATAAATGTTTTAGAACTTATTAATCAAGTATTAATATTTTTTTATAAAACATAAATGATTATTTACAATTTTATAATTAATATAATGACTCAAAAGAAAATTTATTTTCATAAAATATAATCATAAGTAAATATTTTTATGTATTAGATAATTTTATGATACCTTAGTTAATTTTTTCAAAGTGTCATAAAATCTGTAATAAGTTTAAAATTTATATTTTTTTTGAGAAAATGATTTTTTAATTAAAAATTCAATTTATCATATTTATAAAATTATTTTTATAAAATAAAGTTCATTTTTGAATTTTTCACATTGAAAAATGGTTAGGATGAATTTTTTGGATTTTTCTAAAATAATAGATTTTTTAGTGAATAGTAAAAAGATACAGTTTTTAAGAAAATACAATTTTTTCTGTTATAGTGTTAAGAGATATTTATGATATAAAATTTATTAAACTTATGTAATAAATAAATAATTATTTTATAAGATAATTTTTTTATAGAAATAATTTATAACATATAAATTATATTTTTCTTGATAAGTAAAAAAGAACCATTGTCATTGTCGATGCAGTGTTTGTGCCATGCTAACAAAGTAAATTTGGTTCTTTAAAAATAATAATTAAGTGCTAAAAATAATTTCCATGACCTTGTTATTCATTATTATATATAATCTATTTTTTGGATGATTATTTTGAATTTTATAGTTATATAATATTAATCTTATCCTAATGCATGTGCAATACCTGTGCAGGGCAAGAAAAGAAAAAATAACAAATTTAAGAAGTTTTCTTGTTATGTATGTGAGTAAATATACATAATTTAAAAAAAATATAGAATTTTATTTTGAACCTAATTAATTTACTTTTATGAAAGTAAATTATTTTTGAATTTTTATATATTGAATAATTAGAATTACTGCTTATGTAATGCTGGTGCAGTGCTTGTGCAAGAATAAGAAAAATAAAAAAAGTGTTTTTAATTAAAATTTTAAGAATTATTAAATAAACCATATTTTGGATCAAATTTTTTATATAAGAAATTGTCAAGAATTATCATATTTTGGTTCGAATTTGGGACATTTTGGACCCACATGAATCACTTTAAGGCCTTTATAATATTTTGTCACATTACAATTTTTAATTTGCATAATATTTTAATATGAGGTTTTCCATAAGTTTTATTCAAACAAGAATAGTCTTTGGAAATATAATAAAATTATATTTCTTACATAATTTTATTTTTAATTTTTAGATAGAAAATAAATACCATAATGGCTTTCACAATGATGATGCAGTATTAATTTAATTAATGAATAAATACAATTAATGATATTAAAAATAAATAAAAAATTTAATTTAAAGTTTATAAGCTAATTAATGTTTTCCCTAAATGAATATGATGTTTCTAAGATATAATAAAAAATTTATTTGAATTTGAAACTTTTTTTGATGTGTTTAAATTCATAGTTATGAATAGTTTTTATTTTGAAAAAAAAAATTATTTCATAAATAAAATATTTTATTAAATTATTTAAGAATCTCAAAATTATTGAACAAGTCCGAAAATGATAATATTACTTCTATAATGTAATAATATTTAGTTTTGATTCTTTTTTGTAAGTTTTAAAACCTAAAATAGATTTATTATATTTTAATAATTTGGGTAATTCCTAATTTACCCCTCACCTCACTTATAAAAGGTGGATCCTTCCTTCACAAATATTTATCACCATGAGACTTCTGTATCAAAAATACTCTCAAAAATTCCCTTATCATCCTAACTTTGAACATTCTAGTGCATCTAGACCCACAAAAAGACCACTTCCAAGATCCCAATGAGGTTCTCAAAGAGAAAAGATTCAAGAGGCAAGATTCCTTTTTCTTCTCTTTTTTTCACTTCTACCTTATCCTCACCTATTATCCAATGATTCATGAAAATTATAGTATCATATATGCTAGAATATTATTGTGTTGATGGTATATGAATAATAAATCTCTTATTTTTATCTTTTATTCTTAAATAACAAAATCATCGTCCATGGTGTGTGAATTCACCGACTTTATGGATGATGAGTTTTCATTTCACTTTACTGCAACCATGGGAAGTTTTAATTCACATGTAATTGTTTAAAATGACCTAAATATATATATTTTATCAATACTAGATTATTATTTCTTTTTCAAAAAGAAGACCATAATAAACCGACCTTGGGAACTATGAAAAGAACGCACCCAAAATAATGGAAATAACAAAATATTGTTAATAAATGGGAAAAAATATTTTAAAAATATTATTTAAGGTATAATAAATGTGAGTTTAGTTCTTTAATAAATTAATAAAACAATTCAAACCATTATACATGAGGTTTGAAAAAATTTAAGGAAGTCAAACTCAAGGTGAGGGATATCTTAACTCAATTTCCATTCATTGAGTTAAACATCTATGCCATTGGTTATGTTTTTTCAAGAATATATGTGAATGAAATCTGATTTTTTGTATTATATATCCACTTATATTGTGAAGATTTATATTTTCACACATAATTGTGTCATTTATTTATCCTCACTCTAATGATACGATCTTTGTAAGGTTTTTTTTCAAACCACTATTTTAATTTGGGTTATGCTTTCTTTCTTTATACACCAATGTAATTATTCATTATTTTTATATAATTATTCTAAAATATATATATATAATCCAAAATCATATATCCAGATCAGTTCATAATTATTTTATGGTACAATAAATGTTTTACAAGTTTTCTTTCTTGATTCTTTCCGATAAGCAATCCCAATTAAAGGGAACTTCTCGAATTCTTACCCATTTTCAAGTGAAATATATAATATGTTTTAAGACATAATATTTTTTATAAAACCAAAAATTTTATCATAAAAATTATCTTGGTTAATTTATGGTTTTATGAAAACAAACATGTCTTTACTCTTTAAAATATCTTTAATATTTTCCTTAGACTGTTCTAAAATGTTTTATTTCTAAAGTTTCTTAAAAACTATTTTTATATGATTTCAATTCAGTGGGACATAATTTATGCCTCAAATATAATTTAAATTTTCTTATCTTTTATTTTATTGGATATTCATGTTTAAAATCTAATTTGATGAAAAATACAAATGATTTTCCAAAATAACTCTTCTTTCCAAAGTTGAAAAGGATTTTTATCATCTCACTTTTACTTCAATGAGATATATACCTTGTTCAACAATATTTCATTGTGTGTGGTGCTTATATTTTCCTTTTATATATTATATAATGATATTACAAGTTTCATTTATTGTTATAAGGGATTATTATTTAAATGTTTTTAGGTGGTATGAGACACTTTGGAATGTTTAAAGATTAATTTCCTCAAGAATTTCTCTTTGATTTTATTAGAGTAATTTCATCAATGATACTTCAAAGTGGTATGGGACACTTTGATTTGAAGATATAATTTTATTTTACATATGATAAATTAATTAGACTTAGTATGTGATGGGTGGGGACTTCTATGCCCCCTTGATGCATCGGTAGTTCTCATGAGACAAACAAAAATCGATTTTTGTCGGTGACTTAACCATTTATTTTCAGAAGCCTTGACTGAGGCCTTGACTATAGGTTTATGATGTCCGAAATATTCATTCACTCATTATGATACGATTAATTTATAAATCATGCGATTATTCGACTATTATAATATCCATGACGAAGTTTCATGCGATTATTCATATGGAATTATTTATTCATCTTTTATTCCTGCCATATTATGATCAAGATTATGTTTTAATGGCATGTGTTATTATTCAACATGACTTATTATTTATGTTATAACTTCCTCTATATTTCTTAAGTTTACTAAGAATCTGAGGTCACACATTTCATATGTTTCTTTTCCTCAGGATTTCGATAGGTATATTATGAATGACTTGCAGGGTTAATCTAAGAGTTATTAGGTGTTATAAATGGAGTTTCTATGTTGTTTTTTATTTTAAATTTGTAATGTAAAGGTCATGTACGTAATATGGTTTCCAAAAATTATATACTGATTGGTCCTTTAGGATGTGATTCCTTGTAATCATACCAATGTAATAAATTAAGGCACCGACTCTAGGATATTGTGGCCAGGGTCTTTATAGTTGGTATTAGAGGAATTTTAGCAGAAAACTTAGAAACTAGATTTAGAAAACACAGATTAGTGAACATAACTCTAAGATATAATTTTAAGATAATCATAGAAGAAAATCCTAGAATTTTGGTAAATTAGAGATTATGTGAGTCTTTTTATCAATAAATCATTTTCAGGATATTACAAGCAGATGTGGTTCTGAAATAGATGTACCTAAGGGTAAAAACTCTGACAAGGTGTCTCAGGCCTGACTCAATGTAACCTGGTACACAATAAAGGGTATTACTATGCACCTGATTTGAAAATCTAAGGGGATATGTTTAGGATAATTCACATTTTCATTATAAAACATTATTAAGGATTTAAATGTAAACATTTCCTCAAAGAAACCATATTTATGATTATGAGATTAGCTACACATAAAAATTTCAATTTATGTTAAGTATTTCACTTGTATTGGGATTATACATTATGTTTCATTATTTTATGATCTAATATAATATATGAAATTGTTTATAAATGGATTATACCAAAATTAATGAGAACTGCATCAATGGACATAATCCAAAGAGTAAGAATGATCATTTCTTTAATGGGTTTAAGCCAGTATTTTGATTGGAACTAGTAGATCAAACATTATCATCATATGAGGAGATAATATCATGTCTTAACAAGAAGGATAATAAGTTTTATAAGTATTATGTCTTCATAAAAAAGAAATAGAAGAAGAGGATAAATGGGGAAAAGATAAATAAAGGGAAGAAGGAAAAGAAGTATTTTCCCACATGTGATAATTGTGGAAGGAAACACCTTGATATATTATTAAAAGGAATGATAGTTTTCTCTGGAGAGAAAGACCACTATTCTTGTGATTTTAAGGGTAATAAAAAGTTTTCTAATGTACAATGCTTAAACTACAAGAAGATTGGGCACTACATAAATCAATGTCTCATGTGTCAAATGAATATACACCAAAAGAAGAAAATGGATCATGGTCAAGATTATTCTATTAACATGGATAAAGAGGAATGGTTAATGTTATTATGTTTAAATTCAAGAATTATTTATTTTAATTATTTTGATCAATGATGTACTGGTTATAATAATTATAGAATATATAAGGATTGTACTGCGGTACTATTTTATTAAATATTTGAGGTTTTATGATGAATGGTACCATGGAAACGTGACTCAGTAACAAGTTAAAATTTTGAAAAAATATAGTTGAGGTAAAGACACCCCTTAATATGTTGCTAATACTGAGATATAGATTTTGGAATAAAGGAATGATTGATTTGGATAATGTAAATTGGATAACACTTACTGTATTGGATCTAAATAATGGACTGTCGACAAAGTGGTAGCATCTACAACATTTTATACTTAAGTAATATATCCAAATTCCTATGTTTTATATAATGAATAAAGAAGCATGAATGTATCCAATAAAGTTTTATGGTAATTCAGTTTATTACCATGATTTAAAGGAATACCATTAGAATGTGCTCACACATTTGTATGTGATGATTAAGATCCACTTCAGGTTGATTAATAAGTTCATTATGGGAATTCAATGACCTTATTTATAAATTTTGGGATTATGATATTTTGGAAAAGTTAACCATTTATGAAATGGTTGAATTTGATCTTTGGACAAGGTTTTAGATATTATTATACCCTATGACACAACTTGTGCCATGAAATGAAGTAGGATTAGCTAAAGGCTCAACCGAAGGATAAGATTGTGTTTATAGAAACATATCAAGTACTCATATTTACTTATATTATTATAGAGTGAAATAATTTCTCAACCTGGGAAATGATCTTGAAACAAAAAATGTTATCCTATTACCTTGTTTTCCTATGAGGGTTTTCAACAAAGGTATTTTCAAGTATCAAACTTTTTTTTGAATTGAAATTTAAAATTTCGAAGATTCAATTTATCGGAGGGGAGATTGTAAGACCCCAAGGATTTACAAATAAATTTAATATAGAATGTAATGCACACAACACTGAGTCTCTGTGAAAAAACACTTTTTATTGTAATTATTTAATAAAGATAGTTATAACCTAGCTATTGAACATAATTTTTCCACTTATGTGAATTGAATTTTAAAAAATAGACATACACAATTGTGATCAGTAAGATATATAGATTCTGATAGGACTAACTTAATTTTTTGGTGAATAGTAACTTGACCCTTTTGAATATTAATGAAACCTTTATGAATAGTAATATGACTCTTATGAATAGTAAACCAACTAAATGAAGTGTAACTTTACCCATGAAAGTATAAATAAAATTTAAGCGTCTTATAAATGAAATTATGATATACTTATATCATAGTATTTTTAGAAATTATTTATCATGTTTTAGTATTTATTTTTTAAAACATAAACATTTATTTAAAATTTTATAATTAATATAATGATTAAAAATAAAATTTATTTTCATAAAATATAATCATAATTTAATATTTTTATGTATTATATAATTTCATGGGACCTTATTTAATTTTTTCAAAGTGTCATAAAATTTGTTATAATTTTAAAATTTGTATTTTTTGAGAAAATGATGGTTTTAATTAAAAATTTAATTTATAATATCTAGAAAAATATTTTCATAAAATATAGTTCATTTTTTAATTATAAATTTCAAAAAATGGTTAGTATGATTTTTTTGTAATTTTTCTGAAATAGTTGAATTTTAGTGAATAGTAAGAAACTAAAATTTTCAAGAATATACGATTTTTTTGTGACAGTGTCAAGAGATATTTTTGATATAAATTTTTTTAAAATTATGGAATAAATAAATAATTATGTCATAAAATATATTTTTTATGGAAATAATTCAGAACATATAAATTATATTTTTCTTAATAAGTATAAAAGAACCATTATCAATGTCGACGTAGTGCCAGCGCTGCGTTGGTAAAGCCAATTTGGATCCTTAAAAATAATAATTAAGAGCTAAAAATTATTTTCATGGCCTTTTTATTAATTTTTATGTATAATTGATGTTTTTGGATGATTATTTGAAATTTTATTTTTATATAATATTAATCTTATCCAAATGCCTGTGTAATGCTTGTGCAGGGCATGAAAAGACAAAATAACAAATTTAAGATGTTGTTTTGTTATGTATATGAGTGAATATATATAATGAATGAATATAGAATTTCATTTTTAACCTAATTAAATTATTTTTATTATAGTAATTTATTTTCAATTTTTATATATGAAATAATTAACATAAATGCTTATGAAACACTGATGCAGTGCTTGTACAAGAATAAAAAAATAAACAAAGTTTTTTTAACTAAAATTATAATAATTATTAAATGACCCATATTTTGGCCAAATTTTTTTATATAATCAATTATCGACCATTATCATATTTTTATTTGAATTTGGGATATTTTAGACCCACATGGATCAATTTAAATACTTTATAATATTTTATTTTAAAATGAAGTCAAGTTATCACATTATAGTTTTTAATTTTTATAATGTTTTCAAGAATTTTTATTTGAAAATTAATATTCTTTGTAAATATAATAAAATTATATATCTTATATAATTTTATTTTTAAATTTTAGACAACAAATAAATTCCATAATGGCTTTCACCATAATGATGCAGTATTAATTTAATTCTTGAATAAATCAAATTAATGATATAAAAAATAAAAAAATAAAGATAATTTGAAGTTTTTAAGATAATTCATGCTTCAAATAGATGAATATGATGTGTTAATGATATAATAAAAATATTTATTTTAATTTTAAACTTTGTTTTGATGCATTTAAAGTCATAGTTATGAATAGTTTTTTATTTTTACATAAATTATTTTCCATGAATAAAACATTTTACTAAATTATCCAAAAATTAAAAAATTATTGAACAAGTCAAAAAATGATAATATTACTTCAAATATGTAATCCCATATAGTTTTTAAGCCTTTTTGAAAGTCCTAAACCCTATAATAGATTTATTATATTTTAATAATTTGTGTAATTCCTATGTTACCCCTCATCTCACTTATAAAAGGAGGCTCCTTCACAAATATTCATAACCATGATCCTTATTTATTGACTATAGTATAAAAAATTCCATTATAATCATCCCTTGAAACATTCTAGTACTTCTGGTCTCACAAAAAACCACTTCCAAGGGCCCAATGAGGTTCTCAAGGAGAAAAGTTTCCAGAGGTAAGATTCATTTTTCTTCTCTTTTAAATTCTTTTTCACTTTTACCTTATCCTCACCTTTTATATAATTATAAATGAAAATTAAATTATCCTGTATACTTAAATATTTTTTTTGATAGTATATGAATCATAAAATCTCTTATTTTATTCTTTTATTCTTAAATAACGAAATCTTCGTCCGTGGAGTGTCAATTCACCACCTTTGTGGATGATGAGTTTTTGTTTCAATTTACCAAAATCATGGGAAGTTTTAATTCACATGTAATTTTTTAAAATCACCTAAATATATATATTTTTATCAATTATGTATTACTATTTATTTTGGACAGGGAATACCATAATAAAACGACCTTGGGAACCAAGAAAAAATGCACCCGAAACAATAGAAATAACAAAATATTGTTAATAAATGGGTGGAAAATATTATAAGAAGATTATATAAGGAATTATAAACATGATTTTAGTTATGTAATAATTTAATAACACTATTAAAACCATTATATATGATTTTTGAAAAAATTTGAATGAAGTTGAACCTGAGGTAAGGGATATCTTAACTCAATTTCCATTCAATGAGTTAAACATCTATGTCATTGGTTATGTTTTTCCAAGAATATGTGTGAATGAACTATAATTATTTTATACTATATATCCACTTATATTTTTTGGATTTATATTTTTCAAACATAATTATGTTATTGATTTTTCCTCACACTAATGATATAATTTTTGTAAGGTTTTTCTTCCCAAACCTCTGTTTTCATTTGGGTTATGCTTTCTTTCTATATAAACCAATGTAATTATTCATTATTTTTATACAATTATTCTAAATTATATATATATATATATATGTTATAAAATCATATATACATATCATTTAATCATTATTTTATGGTATAATAAATTTTTTATAAGGTCCCCTTCTTGATTCTTCCCGATAAGCAATCCCGATTAAATGGAACTTCCTAAATTCTTACCCATTTTCAAGTTCACTATATAATATGTTTTATGCCATATTTTTTTAAAATCAAAAATTTTATCATGAAAAATTATCTTGGTTCATTTATCATTTTATTAAAACAAACAAGCCTTTATTTTTTAAAATCTCATTAATATTTTCCTTAAACTGCACTAAAATGTTTTATTTCTAAAGTTTCTTAAAACTCTTTTTACATGATTTCACTTCAGTGGGACATCATTTATGCCTCAAATATAATTTCAATTTCCTTATATTTTCTTTTATGGGATATACATGTTGAAAATATGATTTTATAACAAATAAGAACTATTTTCCAAAAGAACTCTTCTTTCCAAAGTAAAAAAGGGTTTTTATCATCTAAATTTTACTTCTATGAGATATATTACTTGTTGAACACTATTTTATTTTGTGTGGTGTATGTAATATTATTTTATATATTATATAATTAATTATATTATTATCATGATATTCCAAGTTTTATTTAATGTTAAAATGGATTATTATTAAAATGTTTCAAGGTATTATGGGACACTTTGGAATGTTTAAATATTATTTTCCTTAAGAATTTATCAATGATTTTATTAGAGTAATTTCATCTATGATACTTCAAAGTGGTATGGGAAACTTTTATTTGAAAATATAATTTTATTTGACATATGAGGAATGCATTGGACTTATTATGTGATGGTAAGGGCCCACAATATCCCCTTAATGCATCGGTAGTTCTCATGAGACAAAACAGAAATGGATTTTGGCGGAGGCCTTAACCATTTATTTTCATAAGTCTTGGCCGAGGCCTTGATGACAGGTTTATGATATAAAAAATATGAATTCCATCATTATTATATTATTAATTTAAAAATCATGTTATTATTCAACTATTATAATATCTATGGTGAAGTTTCATATGATTATTCATATGACATTATTTATTCAGCTTTTATTTCTTCCATATTGTGCTCAAGATTATATTTTAATGGAATTTTTTATTATTCACCATGCCTTATTATTTATGTTATATATTCTTCTATATTGATAACCCTTATTGAGCATTCGATCTTACCCCTTTCATATGTCAAATTTCCCCAAGATTATGAGAGGTCAATTATAAATTACTTTTATGGTTAATCTAAGAGTTCTTGAGTTTTATCAATGAAGTTTATATGATGTTTTCCTATCAATTTATAATGTATAGGTCATGTATGTAATATGTTTTCCAAAACTGATAAAATTATTGGTACTTTGGGATGAGATTCCTTATAACCATACCATTGTAATAAAGTAAGGCATCGGTTCCAAGATACTAGGGTTGGGGTCTTTATAGGACCTCCTTTGTGGAAGTAATGATCCCTTATGATGTCATTTTAGAAATGGAATGGCTATACACCGTTCATGCACATATTGAATGTTTTAGGAAAATATTACGATGTTTCTGTGTTGATGGGAAACGTTTTTACTTCATAGGTGAAAAGGAAACCCAGGAGGAGTATGATGGAATCATATATAGGAGGGTAAGGCTGATTACTCACCATTTTCCTAGCATGAATCTTGGAGCAGTAGATGATATGAGCTATTAGATTCCCACTATGGTGGTTAATTATGAATATATATATTTATTGAGGATGTTTTAGGCTTAAATTCCGTCCAAGAGATAGAATTTTTTATTGGATTACACCTAGGTAAAACCTTGATATCTACGCTAGTATATCATATGGCTCCCACAAAGATTTGTGAGGTAAGGGTGCAGATGGAGGATATTTAGAAGAAATGATTCATGAGACCTAGTGTTTATCCATGGGAATCCCTCTAGTGTTATTCTACAAGAAGTAGGATGAGAGTTTGATGTTATTCATGGATTATTAGCACCTAAACTAGGTGATCGTGAAGAATAAGTATCCACTGCTGAGGATTAATGACCTCCTCAACAAGTTGAGAGGGGAGCAATGGTTCTCAAAGATTGACCTCTGATTAGGCTGTCACTAGTTGTGAGTATGGGTTAAGGATATGACAAGATTACATTAAGATGTCTCTATGGTAATTTTGAATACTTGGGGATGCCCTTAGGAATGATGAACACCCTAGCAGTGTTCATGGTACTCATGAATCAGATCTTTCATCCTTTCTTAGACCGATTTTTTACATTCTTCATCGATGATATCCTAGTGTACTTGGTGCCTAAGGAGGAGCATGTGAGACACTTCAGGATGGTTCTAGACACACATTGAGAGTACCATATTTATAGTAATCTCTTAAAGTGTTAGTTTTATATTTAATAGGTCCACTTTTTTAGACATGTTATCTCAGCTGGTGGTGTAGCAATGGACCCAACAAAGGTCAAGGCAATGTTGGCTTAGGAGCCACCCAAGAATGTGATGGATGTGTAGAGATTCACTGGGTTGATAGGCTACTATAGGATATTTTTTCCCAATTTATATAGGATATCAACAACTTTGACTACCTTAACCTAGAAAGGGAAGCATTTCATGTGAACAAAAAGGTTCCATCAAGCTTTTCTGAAGTTGAGGCAAAGGTTGAAGAGCATCCAAATATTGATATTTCTAGAAAAGGGTGTCAAGTTAGTATTTTTCTATGATAACTCAAGGACCAAACATGGTTGTGTACTAATGTAAAGATATTCCATTATTTCCTATGGGTATTAGAAGTTGTGTAGAGACCTTTTTTTTCATTGTAAAACTTTGAAATATATAAAAGAATATTTTTGGAGGAAAGAGTTGATATGATGCCTGATTCTGAGGCCTGGTGTTCCCAAAATTAATTTTATAAAAATTTTAAACATATTTTATATCACACAGTCATAGTTTTCTAGGAATAATAAAACATATCATGAAATGTGTCTTGAATTAAAAATATGAAACTAGGGTTGAATATGGAGTGTGATATTTACTATAGGCATGACTCAAAATTGTTCTATATGAAACATTTAGATAAGGTGATTGTTGGCAGGTATGTTAAGTGAATTAATTAATTAAAATGATCAATTAATTCATTTAATGTCTAAAATACTAATTCCATATATAAATATCCTATTATGGAGAATCTCTAGGGTTAGCCACATAACCTTGGGACCATTGTGAGGGTAATTCCACCACCCATCATTAGTGAATTGAGATCAGATGATGATGAGATTCTGGATCAAGTTGAATTAAGGTGTAGCGAATGAAATAGATCCTCCCTTCATTGTTAGTAGAGTTATTCACCAACAATCGATCCGAATTGTGGTAAGAATCATCATTTTTTTATTTATACCTATTGATTAAACTATTTAATCATGGATCATTAATTAGCTTATTAATTTGTGATTAATTGGAACCTTTTCATGATACCCATGTAAAATAAATTTGTTTATTAAATTCATATCCCTATTTTTCTATGATTTCACACCCAAATTTTCCCTGATCTATATTTTTTGGCCAAGAATGCTTGGAAAATAATTATTTCACCTTTTTTCTTATGTTTTATCCCAATTTTTCTTTTCATTCTTCACTATTAGCCTACGGGGCCACAGTTTGACAATGTCGGGTAGGTTCGAGCATGATCAAACCCCCAGATTCTTGGCGGATTCATGTGTGAAGAACGATTTGAAAAATTAGGGATTGTTTCAAATAGTTTTTAGGATGTGGGTGAGTTAAATATCACATGCTGTGTGGGACCCTCACATGTTGTGTGACTCAATTCTTGAGACTCGGCATGTACTCTAGAAGTATACAAACACAGAAAAAACCAGACACATGGGCAGTGTACACAGACATGACCCAAGGGACATGGGCACATTCAGGAGTACACGGCTTAACCCTAGGTGGCCAATAAATGTCGTTTAGTCCCCTTACATGTTGTGTAAGGATACATGGATATCATGACACATACTGGCAAGGACACGACTAGACAAATGAGTGGGGCCCCACGCCATGTGGACACCCTTACACACTGTAAACTTACTTTGGAGGAATCTTTTATCTCTCATATATCTTTTGATTAGGCTCATATTGTTTTCTCACTATTATACTATCCTAAGTGTTTTTTCATATAGAATATGATGGTGTCCTTCATGGTGGATTTTGAGATATGATTTAAGTTATTCCAACCATGATGTTTTTTATGCAGTTATCAACAAAAAAAGTGATCAAACAAGATCAACTGAGTGGTACCACCTAAAGTACTAGGGAAGGTTTCCTCTATCTATTGAGTAGTACCAATGAAATTAATTTTTGTGGGTGATCTAAAATGATGTGTAATTTTTTACTTCTTAGGTGCAACAGAGTGGCTAACCAAGATCGTTTCTAAAAGGAGGAAGTAATTAAAATAACATATTAAAGGTATTTTGAAAATGAAATAAAATAAAATAAACACACTACTTTAAAGGTTATTTTTTTGGAATTTATAAAGAAAGGATATTTACATTGGAATAAGATTTCATTTTTTTGGTTTTTGTTTTTTAAATGAGATTGATAAAACAGAACGAGAAGATGTTATTTAAAAAAATATTTTTTTATAGAGTAATTGATATAACTATACCTATTTACATTATTATATTATAATTATAATTTAATTTAAAATACATTTAATTATTACCCTAATTTTTTAATCCCCAAACCCTATAATAATTTACCTCAAACACAAAGATGAAATGAATAAAACCCTTGGTTAGTTTCAAAACATGCAATCATAGAACCCTACTTTGATTATCATTCCAAGAAAAGATTATGGTCAGTGGTAAATTAGGGATAAAATTCATACTTAAATTGAGGATTAATTTATTTTATATAATATATTTTAACTCTACAAATTTATCCAATATTTTTTTTCTGATTAAGATTGCGCTCTCACAATTCACATAATTCTCGACCTTGCGTGTTTTTTGTTAATTATTAAATCACTTAATTAGTTTATTTTAAGTGAAAAACTCAATTCATATATCATATTCTGTGAATTATATTATATCATTTATTCAAAATAAATAAATTAATAAGTTTAGAGGTAGATCGATTACTAAGAAAGACTTCTCTTCCATAGTTGGCGTAGTCATCATAGAAATGTTTTTCATTTGAAAAAGGTCATATAAAGGGTATAACCAAATATCATTTATAATCTGAAATTTTTAAAGAAAAATAGAATAAATAGAGAATAAATAATTTGAAAATAATAGATTAAATGTAAGAGAAAAGGAGAGAAAAAAATGCAAACACTACAATGCGAAGAAGATTAAGAAGTCTTCGATGAAGGGATCCTTGATTCAAGAGATACCCCTACTAAAATGCTTGTAAATTGGAGTGGAACCACTTAAAATATTTAATAAACTTCCTAATTCACGTACAACCCACTTAAAATTATAAAAAACTCATTTATAGTGTGGTGTGGAGGCTAGGTTTTTAATACTTTTCAAGTATGAATGGGAAATTCGACCAAATATTTTAATCCAATTTGAACTATCCTGATGACCTCCAAAACACATGAACCAGATGTCATTACTTAAGAATTATTTGTGAGGAATTGGGTTATTTATCTACTATAAAAATTTAATCCAAATCCAAAATAGGTTGAACAAATTATTCCCCAAATGGTTAAGTGGTGTCCAATTTGGTGAGTCCAGTCCAACTTTGATTTCATGACCCATTTACTCCAATAAAATTCATGATTAAACTCTAATGTCCTAAATGAAAATTTTATCCCATTGAGCAAGGAAAACTATTAGAAATTTTCAAGTTCTAATAATCAAAAGAAAAATATTTATGACAAAACTTCTATAGTTCACTTTAAACCTTCAAAAATTAAATTTTCATCAAATTTGAAAATTAATGATCTAATCCAAAATTTTCAATAATAGAAATATTTAACACAATGTAAGAAAAATATTTCATTTATTTTTAATAAAATATTCAATAAAACCATGTTTTAGTAACTCCCCCATAGTTACCCCTTTTCACTCATGGGAAATGTCAAATGTCTTGTATTCTAGAAAATTGTGACAAGATATACATGTTCATATTTCCCTATCGACAGTGGAAATATAGAAAAATTAAGAATCCCAACAAGAGTAAATATCAATAAATATTAAATTCATTTTATCATAAATTATATCAAAACAAAATCTAGTGAGATTAATGATACTAATCATAGAAAAATAAGTTACGGGTCTACCATGACATTAATTCCCCATGTGTGTATGCTAAACATTTAAAGCTCATATCTCCACCCTTTATTCAGTATATTCAAATTATGTAAAACATTCATTATTACTTTATTTAATTCACTAAACATATTCTACATTCTTTTCAATCAAATTTCAAGACTCACTCACTTAATAATTCTTGAAATTGAAACCTTAATCTCCCGGCCTCGATATCCCTATATGTTTTACATTTCATCACTCCCATATTTATTAAGATATTTTTTTTATTTGAATTTTTTTGAGGGCGTATAATTTTTGGATATTACGTACACATTCATAGGTCAATTTTTCACTGTAATGAAACTGATTAGAATAGAAATGTATTTCTAGATCAACCATTGATATAAGATAATTTTTTACCTAACATGGATATACCTTCAATTGAGTATGAAAAATTTCACAAGACATGGTTGTGTGAAAATTTATATGAAAAAATAAATGAAATAATTTACTATGAACAAATATCACAAATAATTGTGTCAAAATCTAAAAGGTTTTATAATGACACAACCAATCACATCATCAATGACTTCTATTTTTATAAAAATTAAACCTTAATGATGAAATATTGATCATGCTTATCAGGATACCAATGAATTTTGAAAAAAAAATCATTTTTCATATGTTCCACATCTAAATGATCATGTTACATGGTGTTTTTTTTGAAAATTAACACAAAACACACTCAAAAAATACACAAATAAAAAACCTAAATAAGCTACCTGAAAATGTTGTCCCATCTCCCACAATTAAAATGTTTCAATGTAATCAATGTGAACCTATGAGATGAAAAATTCACATGAAATGAATAATTTTAAATAATAAAAATAATATAAAAGTGAAAGGATTAGGTATAGCCTAATAATTTCAAGTGATGGTAGGCTCATGAAGTGTGATGAAATCAACTACATGGGTGTGAAGTCCCTAAATGTATTTCTACAAACATTTCCAATTTACATTAAATATTCTTCTAGTTTCTTCTTGTTTGATATCCACTTCACCATAATGAAAAAATTATATACAACATAAGGACCTAACCATCTAGAACACAACTTACCAGGAATCAACTTTATTCATGAACTATAGAGAAAGACTTGGTCACCCTCATGAAACTCCCTTTTTTGGACCATTCTATCATGATACACTTTTTATATTTTCTTTTAAATCCTTGATTTCTCATATGATGATAACAAAATCTCCTCAAGATCTTGAATTTTTAGCTTCCTTTAAATTCTATCTTGGTGTAAATCCATGTTACATTTATTTGTAGCCCAATATGCATGATGAACAACCTCTACGAGAAGATAAAATGATTTTCCAAAAATTATCCAGTATGGGGAAATGCCAATGTGAGTATTATATACCATTATATAATTCCAAAGTTCATTATCTATGACCTTTATAAAGTCCTTCCTATTTGGATGCATAGTTTTTTCCAAAATTTGTCTCAGCATATGATTTGAAACCTCAACTTGGCCATTTATTTGGGGGTTGTATGGTGTAGAATTTTTGTGTGTCACCCCATTATTATAAAGGTTAGAATACAAATTTAAATTTAAAAAGTGTGTCCCTTGATCATTGATGATAGCCTTTGGTACTACAGTCCTATAGAAAATTCAATCCTTGAAAAAATATGCTATAATATGAGAATCATCAATCCTAGTGGACTTGGCCTCCACCCATTTTCTAACATAATAAAAAAAACCAAAATGTAAAAGAAACCAAATGATCTTGTAAATGGACCCATAAATTCAATTCCTCGTACATAAAAAATCTCACAAAATAATATGGGTAGTTGGGGAATCTCATGTCTCCTCAAAATATTTTCAATGTATTGTCAATGAGGGAATAACTTACAAAACAAATGGGCATCATGAAACAAGTTAAGACAATATAATCTATAGTGTAAGACCTTAATATCCATCCTTTTGGGTCCAAAGTTTCCACCATAAGAAAGTGTATGAAAAAAATAAAAAACAAACTCAAACTCAGGATCAAGGACACATCTCCTAATGACCAAGTCACTATAAATTCACCAGAGGTAGGGATCATCTCACACATAAAACCTAGACTCAATATTTAATTTTTGTACTTTATGTTCCTTTAGGTTTGTAGGAATTTAAAAGGCAACCAATTAATTCACTAAATCTACATACCAGGGATGCATACCTAAGATGACATAGAAATGATCATTGGGGAAAGTGTGCCAAAGTGGCACCTAGTTTGTAGTATCATGCTCCAACACATGAGTGATCCTGATCATGTTGTTGGACACCAAGTTCTCTAACACCTTATTATACCTTATCTAAATGTAAATCTCTTTAAGGATAATCCAATGAATAAGTCATGGATTTTCATCTGGCTTCTTTAGGAATTACCTCAAAGCTGTATGATCAGAAAAAACAACCACTTTAGATCCTAATAAATAAGAGAATAATTTCTCTAAAGAAAACATAACATCAAGAAACTACTTTTACATTATGGTTTAATTTTCTTGAGATGAATCCAAAGTCCTCAATTCATAAGAAATCACTAGGGACCACTCTTCCACCATATGAGATAATACCACTCCAACTGTAAATTTAGAAGCATCACATATAATATCGAATAGAATCTCCCACTGTGGGGGTTGTATGATTAGAGGAGTGGTCATAAAATTCTTTAGCTCATCAAATTATATCCCACACGAATCATCAAAAAAGAAGTCAATATCTTTTTTAATCAATATAGATAAGGTTAGAGACATCTTATTGAAATATCTGATGAAGTGTCGATAAAAAATAGCATGTACAAGGCATGATCAAACATCGCACACACACACATAGGATATGGAAATGATGAAATAATATCTATATTAGATCTATAAACCTCAATTAAATGACGTGTCACTACATAAACTAGGTAAATTCCTTTCTCTACCATGAAATGGAATTTATCAAAGTTCAAAACTAGATGTTTCTCAATGAAGCAATGTAAAACTTTACCAAAACTCAAGAGACACACATCAAACAAGGAACTATACATAGTAAAATAATCCATAAATACCTCTATGTAAGTCTCAAGTAAATTAGAAAAGATACTCACCATATATATTTGGAAAGTACCTAGTGATTTTCTAAGTCCAAATGACATCCTTCAGTAAGAAAATGTACTAAAATATTAGGTGAATGTCATCTTCCCCTAGTCCTCTGTTGCAATGGGAACCTAAAAATAGCCAAAGAAACTATCCAAAAATAAATAGTGTGTCATACCTACAAGTATCTCAAGCATCTCATCAATGAATGGAAGTGGTAAATGGTCCATTCAAGTGGATTGATTTTTTTCCTATAATCTATGAACACTCACAAAATATTTTGTACTCTCACAGTAACTAACTCATCATTTTCATTATTTATAATAGTGAACCCAATTTTCTTGGGAACGATTTGGAGAGAGATAATCTATTGAGAGTCATAAATAGGGTAAATTATACTCACCTCAAGAAACTTTTACACCTATTTTTTTACAACTTCTAACAATGTGGGGTTAATTCACCTTTTTGGTTGACTAACTGGTTTGTCCCCATCCTCTAAAAGAATTATATGCATGTAAATGGAGGGGATAATACTTGGTATGTCTACTAAGGTACACCCAATTTACCTAATATTATCCATTAAAATGTTTAAATGTTTTGTTCTTTTTTAGCTTGTATATTCTTTGAAATTGTTATAGGAAAATTTTCATCATTAAAAAGGTATGAATATTTCAAATTTGGGGGAAATGATTTGATTTACAGTCTGGGTGGGTTCTGTATAGATGTAAATGATGTGGGAATTGATATATGTTCACAATGAATGTTCAGGTCTTAATATATATCATAAAAGTCAGTTAATAATGAATAAAATCCATATGTAAAATCAATAACCATGTCATAATCAGAAATTACATACTCAAAATCAAAAAAATAATCCACATAAGAATTGAAAATTTGATTGGTTTGATCATGAGAAAAAGTTGTGAAAGTGTTTTGAAACATCAATCTAGAAACAATTCTCAATATCTCTCTAAGCTTTTAATGAACCCCATTTGATAAAATATTTAAAATAATTATTTAGAGAATCATTACAAGATGGTTCAGAATGGGAGATGAAGAAAGTAGAATGGTTTTATGAGGGGTACTTTACAGAGTCTAAAATATTAAATCATACAATCTCATATCCAAACTCTATATAAATTGTACCTTCATGGACACTTATGATTCTATTGTCATTTTTTAAGAATGGTCTTCCAATAATGATGGTATCATGATAACTTAAATGGTAATCCTCTATAATCATAATGTAGAAATCCAAAATAAAGATCATGTCCCTTACCCAAACAAGGTCATCCTAGATGACTCATATTGGGTATAATGTGACCATATTCACTAATTTCACCACCACCCTTGCTGGCTTTA
This sequence comes from Viscum album, assembly GCA_963277665.1. Classification (NCBI taxonomy): domain Eukaryota; kingdom Viridiplantae; phylum Streptophyta; class Magnoliopsida; order Santalales; family Viscaceae; genus Viscum; species Viscum album. Next base: position 1,255,370,625 of record OY728151.1, on the reverse strand, counting down.
GTTCTCCAACTTGCAGGGAAGAGAAAATATAGTGAGATATGAAATTAATGGAGGAAAGTAAATCACATAAAGAATCAGAGAAATGAAACTCCCCTATGGATTATGGAATGGTGAATGTACCGGGATCCTTTCAATTTTTAGGCATTACCAAGGTTGGTGTGATGAGGGTAAATATATTCCTCAAAAATTTGATATGCTCATTTACCTTTAGACCTATTCTATTTTCACATAGTTTGTTCAAAAACCTAGCATACATGGGAATTTTCTTGATTGCTTCAATTAGAGGGATATTGATCTCGGTGTTTTTGAATATGTCTAAAAACTATTTTTTTTCATCGTCTCTTCAGCTGTGTTATTTTTTTATGAAAATCTATTTATAAATTAAAGGTTTTTATGAGGAACATCATTAATATTTTTCTTACCTTTGTATTTATTCTTAGGTTTATCATCTATTAGTCTTAAATGGGTATTCTCTAGGGTTGAGGTGAATCCTAGTGGAATGATTGGTGCCGATGTATAAGTCATTTTCTTCACACTTCTCAATGTGATGACACTAAAATTCCCCTTAGGTTTTGGATTAGGTTGGGAAAGAATATTTTCATAATTCTTACTTACCAATTCATTGAGAGTGGTATCAATCTAGATCATTTGTGTCTTTAACTCCCTCAACTCCAAACCTTGAATCTTTAACTCATTCTGTTGATTAAGAATTTTTTTCAAAAGGTTATTAGTATTATAATATACCTTTGGTTGATAATTACCTTGTGGTTATTTACTTCTTGAGGATAGGTATTGAAATATCCTTTGGGGTTGTTGAAAACCTTATTGGTAAGGTGAAGGTTTCTGTAAGTTTTGTAATTTTTTTTTCCTTTTTTTGTTAATATACATACATCATGTTCAATTGATATTTACATCCTTGTTTGTATATTGGTTCAAAGGATTAATACTTATTCTAGAGATGTAGTTGTTTTTGTTGCTGATATGGTCTCCCTGGGAATACTGATGCACAATCTGTCATCTCTTATAATTAGAGAAAATCGTCAGTTGGGTGTCTTATTTCAATGAAAATTCCACAATTACATGTAGGTGTGGGTTGGTATGTCTTTTTAACCAAATAAATCTATCTCACCATAGTTTTAAATTCATACAACTTAATATTAATTAGGTAATTTTCAAGTAAAGAAGGACTTACCTGATGTACTCCTCTAACATGTGGTGCACCTCAATTTCCAAAATTTTGGGAGTTTTGTACCATATTTTCAATAAACACATGTGAATATACTAGTGTTTTTTTGATCAATTCCACTTCAACCACATCATCCACCATAATCCTCTCCATAGGCATGATAACTTCATAGAAGTATTGGATGAAGATCTTATCACTGATTTGGTGATGAGGTCATATTGCACAAAACTTCTTGAATCACTCCCAAAACTCATAAATTGAACCCCCTTTGGGATTTCTTGATTCTGTATATCTCTTTTTTTAATAGAAGTGGTCCTTATTTCTAGAAAAAATATCTTTAAGAAAATAAATTTAAAATCATTCCAACTTTTTTTGTCTTCAAGTTGTAAATATTACATTCAATCATTTGTAGTTCCATCAAGAATTAATGGGAATACTCTTAGTTTGATTTGATCCTTTGAGAAATTTATCAGTTTCAGGGTTGAAAAAAACATATTAAATTTTGTAAGGTGTTTTTTTGGATCCTCATCAGATAAGCCATGAAATTTTGGAATAATTTGTATTAAACTAGATTTTAGTTCAAATTCGGATTCAAGGTTTTAGTTATGCGATAAAATTTGGATAATAGTTAATGTTTGGTGTAACCAATTATCAAATGGTTATATTATGTTCATTATTATTATTTGAAGCCATTTGTTCTGATTTTTAGTTTGATTTAGAAGTGCATCCAATTTCAATGTTTCCAGAATGGATGAATTCCCCAACTAGGTGAATATTAAAACTTCTCGTAGACTGAGACTGTTTTATTCAAGCCTTAAGGTTACATTCAATCTCAGGGTCAAGATATAATAGATACTTGAGATTAGTTCATGTTATAAATTAAAGAACAATTAAATGAAGAAAATTAGACCATGATAAACAAGAAAATAAATTTGATTTGATGGTCTAAAAAAAGAAGAAAAAGAATAAAAAGAAGATAAAAATTGAGAAAGTGGAAAGAAGGAAGAAAAATTGAATAATAGAATGTGATGAAAAATAAAAAAATAACTCAAATTGGTTGAATAAATTATTTTCCTCATCAAAAATGACACCAACTTTAAAGGCACTATCATGGGTGATCTCAAATGATGTGAAAGTTTTTCTTCTTAGGTGTAGTAGGGTGACTGACTAAGGTCTTTTCTCAAATGAGGAAGTAATTAAAACAAAATATTAAAGGTATTTTGAAGATAAAATAAAATAAAATAAACACACCACTCAAAAGTTTGGTTTTTAACGTTTATAAAGTGAGAATAAGTATGTTGGAAGAAGATTGTATTTTTTGTTTTTATTTTTAAAATTATATTTAGAAAATGTAATGAGAATATGTTTTTTAGAAACTGTTTTTAGGTGTAATCGATATAACTCTACCATATTCACATACTTATTTATCATTATCATTTAAATTAAAATACACTTAATTATATCCTATAATTTGTTAATCCCAATAAACTAGGAGAATTTACCTCAACCAAAAAGATAAAATGAATTAAACCCAAGTATAGATTCATATTTGAGCCCAATCCAAGTCCAGATGAAGAATTTATGGCCTAAATGGTGAAGTGGATTCCAATCCAATGAGTCCATTCCATCTTTGAATTCATGACCCATTTACTCTAATAAAATGAATGATCCAGCTTGGATGTACTAAATGAAAGTTTTATCCCATTGAGTGAGGAACACATTTACAAAATTTAAAATTTAAATAGTCCATAGAAAAATATTTATGAAAAAAATAATATAGTTCAAATTAAAGATTCAAAACTAGAATTTTAATCAAATTTTAAAATGAATGATATAACATTAAATATTCTATAAATAAACATATTTAACTTAATGTGACAAAATTATTTAATTTATTATCAATAAAATATTCAATAAAAATGTATTTTATCAACCCCATAATGAATTGGGATGTGGGGACTCTATCTAATGAGTGGTACCCCCTGATGGACCAGGGAAAAAGTCCTCTACCTACTGAGTGGTGCCCCTATTGTACTAGGGTGAAGGTCCTCTATATGTTGATTTGTACCCCTATCGTACTAGGGCGTGGATCCTCCATGCACTAATTAGTAACCTATGACAGACTAGGGCGCATGTCCTCTATCTAGTAAGTGGTACCCCCAAGATAGACTAGGGTGCGATTCCTCTATACGCTGAGTGATACCCCCCTAATAGACCAGTGTGTGGGTAATCTACCTAATGAGTGGTACCCTCCTATTATACTATGGTGTAGGTCCTCCATACACTGAGTGGTACCCCTATAACAGACTAGGGTGAGGGTCATCAACCTATTGAGTGGCATCCCCTATCTTACTACGGTTTGGGTCATTATTATGTTGAGAGGAACCCCCTAACTCACTAGGGTGTGACTCCTCTACTTGGAGATTTTGCTCCCTCAATTGTGAAACATGACGGTAAGGTATGGGCCCTCCACACGATTAATTTTATGGACAACCATGCGAGATGTTGGGAATAATTGATGGACCTTTTTGAACTAATGGTAGAGTCATCATCCTGGGCTGTACAATGAGATGGATATCCCCTTTCTATCTCATCCGGGTTTCTTTTATTATCATATATATGTATCCTTGTCATTGGATTTTGTTTCTCTCTTACTATGGGTCGAGTTGTCTACTTCTATCATGTATCCTATTACTTTCCACCTACTTTTGGGGAATCCTAATGGGTATATATATACTCACCCTAGCATGATATTTTTGGGAATGTGTCATGTATTATGTAGAATAAAGATAGATTGGAGGAGATTACAAAGGATCATAAGGGATAACCCAGTGAATTTGACCATATACGATGGTCAGGGCTTGGAGATCTGGAGGCAGACTCTCTCTAAGATTTAATTTTCTAGTTATTGTTAGATTTGAAAATATTTCTAGTTTGATGTTTATTTTTTCTCTTTACATTTTAGATTACACTTTCGTACTCTTTTGTAATGGACCAGACCTCTCTGGTCCATTACTTTATGAAAATGTGGTGTTTGAGGTGTTCCGGGAGGTCAAGGTGACTTATCCCTAACACTTTACCTAATTTCCAATTTAGTGAACAGTTCTATCGGTGAGGTTCTGTGAACAGTTCTATTAGTGAGGTTGTGTGAACAGTTAAATCGGTGAGGTTATGTGAACAGTTCTATCAGTGAGGTTGTGTGAACAGTTCTATCGGTGAGGTTCTATGAACAGTTCTATCAGTGAGGTTCAGTGAATAGTTCTATCGGTACGACGAGGTTCTGTGAAGAGTTCTATCGGTGGGGTTCTCTGAACAGTTCTATCGGTGAGGTTCAGTGAAAAGTTCTATCGGTGAGGTTCTGTGAACAGTTCTATCGGTGAGGTTCAGTGAACCGTTCTATCGGTGAGGTTCTGTGAATAGTTCTATCGGTGAGGTTCAGTGAATAGTTATATTGGTGAGGTTTGTGAATAGTTCTATCGGTGAGGTTTGTGAACAGTTTTATCGGTGAGGTTTGTGAACAGTTCAATCGGTGAGGTTTGTAAACAGTTCTATCGGTGAGGTTTTGTGAACAGTTCTATCGGTGAAGTTCTGTGAACAGTTCTATCAGTGAGGTTCAGTGAACAGTGTTTCCAGAACGGTGAGGTCTATCGGTAACCTGTAATGGTAGGTGTATAGTAACGGTAGGTGTACAATGTTTCCAGAATGGTGAGGTTCCAACGGTGAACAGTGTTTCCAGCTTCCTATTATTTCACCCCTTTAACATTTCCTTTGACATAAAATTCATTTAAAGCCTTATTTTAAGGACTCTTAAGACCGATTCAATGGATATAAATCCTATATTAATTAATCCTATGGCTCATGATGTTTTTACTTGGTCAAACCGCGTGGTTTAATGTGATATTATTTTAATGGGGAATTAAGTGTATCTTAAACCGTCGCCCCATTAAATCTTCAAAAGGGACAAGATATCTTCCTCCCTTGTTCTTCCTCTTTGTTCTCGACTATGAGATACTAGAACCTTTCAATCCTTCCCATAGGAGTTTCACAATCAAACTTTACCCCTCAGATTGGTTCCACTCTGTTTTGATGCAACCAAGCTATATCAATCAATCTTCGATATAAGGTATGTTTTATCATCGTTACTTTGGGGTCCATCTTCTCATGTTTCTACTTTCCGTATTATAGAATGTAATATCCATGCTTCTAATGGAGTCTTCTTGGGTTTTTGTTGGTGTGGTCGTAACGTGGAATCCTCGGGTGGATGTAGTTGTCGTGAGAGGAGGATCGTGACCCGTTGTGCGGATAAAGAACAAGAGGAACTGTTTGAGGTAGGGGATTCATTGCTTCTCTTTATTTTATGTGAAACTGTATATTTAGCATGTTTTATCCCACTGGATGACAATTTAATTGACATAATAAATATTTGAACCAGATAAATAAATTGATATCGATCATATGTTATTGCCTTTTATTTTTTCTAGATTGTGTGATATTTATGCTTGTTCTTGATGGAAATTTCTAAAGAACGTAAACCAGGATTAATTGATAATTGTTTGGCTATAGATAAAGAGGCAAGTAAACAAATCTGGTTCTTATTGTAATTTTATGTTAATCAAATTGGTTCAGTAAACATGTTCATTTATTTGTGATAGCTTACTGTTAGGTTTCCCGAATTTAGAACCAATGAATAATAAATCGGTTATTCGAAGATAGATTAAAGAACTGGTGGTTTTTAAAAGATAATTACTTACAGGGTTCTGAGTTACCCTCTTGTTTGTTTAAGGGCCAAGAGCCCAATTGTGAAGATGTTTGTTTTATAGCTGCTTGTGTTTTGATGTGAGCCTGGATGGTTGTGGTAATTTGTGGAGGCATGGAGGCTTTTGTTTGTGGAAGAAGATGATGCCTAGAGTGGCAAGATGCATCTTTTTATGCATATGGGTGTCGGGGAGGACACTGGGGATGATGGGATGGGACATATGTGATTGTTGGCTTCTTTCTGTTTCTTTGGTTCTTTATCTGCTTTAATTTTTCCCATGCTCAAGGTAGTTGTTCTTACTTACCCTTCTTCTGAAAGAGGTGAAGACACGTGGGGTATTCTACATGCTTTCCATGTTTAGCCTCTCAAGGAAGGATGAGTATATTCTCTTGTTATAAGCGGAAAATATTCGACGAGTAGTACATCTACTCACTGTGCTGAGCCCCCTTGTGTTTAGTAGCATATAATGTTTTTCTAGAATACCTAGGAATGCGGGAATGTATTTTTTCTATAATGAATAGTTGAATAAATGGTGTTAACCCATGGGGATGGAGTTACTGGAACATAATGATGAGGTTGTAATTTTGAAGGAACAATGGACTTTGGGTGTGATGCAAATGAAATTTAATGTGGAATTGTTCATGGTTAATTAATGTTTAAAGAATTAATTAATGTAAAGTGGAACTGATAAAAAAAGGAATGAAGTAATCTAATAAATCTCTTTAAATGGTTGTGTGCTTATAGGATACCTAGTCTTAGAAGTAGCGGCCTGGACTCTGAGAGACGTTAGCTGCAGTTGTGTTTAAGACTAGGTTATGCCCATAGTGTGGTTGTGAGATATAGTATATACTATACGTTTTGTGTTATATACGCTACTTCACCCAGTCAGTAAGGGAAACTAACACCCCGAGGATTTTGATCCCTAGGGGGTGTTTCCCCAACATTCTGATGGGAGGATGGATGGCTGACTACCCCCTTTGGCCCCGCTCTCTTCTCTTGGTAGTTACTTGTGCTGGAAGGCACACTAGTTAGTTTTCCCCATATATGTTTGTAGAGGGCTGTAATGGCTTGTGGTTATTCACACACATATATTTTGGATATAGTTTTCTATAGAATACTATAGGTGTAACATGTATAGGTTGTGATGGCTTGAGGATCCTTACTCGGTGTATGGGATGTGATGGATTGAAGTATAATACCCGACGTATGATTCACATTATGCGAGGTGTGGTGGCTCCCAGAAACTACCTATTTTCTTTGGTGTGTGGATGGGGTGGTTTTGTTGCACGAGGTGCATATTGTGGTGTTTCGCCTAGGTGTCTTTGGGCAAGCCTTTTTGGAGAGTGATGCTCAGGACGTGCGAAATTGGGGAAAAGAGGCAAACCAGTGGGGAAGTAGTAGCGGGGTACCCTTGATATTATTTATTATATGATATATTCTTGTATGTGTTACTTTGTGAGAGTAGCCATGGTGAGGCTAGGAACTTAGTATACCTTTTTAGGTGATGAGTTAGTTTCACTTGTTGTTCAATGTGCTTTAGCATGCTTTCTTTACTTTTTTATGAGAGGCTTTGGGGAGGATCCTACTGAGTATACTGTTATACTCACCCTATGTATATATAAACTGTTTTTCAGGTCACTTGGAGTAGGTTGGAGATCAGGCTGGTGTTTACTAGCTTGTGGTTACAGGAGCTGTTCGGGCTTGTGGTTGCTTCTTTTTTTACTTTCTTTTGAGTACTTGAATTTTTTCCCCTTTCAGTTGTAGTACTTTTTCATGGAATTACATATGTGCACTTGGGATTCTTTTATATTTCAGTTTTGAGTTGGATTTGGTTGGTGTCTATCTTATCTCTCTTTTCCGCATGTGTTCTCTTAGAGGGTAATGCCTCCCATTTGTGTGTTTATTATACCCTTAGTGCTAGTCGCCAACCTGGGGCCTACTGGAGGTGGGACTCGGGGGTCATTATCTCCCTTCTCACATTGCCGACCCAGGAGGGGTACACTTTGTGGGGAGGGGGTCGTGACAGAATGGTATCAGAGGTCTGGTTGAGGGATAGGATGGAGTTTGGAGTCAGGCACAGGTGAGGTTTCCTGGGTTGGTAGGGAAACAGTGTCATTCATGTTTATCAAGTGAGGTAAACACTGGAGACCGGCTGTGACATAGTCATTTAGGGCCCCCTATGATCTGATGTATGGACCTTTATGTTTACAATGTCTACTAAACAAGGTGATACTAGTTGCAGGGTATAGACCTAGGAAAGGATCATACATAATTTTTCTTTGTGCCTGTGTTTGAATGGGTAGACCTTGGGATAGTTTAACCTAAAATTAATAAAAGAAAATAATTAATTAAATAATGTTGAGTCTTCCATATTCCATGTTTAGGAGCACTAACGGTTTTTTATTTTACAGGTATGGCTCTAGGTCGACGTCCTCGTCAGGTTTGCACAGAAAATGTCTAGAAGACTGTTCCAGCAGATCGCCAAAGTGTAGAGGTTGACGACGATGACACTTGGAGGAGGACACTCCGAGAGTTTCAGCGCCAAAGTTTTCATAAGTAAGAGCGATCCATTTCAGATGCAGTCACTGAAGACTGGTTAGAGGAGGTTGAGATCGGCTTCAGTTGGATCCATGCTCGGAAGGAGCACTGGGTGTCCTTGGTTGTGACGATGCTGTGTGGAGCAGTGAGGCAATGGGGTTTCTTATTCCTTGAGTATCATGAGGACATAGCGATCTCATGGGAGGAGTTCTGAGACAAGTTTAGAGTCGAGTGTCTTTCTTCGACTATGAAGGCATCCAGACACCAGGAGCTTCTTACCCTTCGATAGGGGAGCTCCAGTGTTCGTGAGTTTGGAATCCCTTTCAGGAACCTTTTATGATATGCTTCATACCTGTTTCCATATGAAGAGGCCAGGGTGAGACATTTCGAGGAGGCTTTGTGTCCAGAGATCCAGCGCCAGGTCACCCCATTTATGCTGAAAACACATCTTGAGGTACTGGTGAGGGCAGAGTTTGTTGAGAGGACTTTTTCTCGGATCGGATCATCACGAGAGGGTAATTGTCATGATTCTTCATGAAACAGATTTATGGTCCGGGGTTCCTAGTTTTTAGGGCAGAAGAGTTTCCATTCAGTTGAGGGTAGGTCCCAGCCTTTCACATCTCGTTTCTCTAGAGGCAGCAACTCTCAAGACTATGCCAAGGGATCATGCTCTTTTTTTCTTATGGTGGTCGTGTCCATCATTAGTGGGAGTGACTGACCTTTCAGAGCGGTCATCGTGCACCAGGTGATATGCTCTAGGATCCTCTGTTGAGGCAGTTGTAGCCGAGGCAGCAGCATCCAGTTGCACCAGCTTTAGATTAGCAGAGGGTAGATGGGGCAGGAAGAGGACATCCCCATGACTCTCCCCGTCCTCGGAGAGCAAAGTGCGTCCATGGTGGTGGTCTTCATAATGGTCAAAGTGGCCATGGATGAGGTCGTGGTCAGCTTCATGATCTAGCGGTTCCAGCTCCAGGCGAGCCAGATGTCGTTAGAGGTACCCTTTGCTTTTTTTTCTACCTTGGTGTATGCCTTGTTTTATTCATGATTGACACACTCCTTCATATCACCTACCCTTGTCCATGCTTTGGGAATTGAGGTAGAGAGGCTTCCAGTGCCCTTGGTGTTTACTACGCCAGTTGGAGGTCGAGATGACTTGTTTGAAGTATGTAGGGATTGTGAGATAGTGTTGGGGAAACACTGCTCTTGGGTAGATTTCCTATGTTTACGAATACAACCATATGATGTCATCATCAGCATGGATTGGTTGTATTCAGTGAAGGATATCGTGGATTGCTTCAGGAAGAAGGTCATCTTCATTGGTGCGGATGGAGAGTAAGTGGTATTCTTTGGTGAGCGAGATCCTCAGATGGGTCATAGGTGCATTCCATCCTTATCATCCATGATGGATGAGATGATGTTGAGTTCTTCAGAGGTTCAGCAGTTGGTGTTTCCTAGGGTCAGAGAGGAGTACCCTGATGTCTTTCCAAAATAGGTTGTAGCATTACCCCCTCGAAGAGAGATCGAGTTTGGGATCGAGCTACAACTAGGAGCATCTCCTATCTCTATGTATCCATATAGGATGGACCCTTTTGAGTTACAAGAGCTACATATATAGCTTGATGGTCTGTTACAGTGCGGTTTTGTTTGGCCAAGTGTGTCACCATGGGGTGAACTCATCTTGTTAGTGAAGAAGGCTGACAGTAGTTTGCGGTTGTGTGTCGATTATCGTCGCTTGAACAAAGTGACAATAAAGAATCTCTATCCTCTTCCGCGGATTGGTGACTTATTCGATCAAATGAAGGGTGCAATTTGGTTCTCAAAGATTGACCTGCGGTCAGGATATCATCAAATGTGTGTGAAGGATGAGGATATCCCGAAGACTGCTTTCCATTGTCGTCATGGGCATTATGAGTTCATTGTAATGCCATTTGACGTGACGAATGATCCAGCTGTATTCATGGGATTGATGAATGCTGTTTTCTGTGTGTTCCTGGACAAGTTTGTGGTAGTTTTCATCAACGACATCCTTGTGTACTCTAAATCTAAAGAGGAGCATTCAGATCATCTACAAGCCATTTTGGGAGTTCTTTGCCAACATCATCTGTTTAGAAAGTTGTCAAAGTGTGAATTTTGGGATTGAGAAGTCCGTTTCTTGGGGAATGTTGTGTTCCAACAGGGATTAGTTGTGGATCCATCGAAGATAGAAGCATTTGTGTCTTGGGCATCCCCCAAGACGGTGTCAGAGGTGAGAAGTTTCCTTGGTCTCGCAGGCTACTACAGGAGGTTCATAGTCTATTTTTCACAAGTTGCGACTCCGATGAAAGCTTTGACTAGGAAGGACCAGGAATTCATATGGACTGATCAATGTCAGGCATATTTCGAGTATCTAAAGGAGAAGTAAGTAAGTGATTTAGTCCTTTGTATTCCTGCTGAGGGAGTTCAGTTTCATGTTTTCTGTGATGCTTCACATCTGGGGTTAGGCTGTGCTCTCATGCAGTAGAGGTCAGTTGTTTCTTATGGGTCTCGATAGTTGCATCCCCACGAACACAACTATGCCACACATGATCTTGAGTTGGCAGCTGTGGTGTTTTCTCTGAATTTGTGGAGACATTACCTCATTGGTGACCGCTTTGTGGTTTTCACCGATCATAAGAGTTTGAGGTATGTTTTCTCCCAGCATGACTTGAACTTATGACAGCATCAGTAGATGGAGTTATTACAGGAATATGACTTCAAAATATCATATACACCTAGAAAATGGAATGTTGTAGCTGATGCACTGAGTTGAAAGTCACGTAGTGATGCTGTGCGTGAATCTAGTGATTCCTGGAGAGTAATGGAAGAACTTTCTGCATTACATCTTGATATGGAAGAAGTTGGGGGTAGAGGTTGTCTTTTTCAGATGATGGTACAGTCATCCCTGATGCAGAAAGTGGAAGAGTCCGAGTTGGGAGGTCTAGAGGTGGAGGTCTGGAGATACCGATTTGTTTGTGGTGAGGCCCCTTATGGTTGGTTAGAGGATTAAAAACACCGAGTGTTGTATCATGGAAGGATTTTTATTCCCTTGATGATGTGCGAGACAGTTCTCCGAGAGTTCTATAGTTCACCTTTAGCAGTATATCCTGGCATGACAAAGATGTACCAATCTTTTAAGAGTCAGTTTTGGAAGCCTGGGCTGAAGCATGCAGTTGCGGAGTTTGTGTCTCGATGTTTAGTCTACCATAAGGTGAAGGTCGAACACCATGTTCCTGGTGGTCTTCTCCAGCCATTAGTGATTCCTCAGTGGAAGTGATAGGAAATCTCAATGGACTTTGTTACTGGTTTACCTCAAGCTCTAGGAGGACATGATGCAATTTGGGTGGTAGTGGATCATTTAACAAAATCATCCCACTTCATAGCGATCAAGGAGTCGAGCTCAGTGAATGTTTTGTCGAGGAAGTATCTAGATGAGGTGGTGAGACTTCATGGAGTCCCTAGGATGATTATTTCTGATTGAGATCCTCGTTTTACCTCTAGGGTGTGGAGAGGTCTCCAACATGCTTTTGGTTATCAACTATGCCTTAGCATTTCTTTTCATCCTCAAACAAACAGTCAGACAGAGTGAACCATCCAGACTCTTGAAGGAATGTTATGCTCTTGTGTTCTTGATTTTGGAGGATCATGGATAAGGCACTTACCCTTGGTGGAGTTCTCTTACAAAAATAGTTTTCACTCCACCATCGGTATGGCACCTTTTGAAGCCTTGTATGGTCGACCATGCCATTCTCCATTGTGCTGGACTGGGGTCGGAGAGTCAGCAATTCTCAGACCGAAACTAGTGCAGAATACAATAGAGATGGTTCAGGTGATTCGTGTGAGGATGAAGACAGCACAAGATCATCAGAAATCATATGCTGATCAAATAAGGAGACCCTTAGAGTTTAATGTTGGTGATCATGTGTTTCTGAAGGTGACTCTCCATCGTGGGCAGCGAAGATTTGGTCGTGGAAGTAAGCATTCTCCCCAATTTTTTGGGCCTTTCGAGGTGTTAGCTCGTGTTGGAGATGTGGCGTATCGAGTAGCACTTCTCCCACAGATGAGTCGTATGCATGATGTTTTCCATGTATCACATCTCCGTCGTTATCTTCATGATGACTCTCACATTATCGATTGGGGAGAGATCGATGTGGATGATGATGCGACCTTCAAGGAGCGACCTGTGGAGATCCAAGACCATGAGGAGAAGGTGTTGTGCGGGCGTTCTATCCCCTTAGTTCGTGTCTTGTGGCAACACAGTGGCATGGAGGAGAGTACCTGGGAATGTGAGTCACAGATACGTGCTCAGTACCCAAAGTTGTTTGATGTTTAAATCTTTTCATGTAATGATGTCCCCTTTGTGGTTAGACCTTTCATGTTTTATTTATGATTTTTCTTTTTTTGCTTTTTTGGATTTCTCTCTTTTGAGAGGTATCTCGATGGGTGGTTGTTCGGACCCTGTTTCTTTTATTTATTTAGGTGGGTTTTGAATTCTAGAGGATGAGAATGTTTTGAGAGGTATCTAATGTAATGGCCCGGACCTCTCTGGTCCATTACTTTCAGAAAATGTGGTGTTTGAGGTGTTCCAGGAGGTCAAGGTGACTTATCCCCAAAAATTTTCCAAATTTCCAATTCAGTGAACAGTTATATCGGTGAGGTTATGTGAACAGTTATATTGGTGAGTTTTTGTGAATAGTTCTATCGATGAGGTTCTATGAATAGTTCTATCAGTGAGGTTCTGTGAACAGTTCTATCAGTGAGGTTCTGTGAACAGTTCTATCGGTGAGGTTCTGTGAACAGTTCTATTGGTGAGGTTCTGTGAACAGTTCTATCGGTGAGGTTCAGTGAATAGTTCTATCGGTGAGGTTTTTTGAACAGTTCTATCGGTGAGGTTTAGTGAACAGTTCTATCGGTGAGGTTCTGTGAACAGTTCTATTGGTGAGGTTCAGTAAAAAGTTATATCAGTGATGTTTCGTGAACAGTTCTATCGGTGAGGTTCTGTGAACAGTTCTATCGGTGAGGTTCAGTGAACAGTTTTATCGGTGAGGTACTGTGAACAGTTCTATCGGTGAGGTTCAGTGAATAGTTATATCGGTGAGGTTCAGTGAACAGTTCTATGGGTGAGGTTCTGTGAACAGTTCTATCGGTGAGGTTCAGTGAACAGTTCTATCAGTGAGGTTTGTGAACAGTTCTATCGGTGAGGTTTGTGAAGAGTTCTATCGGTGAGTTTTGTGAACAGTTCTATCAGTGAGGTTTGTGAACAGTTCTATCGGTGAGGTTTTGTGAATAGTTCTATCGGTGAGGTTCTGTGAACAATTCTATCAGTGTGGTTCAGTGAACAGTGTTTCCAGAATAGTGAGGTCTATTGGTAACCTCTATCAATAACCTCTAACGGTAGGTGTATAGTAACGGTAGGTGTACAATGTTTCCAGAATGGTGAGCTTCCAACGGTGAACAATGTTTCCAGCTTCCTACTATTTCACCCCTTTAACGTTTTCTTTGATATAAAATGCATTTAAAGCCTTATTTTAAGGAATCTTAAGGCCTATTCAAAGGAAATAAATCTTATATTAATTAATCCTATGGCTCGAGATGCTTTTACTTGGTCAAATCGTGTGGTTTAATGCAATCCTCTTTTAATGGGGAATTAAGCGTATCTTAAACCGTCTCCCCATTAAATCTTCAAAAGGGACAAGATATCTTCCTCCCTTGTTCTTCCTCTTTGTTCTCGACTATGAGATTCTAGAACCATTCAATCCTTCCCATAGTAGTTTCACAATCAAACTTTACCCCTCGGATTGGTTCCACTCTGTTTTGATGCAACCAAGCTATATCGATCAATCTACGATATAAGGTATGTTTTATCATCATTACTTTGGGGACCATCTTCTCCTGTTTCACCTTTCCATATTATAGCATTTAATCTCCATGATTATAATGGATTCTTATTGGGTTTTGGTTGGTGTGGTCATACCGTGGCATCCTCGGGTGGATGCAGTTGTCGCGAGAGGAGGATCGTGACCCATTGTGTGGATAAAGAACGAGAGGAACTGTTTGAGGTAGGGGATTCGTTTCTTCTATTTATTTTATGTGAAAATGTATCTTTAGCATGTTTTATCCTACTGGATTACAATGGAATTTACATAATAAATATTTGAACCGGGTAAATAAATTGATATCGATAATATGTTATTGCCTCTTATTTTTTTTAGATTGTGTGATATTTATGCTTGTTCTTGATGGAAATCGGTAAAGAACGTAAACCAAGATTAATTGATAATTGTTTGGCTATAGATAGAGAGGCATGTAAACGAATCTGGTTCTTGTTATAATTTTATGTTAATCAAATTGGTGCAGTAAGCATGTCCATTTATTTGTGATATCTTACTATTAGGTTTCCCAAATTTAGAACCAACGAATAATAAATCAGTTAATCCAAGATGGATTAAAGAACTATTGGTTGTTAAAAGATAATTGCTTGAAGGGTTTTGAGTTACCCTCTTGTTTGTTTAAGGGTCAAGAGCCCAATTGTGAAGATTTTTGTTTTACAGCTGCTTGTGTTTTGATGTGAGCCTGGATGGTTGTGGTAATATGTGGAGGCATGAAGGCTTTTGTTTGTGGAAGAAGATGATGCCTAGAGTGGCAAGATGCATCGTTTTATGCATATGGGTGTCGAGGAGGACACTGAGGATGATGGAATGGGACAGATGTGATTGTTGGATGCTTTTTGTTTCCTTGGTTCTTTATCTACTTTACTTTTTCCCATGTTCTAGGAAACTGGTCTTACTTACCCTTCTTTTGAAAGAGGCTAAGACACGCAGGGTATGCCAAATGCTTTCCGTGTTTAGCCTCTCAAGGAAGGATGGGTATATGCTCTTGCAATAAGCAGAAAATACTCAACGGGTAGTACATCTACTCACCGTGTTGAGCCCACTTGTGTTTAGTAGCATAGAATGTTTGTTTAGAATTCCTGGGAATGTGGGAAAGTATTTTTTTTCAGTAATGAATAATTGAATAAATGGTGTTAACCCATGGAGATGGATTTGCCGGAACATAATGATGAGGTTGTAATTTTGAAGGAACAATGGACTTTGGGTGTGATGCGAATAAAATTTAATGTGGAATTTTTCATGGTTAATTAATGTTTAAAGAATTAATTAACGTAAAGTGGAACTGATAAAAAAAGGAATGAAGTAATCTAATAAAGCTCTTTAAATGGTTGTGTGCTTATAGGATACCTATTCTTAGAAGTAGCATCCTGGACTCTGAGAGACGTTAGCTGCAGTTGTGTCTAAGACAAGGTTATTCCCATAGTGTGGTTGTAAGATATAGTATATCCTATAATTTTTGTGTTTCTATACGCTACTCCACCAAGTCAGTAAGGGAAACTGACACCCCAGAGATTCTGAGCCCTGGGGGGGGGGGGGGGGGTGTTTTCCCCAACATTCCGGTGGGAGGATGGATGGATGACTACCCCATTTGGCCCCGCTCTCTTCTCTTGGTAGTTACTTGTGCTGGTAGACACATTGGTTAGTTTTCCCCATATATTTCTATAGAGTTCTGTAATGGATTGTGGTTATTCACACACATATATTCTAGATATAGTTTTCTATGGACTAATATAGGTGTAACGTTTATAGGCTGTGATGGTTTGAGGATCCTTACTCGGTCTATGAGATGTGATGGCTTGATGTATAATACCCAATGTATGATACATGTTATGAGAGATGTGGTGGCTCCCGAAAACTACCTATTTATTTTTGGCATGTGGAAGGGGTGGTTTTGTTGCACGAGGTGCATATTGTGGTGCTTCACCTAGGTGTCTGTGGGAAAGCCTTTTTGGAGAGAGATGCTCAGGACGTGCGACGTTGGGGTGAAGCGGTGAACCAGTGGGGAAGTAGTAGTGGTGTACCCGTGATATTATTTATTATATGATATATTCTTGTATGCGTTACTTGATGAGAGTATCCATGGTGAGGCTGGGAACTTAGTATACCTGTTTAGGTGACGAGTTAGTTTCACTTGTTCACTGTGCTTTAGCATGCTTTCTTTAATTTTTCATGAGAGGCTTTAGGGATCATCCTACTGAGTATACTATTATACTCACCCTATGTATATATAAAAAATTTTTCAGGTCAATTGGAGCAGGTTGGAGATCATGCTGGTGTTTACTAGCTTGTGGTTGCAGGAGCTGTTCGGGCTTGTGGTTGCTGCTATTTTGACTTTATTTTGTGTACTTTCAATTTTTCCTCTTTCATTTGTAGTACTTTTTCGTGGAATTACATATGTGAACTTGGGTTTATTTTATATTTTAGTTTTGAGTTGGAGTTGGTTGGTGTCTATCATATCTCTCTCTTCCGCATGTGTTCTCTTAGAGGGTAATTCCTCCCATTTGTGTGCTTATTATACCCTCGGTGCTAGTTTCCAACCTGGGGATAGTCTCCAACCCGGGGCCTACTGGAGGCGGGAATCTGGGGTCATTTCTCCCTTTTCACATTGCCGACCCAGGAGGGGTACACTTTTCGGGGAGGGGGTCATGACATCTTTTATTCCTTATAGGTTGTTACATGCATGGTTTTTAATCTTGATGTTACTATATTTTATATTTACTCTTATTCACCTTTTCAAGGATATGGTAGGGTGTGTTCATACAAGTACATTAGTTAAATTACTCCCATGTGATTTTTGTATTTCAACACTTGTATCCAGCCCTTGGCCTATGGAGGCAGGCTTAGGGTAGTTGCAGCTTGGCTCTCCGTTAGCTAGGTGGGATCCGGTGAGTCGAGTCATGAAATATTGGTATTAAAGGTGGTTCATTCCATGGGACTATGTTTGTATTTTTACCCTTATGAGGATTTGGTTGGGACTTAGGTAAATAGTGTTGATGTTTCTCAAGTTTTTATTTCAGGATGGGGAACCCAGTGTTGGTGCAACGAATGACATATCCATACATTAGGACCCTAACTACCTTCTTATCGAATTTGCATACCGAGACATTGGTTGCAGGGAACATTGGAACATGAATCATATATAATTGAGTTTTTGACTATCCTTCTTGATCCATATCCCCATATATATATTCTCATCTGACCATGGTACATCTTGATTTAATTTTCAGGATGCCTCTGTGAAGACATATATAAAGGTTACAGATTTAGGATTATGATGATGATCCGATTAGTGATGAGGCCTCAGTTTAGGGGCCATAACACTAGATCCTTCCTATAGGTGGGCATGTATCTACACCCCCACCTGTCAAGAAGCATATAGTACAAGTAGAGAAGCCTATTCATTCAGGCTTAGGGAACTCATCGAGTTCTTATAGAAGAGGATAATGAGGTTCCACAGTGAGATAGATCCCAAAGAGAGGGATGATTGGCTAGAGTTAGTGATCTAAGTTTTTATAATTATCTATATACCTACTGATCAAGTGGTTTAACTGGTATCCATTATTTTATATGGACTATATAGGCACTAGTGGAGTCTAGTCATGTAGATGCATGATGATTTGACACTCTCATAGAATGAATTCCAACAACTATTTCATGAGGAGTATTACTCCTCGTGCTTGTGATCAGTTCAGATTCAGGAGATTCTGGAGCTGTAGAAGGTAGGAATGAGAGTTACTAAGTATGTTGAAAGTTTCAATGACCTCACAAGGTACTCAATCAACATGATTTAGGATGGCTACATCCAAGCACAAAAGTTTGAGTAGGGTCGTCATAGAGATATTCGTGTTAGTGTGGTTCCCCTATACATTCCCACTTATGATAGAGTGTTGTAACAAGAAATATTGACAAATATATTCCTATCATAGGTTCAAAATGAAGCTAGATTTGGCAGTGATAGTTGTGGGGTTGATTTTTCTATAGCATCTAGCAAGCGCTATTTGGTAGGGTCCCAATGCAGGAGGCTTCCCCATGATCAGACTCTAACACATGGTCATGTAGAACGGGGACTGTTTAAAGAACAAGGGTAACTTGAAGATGGTTGGTGTGATGTATGTGATGGTAAATTTCACATGGTACATGATTGGATGACCCAACATACTAATGAGGGTTGATAGATAACGGATGGACTCCTACGGCAGAGGCAATACCATGATCATGGATATCCCATGTGAGGGCAGGGCATCCACTAGGAAGGAAAAGCTGGCATAGGAGTAGGAAAGGCTCTAGGAGGAGGATCTATGAGTGGTGGAAGATGATATGAGCTAATTCCACCACCACCACCAAGTAAAACTCTCTAGGATTAGGGATATATTGGTTGGGTCCATGGTTAACTACAAGCTATGGAGGTTTATGACCTGGTAGATCATGTGATGATTAGATGTATCATTTGTGTTTATTATGATCTTTCTTCAGTACTAGTATACATAAGTGAGATCCATTCCTTTATCTCTTTACTCCTAGTGTGAGAGATAGATCTCCCAGTTGATACTTTATCCCTTCATCCTTTCCTTGAGTTTCATATAGGTAATTCTTCTTCATTATCATTTATCTACTAGTAGTGTGAACTATCACTTGGTGTAGAGAGTTTATCATGGAGAATTTTGGTTGTGATTATGAGAACTTATGATTTCATCTTTTGTATGTATTTGTTTTCCATAGTCCTAGCCTAGATTTATTGTCACCATAGACGAGTTACATGCCTTTGTATTGATGGGATGAGATTCTCCTTTATGTGTGAGAGAGATCTCATGGTAGAGTGAGTGTGTCTTGTGAGTAGGAAGCTGTAACCCATCACCAATTAGTTAGTGAGTGTATCCCTTGGTGCAAAAGACTCTTCAGGAATCTTGATTCCTTTAGTATTGGTGGATTTTATAGATGTATTTCCTGAGGATGTTCCAGGACTACCTCTAAGGTGGGAGATGGAGTTCTTCATCGACTTTCACCCTAGGACCATTTATATTTCTTCTTAAAAATATTGGATGGCCCCTATTTAGCTTTGGGAGATACCAATTTATTTGGAGGACCTTTGAGAGAAGGGTGTCATCATAACCAGTGTGTCCCCCTGGGCAACTCCAGTGTTATTAGTGAAAAAGAAGGATGTGAAATTGTAGATTTGTTTAGATTGTCATTTCCTAAACCAGGCCATGATAAAGAAAAATTTCCCCTTGCCAAGTATTTATGACCTCTTTGATCAACTTTGAGGTGTGATATGGTTCTCAAAGATCGATCCCAGGTTCTAATACAACTGATTATGAGTTTATGAGGATGATATTTTGAAGTTGACATTATGATGTCTCTATAGAAACTATGAGTTTCTGGTGATGCCTTTTGGTGTGATGAATTCCCCCATTGTGTTTATAGATTTGATGAAATAGGTATTATAGCCGTACTTAGAATGATTTTTTGTTTTCTTTATAGATGAAATACTCATATACTTAGTGAAAAAGGAGGAATATATAGAGCACTAGAGGATGGTCCTAAACTTACATTAGGAGCACCATATTTATGGTAAGATCTCAAAGTTCCAGTTCTAGATCCATGAGGTTCACTTTTTGGGGCATTTCATTTCTGAGCATAGACTATCTATAAACCTAAAAATGATCTATGTAGTGATTTATTGGGATCCACTCAATAATATGTCAGAGATACAAAGTTTTATTAGTTTTTCAGGGTACTATATGAGGTTTATAGAAGACTTATCTAGGATTTAATCCCCTTTGACCACCCTGATACAGAAAGGGAATCCGTTTACTTGGACAAAGTTGTGCCAGAGATTCTTTGTGAAGTTAAGGATGATACTGACAAGTGATTCTATTTTGTGACCACCAGAGGAGGGCATGGAGTATGCAATATATTGTGATGCCTCTGGAGTTGGTCTCAGATGTTTGTTGATGCAGTGACAAAAATTTATTGTATATGGGTTGAGGTAGTTGAGACCCCACAAGCATAACTATGTGACTCCTGACCTAGAGTTGGAAACCGTAGTCTTATATTTGAGGATGTGGAGACACTATCTTTTGAAAGAGTGCTTTATTATTCACTCGTACCATTAGAGTATTAGGAATTCCTTCATGTAGAGATACTTGAACCTATGATAGAGGTGCTAGTTGGAGTTCCTACAGGACTATGAATTTGAGGGAAGGGAAATGTGGTGGTAGATACCCTTAGCAAGAAGTCCCATGCTTTTTTAGTGTAGGCAGCATCAGAGGAGTTGGCTTTATTGTAACTGACCCTAGTTGAGGAGGAGTGTGTATATTTTCTTCAGTCAATGGTGTTGAATCCTCCACTTATCCAATATGTGAGAATTTACCAATTGGGAGACATCAACTATGAGGTCTTACGTGATTTGATATCCTTAAGAGATTCACCAGATGGATTTTTTGAAGGAGGGGACCATGTCATCCTTTTCCATAGATGAACAATGGTCTCAGAAATGATGTAGGAGGAGGTGATGACGGAGTTCACACTTCTCCTTTGGCTATACATTCTAGTGTGGGGAATATGTTTAGAGACCTTTAGCATAAGTTTTCATGGGTTGGCATGCGATTAAGCATGGCCGAGTTTGTCTCTCAGTGCCTCATGTGTCAGTAGGTAAAAAATAATCACCAGGTTCTGGTAGGTTTGTTGCAGCCTATTAATATCACATAGTGTAAATGTGATGACTTATCCATAAACTTTGTTATATGGATTCCATATATAATGAGAGGCCATGATTCTATCTAGGTTATAGTTGAACAACAATAGAAGTTGGTATAATTCCTTTCTATCAGGGGGTAGAGTTTGGTAAAGAGTTTGGGGTAGTTGTACACATGAGAGATATTCCCCCTTAATGGGGTAACTTCAATGATTTTCTCTAACCATGATGCAAGGTTCACATAACGGTTGTGGAGAGTCTTGTAGGAGGAATTTGGGACCTAGATGAGGATGGATTCAACTTTCCCCCCCTAGACAGATGTGTAGACCAAGACTAATATCCATGTGCTAGAGGATATGCTAAGGGCTTTAATGTTAGACTTTGGCCAGATTTGGGAGGATAAATTACCTTTGGTAGAGTTTGATTATAATAAAAACTATCACTCTACTATACGGATTCCAAATTTTGAGGCCATGTATGGGAGACTCTTTAGGTCACCCTTAACTAGATTGAGATCGGCGAGAAATCTATTTTCAAGCCGGAGATGGTGTAGGTGATGACAGAGAAGGTCCAGGTGACCCATGAGTGAATAAGGATAAATTAGGGAAGGGAAAAAGATTATGAAGATCGATGTTGTAGGCCCTTGGAGCTTGATTAGGGAGACCATGTTTTCTTAAGAGTATTACATGATGAGGATTGTAAGGATTCAGTTGGGGAGACAAGATATCTATGAGGTTCATCAAGATGTTTGAGATCATGCATAGGGTAGGAGAGGTTTCATACCACCTCAAATTATCCTCATAGTTGGAGTGGATTCACGTTGTATTCCACATTTCATAGTTGAGGATGTATGTTTATAATCCCATGCATGTTATTTATTGGGGTGAGATGGACATTGAGGATAGATCCACCTTCATGGAGAACTTTGTGATGTTTGAGGATCAAAAGGGGAGGATATTTTATGGATGGACCATTTCATTTGTTCATGTTTTGTGGTAGCATAGGAGCATTCTGGAGAGATATTGAGATTAGGTGAGCTAGATGTGGTCTTATTATCCCCATATTTTTGTTTATTTTTTACTTTTCAAGGACCAAAAACTCAAAGGAAGGAATCATTTAGTGACATTTTTTCCATATAATACTTTTAAATATATCAAGAAATATTTTCAGAGAAATTTGCTGATATGACACATGATTTCAAGGCCTGGTGTGCCCAAAATTAATTTTATAAAAATAATAAATATATTTATATCACACACACATATTTTTTTATGAATAATGGAATATCTTCTAAAAGAGTCTCAATTTGAAAATCAGATACCATAGTTGAATTTAGAGTGTGGGATTTACCCTAGGCATGACTTAAAATTGGTCGGCATGGAATATTTGGATAAGGAGACCATTAGTGGGTATGTTAAGTGAATTAATTAATTAAAATAATTAATTAATTAATTTAATGTATAAAAACCTAATTCCCTCTATAAATAAATTGTAATAGAGAATCTCTAGAATTATCTGCACAACCCTTAGACTGTTGAGAGGATATTTCCACCACCCATCATTGGAGAATTTAGATTGGATGATGATGAGCTTTTGGATCCAGTTGAATCAAGGAGCAGTGAATGAAACAAATCTTCCCCTTTAATGGTAGCGGAGTTCTTCACCAATGATTGATCCAAATCAAGGTAGGAATATTCATTTGTTGTTTTCAACCACTTTATTAAACTATTGAATCACAGATTATAAATTTTATTATTGATCTATGATTAATTGGAACCTTCTCATGATCCCCGTGTCAAATCAATTCGATTAACCTATCATTTTACTATGATTTCTCACCCAACTTTTACCGAGATATATTTTTTATACAAGAATGATTGGTTGATGATCATTAAACATTTTTTCTCTTGATTTTCCCCCAATTATTCTTCATATTCTTCAATGTTGTTCAATGGGGCCACAGTTTGACATTATCAGGTAGGTTTGAGTGCTAACGAACCCCCAAATTCATGGTAGATTCATGTACGATGAATATATTGAAAAATCAGAGATGGATTTAGGTATTTTTTTGGATGTGGGTGATTTCACCATGGATTATGAATTCTATGAGGCAAAAAGAGATGGATGTAGATGTGGTGGTGCATGCGGGTTTTGAATCAACCGATGAAAATCTATTTTCCATCCATTGGTGGGATAGAATCGATGAACATAGGATTTTCCCTTTGATTTCAGGTGAAAATTAGGTGGAATCTACAGTGGTAGTGGTGGATCTAGGATCAAAAAAGTTGATCTGGAATTTTGTTGAAAACCCAACTACATGACGTGTAGTTAGATGAACACATTCCATGTAGTGACCCAGCTAGGGAGGCAAGGGTTTTTATGTGAGTTAAATATCAAATTCCATGTGGGACCCCCATATTCCATGTGACTCGATTATGGTGAATCGACATGTACTATGGAAGTACATAGACACGGGCATAATCATAAACATGAGTAGTCTATATAGACATGACCCAAGGGATACGAGCATGACCAAGAGAACACGACTCAGCATCGAGTGGCTAAGATACACTATTTAGTACCCTTACATGCCGTGTAGAGATACATGGATAGTGATCTATATACTGGAGAGGATGGGACCAGATAAAGGAGTGGGCCCACACATTTTGTGGACCCCCTTACACGTCGTGTAACTCTTTTTGAGGAATAATTTACCTCTCATATCTCCTTCATTTAGACTCTGATTTTTGGTCCATGAGTATCCTATCCTGAGTGTTTTCCACATGGAATGTGATGGTGGCCTTCATGGTGGATTTTGACATATGATATGAGATGTTATGAGAATGTTTCTACATTAGTTAGTTGTCGAAGATGATAGTGATATGACATGATCAACTGAGTGGTACCCTCTAAAGGAAAAGGGCGTGGGTCCTCTATCTACTGAGTGGTACTCCCCTGACAGAATAGGGTATGGGTCCTCTATCTACTTAGAGATATCCCCCTAAAAAACCAAGTCATGAGTCCTCTACCTATTGAGTGGTACCCCCTATTTAACTAGGGAAACAATCATACAAATGTTGAGTCGTACCCCCTATCGTACTAGGGTGTGGATCTTCTATAGACTAAGTGGTACCCCCCTAACGGACTAAGTAGTGAGTCCCCTATCTAATGAGTGGTACCCCCTAATGGATTAGGGTTAGGGTCTTCTATATACTAAGTGGTACCCCCTAACAAACTAGGGTGCAAGTACTCTACCTACCAGTATCCCCTATCGTACTAGGGAATGGGGCCTCTATATACTGAGTTGTACCCCCCTGATGGACCAAGGTGTGGGACCTATACCTACTGAGTGGTATCACTATCATACTAGGGATAAATTCCTTATTAAAATAAGTGGAACCACCTTAACAAACTAGGGAATGGTTCCTCTACTTTGAGACTTCCCCCCTCAACATTGAATCATAATGGCGATGTCATGACCCAAACCATTGAGTTATAACCTGTGACTACCCCAATATCACCTCTAATCGACTAGGGGCTGGTGACCAGCGCTGAGTAGGCATATCCCAAAATAGGAGGAATTATCCTAATGTACCTACACACACAAACACCTCCAAGACCACACAATTATGAAATATAAAACAACTGAAACCAATGCATGCATACATCTAGGATCCCACGATAGAGTGAGACATAAAAGTACTAAAAGTGGAAAAAGGGTCCAAATAAAAGCCTTAGAAAAATCTATAAATAGTCCAACCTAATCCATGGGTGAAGAATAAAGTCAAATTAAAGCTCCTGATAAACACATTGGTCTTTCAAGCTCAATCTAAGCTCCACCCACTCCTTTTCCTCTCAAGACACCATCAAATGGTCCTCTGTCTGTATAATATATGACACATGTGGTAAAAGTCCATGTAGGGGTGAGTATAACAATACCCAATAGGACTCCCCAAGAAAAAAAAACATAAATCACTAAGTATAGTAATCTCAATATATGATATCACAATCAATGTATAATAGAAACACCTAGATATACTCATGAAAGAAACCATGCTACCAAGCAGCCATAACCAACTGCCATCCATAGGATTCTATTTTAAGCAACACTCGTTCTGAGGGAACTCACTCCATGAGTTGTGGTATCACCAAAGACACTTTAAGAAGAGTTATAGATCATTTGGACCCACCTAATAAATCTTATTGGTCTAATAAGACCCTAATACTCAGATAGTGGGTTATGACCAGAACCATTGGGGGACACCATGAACCCAATATGGATCAACCTGCTACATAGGGGATCATATTCCAATGATACCAAAAGCCCTAAAAATATGTTCTTCTAGATGGAGGATAAATTCCTTAACTTGGGAGTTCATGTCGATTCCACAAACCCCACCTAGGAAACAAAGATGATAGAGTATCACACTCTAGTCTCATGGAGGGACACCATAACTCTATATAAGACTTGGCTTATAGAGGGGATCATAATCCAGTGATGTGGATGTAATTACATAATGTACCCTAAAGGTAATGGACCAAGGGAACACACTCAACTAATAATGGTCCAAAATATGGAAATAAAGATCCAAAAACACTCTTGAAGGGGGTATACACCATGTATTAGGGGTACACGGTGTGCCCAACTATCCCCAAGTCTGCTTGTGTGGTAAAGACTCACATGGAATGTATGTATCAACATACATGTCATGTAGAATAAGTACATGGATATTAGAGAGACATGAAACCCTACCTGTTTCACTTGTATATGTCTGTGTACTTAGCCTGCACTATATACCAAATTTTGTAAAGGTGGTTGTGTCTGTGTTCGAGTACATAGTGTGCCACTGTCCATGTGCCCATGCCTGTGTCCATGTATCCTCTGAGGTACATACTAAGATGCCTCTGAGGGGTCACACAGCATGTAACCAAGTCACATGATGTGTGACACTTAACTCCAGCTGGAAACCTAGAACCATAGCTAGGGGGCCACATGACATGTAATCTCAAATACACATTGTGTTTCTCAATATTTTTTAGAAACCTTGGTTCTTTTCCATGTCACCCGCCACATCACTGAAGCTACCATCCTCACCAAAAACTATAGATCTAGGGTTGTCCAAGCCTCACGTTACTATAGATCATAGATCTGGGCTTCGAATCCTTTCGAGAATCATCCGTTTTCACCATCCATAGTCACTCCTTGCATCTCTCAGGAAAAATGAATAATAATTGATTTGGTCTTATTCACCCATGATCCATCCATCATCATCATAATCAATTATTGAATCAAAATTGCCATCATGTTTCATACTTTTGGTTTTGATCCATTGTGTCAAAGAACAGTCACATAATGATCAGAAACTGGGTATTGGTTGAACAGTTGGAAAAAAGAAATACCAAATATTATCAAATGATGAAATAGGGTTGAAATCCATAATCCAAAAAACATAAGGAATGAACCTTGTCCATTTTTCATTTGGAAAAGATTTTTTATTTTAAAAGAATATGAACGAAGAGGGATAAATCAAAACAAACAAATAAAAAATTACATTAATTTAATTCTACCAATGATACGCGTATCAATTTTGTTAATGGAATTGATCCCTTTTCATCCAAGATTATGAAGTAGGATGTAAATTACAAAATAAACATCCTACCTAGAGTTAAAATCAATTTTTGATGAAGAACAGTTGAATTTTCATCATTAATAAGATCCACAAACACCGTTGGTGCAATGATCCATGATTCGGAAACGATCCATAATTATTCACCAAGAATTCTCTCCTCCAATGGCTTCTAGGTATCTAGATTTTAGAGGCTAACCCTAAGAAAAAATCCATAGATTCATATTTAAATAGGGATATAGTCACTGTATTGAATAAAATAAAATAAAATCTTTAATTAATTTATTTTATTAATTTCATTCCTGTGATAACTTTTTCACAAATGGACCACATCAATAAAGTTTATATCATTCATAGGGTAAAAGATGTGTTCTGAATTCAATGGTTCCCTTATATTTCTGATCTAGGACCCCTTTTAGGGGTTATTCAACCTTTTTAGTAAAACTATGAACATGTCCTATTTAATATATATAATATGTTTCAAACATTTATTTAGGGGACACCAGACCTCGAATTTATACATCTTCTCAGCTCCTAGTCTCAAAAATAATCCATATAATATCCAAAAATAATATAAGAAAAATCCAAGTCATTACATTCTCCCTAGATTAGGGTTTTTAATCCTAAAAATAGAAAATCCTACTAAAAAAGATGAGGGGTTCTACTCTCACATCTGGGTCTCCTGCTCCCAGGTGCTCTCCTGAAGAATCTTGTGCCAATACTAGACACACACAAGGGGAATCAATCACCCACGAAGTATTTTCTCATGATTATCCTCAATCTCCACTATGTATTTTGCAAAGGTATCTCCATCCTAGATGTCCAGATCATCCCTATAAATAACATGTGATGAGTCATGTACATACCTCTTCAACTGTGATACATGGAAGACATCATGTACTTGGTTCAACTACGGCAGTAGAGATAAGAGGTATTCCACATCGCCAACTCTATGTAGTATCTAGAGGATACTAATGAATATCCGAGGAAAATTTCCACCACAACCAAATATCCTCAATCCACATTGATATGAGACCCTCATGAACACATGGTATCCCTAATCAAACTCCAAAGGTATCTATTATTGGTCCTCATAAGAATTCTTATGGCTATGTGTAGTCCTCATCCGCTCATGCATGATCTGCACCTTCTCTGTAGTAGTTTTAACAAACTCTAGGCCCATGAGCACTAAATCACCTAGATTAGTTCAACAAAGTGGTGACCTTCAGGGTCACCCATAAAAATCCTCAAATGGTTCCATACCAATGGTTAAATGGTATATGTTTTTGTACTCAAACTCCACAAAGGGTAGGTGATCCTTCTAAATAAATCCAAAGTCCAACATGAAATACCACATCATGTCCTCCAATAACTAAATGGTATGTTCTATCTGGACATCAATCTGGGGGTGAAACACCATGATCAAGAATAACTAAGTCATAAAATCCTCCTACAATACCCTCCATAACCAAGATGTTAAGAAAGCATCATGGTCAAAGATAGTATTTTATGTAACTCCATAAAGTTGAACTATCATCTACACATAGAGGAATCCCAATCTCTCTATTGGAATCTACTCCTGAATAGCTAGGAAGTGGTCCAACTTGGTGAATCAATCTATGATCACCAAGATGAAATCATGTCCCCTGAATGTATATGGTAATCCCATCACTAAGTATATGGAAATCCCATCCCACATACACTCTGATACCTCAAGGGGTTGACCTAAACTCTCCCGAACCTGGTTCCCTTAATTCACCTAATGAAAAGTGAGGCATCAAGAGACAAACTTTGCAACTCCCTTCTTCACATTTGGACACCAAAACTAACATCTTAGGTCTTAGTATATATTTTCCACACTTGGATATATCACCAAATGGGATGTATGAAATTCCCTCATAACCTCCTCCCACAATGTCAAAGGTACCATCATCTATCCTCTTAAAATGATAGAATGCTCCCCACCTTCATAATATCCATTAAGAGAACATCCAATGGATATCTGAGTATGTAAGGTCTCATAGTTGGAATCTACACACTAATCATCCTTGGAACACTGTAAAAGTGGTGGGGGTAAAATCCATTTATTGAAGATAAGAAGAACAATCCTTTCCTATTGAGGAAAACTATAATAAGGCTAACTACTCTAATGCCTTAGCCAATAATTGAGAACAATATCTCCCACTGAGATCATTTTCCACCATGTTCCCCTCCCCAAGAATATATACATTCTTAAATTCATATTCCTAGAGGAACTCTAGACATCACATCAATATCAAGTTAAAATACTTTTTGTGAGAAGATATACTTGAGACTCATGTGGTTAGAGTAAATTATAAACCACTTTCCCATCAGGTAGTGTGGCCACATATTTAGTGAAAATACTACTGCTACTAACTCAATATAGTGGGTCACATAGTTCTGATCATGTGTTCTTAAATGATGTGAACCATAGGCAATAACTTCCTTCCTCTAAATTAGAAAACAACCAAGACTAGTCCATGATGCATCGCAAAAAACTACATACTTGAAACCCTCCTATAAAAATCTCAAGATGGGATCCCTCGTCAACCTCTGACTCAGCTCCTGAAAGCACTGTTAGAACCTCTCCATCCACAAAAAAAATCCTCCCTTCTAGGTCAAAGATGTCAAGGGTTCTAACACTCTATAGAAATCAGGTTCAAACCTCTAATAGTACCATTCCAACCCAAGGAAACTCCTCACCTCAGTAACACTCTTAGGTGGATCCCAAGAAAGAACCGCCTAAACCTTTTCTAGGTCCACTGCTACTCCTTTATTTGAGATGACGTGTCCTAGAAAGTTGACCTATCAAATCCAAACCTAACACTTTGAGATATTACAATAAATTTAGTGCTCTTGGAGTGTGTCCAAGACCATCCTCAAGTGTCTCAGATGCTTCTCCTTAGATGTTGAAAACACTAGGATTTCATCGATTAAGACCACCACAAATCAATCCAAAAAAGGTTAAAATATCTTTTTCACGAGTCCCATGAAAACTTTAGGGGTGTTTGTCGCACCGAATGACATCATCAAGTACTCATAGTGACCATAGAGAAATATGAATACCGTATTCGGTATATCCTCATCCTATACTCATAGTTGGTGATAGTCGAATCTGAGATCAATATTCGAGAACCATTACACCCCTCTAAACTGATCAAATAGGTTATAGATCCTTGGTAGTGGATACTTATTCTTCATGGTCACCAGATTCAAGTGCCTGTAATTCACACATAACCTAAAAATCATGCCCGCCTTCTTAAAGAACAACACTAGGGATTCCTAGGGGGAAACAGTGGGTCTCACAAATCCCTTCTCCTAAAATCCATCTAACTACAGCCTCATCTCTCAAAGGACTACAGAGGCCATCCGATATGCTAGTATAGATATCAGTTTCATCCTGAGATGAAAATTAATGTAGAAGTCTTGCTCTTTATTAGGATGTAAACCTATAATGTCCTCAGAAAAGACATCCCCATAGTCTTCCCCCACTATATGAAACTGATAGCCTAAAGAATAAACTTCTCCAAGAGTCATTATAGACAACTGGTGAGCAATCAGCTAATCTCTCATATTCCTAAGCTCATTCTACTCCACCAAGGTTTCTTTCTTGGCTACAAAGGAAAACCTTGTTCCATCACTATGGACATACTATATCCTATGCCTAAAATAATCAATCTGGGAATGAACTATGGATAACCAGTCCATACCTAATATGACATCATAAATCCTCATTGCTTCATAAAATAAAACCCATATAAAACTCTATCCTCCAATTATTAGAGAACACTATCAGCACAAGTACACAATTGTTGAGTCTCCTCCTTCTAGAGTCTCCATCCACAATGGTCAAGCCAAAAAACTCAAACAGAATCACTAAGTCTCAAAATAGAGAAGTGGAAATGAAAGAATGGCTTGCACCTGTGTCTGTAAATACTATAGCTAAAGTATAAAAGACATAGATCGTACCTTGTATCATCCCTAGAGCCTCAATGTCATAGGAATTCATAGCCTACAACTGGCCTCATACCTTCCCACCAACTCTCTAGGCCTCAGAAGGACCACCGTAGGGTGGTGGTGGTAATAGGTCAAACATCTCACAACCTCTTATCTCCCTGTTGGCCCATCTACCATTTCCTACACCCTAAAAACCACACTAATACTGCCTTTGTATCTATATCAGTGGTCCCTTAGCTGTATCATGATTAGATATATGATATGTCGGACAATCCTAATACAAATATCACCTACCATCATATGAGAAACCCTGAATCTACCTTGGTTGATTTGAGTCACCCTGAGAGCCATGAACTGCTGAACATATGTCCGGGGATCACCTCCTAAAGCGTGTGACATGCTTGGATCCATATGACTACCATTATCTTCCTACTTCCAAGGTCTCATCTATTGGGTAACCAATACCTGAACCCATTATTGGTGCATACTCTTCCAGAAATCTCTCCACCACCAAGGCCCTCTCAAGAACACCAACATAGGTGGGAATGAAAAGGGATACAACTTAATCCTTGATGTCTCAGTGTAAGCCCTGGTCAAAGGTCCAAGATCCGAAGAAATTATCCCAAACAATATCCAAGGAGTAACGATAGAGATCAGTAAACCTCACTGAGTACTACACCAAAATCAAACTACCCTACTACAGACGAGGAAGATCATGTATGTGAAATGATCACAATGTGGCTAGATAGAACTCCTCCTTGAATAGATGCTCAAAGTCTGAATAGGAGAGAGTTGTCCCATTGTGTGACTGAGTCACTAAGATCCACCATCTCTCAGTATAGCTCTAAATAAGAATTGACGTGAGGACCACCATATGATCTGTATGCATCCTCACAAGGTAGAAAACGTGATTGAATGCCTCTATCCAATCTTCATCCACCTGGGGGTTTGGATCACCAAAAAAACTGGGAGTTCCTTTACTCTAAAACTCATGCAATGCAATAAAATTTCATGCATCTTCAATTGGTATTGTTAATGCTATCTGATTCTCAATGGGTGGTGGTATAGATAGGAAACCACCCGGGGGTGTTATCTCGAGTACATACCCATGTAATGATTCCTCATCACTAGGAAGATCATCCTCACAATAACATAGTGAAATCCTGGCTTGTTGTCTGTGTGGAGGTATCCTAAAATAAAGCAAGATATACCAAGTTCAAAAGAGTATATCTCGGGAGATGACTCAAGAAGGACATGAAAACACAAACCATTCCTATATGATGCATGTACAAAATTTTTCCCTACAAATAATTTTTACATGTACTGAGTTGAAAGGATAGTGATTAGAGTCTTGTTGTATAGATACATCGGCTGTTGCACCAACACTGGAGTCCCTTTCCTACAAGCTGAACTCGAAACAATGAACAATGTTTCCCCAAACCAATCTCAATGACTCTGGTCATAAGGTAGAACTG
Source organism: Viscum album (assembly GCA_963277665.1). Lineage (NCBI taxonomy): Eukaryota > Viridiplantae > Streptophyta > Magnoliopsida > Santalales > Viscaceae > Viscum > Viscum album. The sequence goes on along the minus strand of OY728151.1, from coordinate 1,255,338,465 downwards.
ACTACTCTGATATGAATCTATCACAACATGACCCATAGAGGTTTAACCTGTGACTAACACAATCCCACCTCTAATAAACTAGGGGTTGCAAACCATTTCTGAGTATCCATATCCCATAAATTGGAGGCATTAGAAAAAAACATACCCACACACACAGACATGCACACACACACACACACACATCTATAAAACCACAAAATGTTGAAATGTAAAATAACCAAAACCAATTAATGAACACATATGAGATCCCATAATAGAGTATGATAAAAAATTATTGAAAGTGGGAAAGGGAAAAATACAAGCCTAACAAAAAACTGAAAAGAGTCCAACCTACCACAAGGATGAGGAATAAAGACAAATACAAGCTCCCACTAAACAAATCAGTCTTTCAAGCTACATATAAGATCCACCCACTCCATACCCTCTCAGGACACTATCAAATGGGACATCATCTGCATAAGACATGACATGTGTGGGAAAAAATCATGCAAGGGTGAGTATAAAAATACCCATTAAGACACCTCAAAAACACTAAAAATGAAGCACCAAGTATAGTATGATCAATAAAACATATCAAAAATCAATGTATAATAAAAACAACCAGATATACTCTGGAAAGACACCATGCCACTAGATGGTCATAACCAACTACCATCCATAGGATTATTCTTCAAGAATCACTTGTTCTGGGAGAACCCACTCCATGAGCCATGCTATAACTAGAGACACTCACTAAAGAGGTCTAGATCATTGGGACCTACCTAAGAAATCTCATCGGTCTAAGAAGACCTTGATACTCAGATAGGGGGTAATGCCCATAATCATTGGGGGACACCACAAACCCAATATGGATCACCTTGTTATGTAGGGTATAATATGACAATGATAACAAAAACCCTACTGATACGGTCTTCTAGATGAAGGATCAAAACCCTACTCAGGTAGTACATAACGATTCCACAAAACCATCCTAAGAAACAATGATGATAGAGGATCACACTCCAGTCACATGGAGGGAAACCAAAACTCTATCTAAGACTAACCCTCTAGAGGGGATCACAATCCTGTGACATGGATGTAATTACACACTATACCATCAAGGTAGTGGACCAAGGGAATACACTCAACCAAGACTAGTCTAAACTAAGGAAACGAAGAGCCACAAACACTCTTTAAAGGGGCACATGATGTGTACCAGGGGTAAAAAGTGTGCCTAACTCTCCCTAAGTATTTCTGTGTTGTAAATCCTCACACAAAATGTATGTATCAACATACATGACATGAAGAAGAAGTACATGACATGTAGAGACACATGACACCATACCCATATCACCTGACCATATCTGTGTACTTGGAATGCCCTGTGTACCAACCCATGAATATGTGGTCATGTTCGTGTTTGAGTACACAATGTACTATTGTCCATACAATCCTACCCACATCTATGTACCCTTTTAGGTACATACCAAGCCATCATAGAGGGGTCACACGACATGTGACTAATTCACAAGGTATGCAATACTTAACTCTACCAATAACCCTAACGCCAAAGCTAGGGGGAACCACACGACATGTAATACCAAAATATGAACCATGTTTCTAGAGATTTTCTATAAACCCTAGTTCTATTATTCATTATCAACCACATCACCTGAGGCACTTACCATACTAAAAACTATAGATCCAGGGTCAGTAAATCCTCATATCATCAGAGATTATAGATCTGGGCTTTGAATCTGCTTGAGAATCATCAATTCACACCATCTGTAGTGGTGCCATGTGTCACTTTGGTAAAATGAAGAAAAAATGATTTGGTATCATTCTCCCATGATCCATCCATCATTATCTTTGGTTCTTGAACCATAACCTCCATCATGTTCCATACCTGTGATTTTGATCCATTGTGCCGATAAATGATCACACAATGATCGAAAACCAGGTATTGGTCAAACCATTGGCCAAAAGAAAAACAAAAAATGATCAAATTAATAAAGAGGGGAGAAATCCATAAGCCATAAGTCATAAATAATGAACCTCAAACGTTGTTAGTTGTGCCTTGATTCATTTTCAAAGAAGAAGATAAATGAAGAGGGATAAATCCAAATGAACAAATAAAAAATTCCATAAATTTAATTCTACTGACAATGCATGTAAAAATTACGATTTTGGAATTGATCCATGTTCATATAGGATTAATAAACAGGACTAAAATAACAAAACAAAACATCCAACCTGGATTTTAGAATAATCATTGTTAAAGAACAGTTGTGTTTTCATCATTTATGTGATCCAAAAACTTCATTGACACAGAAATCCATGATCTTGTTCCAATATATTGTCATTCAACAAGAATAATTCCTCCAATGGATTCTATTTATCTAGGGTTTATCAAAAAACCTTGAGAAAAAATACATAGCCACATATTTAAAGAGTGAGATGGTAGTTGTGTCGAATAAAACAAAATAAATTATTTATTTAATTAATTTCATTAATTTCACACCCACGATAACTTTTTTAATAAAAGGATGGAGATGAAAAAGTTTATATCACACCTAGGTTAAAACCATAATTTTGAACTCAATGGTGCCCTCAAATTTATAATCCATACCCCTATTCAGAAGTTATTCTACTTTTTTAGGAAAACTTCATGCAAATTCTATTTAATATTTTTAATATATTTCAAACATTTATTCATGTCACACTAGGCATCAGAATCTCATTTTTTCTTATCTCATGGTCTAAAAAATAATCCATATAATATCTAAAAATAATACATGGAAAATAAGATTCATTATAGGAAAGGTTTGAGCCCTCTATATGGTTACTTCCATGGATAGAATTACAAGATGTTGGGTATCGTTGATGGAACTTTTTGAACCAATGGAAGACTCATCATCCTGGGATGGGATGTGAGATAGGGATCCCATTTCTCTCTCATTTCAATTTCTTTTATGAGAATATATATATATATATATATATCATTGTTTTTGAATTTCATTTTTATTGCTATGGGTTGAGTTGTCTACTTATATCATGTCTCATATTATTCCCCCCATCATTCAAGACATCTTATAGGGTATGTATATAATGGCCCCTATATGGTATTTTCCTGAATATGTCATGTATTATGAAGATGAAGGATAGGTTTTTGGCGATTATATAGAAGCATAGGGGATACCCAAGTGTTCATCTGACCACATACAGTGGTTGGGGCTTGGAGATCTGAATCCAAGATCTCTACCAGCTTTACTTTTCTACTTATTGTTAGGTTGGGACATATTTATGGTTTGGTTTATATTTTTCCATTTTAATTTTTTTATTACACTATCGTACTCTTGTATTCACTATAGGTTGTCACATGCATGGTTTTTACTCTAGATGTTATTGTCTTTTATACTTATTCCTCTACAATTCTGCATGGAGATGGTTGGGTGCATGCATACATGTACATTAGTTCAAGAAATACCATGTTAGTTATGTATTTCAATGATAGTTGAAAACCCCTAACCTATGGAGTAGTCTTGGAGTAGTTGTATATTGACTCTCCACTCGCCAGATGGGCTCCAGTGGTTCAGGTCATGAAAAGTTGATACCGCACGAGAATAACTATGTGACCCATGATATTGAGTTGGTAGTGGTAGTATTCTCCCTATAGATGTGGTGAAACTACATTATGAGTGAGTGGTTTATCATCTACTCTAACCACAAGAGTCTCAAGTATATCTTCTCTCAAAAGGATCTTAACTTGGGGCCGAGGCTATGACTAGAGTTCCTCTAGGATAAAGACTTTAAGATAGTCTATAATAATTTTAAGGGGAATATTATGTTATATCCTCTCAGTATAATATCTTATTCCCAGTTCTTGTATGAGGCATCAGATTAGATAACCACACTGCAGTTGTCCTTAGTGGAAAAGGATGGTGCTTTATATCATCATTTGATGATTGTTACCCAAACAATTTTATAGAATGTTAGGGAAGCTCAAAATAGAGATATCTATTATAAGATCTTATGTACTCAAACATCCATTGGATGTTCTCTTGAGGGATTTTATAAATGTGGGGAGCACATTATCCTTTTTATAGGAAAGATGATGATAATAGTGACATGGTAGGAGGAGGTGAAGAGGGGGTTTCATACATCCCCTTTGGTGGTATATCCTTGTGCGGTGAAAATGTATGAGGACCTTTTCCATTAGTTTTTGTGGACAAACATGAAGAAGGAGGCAATGGAGTTTTTCTCTCAATGCATCACTAGTCAACAGGTGAAGGCTAATCACCAAGTTCCAGTGGGTTTATATCATCCCCTTGAGGTTCCATATTAGAAGTGGGATGAGATATATGTGGAATTTGTGATGGGGTTACCAAATACATCCAGAGTACATGATTCCATATGAGTGATCATAGAACGACTCAATAGGTCAGTCCACTTTTAGATATTTAGGAGTAGAGTTGAGTAGAGATCTTGGAATGCCTTTATGTGTAGCAGATAGTCTAGCTCCAAAGAGTTCCCTTGACGATGATTTTAGATCATGATGTTATCTTCATTTCATGATTATAGATGGTATTATAGAAGGAATTTGGGACTCAATTTAATTTGATCATGAACTTTAACCTCCATATTGATGGCCATACTGAGTGGACCATTCAGGTTCTAGAGGTAATTCTACATGTGTGCTTGTTGGAATTTAGACACATTTGGAAGGACCACCCACCCTTGGTGTAATTTTCATACAATAATAGCTAGAATTCCACTATCAGTATGACCCTATTTGATTCCTTGTATGGATGAACTTGTAGGTCACCACTTTGTTGAACTGATCTAAGTGAGTTAGCAATCATGGTTTCAGAGTTGGGGAAAGCTATGGAAGAGTAGGTGAAGATCATACAAGATAAGATGAGGACCATACAGAGCCATCATAAGTCATATGAGGACTGATGATGTTGGCCTTCAGATTTTAAGGAAGGATACCATGTATTCCTAAACATATCATTTCAATTTGGATTATGATTATTTGACTGGGTTAGAAATATTTATTTGGGATTCATTATGACTTTCCAGATACTGTACCGAGTCAGTGAAGTGTAGTACTGTTTGGCTCTACTACTATAGTTAGTCTAGGTACACAATGTCTTCCATACTTCATAACTGAGGATATATGTTTATTACCCATCACATGATATCTAATGGGGAGAGATGAACATCAAGGATAGAGCTATATTTGCATATTAATTAGTAGAGATTGAGGATTGGAAGGAGAATATCCTAAATGGGTGAGAGATTCCTTTAATGGATGTCTATTGGAAGCATGAGAATCTTTAAGAGATCACCTAGGAGTGGGAGATGCATATATGAGATTATTAGACCCATTTTTTCAAGTATTCCTTTATGTTTTTAGGATTAAAATAACTAAGGTGGGGATAATGTAATGTCTTGGTTTTTTCCATGTAAATCTTTCAAATATATCTAGTATTTTTTTTTTGATTTTTTCATTGAGACGATGCAATATTCCAAGGCCCAGAGAGCCTGGAGTTGATATTTGGAAAATATTAAATATATTAATATCACACATGAGCATTTTTTTTGAAAATGTAGAATAAATCTTAAATGGGGTCTCAAATAAGAAATCTAATATTGTTGTTGATTTTATAATGTGGTCTTTACCCTAGGTGTGATATAATATTTTTCATAATCAGGTGTGTAAAATTTTTTCCGCATGTGTAAATAATAAATAAGTAAATTAATTAATTAATTTTATTTAAAGTGACATAACAACCTATTATTCCTCTATTTAATAATTTTCATGACCAATTACTAGGGTTAGCTACATAACCTTAATAATTGAGAGAGAGTCTTATAGGAAGTTTTGGAAAATGATGAAAACATATCAAGGATCGTTCACGCCAACATAAATCAAGGATCTCACCAATGAAAAAGACAATGGAACAAATTCATTATTTATTAGTGATCAAATCATCTCAAGGTAGAAAAAAATTATGTAGATTTATCACCATTTTCTTATCCTATGATGAATGTGAATCAATAATATAATTTATTTATTTGCGGATAGACCGTATTGTGATCATTCTATTATTTTTATGGGAATTTAGATATTTCTTTTTTCGATTAATTCTTATCTCTTTGTTCATAATTATAATGGAAATTAATTGAGTCTTATAAAAACATTGGATAAGGTCCTTTCCTCATGTTTGGGTTTTGTGCATTTCTTTTCCCATTATTTATTCATTAATTACCATCATTTTTTATGGTTGTTTGTTCAAAAAATACCTGATGATCAATCATTTTGCACCCGTTTCTTTGATAAATAGATTGATAGCACAAATCTGGGTTCAGATTGACATTGGGATCGAGATATGATGATGGATCAAGACTGGATCATAGTTACCTGAGTATTATTTGATATACAGTGATAAGTAGGCTTGATAGATGGGTTTCCATTCGAATTGGATGGTCCAATTCTGATGAGCGGTGATAGCAAGGATCAGGAAAAATAGATCCTCATCTACTAGTTTGATTCACAGTTGGATCAGAGGTCGGAGGATTGGACGATGACACATGAGGAAAATATGTAGTTTCTTGAAAATCTTAATATACATAGAGTGTAATCTGGGAATACATGCCATGTGGGGACAAGCTATAACACTAGAATTTTTGTGGAGAAAAAAGTATCATATGCCACGTGACATGTGTCACATGCCATGTGACCCTTACCTGACAGGTTAGAATGTATCTTGAAGGATACATGGATGAATCCATGTATAGGTACATGACATGACCAGTGTACATGGGTTGAGCTGTGTACTTGGATATGACCTGGTACATAGAAACAACCAGGTACACGGACACGAACAGGTGTACATAGGCATAGATATGGGTACAATCTGTGATATGTTGGTATACTTGGTGTCAAAAGGACATTCCATGAACTGAAAGTACACACTATATACTTCTTCATAGATGAATTGGATACCTTTTCCCCCTTAGTGTGGAATAATTTTCTTAAGGGTGTGTTCCCTTGATCCATCCCTGTGAGGGTATAGTATGACATTGCATATTGAAGTAAGGATTGCAATCCTATATAAGGGATTGGTTTTGCATAGATTTTTAGAAATATATCCTATATGTTGAGATGAGATCCTATATTTTATTTCCCTTTTTGGGTTCTCAAAATCGGCATGACCAACTATACATAGACATTGATCCCCTACCTGGTGGGTTATTCCAGATTGGGTTAGTTTGTATTAACCCATGGCTCTGGGTGTGATTCCCATCTGTGTATCATTCTCTACAGACTTATAGCATGTGATTAGTTATGGAGATACCCAAAGATCATGACATCTTGGATGGAAATCATCAGTACTATTATAGTTGAAGAGTGAGTTCTTCCAGGCAGTCGTGGTTATGGACTCTCGAGTAAAATCTTTGGCTGACAATGCAGTAATGACCTTTCGTCGTGACTTAGTGTCAACTATGAGTATATTTAGATATTTTTAGTGTATATCCTTTTATTATTGACATATACTATGATGAGATAACTATTCTTGATTCTTTATGCTAAGTGATTTTATGGTATCCTACTGAGTATTGTTATACTCACCCCTGCATGGGCTCTTCCCATACACATCATGTCTTATGCAGACAACCAGCTGTTCGAAGAGGGTTTAAGTAGACCAAAAGTAGGAGGAGCTTCGATATAGTCTAGATATAACATGCTTCATTCCATGAGTAACATTTAACTATATTATCCTCTTACTATTAGGTTGTACTTCTTACATTTTCTGGGCTTGTATTTGGTCCTTATTGCTTCCCAGTATTTTATTATACTCTGATTACGGGATTTAGATGTATGCATCCATTTGGTATTAGTTGTATTTTAAATTTTAGTATTTAATGTTCTTGGATATGTATGTGTGAATATATATACCTTAATATAAGTCCTCCAATTTTATTGTTATACCTACTCGATGCTAGTCACCAGCCCCAAGCTTATTGGAGGCGGGCATGGGGTAGTCACACCTGACTTATCGCTGTCAAGGAGGGCCCTAGTGGGTTAAATCAAGATATAAATAATGAAGGGAATGAATCTAGTAAAGTTTTTTTATAGGTAATGTATGATATATTTTGATAAATTTTTATTAATAATGTAGGATAGGAGGTTCCCTTTTATATGTTAGAAGAGAGACACATAAGGAATTACTTAAAATATTTCAATAATATATGGTCATTTCCATGTGAAAGTTGCTCAAAATTTCCAATTATTTGATTTTAGGATAACATAATGTCTAAATATCTTAAAAAAATACGAATTAGACAAGTTTATGTGAAATTCTTACCCTTATCTCTTAATTTAACCCCCGATAAACTCATTTTAACCTTAACTACGATAACAAAATTTTATTATTTTTATAATTATTTATGAAAAAAATAAGTTTAACCTATTAAAATATATTAATTATTATGATGAAAAATATTTAATCCATTTTAAAAGATTCAAATTTTATAATTTTCAAAAATTTACTTTAATATAATTTCACAAAACACAATGATATTTTTTTAGAAAAAAATGAAATTTTAAGAATAAAAAATAATTTACTTTCATTTTTTACCTTATAAAAATAATTAGATGAATATTAAAATATTTTATTTTATTAAAATTATCAATAAAATTTGACTTATTTAATTTATTAAGATAAAAAAACATTGTTCGCATATAATTCTTTTTAGAAAAATGTGTGTTTAAGCCCAAAAATTAACTTATATGAAAATAAAGTATAATTTTGATTCTTTTGTAATTAATTCGATTATTTATAATTAAATGAGACTTTTTTTACTTTATTATGAAATTTAAAAAATTATAGAATTTTTAAATTTCTTGGTTTAACAAAAATAAATTACAATTTAAAAAAAATATTTTTTCACTATTTACTAAAAAATAAATCTTTCCCGAAAAATATGAAAAATTAACCCTAAGATGATATTGAAATGATGTTTTAAAAATGTTATTAATTTACTTAAATTATATTTCTATGAGTGGTATAAATTAATTATAATTTCCACAGACAGAATGAAATAAAATCATTTTTTAAGAAAACATATTTTTGAATCATAAACTTTCTTTACTAAAAATTATGAAATTATTTATTAAACTTTAATCAATAAATTTACAATAAAAAAACCTTTATAATTTTTTTCATAATGTGGTTATTTATTTTGTAACGCCCCGACCCCAGTGACCCAGAGTCGGTGCATTATTTTAATACATTGGCATGATTATAAGAAACCAAGTCCCGAAGAACCGATCAGTTTACCAGTCTTGGAAAATAGATTACGTACATGAATGTTACATTATACTTCATAACATACAAAACAACATAAATAATCCTTTATGAATGCCATTATTCCCTTGTCTTAACCCTGCATATTACACTTCTTGGAATCTTGGGAAAAATAAAACATAGAAAGGGGTGATCTCAAATGCTCAGTAAGGGTAAGAAATACAACGAAAACTTTCAAAAATAAGCATAAACATTTAAGGAAATGTATAAAACTAAAACAAAAGCCTTTTAAACATGAAATTCAGCATAATATGGCAGAAATAAAATGAAATAATGCCATTTACTTATTCACATAGATATTCTACCAATCGAATAATCACATGCAATATCACTAACCACTTTCATAATGATGGAATGCATAATTCCAGACTATCATAACCACATAGCCAAGGTCTCGTGCCAAGACTACAAATAAGATTTTTTCAAGGCCTTGTTCCAAGACACTAGTTTGTCTCATGAGACCTACCGATGCATCTAGGAGCTATAGCGGGCTCCACCCATCACTTACTAAGTCCAATGCATTCCCATATGAAAAGGTTTAAACATAACATAAACATTCGTATTAAAACTAGCATACGAAATGTCAATACTTTCTCCATAAACCATGAATGGTATAAAAATAACACATCCACAGTAAAATATATCACAAAACTTTCAATAAAATACAAAAGTTTTGTATCATAATAAATCAACTTCAAATAAGCTTAAAATCCATCAAAGGATGTTGACATAGATGAAATCAAAACTATTTGAGATAAATATCTCTTTTCTCGAAATCATTGAAAAATCACACATTTATAAAGGAAGTAATTTAAAAGAGATTTTTGAATCAAAGTGTCCCATACCACTTTGAAACTTTTGAAAAGAAATATCATTTCAAAACCTTCATGTACATATAAATAAATCCTTAAAATCATTTTGAAAACATGGATATTAATTAAAAAGATTTAGAAAGATAAATCTTTAAAATATTTAAAATTATGATCTTGATAAAGAGTACCTTTCAAAAATTATTAAAATATTCATTTTGAAATAATTTAAAAGTCACATAATTATAAAATAAAACATTTACTTTGAAAATATTCTTATAAGTTTGTAAGGAAAGCTTTGACGATTTTATAACGGCGGTAAATAGCCGCACCTTCCGTATAAGTTAAAAAAAGACATTCTTACCTTAAATTTGTTGAAAAGGTTAAAAGTGCCTTGTTTGGAAAATGAAAGAAAGATTCATTTAAAATCACATAAGGGTATAAATGACTTTAAACCATTGTCTAGTAAATATTAAAAATGTTTTTAAATACATTTTTAAGGAACATGGATGTGGATGATAAAGAGATCGTAGTAGATAACAACCTCGGATAATGAAGAGATTGTGAAATAAACCCTTACCTTGTACTTTTCCTTATTTGGGGGTTGGTTAACCTCCTGTATAATGGTGAAATAATTGTTATTAAATTATATAAGAATCATATAAATTAATATGATATCATATATGATCTTTTAACATCGATTTGTTAATAATATCTTAGTATTATCGTTGTTTCGGGTGTTAACTTACTCATTTTCTTTTATATGTTTTGTTACGTAATCCATATTTTTCATGGATAGGTTGTATATTATTAATATCTATAATTATATCAAGTCCTTAAACATTATTTTTAAATCATCAAATGATAATTATACTTGAATGGATACGATGGAGAATGAATCTCATCGCGTTCGTGGAGATGGTAGTCCGTACGTACACACGAGCGACAATATCATTATTTTGATATGGAAATAATATATAATTGGATGGTATATATTATATACAGAATCATTATCATTTTATATTTATTATTTACATGAATTATACATAATTATTATACCCATCCAAATAATAATTTATTGAATAACAATTACACCATGACGTGGAGACAGTAATCCGTACGTACGCACGTATGGTGACATGTCATTCAAAGGATGGATATAATACTGAATATGGTTATACCATATTTATAATAATATTATAGTATATAGGAGATACTGGATTCATTATTTTAGTATAGGAATAACAAAGAAAGAATAAGTGGAAGAAGAAAGGAACTTGAAAAAGGTTGGTGAAATCATTACCTCTTCTTCGGGTTCTTCCTTTTGATTTGATCAAAAGGGCTCCTTAAGATGACTTTATGACTAAAGGAAGGCATCTAGGATGAATTTAGAGAAGTTGAGAGAGTAATTTGGCAGAGGTTGGCCGAACCAAAAGGCTTTGAATGTGTGAATTAGTGAGAAGGGGGAGTGCCCTTTTATAAGAGGGGTGAGGGGCACCTTTGGAAAAGCTAGAAATATTAATTTATAATAAAGTAATATTCGGTTTATAATGGCTCTAAAGTTTATTATTTAAAGGTTAAGGTGGGTATGGGTCGAAAACCACTCAATCAATAGAATTTAGACAGGTTTGGGTAACTATATTAACCTTATCGTTAAGTATTAACTCTATGTTAATTAGTTTCACTTTTACAATGTCTCTTTGTATTTTTATATTATATGGTTACTAAACTTACTATATATCTCCAAGAGACCCCAAAGTGGTCCATTAATTATAAAAATATAATTATATAAGTCTCTTGTCCGAACCTTATATTTTTAGGAATTTAATATCAATTAATAATATAATATTTGTTTTAAAAACTCTTTTATGTCAATTTTGACACTATTCAATAATTGACTTTTGTAAAAATCATAACAGAATGATTACTTCGAAAAACGTTAATTAAATCAATCCTAATATGTCATATTATCCTAGAAAATTACTTTAATTCATTAAAATTCTCAAATTATATTTATTTGGGTATTTATAATATCAATTATTTTAATTTTTCACTATTATGGTAATTACTGCATCATCATTGTGTCATAAATAAATTAAATTATTTAATGTCTAAAAATTATAAATAAAATAGAATTATGTAGGAAATATTTTTAGCTTTCTAATTAATATTTACAATTGAATTTATCTTATGTATAACCCTATATTAAAAATGTTTTAGTAAATAAAATTTGATTTTAACTCTTTTAACTCTTCTTTGAATTAAATAATAATAAATGTCCTAATCTAATCCATGTGGACCTAAATGATAATATTTTACTCTTAAGGTTGTTTTTGGTCGAGATACACTTGTAAAATATAATTAGGACATGTGTTAGGGTAATATAAATATCATTTTTACCCTTAATTACCCTATTTACTTTTAACCGTGGTAAATAAAAGTAAAAAAGTTACTATTCACCAAAAATTATTTTCATCTCATTGAACCACATTTTACTCCTTGATATTAATCGTGTCTCTCAGATTTTAGAAATTCCAATCACAGAAGTGGTAAAATTAAGTTTTATGAAAAATTCAGTTTTTTAACTACCACTTAGTAGTTTCACTATTCATCAAAAATTGAAGTTTTTCAGAACAATGCCAAAATTTCACCCTAAGCTATAATTGATATTCCAAATTCAAAAATGATGTATATTTTAAAAAATTCCAATCATATAAGTTGCATTAATTAATTTTATAATTAATTCTCACTGTCACAACAAATAGCATGTTTTTAAGAAACAATATATATCAAAAGATTGACAATTGTTTATGTCCAATTTCAAAGTGAAATTAATTCTAACAAACACCATTGGATAAAATGGTAAAAATATATTCTAATTATACTTTAAAACCACTCAATAGTATAATTTATCACTCTAAATTATTTTGATTAAAAAAGTTGTTTTTAAGTATTTTTCACTATTCATAAAATTGGAAGTTCTCAGAAAAATACCAAAAATTCAAATTAGGATAATTTCGATATTCAGTATCCAAAAATGAAGTCCATTTTGAAATATAAAATATATATAATTTCAAAAATTAGGTATTACTATTCAGAACGGCTAGTTTGATTGGTTGTGGTGTGTGTTAGAACTCGAAGTTGCGTACAACATACGCTACTGTATTATTCAAAGGAAAGCGTACCGTGGAAGCTTGGGATGTTTCATTGTAAATTTTTGATGTCCCCATTCTAAAAAGTAAATTTAGTCAAATTGAATATATAAACGTTTAAAATATTGGATTTAAAAAGGGTTCACTATTAAATGTTGGTAAAAGTTCAATACTGAAAATGAATTTGTTCTTACATTATGTCTACGAAACTCATAATATGGATTCTAAAATTATAAGGATTACATAAAGTTTAAAATTTAGTTAATACTATTCATAACCTCTTTTGAACAGCTTGTTTGGTAAGTCATGGTGCGCTTGAACTCGGTGTTGCATGTAGTGCAAGTTATTGAATTATTTTGAAGAAATAACACACTATGAAATCTTGCGGTGTTACATTATCCCCTCCTTCAATAAATTGCGTCCTCAAAATTTGAAATTGTTCTTTGAAAATAAAAGGTTGAATATAGAAAATATCTTTTTGGGAAAACCCACATCGGAAATTGGGTTGATAAAATTTAATCTTAATAAGAGGAAAAGAGAAATGAAAGGGTCACCACCAAATTATGATCTCTATTCAGAGAACATTGGTGGAAATTAGAGACATATAATTGGAGGAAAAACATAAATATTTATAGGTAGTGATTGAGGTCATCAATCACAAACAAGTGTAAAATTGAGGGCCTTAAATTCATCAATCTATGATGATTTAAAATACAATCGGTTCAGCAAAACATATGGTATTAGGATAACACATTTTTTTTGTTTTAAGATCCCTTCACTAAAGTATAAGAATTAATTTATTCATTGAATAAGAGAAGAAGAAAAATATATACTTGACAAGTAGAGTCTCAACCTTTAACTAAGTTCTACCACAAACTCATCTTTCACTCTAAAAGATAATAAAAATTAAAAATAATATTCTATTTATCCTATTCGTATAGGGTTAAAAAAATGAATTTATAATTCATCTAGAAGAACCATTAAAAAAATGACATTATTCAAACCAGGACATCTCGTGGGTTAGTGGTAGGTGATACACCCTTGTCACCCTTCGGTTGTGGGTTCAAGTCTCACGGCCTTGCCGGACGCAACGGGTTGTCGCCCGACCTCCGGGTTGTCCTTTTATGGCAATCCAAAATAATCGAAACTAGAACTATCCAAAATACTTCAGTCCAAAATTTATAAGGAAGGTAAACACAATGAAGATCCTTTTTTGCTGCGTAATAACATGTGATCACCTTCATCATGTATTCTTTTAAAACACTGTAACATCCTGAATTACCATAAAACCTTATTGATTACATTCATGATCCCTTATTCCTTATAGAATAATAGATATACTCCTTCAATCCAAAAATGTTGTAAACCCCAACAATGATGGAATATACAAATCATTAATCAGTTTCAAGGTAGTCAAGAATATCCAATATAATTTATCCAAATCAATCATGTATTATTCTAAAATCACTACCTCGGTATCAGAACCATATTATGGTTTATCTTTCTCCCAACCATATATTTTCCAAAAATTTAACCTGATATTGAGTCACTTTTCTTTGTTCCACACAATCTCAAGTCCTTAATGAAATAGTACTATAGTATAATCCTTATATACTCCATAATTATTATAACAAGTACATTGTTGATACAACACTCAAATGACATAATCGACATAAGAACTCTAATCATTCCTCTTCATCTGTGGTAGTATCATAACATGATTATTATCAAATAGCATCATTTGCGGCATAATCTGATGAATGAGACATAGGTTTGCGTAGTGTCCAAAATCCTTGAAAATGAAGCATTGTACATTTGGAACCATTTTCTTACCCTTGTAGTCACGTACTTTGTGCCCTTTTCCTCCACACTTATAACAAACTCCCATTCATTTCATGCAAGTTCCAGGGTGTTTCTTTCCACAGTTATCACATATGGGAAAATTCTTCTTTTCCCCCTTCCCTTTATCCATCTTTCTCTCTTCCATCCTTTTCTTCTCTTTCTTCCCTTCAAAGCCATAGGAATCAGTAAACTCTTTACTTATCTTATAAACACATGATATTATTTCTTCATATGATGATAATACATGCGAGACTATTTCTCTTATAAATTATGTCTTAAGACCATGAAATATATGATTCTTCTTTCTCTTTGTATCATGTGCATTGCTGGAGTTCTCATTCCTTCTACTGGGTGCCATTTCTAAACAATGACATACACTAGATTAGTTTATGAATAACAATACCTAATCCCAAACTTGTAAAACACATAACATAAATTAAATAGTTTATGGATATAATCCATTATCATAAAAATGTCTCCTTTGAGGAAGTATATACTCATAAACCCTTCATAATGGTTTGTAAAGAAAATGAGAATTATCCTAAGCATATCCCACGAGAGTGTCGTAACCAACAGTGCAGCAAGGCCCGTTGTCGTTCACCAGTTCCCGTTCAACTCTAGCTCAAAGCGGTGTTTTCGGGTATTACCCCTAGGTACATCTGTTCCAGAGCTGCCTCTACCTGGTCGTATCCAGACAGGGATGTATTTCTCAGAAAACTCACAAAATCTCTACAATACCAAAATTATAGGAAGTTCTTCTATACTAATCCCCAAAGTCTATCTTAGGGCTATGTGCTCTAATCAGAGTTTATCTAAATCTAGTTTCCAAGATTATTGCGAAACTTCCTCTGATACCAACTGTAACGCCTCGACCCCAGTGACCCAGAGTCAGTGAATTATTTTAATACATTGGCATGATTACAAGGAACCAAGTCCCGAAGAACCGATCAGTTTGGCAGTTTTGGAAAATAGATTACATACATGAATGTTACATTACACTTCATAACATAAAAAACAACATAAATAATCCTTTATGAATGCCATTATTCCCTTTTCTTAACCCTGTATATTACACTTCTTGGAATACTAGGAAAAATAAAACATAGAAAGGGGTGAGCTCAAATGCACATTAAGGGTAAGAAATACAGAGAAAACTTTCAAAAATAAGCATAAACATTTAAGGCAATGTATAAAAATAAAACAAAAGCCTTTTAAACTTGAACTTCAGCATAATATGGCAGAAATAAAATGAAATAATTCCATTTACTTATTCACATGGATATTATACTAATCGAATAATCACATGCAATATCACTAACCACTTTCATAATGATGGAATGCATAATACCAGACTATCATAACCACATATCCAAGGCCTCGTGCCAAGAATACAAATAAGATTTTGTCAAGGCCTTTTTCCAAGACACTAGTTTGTCTCATGAGACCTACCGATGCATCTAGGAGCTATAGCGGGCTCCACCCGTCAATTACTAAGTCCAATGCATTCCCATATGAAAAGGTTTAAACATAACATAAACATTCGTATTAAAACTAGCATATGAAATATCAATACTTTCTCCATAAACCATGAATGGTATAAAAATAATACATCCATTGTAAAACATATCACAAAAAATTCAATACAATACAAAAGTTTTGTATCATAATAAATCTACTTCAAATAAGCTTAAAATCCATCAAAGGATGTTGACATAGATGAAATCAAAACTATTTGAGAGAAATATCTCTTTTCTCGAAATCATTGAAAAGTCACACATTTATAAAGGAAGTAATTTAAAATAGATTTTTGAATCAAAGTGTCCCATACCACTTTGAAACTTTTGAAAATAAATATCATTTCAAAACCTTCATTTCCATATAAATAAATCCTTAAAATCATTTTGAAAACATGGATATGAATTAAAAATATTTAGAAAGATAAATCTTTAAAACATTTAAAATTATGATCTTGATAAAGAGTACCTTTCACAAATTCTTCAAATATTCATTTTGAAATCATTTAAAAGTCACATAATTATAAAATAAAACATTTAATTTGAAAATATTCTTATAATCTTGTAAGGGAAGCTTTGACGATTTTATAACGGCGTTAAATAGCCGCACCCGCCGTATAAGTTAAAAAAAGACATTCTTACCTTAAATTTTTCGAAAAGGTTAAAAGTGCCTTGTTTGAAAAAACGACGAAAATATTACTTTAAAAACACATAAGGGTATAAATTACTTTAACCCATTGTATAGTAAATAGTAAAAATGTTTTTAAATACATTTTTAAGGAATATGGATGTGGATGATAAAGAGATCCCAGTAGATAACAACCTCGGATAATGAAGAGATTGTGAAATAAACCCTTACCTTGTACTTTTCCTTGGTTGGGGGTAGGTTAACCTCCTTTATAATGGTGAAATAATTGTTATTAAATTATATAAGAATCATATACATTAATATGATATCATATATGATGTTTTAACATTGATTTGTTAATAATATCTTAGTATTATCGTTGTTTCGGGTGTTAACTTACTCGTTTTCTTTTATATGTTTTGTTATGTAAGCCATGTTTTTCATGGATAGGTTGTATCTTATAAATATCCATAATGATATCAAGTCCTTAAAAATTATTTTTAAATCATCAAATGATAATTATACTTGAATGGATACGATGGAGAATGAATCTCATCGCGTTCGTGGAGATGGTAGTCCGTACGTACACACGAGCGGCAATATCATTATTTTGATATGAACATAATATATAATTGGATGGTATATATTATATACAGAATCATTATCATGTTATATTTATTATTTACATGAATTACACATCATTATTATACCCATCAAAATAATAATTTATTGAATAACAATTACACCACGACGTGGAGACGGTAAGTCGTACGTACGCACGTATGGTGACATGTCATTCAAAGGATGGATATAATACTGAATATGGTTATACCATATTTATAATAATATTACAGTATATAAGAGATACTGGATTCATTATTTTAGAATGGTAATAACAAATAAATAAGAAGTGGAAGAAGAAAGGAACTTGAAAAAGGGTGGTGAAATCATTACCTCTTCTTCGGGTTCTTCTATTTGATTTGATCAAAAGGGCTCCTTAAGTTGGCTTTATGACTAAAGTAAGGCCTCTAATATTAAGTTAGGGAAGGTTAGAGAGTATTTTTTCAGAGTTTGGCCGAACCAAAAGGCTTTGAATGTGTGAATTTGTGAGAAGGGGGAGTGCCCTTTTATAAGAGGGGTGAGGGGCACCTTTGGAAAAGCTAGAAATATTAATTTATAATAAATTCATATTCGGTTTCTAATGGATAAAAAGTTTATTATTTAAAGTTTAAGATGGGTATGGGTCAAAAACCACTCAACCAATAGAATTTAGACAGGTTTGGGTTACTATATTAACCTTATCTTTAAGTATTAACTCTAAGTTAATTAGTTTCACTTTTAAAATGTCTCTTTGTATTTTTATATTATATGGTTAGTAAATTACTATATACCTCCAAGAGACCCCCAAGTGGTCCATTAATGATACACCTATCATTATATAAGTCTCGTGGCCGAACCTTAGATTTTTAGGAATTTAATATCAATTAATAATATAATATTTCTTTTAAAAACTCTTTTATGTCAATTTTGACACTATTAAATAATTGACTTTTTTAAAAATCATACCAGAATGATTACTTCGAAAAAAGTTAATTAAATCAATACTAATATGTCATATTATACTAGAAAATTACTTTAATTCATTAAAAGTCTCAAATTATATTTATTTGGGTATTTATAATATCAATTATTTTAATTTTTCACTATTATGGTAATTACTGCATCATAATTGTGTCATAAATAAATTAAATTATTTAATGTCTAAAAATTATAAATAAAATATCATTATGTAGGAAATATTTTTAGATTTCTAATTAATATTTACAATCGAATTTATCTTATGTATAACCCTATATTAAAAATGTTTTAGTAAATAAACTTTGATTTTAACTCTTTTAACTCTTCTTTGAATTAAATAATAATAAATGTGCTAATCTAATCCATGTGGGACTAAATGATAAGATTTTATTCCTAAGGTTGTTTTTGGTCAAGATACACTTGTCCAATAGAATTAGGACATGTGTTAGGGTAATATAAATATCATTTTTACCCTTAATTACCCTATTTACTTTTAACCGTGGTAAATAAAAGTAAAAAGTTACTATTCATCAAAAATTATTTTCATCTCATTGAATCACATTTTACTCCTTGATATTAACCGTGTCTCTTGGAGTTTCGAAATTCCAATCACAGAAGCGGTAAAATTAAGTTTTATGAAAAATTCAGTTTTTTAACTACCACTTAGTAGTTTCACTATTCATCAAAAATTGAAGTTTTTCAGAACAATGCCAAAATTTCACCCTAAGATATAATTGATATTTCAAATTCAAAAAATATGTATATTTTACAAAATTCAAAACATATAAGTTGCATTAATTAATTTTATAATTAATTCCCACTGTCACAACAAATAACGTGTTTTTAAGAAACAATATATATCAAAATATTGACAATTATTTATGTCCAATTTCAAAGTGAAATTAATTCTAACGAACACCATTGGATAAAATGGTAAAAATATATTATAATTATACTTTAAAACCACTCAATAGTAAAATTTATCACTATAAATTATTTTGAATAAAAAAGTTGTTTTTAAGTATTTTTTACTATTTATAAAAATTGGAAGTTCTCAGAAAAATACCAAAAATTCAAATTAGGATAATTTCGATATTCCTTATCCAAAAATGAAGTCCATTTTGAAATATAAAATATATATAATTTCAAAAATTAGGTATTACTATTCAGAACGGCTAGTTTGATTGGTTGTGGTGTGTGTTAGAACTCGAAGTTGTGTACAACATACGCTATTGTATTATTCAAAGGAAAGCGTACCGTGGAATCTTGAGATGTTTCATTGTAAATTTTTGATTTCCCCATTCTAAAAAGTAAATTTAGTCAAATTGAATATATAAAAGTTTAAAATATTGGATTTAAAAAGGGTTCACTCTTAAAAGTTGGTAAAAGTGCAATACTGAAAATGAATTTGTTCTTACATTATGTCTAAGAAACTCATAATATGGATTCTAAAATATTAAGGATTACATAAAGTTTAAAATTTAGTTAATACTATTCATAACCTCTTTTGAACGGCTTGTTTGGTAAGTCATGGTGCGCTTGAACTCGGTGTTGCGTGTAGTGCAAATTATTGAATTATTTTGAAGAAATAACAGACTATGAAATCTTGGGGTGTTACATATTTTCATACTGCCCGTTCAAAAAATAGATTATAATTGTCACATTTAAATAATATTTTTATAGTATATCACAACATACTTAAAGTTTGGGGTCGTGTGTGGTAAATACTATCAAACATAGTATTAATTTAAATGAAACTAAAATATTTAGGTGTTACACCTATGATGATATTATATTGACCTTACTCTTTATTTTAAATAGGATTACATTTTCACATCAAATACATCTTTTTGGGTGGATTTCATTCTTCATAAAATTTGACAATATTAAGAATAATTCCCATCCTCCACAAATAAACTCCTTTTATTCCATGTATATATTCATTATTCTAACCAATGTTATATTTTATTATTTATAAATCTAAATATGTATTATTTTATGTGATATTATAATTTCTCTTCACCTCTTTTCAAAAGGAATTTTTATCACTCTTTTTATGATTTCAGTTTCAATAAATGTATTTCTAAAATGTTGGAAAGGTTTTCCTTTCTTAATCATACATTTTATCACCCAATACACATTTAAATTTTTTAAACATTATTAATTTTAAAGTATCCTTTATTGAAATTTATTTCCAAATAATGTTTTGAAAAGTCTTTATTTCAATTCATCTAAAATGATATTTTCAAAAGTGACACATAACTTCTTCTCTTTTCAGTGATGTTAAGAAATATTTTCTAAAGTATCTTTTACATTTCACTTCCATTTTCATCTTTAAATCAAAAAGTTATATCTCCTATAGAGTTATGTTTTATGAATAACTCTTTGAATTCCTTTATGAAATACAATTTTTGGGTGATTGAAATTTTTGGTATCAATCATTCTAATTTACAAAGAAATTTTATGTGATACCATTTTAGCATTGTTACAAAACCTATTTTATCCATGGGTATTTAAGATATTATGAATAATTAATTTCAAGTGTCACACATATGAATGGATGATTGATAGGTTGGATCTTATATCTACCACTAATGAATTGGTTTAGGATTTATATATTATGAGATATGTATTCACAAACATGATTAAATTTTTTTCATGGGTAGGTGCAATTGGGTGACTCGCGAAGGTTATGTTTTCCTATGAATATATATATTACATATATCTAGGATATTCTAATTTCTTATATTATTCTCCCATGATTCAATATTATTTTTATATTCTTCTAATATATGTTATAATTTTTTTTCTTCCTTGATGATCTTTATATGATTTTTTGTTTCTATATCACAATCCTTAATGATCGATAAAGTTTTATGATTATAAATTATGATTCCATGATCCTTTTAACAAGTCATTTATCCCCTATTAATGTTTTCTGACATGTTTATGATCAAACCATTATGATTAATTGATAATTTTTCTCTTACCAAGTGTTTGAGATCAACCCTTTTTTATGTTTCAATTGCAAAGGTTATGAAGACGAGTATAGCCTATGAGAAGTATAGAATGGGGTGTAGTGTGGTTTTATTATGGATAAATTATTCACATGTATTGTAAAATAAGTTTCTTATGTAGATGATCCTTTAAGAATCTAATCCTTTGGTTCTTGGGATTGTTATATTATTTGTGATATGTAATGTTTAACTTACAAAAATGATGTAAACCAATGATATTTTGAGTTTGGGACATCTCACCTTGTATAAAATCATGTATGTAATTTATGTATTTTAGCACCAAATATCAGGGAGTGAGTTTGGGGAACCTAAACTTGTATCAGATAAAATTTTATTTATTTTTTAGGATTAGTTTATTTTTTGGGTATTAAAATGAGAAAAATTTTGTGAAACCCTTAGGGATAAGTATAAGTGTAGGATAACATTATAAAATTTTAGTAAAGAAGATATTTTGTGGTTTTCTAGTAATGAAATCCATGTCTAGATACAAACAAGTGGATGTAGGATTAGGAAAAAATGTATCTGGGGGTAATAACCTTGAAAAGGATGGTTAGGTATTAACTTGATCTGTAACCAGTGCAAAAAAAAAAGCTTAATTGCACACCTAGTTTTCCACTCCTAGGGGATATACTTTGGTGATTCACATGATATTTATAAACCATTATGTAGTATTTGAGAACTTTTTATGCTATGGTTAGAGAAAATGTTAGGAAATATACAATGAATAACCTATATTGAAATCTAGAAATTTATAATTTAGGGTACATATGTCAGGTATTCCTTTTTTTAATAGTTTTATTCTTTTAAAATTACGTATTATTATCTCTAACTTTCCTTTATTTAAATGATAGTTAGATCAAGGAGATATTGAGTTAATAATGGGTTTGATGGGAAATTCCCTGATTTTCCTAATAATTAATCAATTGGGATGGAATCAGGGGTACATAATATTGTGGCGATTCTCACTCAAATACCCTAATATATGAATAATAATTAAAACCATGTTGAGATCCCAGACACACCAATCAATTATAAAATTTCTATTGAGTCTTCTATGGAACAATTCCCAGCCTCCTTCAACGTATCTTCCAATCCACTTATTACCAAGAAATGAATCTATATAATGGGAAATATATTCTTCATTCTCTAGTGTTTGGATCATGAGAAGGTTTTCGAGATAATTTATCATTTGTAATGAGAGATAGAATCATGATGTATTATTATTAAGAACGTAGTAAAAAAGGAGAAATTATAATTTATGGAATAATAGGAGTTCATGAAATTATTCTTCACCAAGTGTTTCCCTCAAAATATATACTAGAATATTGAGATAGAATTTTTGGTGTTGAAATAAAAGGAGGATGAATCCATTGTCACTTATAAATAAAACTTCACAAGTTTAGAAAGGTATGACTATGGTTTTATCTTTGACCATTAGAGTAAAATGAATTTATTATTTAATGTCTTAAAGCCAAGTATTTGAAAGTAATTATCTACAAGATACTTTTGAAGATATGAAAAAAATCCTTTGATGTACGTTAAACATAGAGATGAAAACTGGGTACTCTCAATATTATAGAGAGAAAAAAGGAAGTTGGAGTATCATGGAATATCTAATGATAAGTTACATGAGGGAAATAATTTCTAACTGATTAAATGTTAGAATTTGGGAATAAGTACCTTGGTAATTTTCTTAAGGGGTATGGGAAGTGGTTTAAGTGTGGTAAGGGAGGCCACCTATCTCACAACTTTTTATGTAATGCTAAGGGGACATTTAACATAGTAGAGGAGAAAGAGGCCCTAACTAAGTTTCCACCCATACATTAATTATTAAAGTTCAAGGATTTTGTGAATTACCGAAATAAATTCCCTAACCCCGAAGAAAATAAAGGGAATATGTCCCAACAACCTCCTAAATTAAGAGTGTATTCTTCCACTACCAAAGTGGTGGATAACAATAATGAAGTGATGATAGGTACACTAATTATCCACTATAAACTATGAACTCCTTGTTTTATTTTGTTCTTCACAATTTCTCATATCATACAAGTTTTCTAATAATGTTTATTTACCTCCTCAAGCATTGTATATTTTATGAGACCATTTTTTCATACAAACTTTGAAATATTAATTGATAAATTTCATTTTTTTTAAATTATTAATAGCCATTTTTTAATTATTAATCATAATTTTGGTGTATGTTTAATTTTAGAATGGAATTTTAGAAAATAAATTAATAAATTAGAATACATGTTTTATCAAGTTATATTTTCTGAAGTATTTTTATGTATTTTTTAGGTAAAAAAATTTCCACCCCTAACTAGCCCTCAACCCATGGGGTACATGAGACATAGTTATCCAAATAGGTTTATCTAGAAAGAGAAAACCCAATAAGAGAGCCTATATAGGTTCTAAGAGGAGGAATAGGTCATGTATGAAGCATGAACGAGCTCAAGAGTGCACTGACACATGGGAGGTTGATTCGTGTGGTGGTGAGAGGAAAGTCTCACAAACGTAGGGCGATAAAAAATGGCATTAGGAATCCCCAAAAAACCATATGGTTTGATACCTACTAAAGGGAACAAATTATATTTAATACCATAATTCTTCTACTAGAAAGATCAATGTGGGATATGATGTATATGTGGTACTGTTCATAATTTCTAAAATGTTGTTGTTTCAACCCAATCCATGTAACTTTGTTCAAAAATAGAATCTGTACCACATACCACCACCACCACACCATCTCCAATTCCCACTACACCATGGAGCCACCATGAAGAACCATGAAGGAAGATTGGTTCCACTTAATATTCAAGCATAATTATTCCACAGGCTTTGGCCTTGCATTATAGAAACCTTTTCACCAGAATAGATAAAGAAGCAGTTGTGTCACTATTAATACATTGAACAATTTTCATATTTTCAAAGGTTGAATAAAATAACATTGCACTGTTGTTAGATACATTGTTCCTTGGATGTAACTACCCTAAAATGGAGTTGACGGTGTTGTGTGAATATTATACCATGGGTAGAAGTAAAGAAGGTGGCTATAGCTAATTAAGAAATAACTATGGCGTAGGGTTTGACTATGATGTGAATCGCCTAAAATAGGAGGTGGTGATAATATTTTGAGTAATCAACCACACCATGAGAAGGATGGATACACCATAACACTTGATTCATACATAGTTCCCATTCCATAAGGGTTTTGTCCATTTTGGATGGTTTAGTTACTAAACATTTCAAATAAATAGAAACCTTAGGTTATATACATCCTAAAATATGATATTTTAGGGATATTTGAAGAATAGATTTTCTGGGGCCTTTATTTCTAACTAGGAGACAAATATCACTAAAAACTGGGAGAGAAACAACTGAGCTATGAAGATTTAGGAGGTGTAAACAGATCTTCACATAAGTGAAGACTTGAACAAACTCTCTCATTAAAAAATAATGAGATATTTTTAAATTTAAATAAGGGAGCCCTATTCAATAGGATCTTCGAGGAGAGATGGGAGGATTGAAAATTTTTAAGATAGAATTGTCTCTATAAATAGGAAGAGGATATTGTTTTGAAAAGAGAGATAACCTAGAGATAAACTAACCACTTTAGGGGAGGTCCCCCAACTGAATATATGATTAGAATCCAAAACCCCAATAAAGATTGGATGTAAGAGTATTATCGTGAACTATAAAGTCGACATAGTTTTGGATTTATTTTTTCTCTTTTTTTTCATTATATAATAGTAGTTCTTTTATGTAGACTATTTCATAAATTCAAGTTAGGGTTGTACATTTTCATAATAACTTTTATTTTTTAACCCCTCTTCTATAATGTTTAATACATTCATTTAGGATTGTTAGATCAACTGTGGGTGGCCAGTTTTGTTGAAGAGGGTAGAGTTGATGTAAAAGTTTGAGGACCAACTGATTTAATTCTTTTTAACTTATGAATTCTACTAATTAAATTTTATTACATTAAGACTAATCTTTATCACTTACCTAATTACATATTGAGAGTTATGGTAATTATGGGATGAAAATCAATGTTATTAAGGGAAGTGGAAAGAAAAATCTTACTTAATTTCACCTTTCACCTATTGATTAAACTTAATGATCCTAATTTAGTTATAAACATACCCTGAGAGAGGGATGGGCTATATTAGTTTGTTCTACCTGATACTAAGAGGCTAGGATATATAATATAATAATTATTATGGAAATTAATTTTATGTAATATCATAAGTCATGATTGAATTATTTTAATTTATGAAAATCTATCCTTTGATACCAATTCTCCTCTATTTATCCTCATTTCATTTTTTTAGTCAGTCCACTATGAACCTCAATATAGATAAGATAATTTTAGTTTCAGTAAAATTGTGACCAATAACTAAGCTATTAAATATTATAACCATTTTCCTTACGGTATCAACCCTATATTTCCAATATTATATTTTCTAGTAGTTAGTGTATTTTGGGTTACTGTAAATTTCGAAATTGATTTTTCTAAAGGAATTAACATTGTATTCTAGTTGTGTCAATTTCTATTTTCATTCATAGATGTAATATGATTAAAAATTCAATAGTTAGAAAAAAACATTAATCCTACACTTTTTTTTTCTAATTCTATATTGGGTTATTTAATTTTTCATTTTTGTTTCATTTTACGTACCGTGCATTTTTGGATTGTGATCTCAAGAATAAGAGGCATGAAAATAAGCCTCAAATTAGAGATCTATTTTTAACCCTTTTATAATGAATTGAAGAAATCATGAGGTAAATTTGATGCCAAGGTTTAGAGTTTCAAGAAAAACCATGGGAGCCACAACCACACCTAAATTTATAAGAATCACTCCAAATCATGGAATTTGAGTTCAATAGTGGACTGAAAATCTTGGATAACATAATTAAATAATAAAAATAATTTAAGTAGAGAACCAAGTATGAGGAAAAATTTGAAGATCCATTTGGAGGCATTGTTGTATTTGAGGATGAATCCTTGGAAATTTCCTATTTTGATGCTTATTCAAAATTTTACATGGAAGAAATTTACCTATGTGATGGGGATAATGAAGAAGAGGAAAACTCCACTACTAAAAAAGAAAACCAAAATGAAGAAGAAGAGATCAAGTTTGCTAAAATCTAGGACTTTATTTGGATCTTATAGAAGTGAAGTCTGAAGAAGAAGAAGGAATTGTGGCTATTGAATATATAAATTGAATAAGAAAAACCTCTTAAGGAGGAAAAAGAAGAGTGATATAAGGTATGAAAAACCCATGAGATTTTATTGCAAACATTGTAGTTATCCATTTCTTGGTACTTCACTCAATAAGTAAATTATCCTACAAAGAGTATGAATAGTATCAGGGCTACACAAAACACACATTAAAGGAAAAATTAGTTCAATATAATATGGTTAGATATATACCATACTCCTATCACTTGATGAAATTAGGTAAGGTTGATTTTAATGAACTTAACCAAAACAATTTATAGGAGGAAACCTAATTTTATATTTTATTTATTTCTTTGGAATTGATTTAGGACTTTAGTTTTAGGATATAGTGAAACACCCCTCCCTTTTTTTTGAAAATTAATTGAATAGACCTTTGTGTTTTAACTATTTTGATTTATTTTTAGTTATATTAAGAACAAAGGTAGCAAGAAAAAAAATGAAAAATAGATTCAATGTGAAAGGGGAGTGAGATTTAAATTTTATTATTCATTATACTTCCCTATTTTTCAAATCTATTTTGGGTTTTAATTAATAAACACACACCCACACTTATATTAGTGCTACTATTTTGATCAATGATTCTTATGATTTTTAGGAACCCCATAATTCCATGTTTTAATTTTTTAGTTAATGTAATTTAATAAGTTATAAGGGGAGATTAAATGATTAGAGTTAATCATAGGAATTTAAATTATATGAATCGTGGTTTTTCTTTTTAGTCACATGTAGATTAAATTTACTTTCTATTTTTCTTATTTTTAATTTTATAATTACATGTTGATTATTTTATTATTATTACACATTCCATTATTTATTGACTTAAATCATATGCTCCCATTGTTGAGAGGTTTATAGACTAACAATTTTCATTAATTCTTAGTGAATTTATTGAGAACACTTGGGACATGTTTCTAATTAGTACTTAAATTTTAAATTTCCATAATAATGATTGTGAAAATTTCACTTTAAAAATAGATAAGGAATTTTTATTGACGTATAAACTATCCTTTAAACCCACCTTATACTGATTATTCTTATAGTTTATAGATACCATGAATGGACTTTGATAGTAATAAGCCACACAAAAATTCAATTATATCCATTCACACACTTACTTTAATATTTTTCATGATTTTTCAAGTTCAATTTTAGGGGGAAGGGAATTCATAGACAATAAGGGTTGTGATTTATTAAGAGGGAGAATGTTTTGGGTGTTTCATTGGGTTTTGGAAAAGGTTAATGTAATCATTCAATGTATTTATTTCTACCCCTCTATGAAAAAATAGGTTAAGTTTTTGTGGGTCACAAATCACCACCAATTAACCAATTATTTTTATCATTTGGGGTTGGATGGTGAATGAGAGACTTCCAAGATTAATTTTTTAAAAATTAGAAAAAATTGTAAAAGAAATAAAAAGAAAAAAATATATAGGGAAACTCGTTCATTATTATTTAATTATTCTTGTCCTCAATTTGTGATTGGGTAAGTGATATTTTTCATATTTTTAAGAGGATAATGTAATTGGAATTTATTTTGATTATAATTCCCTATACTTAGAGAAACATCTCATTTTTGAGATTTAATTATTTTTACCATCAATTACCTTCCATCCTTTAACCTCAAAGTTGATTGATCCTACTTTGTAAGTCATCATTATTTTTAGTGATTTTTGTCTCTTAAAAGTGGATAATATAGAACTTATTCATGTTTATAAGTTTAGCACATATACTCAAGGTATGATAAAAACTCAATTTATATTTTACCATGAGTGACGAGAGAATAAAAATAATGGAGAGGAATATCATTATTGGAATGATTAATAATGATAAATTAAGAGGATTGAATGGAATAGAGGAGATGATCCATAATTTTAGTTGGAAAATAAAATACATTGTGTTCAGTGAGGAGTTGAATTCAAATATTCATATTTGAGATGTGAAAATTATTTTCCCATATTGATAATTTTTTTATATTATTATTTTTTAATTACAAATTTTGGTAGCAAGTGGGTTCTTTTTCAAATTTTAGTGGAAATTTATGGTTGAACACAAGAATTGTTTAACTGTAGGGGATTTAATGAGTTCATTTTATACATAATTTTTTTTTAAATATTAACTGATAAATTTAATTTGTTTTTAATTCTTCATACCCTTTTTTAAGTCTTAATCATCATTTGTGTCAATTTTAGATTTAGAATGGATTTTAAAAAAAAAATAAAATATGTGTTTTATCAAGTTATATTGGTATTATAATTTGTATGTATGTTTTAGGTAAAAAAATTTCCAACCATAGCTAGCCCTCAGCCCATGGGGTGAAATTCACATGAAAAACACAAGAGGTTAATCCAACCAATCACACCAACAGAGAGAGTTTACATGTGTGAAAATTAGAGTTATAGGTCACATTTGGTGCGTGCATGGTCCTAGGAGTGAACCGACACATATGAAGATGATTTGTGTGGCAGAAAGAGGAAAGTATCACTGGTGTGGGGGTAGTTCAAGGTGACATTAGAAATCCTCAGATACCCATCTAGTTTTATGATGATTAAATGGAATGAATTATATTAAATAGTAGATCTATATAATTGGGAAGATCGATGTGGGATATGGTGCATGCAGTTTAATGTTCATAATTTATAAAATGATATTATTTCAACCCAATACATGCACCTTCATTCTCAGATAGAATCTACACTAAAGGAAACCACTGATGTGATATAGCAATATCCCACTACACTATGGAGATACAATGACTAACCATGAAGGAATCTCAGTGCCACTAGAGATTCAAGAACATATATTCCACTAGCTTCACCCTTACATCGGAGTGACTCTAGATCTCAAACTAATTAAGAAGTAGATGTGTCACCATGAATATGTTTCACTATAGCACTATTTCTCAAGGTTCAATAAAATAAAATTGCACCGTAATTAGAGGAACTATATTGTGGATAACAGTACCCTGAAATAGTGGTTGTGACATTGTGCAAATGTTTCATCATGGATGAAAGTGAAGAAGGTGGCTAGAGATACTTATGAAATAGATTTGGCATAGGGTTCATGTATGATATGGAGCACCAAAAATAATAATTGGTAATAATACTTAGAGGAAGTGGATAAAACATGAGAAGGATGTCTACACCATATCATTTCATACATGCACAATGCATGTACTGAAAGCGGTTTTCCATTCCATAGGGTTTAGTTACTACATATTTCAAATACCCAGCAACCTTAGGATATCCAAATCATATAGGAAGAGTGTCAAGGGATGTTTTAAGAATGGGCACATGGGGGCCTCTCCTATTAATGAGGAGTCAAAAAATCCACAAAAGAAGGATATAAATAGTTGATATTTGTAGATTTAGGAGGTGTCAATAGATCTTTACATATGAAAAGACTCAACCAAGATCTTCCATTAACAAATAATGAGATATTTTAAAATGCAAATGAGGGATACTTATTCAAGAGGATCATTGAGAAAATAACATAGCTTTAAAAAATTTTAGGAGATAATTCTATATATTAATAGAAGGAGGATGTTTTTGTGAAAAGGGATTTGAGCTGACCACCTAGGGGGAGGTTCCTCAGCTGAATAAAAGATTGGAGTATAACACCCAAAGCGAGAGTAGATGGAGGAGGATCTTCATGAACTATCAAGTTAGAATAGTTTATGATTTGTTTTTTATCTTTTTTTTTATTATGTAATAGAGGTTATATTATGTACATTGTTTCTTCAATTAAAGTAAGGGTATACAAATTTCATAATAACTTCTTCTTTTTAATCCCTCTTATATAACTTATAAACTATTCATTTAGTATTGAGAGATCAACTATGGGTGCCTAGTTTTGTGGAAGAGGGTAGAGTTGATGGAGAAGGATGAGTACCAACTGATTTAATTCTTTATAAATTATGAATTCTTATCATTAATTTGTATCACATTAATAAGAGTCTTTATCACATCCCTTATTACCTTGCAGGAGTGATGGAAATTATGGGAGGAAACCTAATGTGATTGAGGGAAGTGAAAAGTGAAAGATGACTTAACTATTCCTTTCTCCTAAATATTAAACATAATTCACCTAAGTCGGTTATAGACATACCTTTAGAGAGGGGTCGACTATCTTAGATTGTTCTAGATGATACCGAGAGGATACAATATATTATCTAAGAAGTCTTGTGATAATTTATTTGATATAATCTCACAAGTTATGATTGAATTTTTTTAATTTATGAAAAATCCATCCTTTGATATCATCTTTCCTCTATTCATACTCTTTTTAGTTTTTATTCAATCCATTTCACACCTCAAGATAGTTTATATAATTTATGTTTTAGTAAAATTCTGACAAACATAAAAGCTATTAAATATTATAACCCTTTTCCTCATGGGATTGACCACGTCTTATCATTAGTCTTCTTTCTAGTAGTCAGTGTAGTTTGGGTTACTATAACTTCAAAATTTATTTGATCATAGGAATTAATAATATCATCTATGAATGTCAATATTGAACTATCTATGAAAATACCTAGTGGAATGATGATCACATCTAAGATATATAAATCATCTTCGATCAAAATTTCAGGAAAGATACTCCCAAAGAATCCAGTTTTCACCCCTTTGTTGAATTTAACATAATATTGGGTATGGATTGGATTTTCCTTTGTAGATAACATATCAATTTTTGGGATAAGGAAATATATTTTTTATACCAAATAAACATATTATCAAGTATTAATGTAAGGACTGTCATAAACTCCCTATAAAATAAAATTTGATTATATGGGTGATGATTCCAAGAAACAAGGGACTTCTAACTCAAG
Organism: Viscum album; assembly: GCA_963277665.1. Taxonomy (NCBI): domain Eukaryota; kingdom Viridiplantae; phylum Streptophyta; class Magnoliopsida; order Santalales; family Viscaceae; genus Viscum; species Viscum album. Next base: position 1,255,306,502 of record OY728151.1, on the reverse strand, counting down.
TGATTGGGAGTAAGTCAACATTTATGACATAACTATTTTATGAGAATATACTAATGTATCTTTAGATAAATTTCCTAGTCTTCCCCTAGATCATGAGTTTGATTTTTTAGTTAAAATTATACCTAGATCCATTAATATCTCAAAGCATTCATATAAAAAATCTTTTTTTTTATTTTCAGAAATAAAGAATAAGTTGAAAGAGAATAAGGATAAGGGTTTATATACCCTAGTGCTTCACCATCAGGTGTACTAGTCCTCTTTTCAAAAAGAAGGATGGATCAATGCATGTTTATATTGATTATCATGATCTTAACAAAATAATGATAAAAAACAATCCTCTACCTCATATCAATGACATGTTCAATCAACTTAGAGGAAATCTATACTTCTAGAAGATGGACCATAAATATAGATATCATAATTTAAGGTTCAATATGGAGGATATTTATGAGATGGATTTCCATACAAGGCATGGAAACTATGAATTTATAGTGATACAATTTTGGATTAAAAATAATCCTTATATATTCATGTATATAATGAATAGATTCTTTAGAGTTCACTTTTATCAGTTTATAGTTGTCACCATAGATGATATTATTATATATTCCAAAATCAAGGAAGAGCACCAAGATCAGTTGGGAATTGTGTTCAAGACCTTAATAAAGGATAAAATATATACCAAATTTATCAAGTATGAATTTTGAATGTAGAAAGTGTCATTCTTGGGTCATGTAATCAAAATAAAATGAATATATAGAGATCTTTCAAATATGGAATTTATTAAATAATGGACAAGGACAATCACAGAAACTGAGATCCAAAGTTTTCTTTGATTAACTGGATACTATTAATAATTTGTGAGAATATTCTCATGATCTTCCAATCCTATAACCAAGTTAACATGGAATGGAGTAACATTTTTCTAGATGGAAGAATTTGAGGAAATATTTAAGGAGATTAAGAAGACATTGGTTACTGAACCTATGCTTACATTACCCTATAATGGAGAAGGGGTTGTAATATATAGGGATGCTCCATTAAAGGTATTGGGATGAATTTTCATATAGAATAATGAGTTAATTTATTATGTATTATTTCAATAAAAAATATTGAGAAAAATTACATGATACATGATTTGGAGTTGGAAGTGGTGATATTTGTATTAAAAATTTGGAAGCATTATCTCATTAAATTATTTCAAGGGGATGGAAAATAAGGTGAATGATTCTATAAGTAGGAATAATAATTATACCATATCCCTGATGAGGGTTTAAAAAGACCCAACACTCATAGATTTATAAAGGATAAACCATAAAATCTTAAGGGAAGGGTAGAAATCCTATCTTTCCCATATGGATGCTCAACCTTCCATCAATGTAATGATCAAAGAAACCCAGAAAGATGATTCAAATCTATAAAAAGGTTGAAAATATTCTGGAGTTTAACTTTGATAAATATGGATTAATAAGTTTTGGAACCTAAATATATGTCCCATCAAGACTATAACTAAAGAGGGATGTTTTTGATAATGTAAAAAACTATAACCTCCTAAGATTTTATGAAATAGATTTTTTTAAAATTAATTTAAATTCTTAAATATATTTCATTACATGAAACATAAAAGTTTAGATTACTTTACATGAAACCACATATTTATCTTTCATTACATGAAACATCAAGTTTCTTCAATTGTGTGCATGACAAGCAACATTGAGCTTCAGCAAACCATGAAATAATAATATTATTTAATATGATAGTTATCACCTAGCAATTGGAATAGAGGGAATGAAAAAAATTAACTGAATTTTGAAAAAATGGTTCAAAAATTTATATATAATTAATTCATTGGTTACTAATTAATTAGAAATTAAAATAAAAACCAATTAAATATAATGGATGTGTTTTTATTAAAAAACTATTTTTATGCGAGAAAAAGAAATTTTATCTTAATAAATTAAATTAATCACTATTAGTGAATGATCTTAATGAAAATTATATTTTATATATTCAATAATTTTTTAAAATTCATCCAATAAGTTATATAGGCATAAAATAATAACAAATCCAATTTTAAACATAAAAATCTGCATTTTTCAAAAAGGTTGTTTTATCACCTTTTAATGGAAGACTTGTTTGAACATTAAATTTTGAAAATTTTATAATATATTGGAAAAAAACTTTTTGTTTGAAATAAAAAATTTAAAATTATATTAGTGTGAATTTATGGTAATTTTCTAAGAAGTTTCATTTTTTGATGAATAGTGAAAATACTGGATTTTTACTGAAAACTACCTTTTTATCTAATTAATTTATAATGTTAAATTATATTTAAAATTAGTTTAAAAGTAAAAATAGTTCAATTATATATATATATATATATATTAATATAATTTAGGTTATTATAATCAATTCTACATTGAAATTGGATATAAAAACATTTCAATCTTTTGAAAATTTTCACTTTAAAACTCCGCTTTGTCGTCTCGCCTGCAGGATTAATTTTAAATTAATTTCTTATAATTATGTGATTTTAATTTATAAAAATGAATTAAATATTTGGAATAAGTATAATATATAATTTCTAATAAGGTAAATTTTATTTTTTACAAAAATTATTAGTGAAGAAAATTACACTTAATAACGACAATTAAGAGAAAACAAGTTTACCAAGGGACTAAATGTTAAACTTAAGGGAAAAAATAACCTATAAAATTATTCATAACCCATTTTATGGCCATATTTATACAATTAAACATCTATAATCTAATTTTATATGTTATAGAATCCTGTTTTTAGGTAAAAACATGGGTTCACATAACTTCTTTTCAAAAATGACAAGTGTGTCCTCTCCCTCACTTATAAATGGCCTCCCACTCTTCTCCATAACACACAAATTCAAAAAACTTAGGTTCATACAATACCTACCAAAATCACTACCTAAATTTCCTACCGTCATCCTAGAAGCATTACATTGGGAATAAATCCATCCAAGCAAGTCCTTTGGTGCAAACCAAAGGAGTTACCAGAAGGAGAGATAACATTAATCAACACACACACTTGTTTTATTTCTTTCTCAAACCCAATAATTTTTTACATCAATATTATATAATAAAATTAGTATCATCAATATACTTATATTTTTTTATGTTAATGGTACAACCTAGGACTTCACACACCTCCATAAAAAGGGATACACAATCATCATTCGTGTATACGGAAGACTACAGACTCAAAAACCGATGTCATTCACTCTTCCATTACCACCTCTCAAGGTTGGTAATAATGATAGAAATAATATTTTTTATATTATATATATGATATTTATAATTTATTTATTCACCTAGAATTATTATATAACACATAACTTCATTCTTTCCATTTTGTCTGAATATGATAACATTATTTGTGGACGTGTAGACTACCACCTCCTCAAAGCAATGTCATTTATTCACACTTTACATGGAATGTATTAAGGATGAGTTTTTTAGTTCCATATGAAAAATTTATCATATGGGGGGAATGAATTAGTGGTATAATTTTAAAAATTCTTTACTTTTCAATTCAACCTCTTGAATTTGTTAAGGTTCTCAATCCACTAAGTGATATCTCACATTCTCACTTTATATACAGAAATAAATAGTTAGAGAAAAAAACAATATTTACATGGTTTGGTACAAATACCTACTTATTTACATGTTGTTTAATCCCCCATAATAGATTCTCCACTATATAATAATTTTATTACAATGAATATGAAATCATCTAGTTATACACCCCAGTAGTCGATCCTCCAGTTGATCCCAGTTCTACACCCCAATAACTAACTATTCTACCTCAGTTGGTTAGACACCCCAACCATATTATATTTTCCTTATTATCGACTGGTTATACAGCCCATCCTCGATCCTCTTCAGCAACTGGTTAGACACCCCAGTCATAAGCTCATTCTTTTCAATGTTCTTGACCCAAAAATATCAAGATCTATGTTTACTTTTGGTTTCTCCTACAATACTTTAAATAGATCTTCCTCAATGAGTATATTGGATATGTTATACTAGTTTAAAAATTCAAAATATTGAAAATATTCATGAAGTAATACAATTGGTCTTGAAACTCATTCACCAAATCTTGAATTATCCAATTCTTCTCAAATTAATAAATGCTCAGACCTAAGTGTCTTCTCGAGAAAGTATATTATGGATTCAGTCTATTCAAATTCTAATCTTCACTAACAATCAGATATTTCTTAGATTTCAGATTGGGAAATGATTATTCCTTCTTATGATGAAGTCTCAACATTAAACAATGTGTAAAAGTGATGAAAATAATTTCTTTAATATTATTTTATTCAAGATAGAGACTTGCACAACTCAGAATAATTTTTCTTCAAAATCTCAACTCAAATACATCATACAATCATGTGTATTTTATGGACTTCCCATTTTAATCTCCACTTTTTAAACTTAAAATAGTACACTAAATTTATTATGTACACATGAAATGATCATATCATAGAATGTATGATTTTTCATGTACTGTTGGTCCACTTATTTGATGCTTAACATACTAATAATCAGATCATATTCCACATCAATTTTATATTCATTGTATATTGATCAAATAATATTATAAATTTTTCCAATGATAATTAAATGATCATATCATATAATGAATGATATGTATCATACTATTAGTTCACTTCTTTGATTCTTAGCATATTGATAGTCTAATTCTTTGATTCTTAGTGAACTGATGCTTTCATCATATATCACTTCACTTTTCTATTCACATTATATTATTTAAACATGTTTCTAAATTGTTACAAAGATCTTGAAATGAACATATAATATCATGTATGATATGTAGTGTAATGTTGGTCTATTTATTTGATTTTATCATACTCATAGTACACTTTTTTGATTCTCAGTGAACTGATTCTTGAATCATATAAAACTTTACTTTTCTATTCATAGTATATTCTTCAAAAATATTTCTAAATTATTCCAATGATCATGAAATGATCTTATCATATCATTTATGTTATGTAGAATAATTTTTGTCTACTTATTTTATTTTTATAATATTGATAGTCTACTTCATTGATTTTTAGAGAACTGATACTTGCATCGTATAACACTTCACATTGATATTGATAGTATATTCTTAAAAAAGTTGTCAAAATTGTTCCAATGATCATGAAATGATCATAGAATAGAATGTATGATATATAGAATACCGTTGGTTCACTTATTTGATTATTACAGAACTATTTTATGTTTGTTTTCAAATTTTAAACCCACATTTTCATGGAATCATCATTCACAAAATCAAATTTGAAAACTATTCTTATAGTTTTTGGAAATCTATACTTAGCTTATTTCCATAATTTCAATTATCTTTGGATGATCCTGCATGAAACATGACTTTTCACATAATTGTTCAGCATGAAAATTCATCGACAATACCTCATTCCAAATATAGAGATAATACATAGCCTTAAAATAAAATCCACATGAAAATTAATATTTTCATGAACATCAATAATCTTCCATGTTGCAAAGAATGTGTCACTATTTAAACAAGTATTTAAGCTTTATGACCGGTTCAATAGTCATCATATTTCTTCTTCTTAATGCTATATATATATAATTCCATTTCCATATTCTTTAATTATTCTTCATTACTTCATTCAAGTAAAAAATTTCATGGTCTTCCACTTGTTGTAGACAATATTCCTTCACCATAAACACTTTTCTTGATTTCATTTTAGGATCATCACAACAATAATCACAATTAATATGGATAATTTCTCAAGCATGATATCCAATACCATCAAGTGAGTCCATAAAACATCTCCTGGTATTTCCACTTTAATAATCCTCAACTCCTGATATAATTCTTCCACATATATTTACTTTATGATATACTAACAACTAAGACAACATAAATCATTAATTTTTTCTCTTAAATATCTCCCTTTTTATTTTTTTCGATACGTTTTCACTTTATAAAGTCAATATTTTCCTCCCCCTTATTGACAATAAATGAAAAGGGTAAGTGGTGGATATTATCATTTCATATTTTTCTAAAAAACATGATCTTCTCAATTATATGAAAATTTATTGATAACTTCTAAGATATGAATTATCTCACATGATTCTCTTAGGAAAGATCATTTAGTTAATCAACTCTAAGTCTACGTAGGATAACCTGGTGTAGAAAACAAGAGGGATACAACCAAGGTTGTATAAGCTATCCATAAATACCATGCATGTGAAATCATGATCATAAATTATCATATCTAATTATAGGGTTTGGAAATAATAAAATTCATCAATGAAATTCTATATCTTTCATATAATTTAACAAACACACCAATTTTTTTTGGTGAAAATGATATAGCTCCCACTTTGTCTTATCTTGACACCAATAAATCACTCCCCAATAATTGATATGATTAATATAATTTAGAATGAGGGATGAAAGTGTGATTGGAATATATAAAATTAAAATTTTAAATTTTTTTAGAAGTTAAACATTCACTATGTAGTGAATTTTTAATAGATTCATCTTGTCAATGCCCCCCTCAAGGGATACACACTTTTATTTCATTTCATGGATGTTAGTAAACTACATGAAGTATAATTTCATCATGTAATATAGAAGTGATGTCCTCAAACATCTCCTTCAATTAACTTTATTGTTAGTTCAAAAACACAAAAAATATATAAGGGAATAAAGAGGGGTTAATTGTTCCTCAATGTGAATAGAAAGGTTGAGATGGTTTTCTCAACTAAGTTTCTCCACTTTCTCTAGTATTCATGCTTCCACATATAATTTTAAAATATGATTTATCATATGTTAACAAGTATCTTATCACACCTATCATTTCATTGTGTGATATGGTTATTATTTCTTTATCCATCATGTCATATACATATTCTGATTCCAGTTTCATTCTCTTTAAGACTTCTTCTTATGCGGGAAATGTGGTTAAGCATCCTCTTGCATTATGTCTATCTTTATTAAATCTCTCACAAAGAAAATTATCAAAAATGAGTTTTCCTTTGATGAAAACATCTCATGAAATTCACTTTCTTTATGTGGAATCTTCATTTAACCTTTAGAACGATCTTTTGGTTGTGCATATTGTAAATTTATTTGTTTCTCCAAATCAGCTGAAAAAATAACAAGAATATGTTTGGGAATGTTGATATCTTGTTTGGTGTTTACATATGGATTTACATGAGTGAATTTATTCATATATTCATTTTCATATATAGAACCCCTACTTATCATCATGGACTTGGTTTGTTTCTGATATTTCTTATGTATTGAGTCCAAGGATGACATCTCCTAAAACTTCTTGGGACTAGTATGATTTACATCATTTTCCTGATTTCTATCCATGGTTTTCACTTCTTTATCATGCGGTATATACTTTATTTATACATTTTGAGATGAATATGTATCACTTTTTTACCACTTTTAGTAAAAACATCACAAACATACCAAGAATTTCAAATATGATTGAACGCAAATTTTCTTTTTAGTATGTGAATGTTGTTGCATATTCTTCTCTAGAATTATTCCCCTTTGTATAGTCTTATTTCGTGATTTAGAATTTAATGGATTGTACCAACAATCCACATCATAGTGCCCGAATCTATTATAAAACCAACATTGACCAAAAAACCTAGATCATCTTTTATTTTCTAAATGATTTCCAAAATTTCAATCATAATGTTTTTGGGTCTTCTTCACCACCTATTGGATTCCAATAGGAAACATCACTTATACAAATTATTATATCCACCATTGACATGGTGGTAGGATCTTATTCATTTCTCCTCATCCATATTTGTACATAGTTTTTATTTAAACCATCACTTTATTTAGAAATATATTTAGAAAAATTATTGCATTGGGAGATGGATGGTACCTATTTCTTTACTGCTTCTTTGGAAAGATCATTAAATGATATAATTATCTTCATCCCATATAAAGAAGATTATTTAACAGTAGAATACTTTAAATATAATTTTTTTTGTAGTAGATATATACAGATTTGATTGTGAAGTCTCAATATAAGTCTTTTCAAAATTGTAAAATTTAATTTTCAATTCAAGATATCTCATGTTTAGGGAATTATTATGATCTTTTACAAATTCCAATTTATCTTCACAGTCATTACACATCTTCTCAACACCCACTTCATGCAATAAAAACGTTTATTACAATAATGAGTCAAAATTTATGATCCTCTTGGATTTAATATCCATTTGATCATTCTTGACATCCATAGAAAATTTTTCAAGTGCGCGAAAGGCTTCTTTAAAAACAATTTCAAACAAAATTTTCTCACGATAATTCATTTAAAATTCCTCTTTAGTATCAAAAATAATTTTTTCCATTGATTCCACTAGTTCTGTGAGTATGATGCACTTTCTAAACTTCTTACTTAGTGCATCCTCTAATTATTCAACATCTGCTTCTAGTTGTTCTTTATCAAAAAAGATTCCATTAATAGTACTAAAAATACACTTAACCACTTATTTAGGGACATTATTAATATGTTAGATCACCAATTTATCCATTATCCTCATAGCTTGAACATGGTTCATTAGAAGAATCATAATCATAAGAATAATTAATACTTATACAAATCTGATTACCTTTAGTTAGTGGTATTTCTCTATTAACTGTTGGATTATTATTTAAATTTATTTCCACTCTTCTCTTAATTTTATTCTAAGATTTGGAATAAATCACCAATTTTTTATCCTTAGGAGTAAATTATTTTTTCTCCATGTGAGGTAACTCAAACACTTCTGGAAATATTATCTGGAAAATGGATATTAAAAAAATCAAGGAAGACTTTTGGAAATTTATAGGTCCTTTAGATTTGATACCAATTATAGTTCCCTATGTTGGATTGAACACTGAGAGGGAGGGTTGAATCAGTGGTATAATTTTAAAAATTATTTACTTTTTAATTCAACCTTTGAAACTTGTTAAGGTTCTCAATCCACTTAGTGATATCTCACAATCTCACTTTGTTTGCAAGAATAATCAGTGAGAGAACAACACACAATATTTACAAGGTTTAGTATAAAGAACTACTCCTTACTAGGTTGGTTAATCACCCTAATAAAGATTATCCACTATATTATAAGGTGATTACAATGAATATGATAGAATCTGGTTATATAACCACTATTTGATCCTCTAGTTTATCCCGATTCTACACCCCAACACACAACTCTTCTATCTCGATTAGTTAGACATCCCAACCATCTTCTCTTCTCTTTATTCTAGACTGGTTAAACACCCCATACTTGAGCCTATTCAACAACTGTTTAGAAAACCCATTCACAAGATCCTTCTTCTCAATGTCCGTGTCCACAAATAGAAATATCTCTGTCTGCTTTTGGTTTCCCCTATAATACTTAAAACATATTTTCTTCCACGAGTGTAATGGATCTATTATACTCATGTACAACTTCAATATCTTCAACATATTCTTGAATTAAGACTATTAGACTTAAAACTCATTCACACTAGATATTGAATTATTAAATTATTATAAGATTACCAAATTCTTTTACCCTAATGTATTCTCTAGAAAGTATATTCTAGCTTCATTCTATTCAACTTCTGATCTTTAGTGACGATCAAATATTTATGATATTTATGAATGGGAAATTATTATTCCTTCATCTGATGAAGTCCTAGCCTCAAAAAATGTGTTCAAGTGTTGAAAAAAATTTCTTCAATATTATTTTATGCAATATAAAGACTTTGAAAACTCATAATAACTAGTCTACTGAATCTCAACTCAAATACATAATTGAATGATGTTTATTACATGGACTTACCATTTTATTATCTGATTTGTAAACTTAAAACAGTATGAAAAATTGATCTTGTAAAAATTAAATGATCATAGAATAGAATGTATGATATGAAACATACTGTTGGTCCATTTCATTGATTCTTAGAATTATGATGATCAGATCATATTGCACATCAGTTAGATATTCACTATATATTGATCAGATAGTATGATAAATTATTCCAATGATCATGAAACGATCATAGCATAGAATGTATGATATATAGCATACTGTTGGTCCACTTATTTGATTATTAGCTTACTGATAGTCCACTTATTTTATTCTTAGAGAACTGATGCTTGCATCGTATAGAAATTCACTCTTCTATTCATAGTATATTCTTCAAACAATTTCATAAATTGTTCTAATGATAATGAAATGATCATTTCATAACATGTATGATATGTAGAATATTGTTGGTCCAATTCTTTGATACTTATCATACTCATATTCCACTTCTTTGATTCTTATTGAATTAATGCTTTCATCGTATAACACTTCACTTTTCTATTCATAGTATATTCTTCAAAAAGTTTTCTAAGTTGTTCCAATGATCATGAAATGATCATAGCATAGAATGTATGATATGTAGCATATCGTTGGTCGAATTATTTGATTCTTATTATGCTGATATTCCACTTCTTTTATTCTTATATAACTGATGGTTGCATCATATAACACCTTACTTTTCTATTGAAATTATATTATTCAAATAGTTTAATAAATTGTTCCAATGACCATGAAATGATCATATCATAGCATTTTTGGCATGTAGTGTACTGTTGGTTCACTTATTTGATTATTACAAAACTATTTAATTTTTATCTACAAACCATAAACCCTCATTTTCATGGAATCCTTATTAACAAACTCAACTTTGTAAATTATTATTATAGTTTGTTGGAATCCATACTTAGCTAATTCCCATAATTCCAATTAGCTTTGGATGATATTTCATGGAACTTGATGTCATACATAATAATTCAACATGAAAACCCATCAAAAATACCTCATTCCAAATATAGGTATATTACATGGGCTTTAAATAAAATCTATATGAAAATGAATATTTTTATGAACATCAATAATATTCCATGTTGCAAACAATGTGTCACTATTGACAAAAGTCTCTGAGCTTTAATATTAGTTAAAAAAATAATCATATTTTTTCTCCTTCATTCTATATATATAGATATATTTTTTATGTCCATTTTTTTAATTATTCTTCATTACTTCATGAAAATAAACATTTGCACGGTCTTCCACTTATTGTAGACAATTTTCCTTCACCATCAACACTTGTCTTGAATTATATTTAATATTAGGATAGAAATCATCACAATTTATATGGATAATTTCTCAAGAATGAAATAAAATTCCATCAAGTGAGTCCATAAAAATTCACCAAGCATCACTGCATCTAGCATCCTCATCTCCTAATATAAGTCTTCCATATACATTAACTTTATGATATACTGAAAACAAAGAAAACATCAATAATGAACTTGTAGTCTTCAAGTTTAGTAAAAATATGTGATATAAATTACATCTATGTGATATTAATGACATAATTATCTCTCTATAAATATAATATATCAATTTTCTTCTTAACTTTTTAAACACTGATAAAATGATAACATCATTTGTGGACGTGTGGAGTACCATCTCTTCAAAGCGATGTGATTCTTCTTTTTTCATCACCAAATCAACAAGAATTATATATATATAATTATAATTAAATATGTAATATGATAATTATGTTATGATTATTATTCTGTATATGTTTAAATAATGAAGCCTTTGACCATATTTGACCTACCAAATCCATTTTTGACACATGAACCAAATATGGCCAAAACACCTGACTTAAACATAAATGATCAAGTAATCATATATACCTTTTTTATAAGTGAAATAAAAGTAATAATAATCTTGAAAATGGTTCTAAATAAATTATATAATTAAAATAATTTTATTATTCATGAAGATAAAGAAAAATCATGATTAATCAGACTCAATTTAAGGGGATTTCTAGTCTTACTTTTATTTTTGTGAGACTTATGCTATATTCAACACTAATTTCTTTCATGTGGTGTATATAATACCCTAGTACATGTTATATCATGAATTTTATTTAGTTAAAGATATTAAAAGTTTCAATTGAATTTATTATTTCACATATAACATGATTCAAAAGTTACTCAACTAGTAAGGGTTTTTCTCATCTCATTTTAATTTATGTGAGATAAATGACATATTGACCGCTTTTTTGTGTGAAGTGTATATAATTCCCGGGAATTTATTTTATTAATTTTATGATTAAATTTATGGGTATTTACATATCCATTCTAGTATATCTATATTTCATGGGGCTTAAAATTTCAAAGTAACCAAAGTAGTGATGGGTTTTTGTCACAATTTTCCTTCATTGTGGTGTTTGTTATGTTATACACCTATATTCTATTATAAGGTGTATATAATTTTACATTGACTTGTTATATCATGATTATACTTATTATCATTATATTATTAGTTTCATTTAATGTAATCCTTTCATGGGGATTAGGATTAAAAGTTACCAAAGTGGTAATATTTTGATTTTACAATCTCAATGATTATTGAGATTGTTTGTGATAAACTCTCCAATGTTGAAAATATTATGATATAACTCTAAATAATTATTATGAATTTTAGTCTCCTAAGGTTATGTCACTTGAATACATGTTTTCCCTTCATTTTTATCTCTTTATGTACTCAATATTTCAAAAGAATGTTTTTATTAAAAATCATCTTTTTTGTCAAAAACTAGTTTCCTTCCAAAACCATGTTTACTAAAAATGATTTAAAAAAAATTAAAAAAGTTTTTTAAAAAACATAAAGAATAATTCACTAAATAACTATATTAAATTATTTTTAAAACTTATTTTATATTTTTTCAAGGTTGTTTTCAAAGAAAAGGATTTTTAAATGGTTTTATATCTTGATTTTTTTCAAAATGAAAATGACGTTTTCCTCAATAAAGTTTATAATGACATTTTAATGGTATTTCCATTCATAAAATTTGAAAACCCTTATTGTTACTTATCATCCAATGAGGATATTTTTTTATCAATACCATCCTAATTATCTTCTATATGGATTAAGATTATTTCAAAGATATTATTATAGAACCTGTTTATTTTCCACAGGTTTATCATGTTTCAAAGAGATTATTATAGAACCCATTTATTTTTCATGAGTTAATAAATATATGAAAGGGATGATATTTGTTCCTATGAGTTTATTATGAAATTAAATATTTTATGTGTTATTATTTGGTAATGGTACTTGGACATTTGATGATTGGTTATGTTATAAACCAATGAATAGTGGTTCCATGATAAAAAAAATGATGATTAGTTCCATGATAAACCAAGTATGGGTGGGTCTGTGATATCCCTCTAATGCATTGGGTATGAGATTCGACTATATGGTTATTCCATTTGTAATATTGATTGTAAGAGAAAAGTGAAAATGATGTCCTAAGTTACATACATGTTTTTTGTGCTTTCTATGGGTTTATAATGGTTCTAATGATCGAAATTTATATCACATGGATTATGATTATTGATTCCGATGACTATTGACTCTTCTATGTTTTCAAATTTTATGATCCAATTATTTATGGTCATAAGTTATTTTATGATTTTCTCATGCACTCTAATTATGCCGTCATACCCTTATACACTCTCATTCTCATCGATGACATTCAATTGTTAATGCTCATGTTTACCCTTAGTGAGAATTTAAGATCACCCATATTATAATTCCTTTAACCTATGTTATAAATAATTAGGTTGAATGATTTATTTCTATAAAATATTTCACAAGGATGAGTTTGATATCCTAATGTGAAATTAGAGAAGTTGGGTATAATGGGAGATGATGTTCATATTTATAAACTAGTTGTTTATGAGTCCAAGTTGATATATGTTGGTACAAATTCACTAAGACTCTAAACCTAAAATTTCCTCAAGGTTTTATGTGATCAAATTTTTCCTTTTAATATTGTATGGTTTAGATGAAAAATTTGGGTGACAATTATTGGCATCAAACCAGGAAATGTAAATTTTACGATTTGAGCACAGGATCCAAGAGTGTGAGTTATGGGTTGTTATAGTTGGTATAAAAGGTCATTTTAGATAACTCTAGAGATTAGGTTTTTTTCATGTGAGGTTATATTAGGAGTTATATATACAGTCATAGTTCTATAATCTTAATGATGATCAAATGTTAAAAGTCTTAAACACCCCATTATAGTTTTAATTGATGAGATCTTAAAGTGATTAATGAAAATTTTAGATACATTTTATTGGGTTGATGTATTTGTAACACCTAGGATTAACATGAATCTTTTTTAGGGATGAATTATTTTTTAGGACTAAAAAAGGGGACAACCTGTATACATGATCAGTGATAACTCATCGTATTCGGTGAGGTGGTGGGGCTTGAACCCATAACCCAAGGACAATAAAGGTTTCATGCCTACCACTATCCTAGATAATGTCCTAGTTAGTATGGAATTTTTACAGGTTAATATTAGGTTTATTCAAGAAACATATGATATTTTATTTGAGTAATAACAATTGAATTATTTTGGAAGAATATGTGATCAAATCATTCTAATCATTGGGTTTCAAACTTAGTCAAGAAATATTTGTAGAATTTTATGGATAGTTTTTTGTGGAATAATTTAGTTGTAACTTGGGGTATTCTTATTGAACTTTAGATATTAATGTATTATCCCCTCACATTAATGTTTTATAATTTTATAAATAAACTAACTATGTTCTAACCATTTTAGTTTTGGTTAATATCTAAATATTGGATGAATATCTTGTTATCCTTTTGAGGATTGTGTGATCTATAAGAAGATGATTCTAGTGATTCAGGTGTGAAAAATTCATCTTGAATACTAATTTTTTGGATAAAAATATGATACTATGGTGGAAATTTACTAAATTATGAAATTATGCTCATCAAGTAAGTATATTTCCCTATTCTATTAGTCCATATGGTAAGGGAATTCCTTAACTCTAAGAAAGGGATCTTGAAAAAAAATGTTATTCTAGTACCTTCATTTCTGATGAAAATGGTCTATTCATTCATCACATATTAATGTATTTTTATCCATTAACATTCAATTGATCATTAAATATCTTGTTATCAATGAAATAAATTACTCTCCATAATTATTTACACTTTTCCTCTATGTCTAAATATTTATTTCCCACCTATGTTCCCCTATTTAGAAATATGGACCGTGTTATTAAAGATGACCTTCATAAAATATTTGCTTTATTATCATAAGGATGTTTCATGAAACCTTTTTACAATGTGTATTTCTATGAAGTAATTTTCATAGATCTAAACCTTTGATAACCGAGGCGAATTTTGTGGATGAAATTCATTTTAAAGGGGGTAGGATATAACATCCTGAGGTTTTATGAAATATTTTGCTTTCAAATTAATTTAAATTATTCGATATATTTCTTTATACATAACTTTAAGTTTATCTTTCATTACACACAATTACTTTTTTGGCTTTCATTATACACAACATTGAGTTTCTTCGATAGTGTGAACAATACACAACACCTAGCTTCAGCGAACCATGGAATAATAATAATATTTGATATGATAGTTATCACTTATTTGTTGGAATGGAAGGAATTAATATGATTGAATAAATTGTGAAAATATTTTTTTAAAAATATATATATAATTTATTAATTGGTTACTAATTAATTATAAGTGAAAATAAAAACCAATTGAATATAAAGGATATTTTTTTATGAAAAAACTATTTTAATCTGTGAAAATGTGTTTTATATTAATAAATTAAAGAAATAAATATTAGTTAATGATATTAATAAAATTTATATATTATATATTCAATAAAATGTTTTTAAACTCATCTAATAAGTTGTATAAGCATAAAATAAGAACCAATCCACTTTTAATCATAAAAGATGTATTTTTATAAAAGGAATTTTTTGTCACCTTTTAATGGATCAATTATTTTAAAACTAAATTTTGACTATTATATAAATTTTATTTGTAAAAAAAATATTATTTTAAATTGACATGTAACAATTATCTTAGTGTTATTTTTTTGGTATTTTTCTAAGAAATTTCATTTTTAATGAATAGTGAAAAATACTGGATTTTAATTAAAAACCACTTTTTCATCTAAATAATTGATAATGTTAAATTAGATTTTCAATTGGTTTAAAATTCAAAATATTTAAATTATATATCTATTAATCTTTCTTAGTACATTGGAATCAATTCAACATTTAAATTAGATACAAAAACATTTCAAACTTTTGAACCTTTTCACTTTAAGAACCCACTTTCTCGTCCCATACATGGGATTAATTTTAAATTAATTTATGAAACTTATGTGATTTTAATTTGAAAAAATAGATTCCATATTTTTAATTATAATAATTTATAGTTTCTAATAATTTCAACTTGATTTTTTTATCAAAATTATTAGAAAAAAATTAAAATTAATCACCGAAATTAAGTGAAAAACAAGTTTACCAAGGGACTAACTTTAAATTTAAGGTAAAAGTGACCTATAAACTTATATAAAACAAATTTATATCCATATTTATACCAATACACATATATTATTTAATTTTAATTATTATTAAATCAAATATTTAGGTAAAAATGTCGATTCACATAACTTTCTTTCAAAAATGCCAAGTGTGACCTCTAACTCAATTATAAAAGGCCTCCCCTCCCCTCTCTATTTAAAAGATTCAAACCACTTAATTTCACTCAATACCTTCCCAAATATTTCCAAAAAATCCCTTCCCTAATCCTAGAATCCTTAAATTGTACATAAAACTATCCAAGTAAGTCTTTTGGTGCAAACCAAAAGGAGTTACTCAATGAAGAGGTAACATTCATCAACGAGAACTTTTGTTTTTTTCTTTATCAGAGCCATTAATTTGTTTTTATATCATGACTATATAATATATTAAGTATATTAAATATATTATTATTATTTTTGTTAAGTTTATAACCTAAAACATCACACACTTCCATCAAATGGGATACAAAATCATCGTTTGTGTGTACGACGGACTACCGCCTTACGAACTGATGTCATTCGTTCTTCCATTACCACCTATCAAGGTTGGGAATAATGATATACATGTTATTTTTATATGATATTTATTTTATTTATGATTTATTTATTCTCTTGTAATTATTATATAATACAAACCTTCATTCATTCAATTTTTTGGGAATATGATAACATTGTTTGTGGACGTGTATACTACCGCCTCCTCAAAGCGATGTGATTCACTCAATATTTAAATAAAATTTATTAAGTATAAGTTTAATAAAAATATGTGATATAAATTAAATATATATTATATTAATTATATAATTATTTTTCTATAAATATAATATATCACATTCCATCTTACTTTTTCACACACTGAAAAAGTGATAACATTATTTGTGGACGTGTAGACTACCACTTCCTCAAATCAATGTGGTTATTCTTTTTTAATAACCATATAAAAAATAATTATATGTATAAGTATAAGTAAATAAGTAATATTATAATTAAATCGTTATTATTATTTTGTATTTGTTTAAATAATGACCCCTTTGACCATAGTTAACCCACCAAATCTCTTTTTAAAACATGAATTGAATATGGTCAAAAAATCTGACTTAAAATTAATTTATTATGAAATCATATATATATTTTTTATAAGTAAAATAAAATTAATAATAAAATTGAAAATATTTCTCAAGAAAGTATATAATTAACATAACTTTATTATTGAGGAATATAAAGAACAAGCGTGATGAATCAGACTCTAGGTAAGGGGATTTCTAGTCTCAATTTTATTTCTGTAAGACTTATTCCATATTCACCACTAGTTTCTTTTGTGTGGGGTATATACTGAACTATGTAATTTTATACCATTAATTTAATTTATTTAATGATATTAAAAGTTTTAATTTATGTTAATATCTCATAGATATTATGATTCAATAGTCACTCAAGTAGTAAGGGTTTTTTCATCTCACTTTTATTTCAGTGAGATGTATGACATATTCACTAATAATTTTTATTATGTGGTGTATATAATACTTATTAATTTATCATATTATTCTTATGATTAAATTTATGTATATTTATATATCAATTTGATTATATCTATCTTTCATGGGGTTTACAGTTTCAAAGTTAACAAAGCAGTAATGGATTTTTGTCATAATTTACCTTCTTTTTGACATTTGTTATGTTATACAACTATATTATTTTATAAGGTATATGTAATACCATTTTAAATGTTATATCATGAGTCTCTTTATTTTCCTGATATTATAAGTTTCATTTAATTTAATCCTTTCATGGGGATTACGATTCATTGCTACCAAAGTGGTAGGAGTTTGATATTGTAATATCACCGATTATCAGGATTGTTTGTGATTAAGTCTCCAATGTTGAAAATTTTATGATCTAACTATAAATTATTCTTGTTAATTTTATTTTACTATGGTTAGTTCATGTGAATATATTTTTTTATTTAATTTCTCTATCTTTATGTACTCAAGATTTCAAAATATTTTTTTTATGAAAAATCATATTTTTGGATGAAAACTATTTTTCTTCCAAAACTATGTTTTCTAAAAAAAAATTAAATTTTTTTAAAAAGTGTTTTCCAAAAATGAACAAATAATTTCCTCTATAACTACATTAAATGATTTTTAATACTTCATTTATATGTTTCTAATGTTTTTTTCAATTAATTTTTTTTTCAAATTTGTTTTTGTTTAAAAAAAGTGTTTTTCAATATAAAAAGGATATTTTCCTCAAGAATGTTTTTAAAGTTATTTTAATGGTATTTACATTCATCAAAATCATAAAAAAAATTACATATCCTCTATTGGGGATATTTTTTATTGATACCATCCTCATTCTCTTCTGGATGGATTAATAATGTATCAAAGATATTGTTATGGAACCTATTTCTTTTCCATGGGTTAATCATGTTTCAAATTTATTGTTATAGAACATGATTATTTTCCACAATTTAAACATGTTATGGAAGGGATAATGGTCATTCATATGATTTTATGGTGAAATTCAATCTTTTATGTGTTATGATTTTGTAATGGTATATAGACATTTGATAGGTGGTGTCATTATAAACCAATGATAGGTGGTTTTGTGATAAAATAATAATGGGTAATTCTATGATAAACCAAGGACAAGTGGGTTCATGAAATCCTTCCAATTAATTGGGTTTGGAAGTAGACCGTATGTTTATTCCATTTGTAAGAGTGACTGTAAGAGTGAAGTGAAAATGATGTCATAAGTTGGGTATATGTTTTCTTTATGATTGTTATGGGTTTATATTGTTCTTAATGATTTGGATTGATATAACATGGATCATTATTATTGATTATGATAAATTTTGACTCTTCCATGTTTTTATATTTGATGATCCAAGTATTTTTGGGAATGAGTTCTTTTATTATTAACACATGCACTCAGATTATGTCATTATACTCTTATGCACTCTCATGTTCATTGGCGACATTCAACTGTTAATGCTTATGTTTACCCTTACTGAGACTTTGATATCAAAATTATTATGTTTCCTTTTACCCAAGTTATATATAATTAGTTTTAATGATTTACATCTATAAAGGATTTCACTAGGATAATATTTATTTCCTAATGTGAAATAAGAGAAGTTGGGTATAACAGGACATGATGTTCATCTTTACGAACTAGTTATTTATGAGTCCAATTTGATATGTGTTGGTCCTAATTCAATAAAATTATAAATATAAAATTTACTTAAAGTTGTAAGTGATCCACGTTTTCCTTTTGATATTGTAAGGTTTGGATGAAAATTTTGGAACACAATTATTGGCATCAAAGCCAGAAATGTAAAGTTTATGATTTCAGTACAAGATCTGGGAGTACATGTTAGGGGATATAATAAGAACTCATCCTTATCTATTTATCTAGTAATAATTAATATCTATATATATATATATATAAAGAAAAAAAATTGGTGTGATACCATGAAGTGGGGAATTTTAGAACACGTATCTTAATTCTTGGTATACGAGTAAGTTAAGGTCGAATGACAGAAGCCTAATGGGATGATGCAACAATTAACCATAATATTATAAAAAATGGAAAAAAAAAATCACCATGAATTTCATTATAGGTATCCCTAGGATATATAAGGCCTTAATTTGATTTCGGTTGCGTTTGATTACCTTACAAATATAGCGTATTTTATTTTCATTAAAGAAGATTTATCACTTGATCAAATCACCAATATATAAATAAGGGAAGTGGTAAGGATTTATGGAGTGCCACTCTCTATTTTATATAATCAATATTATATGTAAATACATGAACTTTTAAAAATTAAATTCCCTTTTAAAGGAATAAATTACCTATTAAGTAATGTAGTTTAATAAAACACATGCACTAAATTGGTTATTTTGGACGGTTATAAAATATATCCAATCATATTTAAAAGACCTTTAAGCATATTAACTACTGATAATATATCTATTATATGGTTACCATTAAGATTAGTATATATTAAGTGTTATGATAAATTCTAATTGACTCAGAAATAAGAAGTGATGGCCTCGACTACTAGGATTATACCATTTAAAGACCATTTATTGGAGCTTCAAAAGAATATGAAATCATAGGTATTTGCCTTATACTAATACCAAGATGAAATTAAATAATTTAAAAATGAATGAATCCATTTATAAGAGAAGTTAAATCATATCAACTTCATGATCCAAACAATGTTCGCTGAACCAACCCAAGAATGTGCCACTATCGCACACCTTACCCTTAGGGTGTATGGTGGTGTAATAAGGGTTTATGTATCTAGAAACTAGTAGTATAGATTTTTATGTTTTTTTATAATAAAATAATGATTACATTTATCCTTTTTAATTATTAATTTATATATAAAATTATATATGTGTTGATGAAAATTATATTTTGATATAAAGAAACCAAAATTGCATTTTAGGAAAATATATGGTTTTAATTAAAACACTCTTTTTGATAAATTATATAATTTTAAAATAAATATTATTTTCATATAATAATATTATTAAATAATATTTATTTATATAAAAATTATGATTTTATTTAATGAAGTCCAAAGCAATCTTTATATAGGTCAAAAATTATTATTGTTGTAAAAACTGATATTTTTCAATAAATTATGTTTTTTATTTAAATGTGTAAATTATCTTATTTATAAAATTATTTTTATAAAATAAATATTATTTTTTAAATCATTATGTTGAAATTATCCAATGGTGATTTTTTCATAATTTTTTGAGATAGTTGAATTTTTTGTTAAAAATTAAATACGGTATAAATATATAGTTTGTAATATGACATCATAATATCCAAAAAGTTAAGTAATAAATTATGTAAATTGAATACATGAACAAATATAGATTTATAATTTTAAATAATTAGTTTTTAAGTTATTATATTAATTTTATAAAACTTTAATGAATCATCCAAAACCTATAGTATATTTTAAGGATTTAAAATCATTTCTTTATGAACATGGTTCCATATCACCAATGGTATTATTTTCATATTTTTTATTATTGGTATTATAAATAATTGAAAAACACATCTATTTTTAAGAAACCATGGTAAAAAACCATGGTCAAAAACCTTGCGAAGGTTTGTGCTTCTAATTATTTTATCATATAGATTCAGAAACCTAAGTTTAGAAATTAATAATGAATTCACCTATATTTTTCTATAAAAACCCGACCAAACTCCCACTCATATTTGTTAAAAACCATTGAGAATGAATTTCCTCTCCCTCTCCATCTCTAAATCCTTCCCAAGGTGTTCCCAATATTTTAAGAATCTCCTCCCAAGATTTTAGAAGCGCCCCATCAAGGTAAGGGGATTCTCTTCTCCTCCTCTTCATTCAAGAACTTTCGCTGTATTATGTCATTTGATTTTCAATTTTTCACATTTTAATTTATTTTTACACATACCTTTTATTGTCTTTATGACTTCAGAGTAATGATAGACCACATTTCACTATCATTAATCCCTTCTATGAATATTTATGTGCACCTGTTGTAACAACCCCACCTCTAGTAACCTAGATTTAGTGTCCAATTTATTACATAGGAATAAGATACTAGGGATCACATCACCAAGGATTTATTATTTTATTATTTTTTAATAACGATATATATACATGATTCCCATATTAAATTTTCAATATAAAATACAAAGAATAAAAAAATTTCTTTTATCCTTGATATTATTCATAATATCCTTCTTCGTATTTTTTGGAAAGGAATCAAAATAAGGGTAAAATTAAAGGCTTAGTGAGGGTAAAATACAAAAAATATATCGATATTAAATAATGAATAATCAATATGTTAAGTTGAATAACTAAAAACACATTACATTTAATCAATAAATTAAACACAAAAGGCATCCATGGATAACATAAATGCAATAATCTCATGGATAATAATAACTAAATTATCAATGAAGGAAATGCGTAATATTTTACATCATGATCTAAGACATCATGATATATTTATAAAAATTCATTTTACAAAGATAGTTTAATCTGTGGATAAGTATACACCCAAAACCCATTTAATAATGTGAGCTAATTGGTTTGTCTCATGAGACATATCGATGCATTGAGGGGATATCTATAATCACCCCCACTCATAACTATATGTACAATAAATTCCTCATATATTTAATGATAAATTTAATTCATAAGAAATATCCCCTATCAACAAATATCTATATTGAGTAAAGAATACGAAATATCAATATTTCCCCAGTCAATCAAATAACTTTCAAAGTAAAACATTGTATATAGAAATAGTATATATTTTTTGTTATTAAAATACCCAATATATATATAATATGTATAATAAAGAGAA
The DNA here is from genome assembly GCA_963277665.1 of Viscum album. Lineage (NCBI taxonomy): Eukaryota > Viridiplantae > Streptophyta > Magnoliopsida > Santalales > Viscaceae > Viscum > Viscum album. The sequence goes on along the minus strand of OY728151.1, from coordinate 1,255,283,574 downwards.
ATATAATTTCAAATGAAATATAATCATAATAAAGTGAATGTTTCAAGATAATGTTAATGATAATAAGATTAATAAGAGATAAAATATGATTATTAGTTTATTAGTAAAGTAAATTTTGTAGTAAAATAAATTTATTTGGAAAATGGAATTTAAAAATTAAAAATAAGTTCTAATTAAATATTTTTCCTTTAAAAACTATTTAAAACTTTTAGAATAATCAAAAGAGTATAAAATTATTATGATGGAGGAAAAACACATTAATTCCTTATACGTTAAAAAATAATTCCTTTTGGATTTTTGTAAAATAAAGTCGAAAATGTTCCTTTCATATAACATTAGCAAAATTCTTTTAAAACCTTGTAAAAATTTAAGGATAACTTAAAATTTACTCAATAAATAATTTGAGTAAATAAAATGGACTTTTGTAAAACAATTTTGAAAAATATAGACATAAAAGAAAAATATACCTGATCAAAAAAAGAAATAAGATATACTATTTTGTTAAACAATTAATTACTCAATTCAAGTTCCAAAGAGAGAAAAATTTGGAAGAAAACATGGAAACTAATTAAATATATAGATTATAATAAAATATATAGATTTTTATGAATGATATTTTATAATATTTCTTTAATGAAAAATTTAAGCAATACTAGAAAAATGTGATTATAAAATAAATTCTTACTTCTTTGTTAACTTTTAAATTTTCACCCCTTGAAAGAGTAAAATTGAAATTAAAATTCAGTAGTCATGAATATATATTAATATTAAATTCATAAAATGGTAATTATACACACCACATAAATGTAAATAGATGTATAATACCGAATATTTTTAATGGAGTGGAAATTGCGACGATATCCCTTACTTCACTCTTCCCTTTAGTTGAAAGTGATTTATAATCCTGTATAATGGTTTTAAACATATTATTAATTTGTAAAAGAAAATATTCATATTTATAATATCATATATGAACCTCTTATAATATATTATCACCCAATCCTTAAAAATCTTTCATTATTACTATTGTTTCAGGTGTTAACTTCTCGGTTTTACCATGTATGTTATTTCATTGAAGTTCCAATTATTATGTATAGGATATAGTTTCATTATATAAAAAATTATATTAATGTTATAAATAAAATATTTCTTCATTATATACTTTTTTAGAACCATTATTTAAAGGTGTACATAGAAAATGAATCAAAATACTTCATGGAGACAGTAGGCCGCACATATACATAAGCGACATTATCATTTTTTAATGGGTGAAAGGGTAATTAGTTAGATTCTATATTAAATTTATAGAATAAATATTATTTCATAATTATCATATATATTCATTATTTCCATCATTGTTACTATCCATGTGAGGTAGTGATGGACAAAAATTACATTGATTTGTGAGACGGTAGTCCGCCGTACACATGAGCGATGGTTTTTTCCCATTTGATGGAGAAGGTGATGGATAAAAATTATACCATCAAAATTATAAAATATAATTATATGAGAGATAATATTTTTATTATATTGAAATTTTTAGGAAACAATTGAAGGTTGTAAAAGGATTAAAAATAAAGAGCTTGATAAAAATGATTACTTTCACTTAGAGAAACCTTCTTTGGATATTTTATTAAGGATAATAGGGTTGGGATTTTGGGAATAACATTACATATGTAATGTGGATAAGGATTATGGGGAGATATTTTGGTAGGGTTTGTTTGAGATAAATGGATCAATAGGTGTGAATAAGTGAGGGGATGAGGCACCTGTTTAAAAATGAGGTGAGTGACACACTTATAATTTTTCAATGTTTTAAAATATCATTAAGTAAAGTTCTTGGAAAAATGGATCCAAAGTAAATTATATTAGAATATTATAATTTTAAGGTCTAAATAAAACTACCCAATTACTTTTAAGAAATTTTTTAGGTCATTTTAAACCTTATTGTTTTAGATTACCCCCTAGTAAACCAATTTTGACCTTAACAATGGTAACTAATTTTTACTAATTTTTACTATTCATTATTTCCAAACACGAAGTTAAAATTATAACCAAATATTGTTAATTATGATTCTAAATATTTAATCATTTTTTATAAAATTCAATTCATATAATTGGTTGGATTTAATTTAAATATAAACCTAAAAAATGTGATGAAAAATAGTTTTTCAGGAAAACCATTTTTCAAGCATAAGATGGTCTTGCATTAAATACACGACTAGTAATAATCATTATATGGATTTAAATTAATATAGTTAGATATATAGTCTATAAATTTCATTCAAATTATTCATTATAAAATATTATTTTAACTATTTAAAATAGAAAGACAATATGCTTTTAAAAATAATTTTCTGAAAAAATATCCATTTTTTATCTTCAAATGATTTAACCCTTATTTCTTTAAAATTTATAATCAATACATAGTTAATTTTTATATTATAAAAATATATTATAAATATAATGAGTAATAGTTAAATAATACATTTTCAATTATTTATAAAATATTATTTCTGAAGGGAAATTTCAAAAACTCATCTTAGGATTATTTTGACCTAGTATGTCCAAAATAAATATTTATCCTATAAAATAAGAATTTATATTCCATGAAATATTAAAATGTTGATTTTATTATAGTTTTATAAAAATAAAAATTTTCAATTACTATAATTGAAGCTCGAGAATTATATTCTTCCCTCTAAAAAGTGCATCCTCAAAAGTTTCATTGATATCACTTTCTAAACAAATAAGGATTGTTATTTTTCATAAAATTTCCATGTTTCAACATAAATTACCCCATTTTATGATTTTTATAAAGTACCTTTACTAGGTGATTCATTTGATTCCTCAAAGTTTTTTCTATAGTGCCATGAATATGGATAGGCTCTTTACAATAAGATAGATCAGGTTCCAATTATATTTCTTCAGAGGTGAGAACATGTGTTGGGTTTGACATGCACTTTCTTAACAATAAGATATGGTACACATCATGTACTTTTGAAAGGATTGATAGAATTTTCCAATGTTAATCCACGTATCCAATTATTTAATTAATTTTTAAAGATCCAATGTACAGAGGGATCAATTTTCCTTTCTTACCGAACCATATAACACCCTTCCATGGAGATACTCTGAAGAAAATGCGATCTCCTTCTTAAAATTAAAAATATTTCCTTCAACTATCTATATAAATATTTTCCCTATTTTGGGATACTTTAATATTATTATGAATAATATTTAACTTTTTTATTTGTCTCCTAAACAATTTCTAGGACAACAAGATTCCTTTAACCAAGTTCATCCCAATAAGTTGGTTTCCGACATCTCATATGATTCAATTATTCATATAGTGCCATTTGAATACTTAAATAGAATCTATTATTATAGGAAAAATCAAACAAAGTTAAATATTAATCCCACATACCTTTAAATTAATTTTATAATGACATAAAAATTTCTTTTAATTTTTAAATAGTCTATTCAGACTATCCAACAGTTTGAGGGTGATTGGAGGTGCTCAAATGCAGCTCGATATCAACTGCCTTCTAAAGACTTTTTTAGAATTTCAATGTAAATCTTGGATAGTGATTAGTCATAATTGAAATAGGTGCACCATGAAGTCTTAAAAATTCATTAATATTAAGTCATTCAAGGCACTCAAGAGGTAAATATTCTCTTATAGTGTGTAAATGTGATGATTTGGTAAGGCGATCAATAATAAACCATACTACAACATTCATTATAGTAGTATTTGGAAATCTAGTGACAAATTCCATAGTAATTTCATCCCATTTACATATATGAATAGGTTTTTTTTCATTAATCCTCTAGAATTCTATCTCCCAGTCTTAACCTATCGACAAACCAAGCATCTTGATACATAATCAATAATTTCCCGCTTCATATTATCCCACAAAGAATGTTCTTTCAAATCCCTATACATTTTGGTTATTTAGAGATGTATATATAAATTAAATATATGAGAATAATAAAATGATTTATTTTTTATCATAGAAATAGATGGGACATATATCCTATTTCTAAATTTCAGAATTCCATATTCAGATACAAAGTATGCCAAATCCCTATTATTCACATATTTATTTTTCTTTTGAAAATTGTCATAATCAAGATGAGAAATTTTTATCTTTTCCAATAAATATGGTTTTCTAGTCATTTGAAAAATTTGTGATGTTTCAACTTCCTTAATAATTCCATTTTTATCTCAGACAAATATGGGACATATATCCTCTTTCCAAATTACAGAACACAATCTTCATATATTAAGTCTTCCAATTTCCAATCATTTAAGGATTTAATTTTATTTTGAAAATTCTCATCATCAGGATGAGAACTTTTTATCTTTTCCAATAAATATTTTTTTTCCCAATTATTTGAAAAAGGAGTGATGTTTACCCTTATTTAATAATTTTTATATCCATATATACTAAATCCATGAACATGGAATCCATATCAATCCTCATTTTAGTTATAACTCCTTGATCTTTCATGCTCAATGCATCAGCAACCTTATTTTCCTTCCCTGAGTGGTAATGTATTGAACAATCATAATCCTTGATTAGATTAATCCATTTTATTTTCCTCATATTGAAATATTTTTGTGAAAATATATATTTCATACTCTTATGATCGGTGTATATATAAAATATTTCACTATAGATATAATGTATCCATATCTTCAAAGAAAATATTAAGGTTATTAACTCAAGATCATGAGTTGGATAGTTCTATTCATGATTTTTTAACTGTATTGATGTATAAACAATAGATTTCTAATTATTTATAAGGACACAACCAAGTATCTACTTAGATTCATCACTAAATATCACAAATCCATCATTTCTTGATGAGAGAGTCAAAACCAAATAATTATCCAATATCCTCTTCAATTATTTAAAACATTATTCCCATTCCTTTTTCCACATGAACTTAACCCCTTTACATTTGATCTTGGTTAACATGTTAGACAATTGGTAATTTTTTTAAACAAATCACTAATAATAGCATGCCAAACCAATGAAACTACATATTTTAGTTATGTTTGCTGGTGCAACGCATTATTTGACTACCTTTTTATTCACAAGATAAAATGAGATTCTATAATTTGAGATAATATGAACAAGAAAATAAATTTTTAAAGTTGGAATTCACACTATTGATTTACCATATAACCATTTTCCTCTAAGAGCCTTAAGAATGACCCACAAGTGATTCTCATAGTCCTCATAGATTCTAGAATAGACCAAGATTGCATAAATAAATACTTAAAAAATATCATGATATCTCTTGAATACTCTATTTGTAAGATTCATAAAAATAGAGGGAAAATTAGTCAATCAAAAAGGAATTACTGTAAACTTGTACTGTCCACACATCATAAAAAATGTAAATACCCTTAAAATTCAAGGGATTTTTTTTCTTAATTTTCTTTGGGATTTTACAAGAACGTGGTTTCTGACGACACCTGATTACGAGGCCCGATGAGCCCTGAATAATTTTCTGAAGTTTAGATCAGGTACGTTTAGTGAACGAACGAGCGGGTTTTTCTATATTTTGAACCGGTTCTCAGAATTTAACTCCGAGTGCACCGATGGAATCACAGCACCGGTAATTGCTTAGAAACACCTTTTCCGGAGTTGCGTTTGATCGGGTGGAGTTTTACTTAATTGCGTTAACTAAAGAATAAAATAAAATACTGTGCAACATGTTTTATTTTTATTCAAGGAAGTGTTAGCATTAGCTAAGTGGTTGAGTGGGACCCACATCCTTACTAATCTGCTAAGTAGGATATTAGTGGGGTGGGGCCCACACGAGTCCCACCCTTTCAACTTCCTCAACCCCTCCTTAATTTCAGTAACGCAGCCGCACCCCCCAATTAATACAAGTCAACTCGTGCGTTTATTTAAATATTAAACGCCTCTATTAATTGGGCGGTTTAAATGTTGCAATTAAATTCAATGAATTGTTTGATTCAATTTTTGAATTTCAAATACGTTGGCTTGTGTGTTAATAAAATAAGACAAGTCTTATTTTATTATTGTTGGGCCTGTTGTGTTGAGTTTTTGGGAGAAAAAGGGGAGTCTTGATGTTCTTCGTTCTTCATCGAAGAACGCGAAGAACGCACCGCCGCCAACGAAGAACGCCGACCTCCAACTATGGACGACGGTGAGAGACGCCTTCCTCGGAGATTGATGACCTGGCGTGCATCTCCTCGTTCCTTCTTTCCGCGTCAAAGGAAGGGAGACATCGTTCCTCCGTGACGCGACGATCCGTCTCTTTCCACGACGAACAATTCCGCGACGTCCCTTTCCGCGACAAACCTCGTTCGACGACTACACTCGAGGTAGGGGTTTAATTTGAGAATATTAATAATCTCATGATTGTTTTTCTTCTAAAACAAGAATGCGGATCAACTCATTATTAAGTTGATCCGCAAAAGTTTTTGTTTGCGGGTTTGGAATTTTCCTTTTGATTGTGGGAAAACAGTAGGAGATTTTATTGTTGTTGTTATTCATGAATTCTTCCATCGTCGTTCCTCATTTCATTTGGACCTCTTGCTATTGATTAACGGGAGGGGGTCAGACCACACAAACACGGCCGACCCTCCTCCCTTGTATGTTGTGTTGTAGCGGTTCAAAGGAAAGTGGCGTGGTGCAACGGCACCACGAGGGATCATACGGAAAGGGTGCGCGGCGTCGGCGCGCCGCGCCGTTGAAGTCGAACAAAGGCACGGCGCCGTCGCGCCGCGCTAGAGAATCACAAAAACACCACGGCCGGAGCGGGGCCATGACGGAGGGGCGCAGCACCGTCGTGCCGCGCCGGTCGGACCAAGGCCGCGACGGAGCAGGGACCGGTGGCCAATTTCCAGCCGCCGGCGTCGGAGCAGGGGGAACGGCCTGCGCTGGTACTGTGGTGCAGCAGTCGGCCGGTCAGGGGGAGAACCGGGGGTTCGAAATCCCCTGCTGGAGGCAGGAGCGGTCCCCACGTGGGGGCCGCATTATTTGAGACAGGGGGGCAGCTCCCCCCCCCTTGACTGCGAGCTCGGTGTAACCGAGCTGGCCAGCGAACCACCAGTGTGCCAGGTCGGGCTGCCCAGGCCGGGCCGGGCCGTGCCAGCCGGACCGGGCCAGACCCGAACCTGGTTCAGGACGACCCAGGGGGTCTCGGGCCGGGTCGGTCCGGGCCTGAAACCCCCATTTCCGAACCTCTTACGGTATTTTGCCCATGTCCTAGGCTACGGATCTCCGATCGACGCACTGTCAGCTGCGATGCGATCCTTGGATCGAGACGGTTGTTTCTTTATATTACACTCAAGGTTTCGGAGAACTTGAGTACATCCGGGTTGGTTCGGATACGAAACCAACCGGGCCTTCGGAGCGGAAACGCTTATATCTTGAGCTCCGGACGTCCGATTGATGTGATGTCGACTTTGTTGGATTTTTCTTGATGAGATGGAACTTTTGTAATACTTCGCCTGAGTTTTGGTTGCAGTTGGATAGTGGCCGAGTTGGATTGTACCCGAAATCCAACCGGGCCCCTGGAACGGAAAAGCTGATAACTTTCAGACCGGACGTCCGTTAGACGAACCGTCAACGGCGTCGGTGATCACGTTGAGAAACGGTCCCTATGAGCATACCCTATGAGAGTTCGGGGTACAGTCGAGATACGGCCGGGTTGGTTCGCACACGATACCAACCGGGCCCCTGGGACGAAAAGGCTAGTAACTCACAGACCGAGCGTCCGACTGACGCGCTGTCTGCTGTGTTGAGACCCCCATGACGAGGCAGTACTTTGAGATACTTCTTAGTGGAGCTTTGTGATACTTGGAGTATCGACTAGTATCTTGTGGAGCGGACCCTCCCGGTGACGAGCTAGCAGAGTGCAAAGACCTAGTAGCTGGCTGAGACTTGACGACTGTTGATCTATCATCTCGGTGTGTTTCGGATAGCCCAGTGGGGAGAGCTTGGTTGTAGCGGCAGACCTAAGGAGGAGGAGTGCTTGGTTGTAGCGGTAGACCTGCGGTACTCAATAGAAGGAGTACCTCTAGAGGCTATGAGGGGGAGCGCTTGGTTGTAGCGGCAGACCCACGTCGGAGGAGCGCTTGGTTGTAGCGGCAGACCTACGGTACTCAACGGAAGGAGTACCTCTAGAGCCTATGAGGGGGAGCGCTTGGTTGTAGCGGTAGAACCATGGTGGGAAGCACTTGGTTGTAGCAGCAGGACCACAGTACTCGACAGGTGGAGTACTAAAGAAGTCCAAGGTTAGTGGGGCGCACTTGGTTGTAGCGGCAGGCCCACTGTACTCGACAGAGGAGGAGTTCTCCAGCAGTCATGGTTTCGACATCATGAATAAAATCCTGGTTGAGCTGAGTCTATGACCTTTGTGTTTACCTCATGATTGAGATGGGTCACTTGATAACTGAGGTATATGTATGGTAATATACCTAGGTAGTGGTTATCCGTTGATTTCATAATCTTTTTGTTTCCTCATGATTGAGACGGGTTACTTGATAACTTGGGTATATGTATGGGCATATACCTAAGTAGAGGTTATCTATTCAGATATTCTTTTTGGTTATCCTTGTTGGATTTAGTGAGACCTTGAGGGTCTCGGGGTCCCTACTGAGTATCGTTATACTCACCCCTGCACGGGCTGTGCCCGTACATCGTTGTGTTGGTTGCAGACGACGGGCAGCGCAGACAGAGGCCGAATGATTCGAGGACTGGACGGTACCCGGAGGTGGACCTCACAACAAGATAGTATCCAGTGGTGGAATTCACGATGAGGCGACACTCGGAGGAGGTTGACGGGTGAGATATTTGTGGAGGCTATCTATAACTACCCTTTAGGTAGGATCCGTGGTGGACGATTTAGGAGCTGCGCTATCTGTACCTACCCTTCCGGTAGGATCCGTGGTGGACGATTCAGGAGCTGCACTATCTATACCTACCCTTCAGGTAGGATCCGAGGAGGATGACCCAGGAGCTACTTCTATCTTCTTCCAGCTGCTTGTCTTTGTTGTGCTTTCGTTCAGTTGTAGATGTACTTTCAGTTGGGTTTGTATTCTGGCCCATTTATTTTTCAGCACTTCTTTTGTACTTAGTGTTTTACTTCTGCTTGTACTCTGTGGTGTTTTGTTTAATTTTATAAAGGCAATGTCTTCCCAGTTATCGGGATTTACGCCTTTGGTGCTAGTCTCCAGCCCCTGGCCTTTGGAAGGCGGGCTTGGGGTAGTCACGACACGGGCCCCGAGGATGGGTCGTGACAAAAAATACTATCAGTAGAATATATTTCTTCTTTACTTTCAATTGATGATACCTTGAACTAAAGTCAATTTTTGAAAAACATCAAGCTCCATAAATTTGATAGAATAAGTCATCACTACATGGTAGAGGATAATTTATCTCTATTGCAATAACATTGATTTCACTATAACCAATACAGATCCTCATATATCCACAACTCTTCTTAATGAAACGAAAATGGTCTCTCTAAGGTAAAACACTATGGGTGTATAAATCCCTTTTCACACAACTCATCTAGTTATTTATTGAACTCCACTAATATTGTAGTGAAAATTATATAGGCATTCTTTGATATAGGTCTGCCATCTGGGATTAAATCAATGAAAAACTCAACTTCACACTCTGGTGGATTTCTAGGTAATTCCTTAGGAAGTACATCAATTTATTCCTATATAATAATTATAAATTCAATTTTAAGATTACCTTTTACATCCATAGATTGTGTTTTCTCATCCTCCATAAGAATCTAATTTAGAAGAGCTATTGAAGGTGGATTAAGGCATGTCCCATATGATGAATTCTCCACTCTAAAGATATGTAATTCCATATCTTCATGATGAATCATAATTTCCTTCTCTTTTTAATATTTTTTTTCATTTTATTTTGAAAGTTAGTCCATAACAAAGATTATTTTAAATTCAACCATAGTTATAATAATAAATTCTAAAAATATGGAGCATTTATGCATTATAATGGGAACTAACTTACATAACCTTATTATGGTGAGATTTCCACTAGGAGTTTTGATTTACAACTCCCCTATTAAGGTGTTAGGGAAATATCAAATTTTCTTAGAAAATATGAAAGATATAAAAGAGTGTGAATATCCAGAATAAAATAAAGTATTAGATAAATTTGAGGCTATGATTAAATCATCTTCCACCATATATTTAGAAACATCAACCACAACTATAGTGATCACATAAGCTTTGCCTTCACCCCTCAACCTCTTTTATGGTAGGTTACCTTAACAATTTGGATAATGGTTTGAATAATACCCCATTTATTTATAGTTGAATTACTGGATAATAGTGATTTACTTATTTCCCTTACATTCAATATCCATATTTCCCTTATCTCTTCACTTGTAAAAAAATACCATTCCCTTCATGCATTTTCAAGGATGTTTCTTTCTACAATTTTTATATGATGGAAAATGATTCATTGTGTTATTTTTATTTATTGTGTTAAATTTTTCTTGGGAGTTCATCTAACCTATTATTTTATTTATTCCCTAGAATATATTAGATCTATAATAATTCCTTCTCTTTTTTGATGTTATATAATACTATTTCATCATTTAATGAAATTTTTTAGAAACTAGTTCCCTTCGAAGGTTTGGATTAAGCCCTTCAAATAAAATTTTAATCTTTATTTCCAAATGATGTATGTAAAATATATCATACCTATATAGTCTTATAAAGGTATCCTCATACTTTTAAATTCTTTATTCTTATTTTACTTTAATCAGAGGGACTTTATCTTTATTTTAGTTCATTCCACATGAGGAAATTATTTATCGAATAATGTTACTTTAAAATATCTCCATTACATATGTTCTATTTCTTATTCCTCCCTAGTATTCTGGATTGATGACCAACATTGATTTGAATCATCTTTAAGATTACTATCAGTATAACCTTTTACCATTTATCACATCCCAAATTTAGAAATATCTTTTCAAGGGACTTAATCCATTACTTATCTAGTAATTAGTAGTTCCACTAAATGAAGGGGGCTTATGTCACATGCAACAATCCAATATAGTTTTATCATGTTATGGAACATCATATTGATCCATATGTTCAAGGTTATTAGTCATAAATTGAGTTATCTCCCTAATATGGACATGATTTTCTCAGATAAAAAAATAGTTGTATTGGCTTTCTCAATAGGGAAATTTATACATCTGGCATGTGCATTGATATCATTATCTCTTCCATATGCCATTTATAAATGATGGGTTTTACTGGATTATCTCATAACATTATAAAATTTAAATCACAGTATATAATTCAAAATATGATGTAACAATTAACTTTAATTGAAAATTTATGCATTACTAATATCATAATCATAAACTTGGTATCTTTGGGAATATATTTAAATAATAAAAATATATTCAAATATTTTAGAATGGTTTTTAAGGAAAATGTGAGTTAACCTAAGAATACCCCCTGTAGAGTCCAACCAGATGTGCAGTAAGGCCCTGCTCACTATACACAATAATAATGGATGAGATATACTTGAAGAACTCCTTTTGAGGTTATTAACCCTATGTGAATTTGTAATAAAAAATCACATCCACTTGAAGTATCCAGGTAGTGATTCATATAGAGACCCTGATTTTTCTTAACTTACTATTATATCATTTTAAAGAGAAACTACATAAAAGAATTACATGACTAGGATATAAAGGTTTGGTTTCTTGGGAAAATTAGGACCATACATAACTTTTACAAAATAAAACATAAAAATTTATTTAATTACTTCTTCTATGGTTTCTTATTGGCCCTTGAATTCTCCTTAGTACAAGTCGTAACCTGAGGATATACCTCAAAGAAATGGGTGATCTAAAATCCCAGTAAGAGGATAGATAATAACATGAAACAATATGACATGGGGTGAGAATAATCATAAAATAATCATCATAATCATGATAAGAATAATTAGATAAAGGCATGGAATGTTGCAATGCATAAAAATGAGACATCATGTCTTAGTGGTCAGCTACCACACATAGTTTTGAACAAAGATGGAATTATGTTCACACATATTTAACTTTTCTCATGATATACATAACATTAATCAATTTATTGGAGTGATATATAATTCTGGGTGCACCCATCACATTATAACATTTACATTATACTATTTAATTCCGGGCGCACCCGTTACATCATAACATTTAAATTATCATGCATGACACATAGAATGTATATCAATATTGGACATAAAATAAACCATGGAAAGTAATGGGTTTCATTTCATAAATTATACATTCATAAAAATTTTGGTTCACAAATGAAAGAGGGAATAACATACTTGATATAAGAATCATCAATCTTGAGTGAAGAAGAAACAATCTCGAGAAGTAAAAGGGTGTGTTTTTTGAAAGAAGAGTTCTTTTGGAAACATTGTGTTTGTCATAAACTAAATTAGAAAAAATTTATATCCCATAAAATATAATATAATGATTAATAAATTATATTTAAGGAATATCCATACTGAAAATTGGGTGAAAGATGGAAAACCCAAGGAAAGAGAGCTGGGTTTTAGAATTTGCCTTACCTTAGTCCAAATGCTTTCTTCACTTTAATGTCCTATATAATCACATTAGATTAATTAATTAAAAAATAAAAAACCTTTTATACATGAATTTTATTCATTTTAGTTTTATTAAGTTCATTTATTTCTTTTTAGATGAGTTAAAGTGTTTAATTTCATCATTCGTGAGCATTCATTTTCATGGTTTTCATGATTGGTTCACTTGTATACATGAATGGAAGTTCATGTAAAATGTGAATAACTGTCAGGAATTGTTATTATATGTTATTAATGATCATATATAAGTTTAAATTATCTTATAAATATTTTTTTTATATGGCATGGGTATGAATCATTAGATGAAAGTTAACTATGATCGTTTTGGGTTAATTTTTGTGGGGTTTTGATCACAATGATTTTTTTTTGTTTTATCATTTTGTATTATGTATTAATTTTACATACATAACATAAAAAGTATTATAACATAAAATTTAGAATATATTTAAAACCTATTAATGGTTTTATTAACATCCTTGAAGGCTTTAGAGGAAATTGAATTTGCATTGTCCACGATGTCGGTAAATTGACACATCGCGGGCGATGATTTCATTTTTAGAATAAAAGAGAGAGAGAGAGAGAGATGATTTTGATGATGGATCTTCAATTAAAATGATATAATTATATTATATCAAACATAATATAGTTATCATGACTTTTTGACAAGATAAGGGGAGGAGAATATAAGAAAATAAATGAAATTAAAAAGAAATTAAATGAAAAAAGAAGAGGATTCTACCTCTTAAATATCTACTCCTTGAGAAATTCTTTAGGGAAATTTTTTTGGCCTTTTGATGAGAAAAATAGCTCTTGTAAGTGGAAGAGGGTCTTTGGGAGAGGTTTTGGTAGAATTCGAACAAGTCTCAAAGCTTGAGAGGTGTGAGGAGAAGAGTGTGTGAGGGGTGGTATTTATAACGGTGGAGAGGGGTGTTTTCTCATTATTATATTCATTAGTTTATTATTTAGACTCAACAATATGAATATTTTGAGTATTATCTATAAATATATTAAAATAATGATGGATTGTTATATATTAAGTTTCTTACATCAGACTAACATCAACAGTGACTAAAAAATTCTTGTATTTAGCACTTATCGAAAATTATCGTATTTTACTATGCATAAAAAATTCTAGTATTTCAGAAAAAAAATCACCCTTACAATTTTTTGACATATAGAATTAAAAAATTAACTCCTTTTTATAAAAATAATTTTATAAATATGATTAATTTATTTTTTAATTAAAATCATCATTTACTTGTAAAATAAAGATTTTAAAATTATAACTGATTTAATAATACTTTGAAAAATTAATTAAGGTCCCATAAAATTATCTTAAAATCATAAGACATCAAAATATTAATTTATTAATATATTTTATGAAAATATATTTCATTTTAAATTATTAATTTAATCATAAAATTGTAGTTAAATATTTACGACTTACAAAAATGCCAACACTTAATTAATAATTTTTAAAACATTTATTTACTTAGACTATGGTATAATTATACCATTATTTCATTCTAAGATGGATAAATTTTATTTATACATTCATGGGTGAGGATATTATTCATTTTGTTGGTTAACTATTCATAAGGTTCATATTTTTATTCCTAAGGTCAAGTTACTATTTCATCGATATTGGATCCTTAACATCTAGAAACACTTCTTATTTCATTAATTATTCATTTATAAAGTATTTATTATTGTCTATAAGTGACTTTATGTGATTTATATTATATGAAATTACTATAATAAGGGAGAAATTCCATTGATAAAAATTTGGTTCATTACAATGAATTTCAAGGAAAGCCCCATAATCTCTAACTTACCAAAAATTTTATGTTGTTTTCTTATAATTAGTCATATCCTTAAACTATTTCACAATTTTATGTTCCATAATAAATTTTTTCCTAAATATATTTCTGAATGTTTCTACTAAACTTCATCGGGTACCAAATGCAATAAACCCAACTCTAGTAACATAGAGTTGATGCCTACTTTATTACATTGGAATAAGATATAAGGAACCACAGCACAAAACATCGATCAGTTTAGTAGTCTTGAAGAACTAGATACATACATGATCTACATATTACATAAAAAAATATAAAATACATAGGATAAAAACATTATTGAATCCTTGATATTATTCATAATATCCTTCTTTATATCCCAGGTAAATAAAAAAATCTAAGGGTGAGCTCAAATGCTCAGTAAGGGTTACATACAAAAGAATCGATGAAGAATAAATAAGGAATATTCAATATGGTAAGATAAATAACTGAAAATAAATTCAATTTCATCAATAACTTGGACACAAAATGAATCCATGGATAATATGAATCCAATAATCTCATGGATAATAACAACAAAATTATCAATAAAGGAAATGCATAATATTATATGTCAATATCTTAGAAATCATGATATATTTACTATCAAGTCTTTGAACCAAGATAGTTTAATCAATACATATGTATGCACCAAAAACCAATTTAATAAGGCTACCCAACTAATTTGTCTCATGAGACTTGTTGATGTAATAATGGTCTATCTATAATGAGGCCACACCCATTAATGATTTTCCAATGAATTTCACATACATTGAATGATCAATTTAATTCATAAACAATATTATTTATAAATAAATTCCCTTATTGAGGAGATAATAAAAAATATAAACATTTCCCTAGTCAATAAAATAAATTTCAAAGTAAACCACCATATACAGAAACAATATATGGTTTTAGAAATAAGCATATCCATAAAACAAATAATATAGATATTTAGGATAAATGTAATGTCTAATGAAATATGATAATAATAAAGATAAATTTTCAAGAGAATTTTAATGAACAAAAAATTAATAAGAGATAAAATAAGACCACCGATTCATCAGAAAAGTAGATTTTATAGTAAAATCAAGTCTTTTGGAAAATGAAAGTGAATCATTAAAAATAAGTTTTCTTAAAATTGTTTTATTTTAAATACTTTGAAAACTTATATAAGAAGATAAATAGTATAAAATAGTTACATGGGAGGTAAAATCCGTTAACTTCATATATTTTAAAAAAAAGATTCATTTTGACTTTTTGTAAAAGAATGTTGAGAATGTGCCTTTTAGAAAACATTAGGAAGTTTCCTTTAAAAACTTCTAAAAAGTAAAGGATAATTTAAAATTTCCTCAATAAATCATATGAGTAAATAAAAAATACTTTCATAAACCAATTTTGAAAATTATAGTCATGGATGAAAAATATATCTGATCAAAAAGAGAAGTAACGTCGACTTTTAGTTTAAACATTTATTTACTTGATTCAAGTCCAAAATAGGGGAAAATTTAGAAGAAAAAATGGAAAATTCTTAAATATCTAGAGGATAATAAAATATATGGAGTTTATAAAGGATAAATAATAATATTATTTCAATGAAAAATATAATAAATCCTAAAAAATGAGATTGTAAACTAAATTCTTACCTATTTGGTAACTTTTAAACTGTAACTACATGAAAGAGTAAAATGTAATTGAAAATATAATAATTATGAATATATATTAATGTTAAATAAATAAAATGGGTATTAAATTCATCAAATAAAATTAAATAGGTTCATAATAGAAAATATGTCTCAATGGAGTTGAAATTGAGATAAAATCCCTTACCTCATGCTTCCTTTTATTAAAAAGTAATTTATCCTCTTGTATAATAGTTTTAAACATGTAATTAATTTATAACAAACCATATTAATATTTATAATATCATATATGATCCTCTTATAACAAATTATCACTTATTTTTTTAACAATATTTCATTATTACTATTGTTTTGAGTGTTGACTGTTTAGTTATCTCATGAATTCTTTTTCCCAGAAGTTATGATTCTTATGAAAATAATATAGTTTCATCCTATTTTTAATGATATTAATGTTATAAATATAAAATTTATTCATTATATACATATTTATAATAATTCTTGAAAGTTTTATATGTAAAATGAATCACATTTCTTCATGGAGATGGTAGGTCATACATACGCACGAGTGACGTTATCACTTTTAATGGGTGAAAGGGTAAGAAATTAGATGAAATATTAAATTTAAAGAATTAATATTATTTCATAATTATCATATATATTCATTATTTTTATCATTATTACTATCCATGTAATACGTTTATGGAAAAAAATTACATTGGTTCATGATATAGTAGTCCACTGTACACATGAGTGATGATTTTTCCCCATTTGACGAACAAGCAGATAGATAAATATTATACCATCAACATAATAATATCTCAGTATATTGTGGATAATATTGATATTATATTGTAATTTTTAAGACATGATTTAATGTTTTAAAATAAAGATTAAAAATAAAGTGCTTAGTGGAGATGATTACCTTCACTTGAGAGAAAAAAAAAATAAACTACATCGGTTCGTGAGATAATAGTCTGTTGTGCACATGATCGAAGATTTTGTATACCATTTGAAGAATAATGAGATGGATAAATATTATACCATAAAAATAATAACATATCAGTATATGGTGGATATTGGTGATATTATATTGTAATTTTTAGGACATAATTGAAGGTGGTAAAAGAAAGAGTAAAAAGAACAAGCTTGATAAATATGAATACCTTCTCTTAGAGAAACCTCCTTTAGATATATTATTAAGGAGCCTAGGGTTGGTATTTTGGTAATAAAATCACCTTTATAATGTGTATAAATATGTTTGGGATAGATTTTGGTAGAGATAAATGGCTCAAGCTATGTGAATAAGTGAGGGGAGGAGGTGCCCTTTTATAATTGAGGTGGGTGGAACACTTGTAATTTTTCAAAATTTAATAATATTACTGGGTAAATTTCTTGGGAGAATGGATCCAAAATGACTCATATTAAAAGGTGATAATTTTAAGGAAAAAATATATGCAACTAATGCGGTTTAAGAAAGTGTTTAGGTCATTTTAACCATTATCTTTTTAGATTAACCCCTGATAAACCCATTTTGACCTTAACCATAATAGCAATTTTTTTACTGTTTTTACTATTAATTAAAAAAAAATAAAGTTAAACTTATTAACTAATATTAATAATTATTATTCCAATTATAGAATCCATTTTATCAAAATCAATTCAAATAAGTGGTACATTTTTATTTAAAACTAAACCAACAAAACATGATGAAAAAACGTTTTTCAAGAAATGAATATTTCAAGCATAAGATGGTATTACATTAACTATATGATTTTTAATCATAATTATATGGATTTAAATTCATATATTTAGATATAAAATATATAAATTTAATTCAAATCATTCATTATTAATTATTATTTTAATTATTTAAAATTTAAATACAATATACATTTAAAAAACATTTTTATGAAAAAATATCCTTTTTATCTTCAAATTATTTTACCTTTGTTTATATAAAATTGATAATAAATACCTGTTTAATTAATAATCTTATAACACATTATTATAAATAAATTAGTAATAGTAAAATACTATATTTTCAATTATTTATAAAAGTTTATTTCTAATGAAAATTTTCAAAAACTCATTCTAGGATTATTTTGACTTATTAATTTCAAAATCAATATTCATCCTATAAAATTAGATTTTATTTGAGGAAATATTAAACTATACATTATATTACAGATTTATAAAAAAAAATTACATACTATAATTGAATCTTGGGTATTGCACCCATTATGTTTCCAAAATTATCTTACAATTTTCCATGAAAAACATTTATATAGTTAATACCCATCCCCATTTAAACTCAAGGGTATTAAACTCGATGTATCTATCCTTAATTGATTGGTTACTTCCATGTATGTAACCCGAACTCCTTAATTTTGGGATTAAAAGTGATTAAAGGCTTTCTTATGTTGTATGATCTATGTGGAACACTTATGTATGTACCTGATATGAATATTACAGGTGAATATAAAATTATATTTTCCTTTAATTCATTGGGTAAATTTTTTATCTCATGATATTCCATTTATAGTGCACATGAGGTTATCCTAATCCCACTATGTTATAATTTCTTGGAAATTATCCATGACTTATGCTTATGATGTGTTGTTTTATATTATTTCCACATTCCTATGTTTCCTTTATGTTATCATCTTATATCATTTTTAGATGTTCATTTTTATGATTCTCACCCACTTATGTCACCTTGATATGCCTCTTGACTAACATTTATAACTTTAATCATGTTATTAATTATTTATTCCCTTACTGGGATTTATATCTCACCATTTTCTAATACACATCCCCATATTATCTCATGCAGTTTTAGAAGAGTGATATAATTTTAAGAGCATGTTAAGGAGATTTAAATAATATATTTTTATCCCCATTTTAAGTTATTATGTTTTGTATCAAATGTACTAAAGATATTATGCCTCATGATATTATGGGATTGTATTATGTGTAATATATCATGAAATAAAATATATTAAAAATATGAGTTATCATAGTTGGTATATAGGGATAGTCTAGTTATTTTTTGGAATTATAAATAGAAAACCTTAGTGAAAGCCTTTGGAATAAGACTAAAAATAGGAAAACGCCCTCAAATTTTGGTAAAGTATGTATTAAGTGGTTTCTAAGCAAAAAAAATCCATGTCTGGACAATACAAATGGATGTGTCTCTATCAAAATTGTACCTAGAGGTAATAAAATCAAAAAGGGAATATTGGGTATTAACTTGATCGTCACCTAGTGCACACAAATGCAGCCTTTATACACACCAAGTTTGAAACCCCTATGGGATATTATTTGGTAAATTCATAAGCACTTTATAAACCATTATAAAGGGAACAGAAATTCACAAAAAATTTTATGATAGGAAATAAACCATGGATAACTTATATTGAAATATAGAAATTGAAAAGAAATAGAATATAAAGAATTTATGAGTTATCTGTTAAATGTGAAAAGTTTACCATTTATATGTCAAATAGTTTAGAAATTATCATCTCTAATTTTCCATTTATTTTAGTCAGTGGATAGAAATAGGAGAATCTGAGTCGACAACCAATGTGATGAGAAATGTAATGACTACCCAAATGAGATTATCAACCTGATGGGAGTTAGATTCATGAACTTCATGATAGTACATACCCAATTAAATCATGTTTTGAATAGAAAATTGAACCGGGGGAAAACCACATCCCCATAAAAAAGGTCATGGTGAAATTGAGACCTTTATGTGAAAAAGGCCTCTAAATTTTAGTGGATATTCAAATCCATCATTCATAGAAAATTTTTATTAATTACATAAAAAAGTTCTTCTTTGTCCTTTCGTGCTATAAGAAAGGGAAATCCATGATATGTATTTATCGTATAGAGGGAAAAGTTTATTAATGGTTGGAATTGATAAAAAATATTAAGTCTAAAGAATATATCAAAGTGATAGAGTGGAAATAATTCCATAAAATTTTTTCTGATAAATATTTTTCTTACACTCCTTGAATAAAAATGGAAAATAATTTCCTTAGCCTCAAGAAAAAAGATGATGAATCTATTAGGGAATATTAGGTGAAGTGCACAATAACTATATAATACACCTCTAGATTTTTTATTAAAATGAAAATTAAATTTTACTATTTCTTTGGTTGGATAAATCCAAGTCTATGAAAAGATTTAGTGATCGAGACTTTGAAAACTATGAGTAAATTGTATGATGTTCCCACAAAGTCAAAAAAATAGAGATGAGAGAATCAAAATGGTATCACATTTCAAGAGATAAGATATAGATAATTGAGATTACTTATGGGGGGAGATGGATAAATCTCATGGTGGAAAAAATCACAACATACCCTTGATCAAAAGTGTAGAAAGAAGAATCCAAAAAATTGCCTAAAGGGGACAAGAAAATGA
The DNA here is from genome assembly GCA_963277665.1 of Viscum album. Classification (NCBI taxonomy): domain Eukaryota; kingdom Viridiplantae; phylum Streptophyta; class Magnoliopsida; order Santalales; family Viscaceae; genus Viscum; species Viscum album. The sequence goes on along the minus strand of OY728151.1, from coordinate 1,255,263,015 downwards.
TTTAGGTATGGGAAGAAAGGTTACCAAGCTAGTGAATACTGACTGGAGAAACCCTCCAACATGATGAAAGAAAGAAATTCTATAGCCAATGCTCAAAATTCTATCCAATGTTTCAACTAAAAGAAATAAGGAATATATAAAAATCAATGTAATAAGGAAAGGTTTGTCAACAATAATTAATGAAAACCCTCCAAATCCTAGATATTATGGGTGAGATTATTCCATCATGAATACTGAGGTGGATCCTAAAAATGATGCGGTGATAGGTACACTATTAATTCATTTATGTATAGTGGACATATTCTTTGATTCTTGTTCTACACATTATTTAATATCATGCATGTTTAGTAAAACTATTCAAAAACCACCTCAAATCATGGAAGTTGAGTTATTGGTGAAGAGGATAAATGGGTCAACTATTACATCCCAATTATATAACTCATCCCTTATCAATATTTTTTTTTCTAAAATTACCATAAAATCTTTTGATACTCTATTTAGTGTAATTATATGCAATTATTGATATAGATTGACTTTCCTTATATAGAGCCAACATAAATTTTTGAGATAAGGAAATCAACCTCCATATCATGACTCAACCTATGATTTTATACAATTGCAAGGAAGAGGATGAATATCCCTTTGTATTGTTATCTCAATAATGAATATTATTGTTTTTTTAGAATGAATATCTATCTCAAATGATTGAGACTATGGAAAATATCATCCATGATATCATGCCCAGTATAAGGGAATCTACTGATGTGCTTCTTGAAGAATTTCCCAGTCTTCCTTCTATATGAGTGGTTTGTTCTCAATTGAACTTATACATGAATAATTTCCAATATCCAATAATGTATATATAATGGTCATTGTTGAACTTGAAGATATGAATAAGTAACTACTAGAGAATCTGGATAAATGGTTTATACACCCAAGTGCTTCACCATGGGGTGAACCGGTCCTCTTCATCAAGTAGAATGATAGGTCAATACATCTCTACATTGATTATGGAGAGCCCAATAAGATCCAAATAAAGAACAAGTATACTCTATGATATATTGATGAAATTTTTTATCAGCTATGTAGAATCCAATACTTCTCTAAGTTAGATCTTTATTAGGGATATTATCAAGAAAAGGTTAAGAAGAAGGATATCCCCAAGACTACTTTTCATACAACTTATTAGAATTTTGAGTTCATAGTGATACCGTTTGGACTCACTAATGATCTATCTATCTTCATGAACTTAATTAATAAAGTATTTAAGGATTACCATGACAAATCTATGGTATTATTTATAGAAAATATTCTTATATACTCCAAAATAAAGGATGAACATTAAGAGCATTTAAATGATGTATTGAGGACATTGGAAAGGAAAAAATATTCTAAGTATAATAAATTTTAATTTTAGATGGAGGAAGTGACATTATTAAGGAATATATCACTCGAAAAGGGATATATATGGATCGATAAAAAATAGAGGAAATTGAATGATGAATACACCAACATCTATGATAGAGAAACATAGTTTCCTTAGATTAAATTCGTACTATTATTGATTTTTGATAAACTTTTCATTATTTGTAATCACACTAAACATTATAACTTATAAGGGTGTGAAGTTTTTCTGTACTAATGAATCCAAAGAGAGACTTAAAGAGTTAAAGAAGAGGCTAATCACTACACCTGTGCTCACATTACTCACCAGTGGGGAATTATTTGTGATCTACAATGATGTATCCAAAACTTTCTTGGGGTTTTACTCATGAAATATGAAAAAGTGTTGCCTATGTCTATCTCCAATTAATGATCCATGTGAAGAACTACTTAGCGCATGATCTAGAATTGGCTGCAGTGATCTTCACATTGAATATTTTGTGGCATTATCTATATAGGGAGAAGAGTAAAATATATATGGACCATAAAATCCTTAAGTGTATATTCACAGAAGGATCTTAATATGTGTTAATGAATGTGGTTAGAGCTAATCAATGATTATTATTATTCAATACATTACTAACTTTGGAAGGAGAATAATGTGGTAGATACTCTGAGTATAAAGGATCCCACAACCCTATCCATGATGAGGATTGAAAGGGATACAATCTACTTATAAAATAAAATGATGACATGAGAATCATTAAATTAATTCCATCCTTCCATTCTCAAATAATAGTTCAACCATCATTTATTGAGATGATCAAGGATTCCTAAAAAGATGATGAGGATATACAAAAATAGGTAGTGAATATTTTGGAGTTCCACTTTTATAAATATTGAGTTATAAGGTTTGGAACCCAGATATGTATCCCACCAAAACCATAAATAAAGAGGGAAATTTTGGATGATATTCATATATATTCCTTCTCTATTAATCAAGGAATCACTAAGATTTATATAAATCTAAAGAAAAACTTCTGGTGGTATAATATGAATAAGAAGATTATAGAATTTGTATCTTGATGCATGGTATGCCAACAAGTCAAGGATGAATTAAATAAGTCTAAGGGTATGATGAAACCAATTCCTATAATAGTATGTAAATGGGAAAATATACATGTATTTAATTGGAGGACCCCATAGGACATCTAAAGGCAATAAATTCATTAGGGTATTAGTCATTAACCTTAAAAAGTTAACATGTTTCGTTGCTATTAAGGAATATTTTTCTCTTGAGAAACTCACCAAGATATACATAAGATAAGAGGTATGGATAAATGGAGTACCACTCTCCATTATATCTTATTGAGATCCAAGTCTTACATTGTGGTTATGAAGAATCCTTCTATAATAATGGGATATATATATGTTTTTTAGTACTGTAAATCACCCTCAAACGAATGTTCATTTTGAGAGAACCATCCAAACTCTATAGGACATGTTCCATAATTTTCATACATAGATATTACATATTAGTAGATGAAAATTCACTACATAAAATTATGATCCATGATATAACTATAAAGGTGTAGTGTATTTGGAAACTTAGATACATAAACAACATGTTCATAAGATATCTACATCATCTATCACTAATTTCTTCAAAAACAATACCATTATGAGATATATTATACATAAAACCATTCTTTATATAATGGGGAAAGGAAATATAAGAAAGGATAAGATCAGATGCTCAGTAAGGGTAATCAATATAGATATCAATGACAAATTTATCATAACATGAGCATAAGGTTATGAGAAATTGATTTTAACATTTGAAAATCATACCCTACATATCATAGGTCATAATCTTGATTCATGTAATACATCTTGATATTTTATAAGATATAAATCATAAAAGAATCAATGAACATGATCCATGAGATCATAACATTGGAATAATACATATATTTTTTCTATAAAAATAATCAAAGAAAATAATTTCCATAGTATTCATGGATCACTTCCAAGACTATCATATGGGATTAGGTTCAATCACCAAACCATCATATCCTTAGTCAAGGTTCACTCCCAGGACTATCATAGTGGATAGATTATATTATTGAACTAGGTTAACTTCTCATTCAAATACTTATTATCTCAAGAGATATATATCTTTACCCAATACATTGGAGGATTTTATAATTCCAGGCCCACCCATCACATAATGAAATTCATATATATATGGTCCAAAAGATTAGAAATATTTCATAATATCATAACCTATGGAAAAGAAATATTTTTTATAAACATTTCAAAATTTCATCATAGAATTTATAATGGAAAATAAATGGGTTTCGTAAAAATTCCAACATTTCATCATAGAATAACCCATTGAAAATAAATAGGTTTCATAAACATCATTTCATCATTATTATAAACCATTCAGAGAAAGAATAAGGATGGTATTATTGGGTCATATCCCATTAATACTTAAGTAACATCAAAAGACATCATTATAGATGAAAAATTACTATAAAATATCACTGGATTGTTTCTTGATGAAAATGCCCTTTTTATTTTTAAATAACATATTAAAATCTAAAAAACTTCCCAAATATTAAGGAAAACATTTTCTTTGAAAATAAACATGTAAACTTATAAATAAAGATTCAAATCATTGAGTGGTCATGATGGTGGGAAATAAATTCATGATGGGTATGTTAAAACAAGGATTCCATTCATATTTTTGGTAAAATAAAAAAATTTAATAAATTATAAAATGAAAATAAGATTAATTATAAACTATTTTGTAACAACTCAAACATGGTTAAAGATGATACACTTGGAATTATTAAAAAGATTAAAATATAATCATGTCATTCTAAAGAAAAAATGATTAAAAATGGATATAGATCCTAATATAAATAAGATAGGGTCTAAATATCCTCAACCAATGAAATTTTGACAAGTTTTTATTTCATTTTAAACCATATCTTTTGGTTTAACCCCTTCATTAGTCGATTTTAACTATAACCATGGTAATGATTTTTTCAGTCTTAAAGGGTTATAAGTTTACTTATAAGTTATAATTCGCTCATAAATAACCAAAAAATGAAATTTTAAACTATTTTCATCCTAATTTCCCTAATTAAAATATTTTTATGATTTTTAAATAATTTAATTAAATATTTTGATTGTAAAATTCTATTTATGTCATTTTAAGAACTATTCACATAATTTTACTTTGAAAACAACATGAAATAAATAGAATTAAAATATCAACCATTAAAACATACATAATATAATATATTCATCTGAAAAATTCATCTAAAATGATAATTATTTCAAATTTTGTTACATTTAATATTTTTAAAATCATTTAATTTATTTTTCTATTAATTGAAAAAATATTGTGTCGGCGTTGCGTAAGCATTTAAGGTAATTATTAGATAAATAAAAATTCAAAAGAATATTACAATAAAAAAATTAATTTATCTTTAAAATATAAATTTATAACTTAACTTATCCTATTTTTATCATTATGTAAAAAAATTAGAGATATTAAAGTCAAGAGAGTGATATTTTGTATTTATTATTTTCTTAAATTAATATAAAGGTTATAATTAAAGAAAAATGACAAAAATAGAACATATATTTGTTAATTGGATGTACATAGATAAACCCCACCCATATAATAGGATAAATTAAAGTTGTGGTATGATTTTGAGACCTTATCTCGTGGTTTTAACCCTATTTTACCCATTTTACCCTTAACGAGGTTGCAAATATTTACCATAGTTATTATTCATAGTGAAAAATATAAAAGAGAGATCTTTAAAAAATTTTAACCTTAGGATTAAAAATATAGTTTAAATTTTTTAATATTTAATCTCTATAAGTTTTAAATATCAGTTTTAATATAAATGCAGGAAATGCAATAGAAAACAATTTTTTGAGAAATGTGTTTTAAGAATAAAAATTAAATCATATCAAAATCATGAATATTTATGATTAAAATGGGATTAATTAGATTATTATAATTAAAATGTATCATATTTAAATTAATTATCAAATCTAAAATATAATGCTACTTTTAAATCACCTGATTTAATTAAAGGAAATGATAATATTTTAAAAATCAAGATTTTTCACTATTTACTGAAAAATAAATCATTTCAGAAAGATCCAAAAATTTCAACTTAATTGAATTGTGATATGATTATTTAGAAAATTAATTTTATTTTATAAAATAAAATTTCAAAAAAATTAATAAATTAATTATAATTTTCATGCACAAAATGCAATAAAAAACATTTTTGAATAAAATATCTTTTAAAGCATAAAATGACTTTTCTAAAATTTGAGTGATTATTTCATAATAATTAATCATTTTTTATACAAATATATATATATTTCATAATTTATATACTAATATTCATACCCTTTATTTCAATGGATGTGTTATAACGTTCACATAATAATATTTTTATAATATATCTCAATTCGCTTAAAGTATGGTGTTGTGTGTTAAGAAATCTATCGAGATTATTATTATTTTAAATTAAATTTTTAGGTTGTTACATAATGAGATATTTTTAAATGTATTTACAAGGATTTTGGGATCAATACCTTACCCTATTAGAGTTCTCATATAACAATAATTTCCATTCTAGCATTTAGATGACACCTTATGAGGCTCTATTTAGGAAGTGGTGTCATAATCCAACATATTGGGATGAAGTTGGAGAGTGGAATATTATGTGATTTGATATAATCAATTATATTATAGATATGGTTAAAACCATTCATATTTATATGAAATCCACACAAATTAGACAGAAAAGATATCTAGAAAATCATTGAAAAGACCTCAAGTTTGAGGTTGGAGACAAGGTGTTTCTTCGTATAACATAGTCAAAGAAATAAATGTGGTTTGAAAATATGGGAACACTTATTTCAAGAAAAATTGTACCATTATATATCCTTTATCACATTGGATCTATGGAATATCGACTAACACTCCCACCTAACCTATCCCAAGTACATGATGTGTTCCACGTATCCTTGTTGAAGAAGTACATACTGAACCCCTCACATGTAATGAATACAGAGGTGGTACCCTTATAGAATTATCATTCATAGAAGGAGAATTAAATGAAGGCCTTATATCATATATACAAAGTTATATAAAAAATACAACTCACTTGGTTAAAGTGCTGTGGTGAAACAAAAAGTTTAAGGAAGCAAAATGGGAACCAGAAGAGGCAATGAAATAGAAGTACCCTCATCTGTTTTAGTGCATGAAATGAAATTTCAATTGAATAATTTATAAAGGGAGAAGAATGTAATGAATAAAAATTTTATAAATTGAAATACCTTTTTAAATTGGAAAATTCCTTATTAATTGATGTAATCATAGAAAACACTTGAACTAATTTGGTTATTTTGGACCTTTATAAAATATAGTCGACCAAATTAAAATGACCATTAATTATCTTAACCATTGATAATTTATCTATTGAATAGTGACCATTAATATTAGTATATATTAGGGTTATTATAAAGTCTAATTGACACATATAGAAGAATCGATGGCCTCGACTAGTAGAATCACACCTTATGAAGACCATTTATCGAAGCTTCTGAGGGAGATGGTATGATTGGGCTTTTCCTTGGACCAAGATAAAACTAAAATAAAAAAAATGAAATATGAATGAAATTTTTTATGGGATAGTTTTAAGTTTATCAAGATCATTATCCAAACCATGTTCTCCAAACCATCCTAAGAAAGTTCCACCATCGCACACCTTACCATTCGGGTGCACACTGATGTAATAAGGGTTTATGTATCTAAATTATACTATTATGAATTTTTATGTTTTATTTGTAAAAAAATATGGACTATATTTATCCATTTTAATTATTACTTTATATATCCAATTATATATGAGTTTATGAAAATTATATTCTGGTATGAAGAAAAAAATTGTATTTTTTGGAAAATATAATGTTTTAATTAAAACACTATTTTTGATAAATTATATAATGTTGAAATAAATTTTATTTTCATATGATATTATTACTAAATAATATTTATTTATATAAAAATGGTGATATAATTTAATGAAGTCCAGTGTAATCTTTAAAAGGGTCATAAAACTGTTATTGTTGTAAAAACCAATATTTTCAGAAAATAAGGATTTTTATTTAAATGTTTAAATTATAATATTTAGAAAATTATTTTGATAAAATAAACATTATATCTTAAATGTACACATAAAAATTATCTATTTTTTATTTTTTTAATATTTTTTTTGTGAGAGTAAAATTTTTAGGTAAAAATTAAATATATTATAAATATACCATCTGTATTATGACATCATAATATACCAAAGGTGATTTAATAAATTCTATAAAAGTAATAAAAAAAATATATTTAACCTTTAAAATAATTATTTTTTGATTTCATTTGATTAATTTTATAATTCGTTAATGAATCATCCAAAATAATGTTTTATTTTTAGGTTTTAAAATTAATTGTTTATGAACATGACTCACTTCCCCCACACTAATGGTATTATTTCAACATTTTAGATTCATTTACTTATAATACATTTAAAACTAATCCTATTTGTAAGAAACCATGGGAAAAACATGGTATGGTTTGTGATTTTTATTCTTTTATCATATAGTGTCCAAAACCTATGTATAGAAATTAATAAAGAATTCCCCTCACTTTTTCTATAAATACACACCCATCCTCCCACTCCTATTCACTAAAAACCCATTGATCTTTAATTTAATATCCTTATACCTCTATATATCCCTACCAAGGTTCTCCTAAGCTCTTAATAAGCTCCTCTCAAACTTTTATAAGCACCCTCTCAAGGTAAGGAGATTCTATTCTCCTCCTCTTTATTCAAACACATTATTTTTATTATTCTATTTCATTTCCAATTATTAATATTATAATGTTTTTTAAACATAATTATTGTCCTTGTGATTTATATGTAATGAGAGACTAAATTTCACTCTCATTAAACCCTTCCATGAATCTTTATGTAAACCTGTTATGATACCTAAATTATTTTGTGATTTTCAATGCCAAATATTTGTGTAGTGAATACCTATCCCCATTTACACTCAAGGGTTTTCACCTAGATGTACCTATACTTGATTAATTAACGATTTACATGTATATGACCCATAATCCTTAATCATGGGATTAAAATTTATAAAACGTGTTCTTATTTTGTATGATATATGTGGCACACTTATTCATGTACATGTTCTGAATGTGATGGATGGTATCAAAAATATATAGACCTCCAATTAATTGGGTAATGTTTTTATCTCATAAGATGACATGTATGGTGCATATTAGGTTATCCTAAGAAAACTATTTTATGATTTATTGAAAGTTATCCTTAACTTATATTTATGATGTCATGTTTTATGTTGATTTTATTTTCCTATGTTGCTTCGATGTTCATTTTTATGAATTTCACACATTTTTGTCACCCTGATATTCCACTTGAATAATATGTTCTACTTTAATCATGTTATTCTTTGATTTTTCTCTTAATCAGATTTATATCTCATCCCTTTCTTATGTACAATCCCAGGTTTTCCCATCCAGTATTATAAGAGTGAATGAATTTTAAGAGAATGTTAAAGAGTTTTAAATAATTTTGTTGTATCCATGTTTTAAGTTATTATGTTATGTATCAAATTTCCCAAAGAAACTAGCCTCATGTTCTTATCAGATTGTATAATTTTTAATAAATCATAAAATAAAGTGTATTAAAAATATGGGTTTTCATATATGTTGTCTACCTCATGGTTTTGGAAAAGTATTTAACAAGAATTAGATATAGAGATGTACTTTAACACTACTTATCATCCTCTGATAGATGTCTAGTCTGAGAGAACCATTAAAACTATTTATGATATGATAATATCATGTTCAATGAATTTACAAGGATGTTGGTATTAACACCTTCACCTTATAGAGTTATCATATAATAATAGTTTCCATTTTATCATTTATATGACACCATATAAGGCTTTGTATGGGAAGATATGAAAAATTGAGACATGATTGGATAGATTTAGAGAGATAAATTTGATAGAACTTGAACTTTTCCAGAAAATGATGGATAATGTTCAAACAACTCAATGACATATGAATTCTCCACAAATTTGATAAAATACTTATATAGATAATCATCGATGAGATCTAGAGTTTGAAGTTGGTTTCAAGGTGTTTATTTTGATATCTCCTTGGAAATAGGTAATGAGATGTGGGAATAAAGGGGATATGCACCTTAGTTATATCAGTCCCTTTCAGATCCTTGATCATATCAAGGATGTATCATATCTCTTAACACTCCCTATATACCTCTAGCAAGTATATTATGTGGTCTATGTATTGCTTTTAAGAAATTACATACCAGTCTTTTCACATATACTTAACTCAGAAGCCATAAAACTATAACATGATCTCTCATATGAGTAACCGCCATTTAATATTATAGATCAAAGGTATAAACTGATGCAGAACAAGACCACCCATCTAGTCAAAGTTCTATAGAGTGATCATAAGTTCTATAAAGATACATGGGAATTTGAGGATGTAATGAGACAAAAATATCCTCATTTGTTTTCATCCTAGGAATAAAATTTTGAGGATGAAAATATTTTTATGTGGGATAGGGGGGATGTAATAACCCATGATTTTAGAGAATATTACTCCTTAAAATAAACATTGTGTAAAATAACTTGTTTTTAATGCAACATTTAACCAAAAAAGAATCACGACACATTTTTTTATTTTTAATATAAATATATTTTTTTAATGTATTTATAGAATTGGTAAGTATAAAGAGAGGTAATAACTCTATGAAATATATTTTTTAAAAAAATTGTTATTTTTAATACTATTTTATTGATAAAATTTAATTAGTGTAGCTAAATAATTGAGACATACTTGGAATTTCAAGGTATATTAATTTAAGATTCTGTATACATTAAATTTGTTTTTGAGACTCTATAGAGGTGTTTGGTGACTATGAATCATAACCAAAGTAGTTAGAATCACAAAAAAATATCTCAGAGTTTCTTTTGTGCCAAAAAATTATCAATACAGAGCCACTAGCTAGCTAGTGGTTACAGCATAAGACATGTATTTCTGCAAGTCCCACCAGCTAACCAGAGGCCCATCATTGGCCAATTGATGGTTCCCAGATAGCTTGATAAGTAATGGAAACTATGTAATTTCACTCTTACATGCCATTTTAATATTATAATAACTATTTTTACCCTCACTTAACCAAAATGGACAGGGTATTTCTCTTTTGGGGAAGTTAGTCCTTTCCTCTTTTATGAACTTGAAGTCTAGATCAATTCATTAGATCCCATGAGCTAAGATTCATCTATCCTAGCCTAAATATTATTCCTATTATATAATTTTATATATATATGTACAATATTATATATATATATATATATATATGTATGTATTATATCATGATCTAATGAAGAATTATTAGTGCTTTTATAGATCTACGTCAGATCTTGAGATTTAGAGACCCTTCCTTGACCTAGATCTAAATCAGCCATTAATAGGGGTTTTCTTTGGGTAATTTGAATTAATTCAAGTATATGTTTCCATATAGTTATTGAAAAATGTTATACAACCCCTTTTTTATTAATTGGTATTGGTTCTAGGGATCCTTAGTGTGTAGGTTGATTCAGTTTTTGTGTAGGCATGACTTGGGTAATGGTACTTGACAATCTTGGAATTTATCATCAACATGCTTGAGGTAAGAAGTTCCTTACCATATAGTGTATTTTTATAATATTTCTCTTTGATTTTTTTCATTTTTTACATGTGTATCCACAAGACCCATGTTTGATATTGATCTCAAGTGTGTGTATGTGTAGTTGTGAGACCCATGTTTGATATTGATCGTATATGTATATGTAGCATGTGTGACCCATGTTGATATTGATTGTATGTGTGTGAGTGCATAGCCCACGAGACCCAATTTTTATGTTGATCATATGTGTTTTTTTGAGGAATTTTAGTCTCATTATTGATATTCTATGTTATACTTATATGTAAAATTCCCTGATGTGAGTGAATGTAATATTTGTGGAGGTTTTTCTTCTAGTAACTAGTGGAATGTAGACCATCTTGGATTAGTTAACCCTTAGATGGGGAGAATGATAGGAATACAATGATGATAGAAAACCTTAAAAATGGTAGGTATATTATGGAATTGAGGTATTACTTGAGGAAACAACAAGATTTAGAGACCATGTAGCCCGATCTGAGGGGGAGATAGGGTGTAATGGCCTTATAGATTGACCCGTGAGAGAGATGGGGATCAACGACCTTATAGCCCAACTCGAGGATTATTGGAAATATTATTTCTTAGAGACCTAAATTTTACATGTAGAAAAACCATGTTCATGATTCCTATTATGAATATTTTTCTAGAAAGGAGACAAAGTAGGTATGACCAAGGTTTGTGATGGATTGGTTAGCACATGATCACTCGATACATGATTGATTGTTGTTTACTACTTGATTTTGTATTTACACCATATTTACAAATTAACATTTCATACCACTATTATGAATATTAACTTCTTTTAAGGATGAATTTGGGGTTCCCTAACGGGTCACATTATGTATGAGAATATTCATACATGTGCAGGCTTCATGATCTAGGATATAGGGAAGGGCAAGGTCCTAGCATCATGTAGTTGTAGAGATGGATCTCAGTATTCTAAGGTGGTACTATGATGGACTCTGGATAGATGCCTTAGTGTCTTATTTATTTCTTGTTTCTTTTCCTTAAACTTTGTTTTGACCTTCCACATTGGGGGTCCTTAATTAATACATTGTTTGACATTATGATACCTGATATTCCATATGATATAGTATTTTTTATTATTTAGTTATACAATTACTTTTGGGTTATTATTATTTTCTTATTATTATTTTGGTGTATATATTTTGATACCAATGGTATAGTATCCCCACTACACTATTCATGCCCTCACTGTTACACATAAACCTCTTGCATATGAGGATGTGTATAATGACCCATACTTTACATACATTGTTATTACTTCAAAATTGAAGCACACTTATTACAACATATAAAAAAACCATGAAAGGACCGTATAGGTGTAGTGTCTTTAGAAACTGGAAAGCATAAACAACTGGTCCATAAAGCATCTACTTTACCTCCCATTTATTTCATCATATCTAGAGACCCTTTTTGGAATATTCTACTTAATAAACTTATTTCTGACCTGGGGAAATAAAACATACAAAAGGGTGAGCTCAAATGCTCAGTAGGGGTAAACAAAAGAAATATCAATCACATCTTATACATAAGCACATAACTTTTTGAAATCTTAAACTACAAAAGAGATCATAATTTCATAACATGGGATAAATCATAGTAGTGAAATGTAATCCCCATAATCATAACTTAAAACATGAAACTTTGTGTCATACACACATAATCATAGAGAATCATTTCTTATTAGTCAAGACTCATTGCCAAGACTATCTTAGTGGAAAAATTCCATTTCTGAACCGAGTTCACTCCCCGTTTCAGTCCTGTTTCACTGAACCAGTATAACCTACCGTTCCAGCCATGTCTATCTCATGAGATATAAAATCTTTACCCAATGCATTGGAGGGAGATATAGGTCCCACCCATCTCATAATGATACCATTCTTATGTGTGCCACAAAATCATAAATCATACATCATTGCATAACCCATGTAGTAAAAATGGGATTCTTAAACAACATGACATCATAAAACAATTCATATAAGATAAAGGAATTCATAAAAATATTTCCATCACAACATAATCAAATCCATGTAATAATAGGGATAGAAACAGAACCCTATATTATCTTAGATGGAAAATAATTTTGATAAAACACTTGAACTCCATTCTTGAGGAAAATATCCTTTCTACTTTAAAAACCTTTTTCCTTTCTTAACATGTCATAGAATTTTAAACTAAAAGAAGTTGATTAAAAATAAACTTGAAAACTTGTAAAGGAATATTCTTGGAAATAATGTTTTGAAAATCCATTCATGCCGTATAAGTTAAAAAAACATTCTTCGTACTTTTGTCGGAAATGTCAAAAAGTACCTCGTACGAAAAATGACAAAAGATTCCTTTCATATCCTTTACTAAAAACTCACCGAAGGGTAAAATTGGATTTAAACAATTTTAGGTGGATAGAAATAATACTACATATTGAGGAAACATGGATGTGGATGATAAAATACACCCCAGTAAATACTAAAGTATAAACAATCTCGGATAAAAATGAGATTGTGATATTTCCCTTACCTTAGGTCCGATTTGCTTCGTAAGTTTCTAAAACTCCTGTATAATGATTTAAATAATGTCATTGACTTATTACATAATCATACTCATTGTTATTATATCATATATGGTCATATACTTAGCTTCTTATTAGTAATATTTCATTACTACTTGTTATTCGGGTGTTTATTACTTTTTGTTCTTATGCGTGTTTTGTCGAATAAATTCTTATTATTCTCTTTAGGTTATAGATACCTCATTTCTTGAATGGTATTAGTGTAATATATATCATATTCATTCATTAAATTCATTTATATAATCATTATGAAATGAAGATCATGTAGAACGAGTCGCATCACATCGTGGAGACGATATTCCGTACGTACGCACGAGTGATGATATCGTTCCTATGATCGTGGAATTGTATTGGAGTGTATGTATACTATTTCAGAATCAATATCAATTTATAATAGTCATATATAGTCATTATTTACACCATTATACCCATCCAAGTAAGGTGGTGGTGGAAAATATATTACACCACGGCGTGGAGACGGTATTTCGTACGTACGCACGCGCGGTGATTTCTTTTTCCGTAGGATGGATAAATGGTGAAATAGGGTTGTTTCATACTTATAATAACATATCAGTATATGAGTGATACTGATGTTATTACTTAATAATGAAACAACTAAATAAGAAGAAGTGGAAGAAGAAATAAAGATGAAAGAATCAGTAACGGACATTACCTCTTCTTTGAAGTGCTTCTTTGAGACCTCCTTTTAGGGCACTAAAATAGGTATTTGAAGAAGACCAGAACCTCTAGGATGTTTCTAGGGAAGTGTAGAGAAGAAATTTACAGGGTTTGGCCGATCTTGGAGGCTCAAAGTGGTGTGAGGAAGAGGGGGAGGAGGTGCCCTTTTATAAGGGAGGAGAGGGGCTCCTTTGGAAAAACTAAAAATATTATTTTATTATAAAGTCAAGTTCGGTTTTAAATAGCTCCAAATTGATTTATTTCGAAGGTAAGGTGGGGATGGGTCGAAATCCTCTCATCAAATAGAATTTAGACAAGTTTAGGTTCCTATTTACCCTTATCATTTAGATTTAACATTAAGTTAAATAATTTTACTTTTACCGTGTCTTCTTGTGTTCTTATACTATAAGGTTAATAAACTTACTATATCAAGAAAAACGACCCCAAAGTTGTTTATTATTAATATATATAACCTTATCTAATTCATTTGGCCGAACCTTATATTTTTAGGAATAAAATAACAATTAATAATATAATATTTGTTTTAAAAACTATTTTATGTCAATTTTGTTACTATTTAGTAATTGATTTTTGTGAAAATCATAACAGAATGATTAGTTCGAACCAAGTTAATTAAATCAATAGTAACATGTCATATTAACTTAGAAAATTAGTTTAATTCATAAAAAGTCTCAAATTACATTTATTTGGGTATTTATAACATCAATTATGTCAATATTTCATTAATAAGATAATTACTGCATCATCGTTGTGTCATAAATAAATTAAATTATTTAATGTCTAAAAATTACAAATAAAATACCATTATGTAGGAAATATTTTTATCTTTCTAATGAATATTTATAGTCTAATTTATCTTATGTATAACCCCATATTAAAAATTATTTACTTATTAAACTTTGATTTTAACTGTTTTAACCCTTCTTTAAATAAATTAATAATAAATGTCCTAATCTAATACAAGTGGGCCTAAATGGTCATATTTTATTCCTAAGGTTGTTTCTGGTCGAATTACACTTGTCCAATAGAATTAGGACATGTGTTAGGGTAATAATAATATCATTTTTACCCTTAATTACCCTATTTACTTTTAATCGTGGTAAAAAAAAGTAAAAAGTTACTATTCACAAAAATAATTATTTTCATCTCATTGAACCACATTTTACTTACTGACATCAACCGTGTCTCTCGGATTTTTGAAATTCCACTCACAAAAGCGGTAAAATTATGTTTTATGAAAAATTCAGTTTTTTAACTACCACTTAGTGGTTTCACTATTCATCCAAAATTGAAAGTTTTCAGAAAAATACCAAAATTTCACCCTAGGCTAATTTCGATATTCCGAATCCAAAAATGAAGTCCATTTTGAAAAATAAAATTTATAAAATTTCAAAAAGTGGTTATTACTATTCATAACGGCTAGTTTTAATAATATTTTAATAGCATATCACTGTTTAGTGAAACTCGGTATTGCGTACGACGCAAGCTATCGAGGAAGGCCGTGTTTGCGTGTAAAGAAAGCCAAGCTAGTGTTGTGTGTAGTAAAATATTCTTTTGATGATTTACATAACATAAAAACAAAATATTTCACATAAAAGTCTCGGGTGTTACAATGTGTGCATGATTTCATGTAACTAACCAACCTAAACGGGCTGATTCTGGTCAGGGTTCAACAAAGTTGTTTTAAAGGGGGGGTTTTCTTTCATTATTCTTGACTATGTTTTGGGAAAAGTGGAAATTAGATAGGTTATGTGGAAATTGGTTAAGGGAGCCACATAAATTCTTGTAAAACTCTTATGTGATGGACCTCTGAGTTACCTATGATGATACTGTTGTTATAACTATGATTTTATAGATTCATAATGATCTTGACTGTGATGTATTGTTATAGTTTTTTGGATTTGTGGGACAGCCTAGTCCCACACTTCTGGATCAGTTTCTAAACATGCATAATTTGTATTACATCACATGAATTACAACAAACTCCCAAGATCTAAAGTTCAGTGTATTTTGGAACTTGTTAAATTTTCAACTAAATACATGGTACAATATTCATTTCTTCAATAAGGATTATCCACACACGTAACTTTTTTATACATATCCCTTTCATTTATATTCCTAAGGAAAATGGGAAACATAAGAAAATTATGAGATATAAATACTAGTAAGGGATAAAAAATGAAAACAGATCATAAATGAACATCATGATCAAGACATGAGGCATGATAGAAGAATATAAACATGAGTACACAAGGCATAACATGATCATAAGTACATGAGACATAAAATGATAATGACATGATCATAATTACATGAGGGGTAACTTGGAAATGTAGAAACAATATAATCCTAATTCATTCATAAAAATATCAACATATCTTATCACTAGAGTTTTGTAAAACATATTACAAAGGATTTTGACCAAGGTATCATAAGATGTTAACATGGAAAGCTGCCAAGGTATCATGAACATGTCATATTTAGAGATTAATACTTTAATAAATTATTTTGAGTTCTATAAGGGTTTACCCTTCATATTTGATAATTCATGTGTTCCATATAGGGAAAACATACCTAAATCCATCAATAATCATAGCATGAACCCATGGAAATAAATGGGTATCGAATGAAAGTAAGAAATCTCTCTATGTAAATACCATTCAAATACGAATTATGAGGTATTTACACCATGTACATAAAGGTTATATGGTTTGATTAATATTTTCCTCATTCAATTGATGTATGGGTATCTAGGTGAATAAACTTCAATCAGAATAAGTATTCAAGGTTATTCACATGGAAAGTCATGATTACGCACAGCTAGTGATAAGGAAAGACAAAGGTAGT
This sequence comes from Viscum album, assembly GCA_963277665.1. NCBI lineage: Eukaryota > Viridiplantae > Streptophyta > Magnoliopsida > Santalales > Viscaceae > Viscum > Viscum album. The sequence continues at coordinate 1,255,245,633 of OY728151.1, read as the reverse complement.
GATGGATAATTCTCTAAAGAGATCATATTTCCACTATATAATGTGTACATAGGAACATGGACATGTAGCAGAAAGTTAAAATAAATTAGAAATATATAGATTGAATGAGAACATGAACATTGGTAAACATTGGGTGGAAAATAATCCCTTCTAATGGATTAATGAATATATCTTTGTAAATACCCCAAAATCAGATTTTGAAACTATAGGATGATCATAATTAAAAGGGTAGTGACACAATTGAAGGAACAATAAAAAGAAGTGGTGAAGGGTACATTCAAGGAATAACGATATTAGTTTAATGTAAATATTAATCCACATATTATGATCCTTTATTATGTCTCATAAAGTGAACGTGAATTATCAAATGAAAATACATCGAGAGTGTAAAAAAAGGTGCACAATAAGGGAACACTGACCATGAAACAGAATGATATATGGGATACAACTGACCAAATCTTTTTAGGGTTTTAATCCCTAGATGAATTTGAGCCAAAACCACATCCACTTGTTGTATCCAGACAGAGATGTTGTTGCTAGGAAAACCACACAAACTTTTCTTTACCAAATATAGGATAGTTTTATAGCTATGGGAAACCATGATAATTATAATGGATTATAATAGTAGTATAATGAGAAGGAATGGTGATATATAATTCATAAAATAGTAAGAAAATTATAACAATGACACATAATAATATTTCATATTGAAAAAGGAATTAATTTAAAATGTCTTTCAAAGGAAGTTATAAAATAGCAGATGAGGAACCCTTATTTTGGTAGAGTAGAGAATTAGAAAAAATAATTAATGAGAGGGAAATTATTTTTATAAGTAATGATAAATTATATTCATAGTAATTATGGTGTTTAAAATTACTTGAAAACGTAATAAACTTATAATCAAAGGCTTATACAAAAGAAGAACTTGAATAAAATGAAGAAAAGGAAAAGATACCTTACCTCAGGAGGTTTCTTATTAATGCTAGAGAGGGACTCATTAGAACCTTGGAACCAAATTGGGGGGAATATTTAGAGGTTTATTGAGAGATAATTTTTTATTAAAGTATTTGGTGTATAAAGTGAGGTGGGGAAGGGGGTATTTATACTTGATGAGGGGTGGTTTAAATGGTTAAAATATAGGTTATTTTATTTTATAAGCCAACCAATTATGGGTGAAATAAATTAAAACCAATTTTTTGGATTATTAATGAGTGGGATATATTTTTTTTGATTTTTAAAGTCCTCATAATTCAAAACTCGCCTTCTAACAAAGCCAATTCATGCACATAAACACAAAATAATTATTATCTAAAAAATACAATTGTTGGTTCCCAAATGTAAAGTATAAATTTCAAAATTAGTATTTATATTTTAAAATTAATTTTTTTACTTATTAAATTAAATTTTTATTGAATAAATTTTTTTATAAATTTATTAATCATGATGACATAATAATTTTGTCATAAAATCATAGTGCTCGTAAAGTGGCAATTTTGACTTCTTTCCAGAAAATCATCTTTGTCAAAAAAATACCCAAAAAATCACCCTAAGATAATTTTGATGTGATGAGTACAAAAATGAAGTTTATTTTATAAAAATAATTATCTAATTAAGATAATTTAAACTTTGAATTAATTTTCCTTATTTATTGGAATTTAAAATTTTCATAGAAAAATAAACATTTTGACCATTATAAAAATTACATATTACTTAATTAAAATATATTATAATTTAAAAAGTGTTTAGGATGATTATTTCATGAAAATATATTTTACCTTAAACTTATACTTTCATCATAAAATTAATTTCTAACAAAATATTCTTATAGTCTCCAAAAAATAATACAATTTTGATTATATCGTTAAGTAATCCCTTTAAAATTCATAGTCATAGTTTTCCATGATGTGTAAAGTTATTATGAAAATATAAAATTATTTATATGTGATCATAATAAAACATTAATTATAAAATTATATTTCTATTAATAACATAAAGGAATTATTATGGTGGTATGTTTTACCCATTAGAGAAATTATGTCCTCACAATTTTACTCATTGGATAACACTTAATAAAACCAAATGTTTACTTAAATGTTATCTATAGAAAGAGAACATTATGAACACCTAGGATATAATAATCCTATGTGTTATTAATTTTTATACTTAACAAAGTCTTATATATATAATTTTTATCTATCTAAGGCTATATACTCAAATATTCTGAATATTAATTCCCTAAAATAACCAAACATTACTCTTATAAAAAACGAGACACCCCAAATTCACACTTCCATATCTATTCTAAAAATGAATAAATTTTATTACATCACATGAATTAAAAAACAAAAAATATCTAATGTTTAGTGTCTTTGCAAATAGGTAGATCTATAACTAAACACATGGTACAATACACATTTCTTCTACAAGGATTATCCACACATTTAACTTCCTTATATGTATACCTTTCATTCCTATTATTAGGGAAAAGGGGAAACATAATAAAAGGGTGATCTATAAAGATTATTAAGGGATAAAAAATGAAAAGGATGCATAAATGAACATCATGAGTAAGACACTAGGCATGATAAAAGAACATGAACACAAGGACAAGAGGCATAACATGATCATAAGTACATGAGAAATGACATGATCATAAGTACATGAGACATAACATGATCATAACATGATCATAAGTACATGTGGGAAAACTTGGAAATATGGAAACAACATAATCATGAGACATTTATAAACATATTGACATAGATCATTACTAGGGTATCATGAAACATATTACCAAGGTTTTTGATCAAGGTATCATAAAACATTACCAAGTCATGCTTCCAAGGTATCATGAACATGTCATATCTAGAGATTAATTATTTACCCAATTCATTGGAGTGTTATTAGGTTGAACCATTCATATTCCACAATTCATGTGCTCTATATAAGGAAAACATATATAAATCCATCAATAATAATATCATGAACCCATGGAAAATAAATAGGCATCCAATGAAAGAAAAAAATGTATATATGTAAATACCCTTAAAATATGAATTATGAGGTATTTACACCATGTAGATAAAGGGTATACAGTTTGGTAAATATTTTCCCCAGTCAATCGATGCATGCACATTTAGGTGAATAATCTTAAATCATAATATTCATGCAAGGGTATTCACATGTAAAGGAATGATTACTCATAGCTGATTATAAGGAAAGACAAAGGTAATGATGGATCATTCTCTAAAGAGATCATATTACTACTATAAAACATGTACATGGAAACATGGACATGTAGAAGAAATTTAAAATACACAATAAAGATGGAAAGTGAAATAGAAAATGAACATTGGTTTCAAATTTTCTGGTAAAGAAACCCTCCTAGTGGATTAATGCAACTATACTTGTAAATATCCAACAATCAGATTTGGAAACTATAGGATGTTTATAATGTAAAGGGTAATGACCTAATTAAATGAAAGATAAAAAGAAGTGGTGAAGGGTGCATTCATGTAATAGGGATATCAAATTAATGTATATATGAATCCACATATTTTCATCATTTATTATGCATTATAAAGTGAATGTGAATTATCCAAAGAAAATCCTTCGGGAGTGTCAAACTAGGTGAGTAGTATGGGAAATCACCATAATCCAGAATGATGGTTGGGATATATATATACATTGTTTAAGAGTTTTAATCCATATATGAATATGATCCAAAACCACATCTCTTTTAATGTTCAGACATGGATTTTGTTGCTTGGAAAACCACACCAACTTTTCTATACCAAATTTAGGGTAGTTTTATGGCTATCGGAAGCCATGAGTGTAAGATACAACCCTTTATATATATGTATCAAGACAGTTTATAGGATATATTTTACCTAGGTTTTCATCAAAACTTGGTTGTGTTTTACTTTGGGGAAGTTTCAGGTGAAACAGAAGAATTTTGGAAGTTTTTTGAGGGGTTTTGAGCAGTGTACGATTGGCGCACGATTTTCCCAAACCATGTGCTCAAACTAAGAAAACTATGAATTCCCAAATAGAGGGGAATCACATTTTTGGTTCATAGTTTTTCTAAAAATTCACCCTCTTAGTAGTAACCATGTGACTCCTATGAGAGGTGCATGGTTAGGGCACACAGTTTGGAAAACCGTGCCCACCTTCCTAGGAAACCATGCACATGTGATTTATTTCTCCTAATTTTTTTTTTAAAATTCCCAAACCCCTCAGTATTAACCCCTATTCAACCCTATTTGGACTAACACAATTTCCTAAAATTTTGGAATATCTAAAATAGATTTTGAGGCCCTTCAAACCCTGTTCTTGATGAACCAGAGGTCTAATTGAAGGATCGTCTTCTCTATGGTAAATTATTCCTTTCTGGTGTGGTTTCATCTATCTTTGGTATTTATTTATGGATAAACAGGAATGTTTTATCCTCCATTAGTAATGGGTTTAGATTTAATTTTTGATATATTTTAATCCATTTTATCTTGATCATGTTTTTGTTTCTAGATATCGTTCTTCATTGTGAAAGTGATCGTTCCGTTTCAATTTGGGGAGTCTTGATTTGGTGAAATTTCATCAATGATCTTGAGGTAGGTGGTCTATTTATCAATTACTGGAGTCTTATTTTCAATTATGTGTATGTAATTGTGAAATTTATATTCCATGCTTATTAATTTCATCTTGAATTGGATTAATTAATTGCTTAATGAACTAATTAATGCATTGTGGAATTGTTTGATTAATGGGGTTATGGAATTGGTCAATTGATGGTATAGTGGAATTGGTGGATTAATGGGATGTTGAATTGAATTATTAATGGGAATTATGTGATGGTTGGATTAACCTTCAAGGTTTAATGGTTTATTATATTAAATATTGATAAATAGTCAATAGTGAATTGTTTATATTATTCCATGTGAATTAAAGTGGTGAATCTTGTTAGTTTAATGAATTGAAAAGGTACACTTTCACGTGAATGTTTGAAAATAAGGTTACTAATTTTAAACCTTGACGTATGTGAATTTGTGATATATGAGATATTGTGATATATGTGATATACGTGTGTGGGATGTGGACTGATGCTTCGAAAGTCCATATCTAATAACAATGGATTGTGGGATAGAGAATGGTTATTTAAATACCCATTGGGTGTTATACGTGGCATTCTAGACCAAAAATGTTAGCATTGGACTATGGTTCCAAGTATCCATAATATAAAATTAAAATGAAATGATAAATGAAAACCCATGAGTTATGTGATATGTGATATCCCTCAGGGATGGTTCCAACCATGGAACTAGATGATACATGTATTGATGGTTCTGGTTTCATCATATACTCATGAAATTTATGTGGTTAGTTTAAGAATAATGAAATGTGATAAGGGTTTACTTTGTTGTACTTTATTATTTATACAACTTCATACACTGTTGTAGACTGTATATTGTTTTAGACATTTCTGGTTATGACCTACTAAGTTTTACTCACACCCTACTTAGGATTCTTTATTTGAACACATGTTTGTAGGATAGAATAGGGTAAATATCCCAATGATAGATGGATGAGTTGGGATTGAGCTTGAATGAGGGAACTAGATGCGATGTCCGGACCCACTTGGGATTTATTAGTGTGTCTTTTTTTTGGGTTTTGTATATTTCCACTTTAAACATATATGGAATGACATATCTATTGATTTATTTTGGATTTTTGTTTTATATTTTGGTTTATCATGTGATACTGGTCTGTATTTGACTATGGTATTATTCTATTTTTTTGGTTATGTCATTCATTTATTATTTATTTATTTTAATTGTTGTATTTCTTTGATAAAGAGGGTATAGTCTACCCATGTCATATATTAGACCCTAGTTTTTAGTTTACAGCCTCTAGTGTACAGGGAGGTGTGCTTGAGGTTATGTGACCAACTAGTTTGGGGCACCGTTGTGTGGAACCTAGGTCGAAATGTCACAAAGTTGTACCAAAAGATAGATTTTTTTATTTTCTTTTTTATTAATATTTGGGAAAGTTATATAGGAGATTAGGATGTGTTGAGCCTTGGTCAAGAGATCATGCAAGGGAGTATCTAACCCATGTATGTGGTAAAATACAAGTACCTATGGTGGGATTACTGTTGTTGATATTTTTTTTGTTACAGTTGAATGTTATTTCACCACAATAGATGCACTTGTTGTGTGATATTATGTTTTTTACTATTTTTATTCATGGACCAGTATGGCATGAAAGTTGAGCATACATGAATCATTCTAGGAACTCAATATTTATTGTAAAATTCGTCATTTTAGGCATTCACATAAAATCAGGTTTTGGGGTGAGTTGTTTAAATGAAAATTCTTTTCTTTCTTGTGTATCTTAAATGAAAATGGTTCCTAATATGAAATTGAAAATTTTAAATGATGCAACATGTGGAAATTTGAAATGGATAAATGGGTGTCTAATAAGGAACTTGTTTTTTGAAAATTGTTTTACCCTATGTTAACCTTAACCTAGATGAGGATGGTTGAGGGTTGTGATAGTGTCTCAGTTTTTACCATGTGGATGGGTATTGGGGATGACTTTTTATGACTTAGGTAAATCCCTCTTATTAAAATGTTAATGATGTGTTAATTTTCCTAAGACATGTGATTATCATTGATATATATTCCTCCATGATGATGTTTATTGATAGGATGATAATAGTAAATGGCTATACATGATCCTCCAATAGTGGGACTCGAGGCAGTTGAGTTCTGAATTGAGTCTATCCAGATGATACATGACCAATTTGAGACTCCTATTGATAAGAAAGTAAAATTGGATACTTATATGTTACATGGACAAGTAAAGCATTGGTGGGACATCTAGAATCAGTATGGAAAACTGGAGAACATGGAGTGGAAGAAATTTTAGGAAAATTTATTGGACTACTTTTACCCTGAGATGCTGAGGTAGGAGAGTTCAACAGATTTCATGAGACAGAAATAGGGAAGTATGTCCATGATGGACTATATAGGATTCTTTATAGATTTGTATTAATTTGTACGAGTGCTGGAAGGGGATGAGGTAACTATAGAAAAATGATTTTCAGATGGTCTTAAATGTGAAATAAAGTCCCTAGTTAATATATTTAGGCTGAAAAAGTTTTTAGAAGTAGTGAATCAGGCTCTCATATCTAAGGGGAACCTAATGTCGGATTCCAGTAGAGGAAATTTTCTTTCTTCTAGATGACCAGTAGGTATGTCTTTTAAGAGTAAAAATTGTCACTTTGAAAACATCAACCAAATTGGATAGGGGGAAGGTCAATCACTCAATACATTACCTGAGTGATTTTCCACTAGTGTGGTAGGTCAATACACATTCGTAGGTAGTGTCCCAGGCCACTGGTAGAGTACTAAGCATGCGATAGGATGGGGAATCTAGAAACTTTTTGTAGGAATCCATGACATATGATTAGTAGTGGAGTATTTAGGAAAAAATAGAGTACAAGAATGGGGTATTCTACACCGTACCAGTCTGACAATTTTAGTTATACTAGACATGGAGGTTGAGTTAGTGGATGAGGTACTTCAGGGTAAAATCACACATATTAGCACAATTTCACAGCTCTAGGGACCTAGGTTTTAGTATAGGGAGGAGGGGAAGGGTTGTTGCATGTAGTTCAACATGAACTTTTGGATATAGACGCTAGACCATCGACAATCATATGTATTATTCTTATAGATTCTAAAATTTCTATTCCCTTACTTGATACTGGTTCCTCTCATTACTTTATATCTTCACAACTTGTCAATGAGTTGATTCCAATAGTGGAGCTTGTGAGGTGGGTTATGACGATAAATTCACCTTTGGGGGTACAATCAAGAGACATCTATTTGTGAAAGGGGTGTTCTCTTGAGGTTGGTCAGTATCATTTTCTATGGGATATATACATCCTTAACATGTTAGGATTTAACATGATTTTGGGTATGGACTAGTTGTTAGCATACCGAGTCCACATATATTTATAACATTGGAGAGTGACATTTATATATCCTAATAGTGACAACTATGTTCATTGTGGAGAGTGGTATATCCAGAAAAACCATATAGGTACAATTCACCAGCATCTTTGGGAGATCACCTCCCAGGTTGTAAGTCTGTTTCTGGATGATGGGGGGTGTAGAGCATGATGACTTTCCACCCTTAGAGGACCAGTTCCGGGACATGTTTCTTGAGAAATTCTCAGGTCTCCATCCTAATAGATATATTAGTTTTATTATTGAGCTTATTCATAGAGATGAGCCAGTTTTATACCACATTATAGAATGGAACCAATAGAGATTCAAGAGTTCAAGACTTAGCTGGAGGAATTGATGGATAAGGTATTTATGCATCTGAGTATATCTCCTTGGGGTTCTCAAGTCTTGTTTTATAAGAAGGCTAATAGAAATTTGTGCATATGTGTATATTATTGGAAGATGAACTGAATTACAATGAGGAATCGATATCCCCTTTTGTTTGTTGATGATCACTTTGACTAATTGATAGGAGCTTGTGTGTTCTCCAAAATTGACTTGAGGTCAGGATATCATCAGTCAAGAGTTTGACTTTTTGATATACCTTAGACTTATTTTAGAATCAGGTATGTCCTATATGAGTTCATTGTGATGTCATTCGAGCTGAAAACGTTTCGGCAGTGTTTATGGGCTTGATGAACCAAATATTCCACCCATACCAAGAGAATTTTGCGGTTATTTTTGTGAATGAAATATTAGTGTACTCCAAGACTCATGATGATCATTCCCAACATCTTGACATTGTTCCGAGTACACTAAGAGATAATATAATGTATGACAAGCTATCTATGTTCCAATTATGGATTGATCAGCTATATTTCTTGGGTCACATCATCTTAGATGAAGGTGTGTCAGTGGACCTATAGAAGGACCAGGGAGTTGTTTCTTGGGAGAAAACTAAGAATGTTTTTAACATCCATAGATTTATCAGGTTGGATAACTATTATCAGAGGCTCGTCTATGAATTTTCCCACTTGAAAGAACCACTTTAAGGATTGACCAAGAATGGAGTTAAGTTTTAACGGCATGAATCATGTGAGAATTCTTTCCAAGAGTCGAATAAGTACTTGACAACCACTCCCATCTTGATCCTACCCAAGATGGGTGGAGAGTACATAGTGTTTTTTGATGCATCTGGGATAGGACTGAGAGCAGTATTGATGAAAGGGGATTGAGTTGTGGAATATAGGTCATGGTAGTTGATTCCACATGAATGAAACTAACCTACACATGAACTCAAGTTAGCTATATTATTTTATGCCTCGAAGTGTTGGAAAAATTATCTGTTGGGAGAAAAGTTTACTATGTATACTGAACACAAGAGCTTAAAGTATATCTTTTTACTATGAGAATTGAATCTCTAGTAGAGGATATGGATTGAGTATATTCATTTATTTTATTTTGATCTAGCATATATAACCAATAAGGGAAACAATGTTGCTAACTCTTTGAGTAGAAAGACACAGACTCAAGATGTTCAGAAGTTTAGTTATGAGTAGAAGATTATAAATCTACTGTTAGAGATACATGTTGTGGTTTATGAGGGCTAGGAGAAGATTACTCTCATATCAGTATCATTTGAGTCTACACTTTTTGAGGTAGATCAGAGAGAGGAAATATGAGGATCTAGAGTGTTAAAAATTGAGGAAAATCATTAAAGGTGGGGAGTCAGCTTTTTATTAGAGCAAAGATAAGGATGAGATAATATATTTATAGGGATTTGTTGTTATGCCTATGATTATAAAGGATGAACCGATGCATGAATTTTATGCCTCAAAGTGGGTGTTGAAACCAAGTTTGACCAAAATTTACTGTGACCTCCATCAATATTATTGGTGGATGGGAATGAAAAAGGAAATTATAGGGTTTGTGACATGATGTTACACCTATAAACTAGTGAAGGATAAGAATTAATAACCCGATGGTTTACTATAGCCATTTCCCATTATAGAATGGAAGTGGGATTACATTACCATGGATTTTTTTGTAGATCTTTTGAGGACTTCTCATAATAATGAAGCTACATGGGTGGATGTGGATCAATTGAAAAAAGGAGAAAATTTCTTGCCTATATGAAATAAATTCTCAACAGACCAGATGGAAGACTTATACATTCAAGAGATAGTATAACTGTATGGGGTGTTGTGGAGTATAATTTCAGACTGTGACTCACATTTCACTTCATGCTTCTGGAAGGGTTTTCAAAAGGAACTTGGTACGTAGGTATTACTGAGTATTTATTTCTATCCATGGATAGATGGGCAGTCAAAGTATACTATATAAGTGCTGGAAGATATGATACGAGTGTATGTTCTTGACTTTGTTGGGTCTTGGGAGAAACAAATAGAACTTTTTGAGTTCACCTATAACAATAGTTATTAGGAAAAAATTCATATGGAACCATATGATTTTCTTTAGGGTAAACCATGCATATTAACTCTATGTTAGATATAGGCATGTGAGTCAAAGCTATTGAGATTGAGTCTCATGCAAGATATGTCGAAGTAGGTTTTGCTAATTCAGAAATGTTTGGATAGGAATCCAAGTAGGTAGAAGTTGTATTTTGATAGATGTCGATGAACCATTTATTTTACAGCCAGTGATCGTGTTTTCCTTCAGGTGTCACCTAGATTGGGTCACCATAGGATTCATATATAGGGAATGTTAGTGACTAGGTTTGTTGGACCTTTTGAGGTTTTAGAGAGAATTGGGTCGGTGGAGTAACGATTGGCTCTTATATGGAGGTATAGTGCTATGCATGATTTTTTATGTGTCAGATCTTCGGTGATATCACCACAACCCTTATCATGTGATCGATGTAGATGATATTGATTTTGAGATAGATGTTTCCTTTAAGGAGCATCAGATACATGTTTTAGATCATAGTGTGAAAGTGTTGTAGATAAAGACCATGCTGATAGTTCATGTAGTTTCACTACATGGACATGTTTAGGAGGAAACATGAGAGATGTAAGCATATGTCTGGGATCAGTGGACTGATATTTTTTACCTCATAATCCTAGAGATGCTTGGGAGTACAGCTCGAGGATGAGATGTTATAAGGTGGGGGGATTGTAAGATCCAGACCTTTTATAGAGAAGTATCAAGCTCATTGAAAAGTACTATTTTACCATTTTTTAACATAACATGGTTGTGTTTCTATTTGGGGAATTTTTTGGGTGAAATAATATAATTCTAGATGTATTTAGAGGGGTTTTGGAAAGTGCACGGTTGGCGCACAGTTTTCCCAAACTGTGCCCCTATCCTAGAAAATCGTGCATTCCAAAATAGATGATAAATTCATGGTTGGAACATAGTTTTTCAAATGGTGTTACCTATTATTAGTAACCATGTGACCCTTAGGAGAGGCACACAGAGTTTGGAAAACCATAAAACCATTCTCATGGAACTGTGTGCACGTGATTTATTTCTCTAATTTTTTTAAAAATTACCAAACACACAGTATTAACCCTTATTCGACCCTACATTGACTAACATAATTTCCTATGATTTTGGAAGATCTCTGATGGATTCCTCGGCCCCTCAAACTCTGTTCTTGATAAATCAAAGATACAATCGAAGTATTGTCTTCTCTCCATTAAATGATTCATTTCCCATTTGGTTTCCTCTCTATTTCTCTTGTATCTCTTTCTAGATAAAGATGAATGTTTTATCCTCTACTGTTAATGGTTTTATATATAGGTTTTGATATATCTTAATCTGTTTAATCTTTATCTAGGTTTTGGTTTATGATCTTATTCTTCATTGTGAAAGTGATCATTCTGTTTGAATTTGGGGAGTTATTATTTAGAGAATGTTTGCCAATGATCTTGAGGTTGGTGGTCTATTTATCAATTTCCAAAGTCTTAATTTCAATTATGTGTATTTAATTGTGAAATTTATATTTCACATTTAGCAATTTCATCTTGAATCAGATTAATTAATTGGTTAATGAACTAATTAATGGATTGTGGAATTGTTTGATTAATGGGGTTATGAAATTGGTCAATTGAAGGGATTGTGGAATTGGTGGATTAATGGGATGTTGGATTTAATGATTAATGGGAATTATTTGATGGTTGGATTAATCTTCAAGGTTTAATGGTTTATTTTATTAATTGTCAATAAATGGTTAATGGTGAATTATTTATATTATTCCATGTGAATTTAAGTGATGAAATTTGTTTGTTTAATGAAATGAAAAGGTACAATTTAATGATAATTTTTGATAAGAAGGTTAATTATTATTAACCTATATGTATGTGAGTTTGTGATATATGTGATATTATGATATAAGTGATATATGTGTGTGGGGGAATGGACTGATGCTTCAAAATACCATTTGTGATTGACTAATATATGTGTGTTGGACATGGGTTAATGCTTCAAAATCCCATATGTGATAATAACTGGTTATGGAAAAGGAATGAAACCTTAAATACCCACGAGGTACTAGAAATGGCATTCTCGGTCCAAAATGTTGTCATTAGGATATGGTTCCAAGTAGTAGTGATATAAAATTGAAATGAAATGATAAATGAAAAACCATGAGTTATGTGATATCCTTTAGGGATTGTTCAAACTTTGTCACATGCCAACGTAGGTATTGATGGTTCGAGTGTCATCGTGAACCCAAGTAATTTATTTGGTTGATTTAATAATAATTAAATGTGATAAGTGTTTACTTTATTCTTTATACAACTGCATACACTTTTATAGATTGGATATTGTTTTAGAAGCTATTGGTGGTGGAATATTGATTTGTACTCACACCCTACTCAGGATACCTGAATGATACCCAGATAGACTTCATGTCTGTAGGATAGGATAAGGGAAAGAGCCCAATTTTATATGGCTGAGTTGGGGTGGATCATGGATGATGGAACCATACATGATGTTAGGTCCCACTTGGAAGTTTTTAGTGCATATTTGTTTTGTTTTTCCTATATTGACAATTGGAACATATTTTTCATGACATATCTAATGCTTTAGTTTGAATAGTTTTTTCCTATTTTGGTTTGTCATGTGATACTAGATTATATTTGATTATGGTGTTATTCTGGTTGTTGGTTATGTCATCTGGTTATTGTTTATTTATTTCTGTTGTTGTGCTGTTTTGATAAAGAGGGTATAGACTCCCCATGTTATATATTAGAACCCTCCTACTATTTGGTAGCCTCTATCATATGGGGAGGAATTCTTGAGGTCATGTGACCAACCAGATCGAGGCACCGGTGTGCGAACCTGATTTCAGGACGTCTAAATGAGCATTATAATGGATTATAAAGATAGTATAATGAGATGGAATAGTGATATCTCATTTATAAAATAGTAATGAAATCATAAAAATGAAACATAATAATATTTCATTTTGAAACAAGGATGTATTTAAAATGTATTAAAATGTTAGTTGTAAAAGAGGGGTGAGAAAGCCTTATTTTGGTACAGTAATGACTTAGGAAAAAGATATAATGAGATGGAAATGAAGTATCTAATTAACAAGAGGGTTCTCACTTAACCCAAAAAGCTGTCTTTTTTAAAATAAAAATATTGGATTTGTATGAATTATTTCATCAACAAGACTTCATATTCACAATATGGGGGTATTTAAAATCACTTGATGACATGATAAATTGAGAATCAAAGGCTTATACAAAATAAGAATTTGAATCAAAAGAAGTAGTGGAAAAGATCCCTTACATTGGGAGTATGATTATTAAAGATAGAGAGGGAATCCTTAAAACCTTTGAACCACATTTTTGGGACTCTTGAGAGGGATATTGAGAGATAAATCATGCTCAAAGGATTTTGTGTGGAATGTGAGGAGGGAAAGGGGTTTTTTATACTTGAGGAGGGGGTGGTTTTAAGGGATAAAATATTGTTTATTTTATTATATAAGAAAACCAATCATGGGTGAAATTAATTACAACCAATTTTATGGATTAATAATGAGTGAGAGAGAGTGTTTGCATGTTAAAAATCTCACTAATTCAAAACTTACCTTCTAGTAAACCCAATTAATGCACACAAACCCAAAATAATTATTATCTCAAAATATAATTTTTGGTTACCAAATGTAAATTATAAAATTATAAACTAAAATTAATATTTTTAAATTAATTCTCATACTTATTAAATTCAATTTTTATTGAAAAAATGTTTCATAAATTTATTAATCATGCTTACATAGTAATGATGTTATAAAACCACAGTGCTCATAGAGCGACAATTTTCACTTTTTCACAAAAAAATTAAATTTGTGAGAAGATTCCCAAAAAACAAACCTAATATAATTTTTATGTGATGAGTTAAAAAAATAATTTTATTTTATCAAAAATAATTCTTTAAATATGAGAATTTAAACTTTTAAATAAATTTCATTATTTATTGAAATTTTACAATTTCATAGAAAAATAAAAAATATAGCCATTATAAAAATTACTTAGGACATCATTAAAATATATTATCATTTAAAAATAATTTTAAGATTATTTCATAAAAATAAATTTTATCTAAAACTTCTCCATTTATCATAAAACACATTTTTAACAGAATATGTTTATAATCTATAAAAAAATTATTCAATTTTGATTATTTCATTAAATAATCCCATTAATACTCCTAGTTGTAGTTATCCATGATGTGTAAAGTTATTATGAAAATGTAAAATTATTTCTATGTGATTATAATAAAACATTCATTTTAAAATTAGAGTTCTATTAATAATATAAATTATTTTTTGGGAGTTACAATTTGGGTGCGTTCATGCATCATGATTAGTAATATAGGATCACATGTAATATATATGTTTTTTTTCTTCCTATGAATAGTAGTTAATTTAATTAAATGTATCACTACTACAAAAATGGGCTTTATCAACGCTCAAAACGGGCTTTATCATTGATAAAAAAGCGTTGTAAAGTTCAGTGCTGATAAAGGGGGAGGTCCCCTTTATCAGTTCTAAATAAACACTGATAAAGTGGTACTTTATTAGTGCTAAAAAAGCACTGATAAAGGATACCTTTATCAGCACTAAAAAGGAACTGGTAAAGGACCCCTTTATCAGTGCTAAAAAAGTGCTAATAAATGTACTTTTTATCAACGCTCTTTTAGCTATGATAAAATGATCCTTTATTAGTTCTTTTTTAGCACTGATAAAGGTGTTTTTGATCAGTGTTTTTTTAGCACTGATAAAGGCTTCCTTTATCAGTGCTAAAATAGCGCTGATAAATGCCCTATCTGCTGCAACAAAAAATTCTGCGGTAGAACACCCAAACAACACTTGAAAAACACTCAGCATCTCAACAAGTATACCCATACAAAATTAACACATAAATCACAAGGTAATTACACCAAGTATACCCATACAATAAGTATACCCATACACCATTAACACACAGTTCATAAGTTAATTAATATATAAAGAATTCAATTCAGAATTCAGGGGGTTGGGGGGCTATTCAGGGGTTTGGGGTGGCAATCCAAGGGGGGGGGGGTAGGGGGTGTCCGGGGGGATGGGGGTGTCCGGGGGGATAGGGGTGTCTAGGGGGGTGGGGGATGGTCCAGGAGGTTGGGGGGCTATCCAAGGGGGTGGGGTGGTGTCAAGTGGGTGGTGGGGGCTATCCATGAGGGTGGGGGTGTCTAGGGGTGGGGGTGTCTAGGTGGTGGGGTGGTGTCTAGGAGGGGGTGTCCAGGTGGGGGGGATGTCCATGGGGGTGTCCAAGGTGGTGGGCTGGTGTCCAGGGTGTGGGGGGGATTTCCAGGGGGTGGGGGTGTTCGAGGGGGGGATTTCCAGGGGGTGGGGGTGTTCGGGGGGGGGGGGGGGGGGTCCAGGGGGTTGGTGGGGCTGTCCAAGGGGGTGGGGTGGTGTCCAGGAGGGTGGGATGGGGGTTTTAGGGGGGATAGGGGTGTTCGTGGGGGGGGGGGGGTTGTCTAGGGGGTTGTCCAGGAGGTTGGGGGGTTATCCAAGGGGAGTGGGGTGGTGTCTAGGAGGGGTGTCCATGTGGGGTGGGGGTGTCTATGGGGGTGTCCAGGGGGGTGTCTAGGGTGTCAGAAGGATTTCTATGGGGTGGGGGTGTCCGGGGGGTGGGGGTGGGGGCGGTCCAGGGGGTTGGTGGGGCTGTCCAAGGGGGTGGGGTGGTGTCCAGAATGGTAGGGGTGGTCGTCCATGGGTGGGGGTGTCCAGGGGTGGGGGTGTCCAGGTGGTGGGGTGGTGTCTAAGAGGGGTGGGGGTGCTGTCCAAGGGGTTGGTGGGTGTCCAGGGGTGGGGGGTGTCCAGGGGGGGATGTTCGAGGTGGGGGGGGGGGGGGGTTGTCCATGGGCGTGTCTAGGGGGTGGGGGTGTCTAGGGGGTTGGGGGGATTTCCAGAGGGTGGGGGTGACTAGAGGGGTGGGGGTGTCCAGGGGGTGGGGTGGTGTCCAGGGGGTGGGGGAGGTCCATGGGGTTAGTGGGGTTGTCCAAGGGGGTGGGGTGGTGTCCAAGGGGGTGAGGGTGGCTGTCCATTGGGGTGGGGGTGTCCAGGGGGTGGGGGAGGTGTCCAGGTGGTGGGGTGGTGTCTAGGGGATTGGGGGTGTACAGGGTTTGGGGGAATCCAGTGGGTTGGGGGGCCATCCATGGATTGTTCTCCTAAAGATCAACACAATCCGAATGCATTTGGTCAGATTTTCGTACATCAGTTGTTGTTTTCACTTAAAATTTTGTCCATTTTAAACAAAAGAGAGACACTTTGAGTGTTACCGGCTACACCATGCCTCATATTGAGGTGGGGTTGACTCGTAAACATCATAAATGACCCAGGGATCATTCTACTAAAGTATCAACATAATCCTAATGTGTTTGGTTGGATTTCCGTAGGTCAGTTTTTGTTTTCACTTAAAATTCTGCCCATTTTAAACAAAAGAGAGACCCTTTGAGTGATACCAGCCACACCGTGCCTCATATTGAGGCAAGGTTGACTCTTACACATCACCAATGCACCCATGGATCGTTATCCTAAGGGATAAACATAATATGAATTTGTTTGGTCAGATTTGTGTATGTTAGTTGTTGTTTTCACATAAAATTGTGTCTATTTTAAACAAAAGACAAACACTTTGAGTGATACTGGCCACACTGTGCCTCATATTGAGGTGGAGTTGACTCATAAACATCACCAATGCAGACATGGATCATTCTTCTAAAGGATCAACACAATCTGAATGCTTTTGGTTGGATTTGTGTACGTTAGTTATTGTTTTCAATTAAAATTCTGTCCATTTTTAACAAAAGAGAGACACTTTGAGTGATACCGGCCACACCGTGCCTTGGATTGAGGTGGGGTTGACTCGTGCACGTTGAAAAATACCCATGGATCATTATCCTACAGGATCAACACAATTGCATAGGTCAGTTGTTCTTTTCACTTAAAATTCTGTCCATTTTAAACAAAAGACACACTTTGACTGATACCGGCCACACCGTTCCTCGGATTGAGGCGGGGTTGACTCGTACACGTCACCAATGCACCCATATATGATTATCATAAAGGTTAAATGCAATCCGAATGTGTTTCGTCAGATTTTCATATGTCAGTTGTTGTTTTCACTTAAAATTCTATCCATTTTAAACAAAAGAGACACTTTGGGTGATACCGGTCACACCGTTCCTCGGATTAAGGCGGGGTTGACTCGTACACATCAAAAAAGACCCGTGGTTTTTCCTAATAAAGTATAAACACAATAAAAATGAGTTTGGTTGGATTTGTGTAGGTCATTTTTTGTTTTCACATAAAATTATGTCCATTTTAAACAAAAGAGAGACCCTTTGAGTGATACCGGCCACACCATGCCTTGTATTGTGGCAGGGTTGACTCTTACACATCAAAAATGACCCATGTATCTTTCTTCTAAAGGATAAACACAATAATAATGCGTTTGGTAGGATTTTTGTAGGTCAGTTGTTGTTTTCACTTAAAATTATGTCCATTTTAAACAAAAGACAGACACTTTGAGTGATACCAGCCACACCGTTCCTCATATTGAGTTGATATTGACTCATACACATCATAAACTCACCCATGGATTGTTATCCTAATGGATCAACACAATCTGAATGCATTTGTTTGTATTTTCATACGTCAGTTGTTGTTTTCACTTCAAATTGTGTCCATTTTAAACAAAAGAAAGACACTTTGAGTGATACCAGCCACAATGTGCCTCATATTGAGGAGTAGTTGACTCTTACACATCACCAATGCACCCATGGATCGTTATCCTAAAGTATCAACACAATACGAATGCATTTCGTCAGATTTTCGTATGTCAGTTGTTGTTTTCACTTAAAATTATGTCCATTTTAAACAAAAGAGAGACACTTTGAGTGATACCGGCCACACCGTGCCTCAGATTGAGGCAGGGTTGACTCATACATGTCACAAAAATGTCCATGGATCATTATCATAAAGGATCAACACAATCTGAATGTGTTTGGTCAGATTTGCGTAGGTCAGTTGTTGTTTTCACTTAAAATTCTATCCATTTTAAACAAAAGAGAGACCCTTTGAGTGATACCAGCCACATCGTGCCTCGGATTGAGGAGGGGTTGACTCATACATTTCAAAAATTCACCCATTGATCATTCTCCTAAATGATCAACACAATACAAATGCGTTTGGTCGGATTTGAATACGTCAGTTGTTGTTTTCACTTAAAATTGTGTCCATTTTAAACAAAAGACAGACACTTTGAGTGATAAATTCCACACCATACCTCGGATTGAGGTGGGGTTGAGTCATACATGTCACCAATGCACCCATGTATCGTTATTCTAAAGTATCAACAGAATCCTAATGTGTTTGGTCATATTTCCATAGGTCAGTTATTGTTTTCATTTAAAACTATGCCCATTTTAAACAAAAGAGAGACCCTTTGAGTGATACCGGCCACACTGTTCCTCAAATTGAGGCGAAGTTGAATCGTACACATAACCAATGCACCCATGGATAATTCTCCTAAAGGATCAACACAATCAGAATTTTTTTGGTCGGATTTTTGTAGTTTAGTTGTTGTTTTCACTTAAAATTCTGTCCATTTTAAACTAAAGTGATACCCTTTGAGTGGTTAATCATTCCTACATGTTGCTGGTTCATTTAATATGTTAAAATGGGAAAATTACTCATTGGATAAAGGGTGTTTTATTTAATAACAATTACAATTTACTACGAACATTTACATACAATAATGTTTCATCTTTTGATCCACTTAACCCCTCTCAAAAATGACCGCCAATTGTACACGTCCCCAAGTCAGATCTTCCTGATATTTGTGTACAATCTACCATCAGGTATGTTTCCCACTCATTTCTAAACAAATCTATATCATATTTTGATTATGAGTCTTTTCGGCAGTCAGAGTAGTACTGCAAAAAATAAAAATAAATAATTAATAAATTAATTAAATGAAATAGTAGTTGTTTTTGAAAATACCTCTTTAGGGATGCTAGTTTGTTGATGAAAAATGATCTATTTCATAAATTTATAAACATAATAACCGCAATAATTATCGTTTGTTTGTTTTGGACACTGCAAAAAATTTGATCATTAGGAGAATAAGTAACTTATGTTGATATGTGTTTGGATAGTAAATTTTATTATATATACCCTGATATTTGTCCAGACGTAGTACTTTCTCACCTCCTTATGATTAGCCCCTATCCTCATTCCTTTTTTTAGACGATAATGATACACCACCCTATCATAATAGATTACTCAATAAAATATAACCTAAATTATATTACTTGATGTTTAGATCTAAAACATAGGATATAGTGTCTTACAGATTCACAAACTCCGTCATGTGTGGTCGGTTTGATGGATATCCTTTCTTTGAATCCAGAAAATAAATCTTTGGAGTATCCAAGTTCACCACAATTAGTAGCCAATGTTGCCTAAAAACAAAAAATGGAATAAGTAATAAAATAAGTGAAAATATAATTGATATTCTTTAATCATATATTTTTATCCCTGCATGGTTGGTATTAGGAAGAGTCTGTCATCTGTAATCTTGATTTAAAATGTTTTTAGAAAGATGTTCACTATTTCATCTTTTTTTGATGGCTCTAATTTCGTTAGATTTTTTTGATGTGGTATGAGTACTAACAATTCTGAATTTTGGCTCATGGGAAAATTCCTTCAACTTTTTTTCATATATACGTCTTTCAACAATATAAAATACATTTAGTCATAATTTTCACATTATATCATCTTTTAGAAAATCAATTCATGAAAACATACCTCATATATATATTTACAACTGTGACGCCTAGCCAACCATTTTCAAGGATCTCATGTACATTTTCAACAGAAACAAAATCTTTA
Source organism: Viscum album (assembly GCA_963277665.1). Classification (NCBI taxonomy): domain Eukaryota; kingdom Viridiplantae; phylum Streptophyta; class Magnoliopsida; order Santalales; family Viscaceae; genus Viscum; species Viscum album. Next base: position 1,255,225,212 of record OY728151.1, on the reverse strand, counting down.
ATTTCTTCTCTGTATATATTCTTTTCGAAAACCACTATATGACTACTACCACCTCTTATCTTCATATCCACATCAGTCTTCAATGATAATAAATGTGGATAGAGAACAGGTGGTGTTATTGTTCTTTCAGTAGCTCATTGGGATCGGCTGTTCGGTCCTTTAGATGTTTTTGAGCCAATATTTCTCACCCCTTCCCTTTCTCTTCCTATAATAAAATTCATTGGTTCAAAACCTTTTTTCATTAATTGTTAAAGTTTTAGCTTGAAAAAAAATAAAAAAAATACCTATTTGTCTACATGTACTCTTACAAGTTGTGAAGACCATGAAATGAATGTCCCAATAGCCTTTTCGACCATATTAATATCATCTTCATCAAGTGGAATAGGTAGCTATGCATTTGGCTCATGAGCTACAGTAATCGTCACTTTCAGATGATCTTTAGGAAGTGGTCTATTATACAGCTTGTCATCTGGGATGTTGAACATTGTAGTCCTTGCTAAAAGGTGATAGGTGGGTGTTGATAGATATAAATCAGAGTCATTATCACCCTTTAGAAGATTATTACAGGAAAAGTATCAGTGTTTTTCTGATTCACATTTCATGGTAACAATTATTAGAATATTGATTACCACGGCTAAGACAGCTCTTTGAGGGGAATGGCTCACCTCAAAGCTGGTGGGGGTGGGGCAGGATCTTCACGCGCTGGTTGTTCCTGAGTTGTTGTAGAGACCCATACTTGACGTACATGGATATTACATTACTTTTGAGGAATAATTAATACATAATAATAACCAACACTCAAGGACCGTAATAGTTTAGTGTCTTTAGAAACTCGGAACATAATCTTCTATTCATGGTGAAAGATCTTCAACATATCCCATAAAGATCTTCCCCTTTTGTTTTCTTACCTAAAACATTTCTTTAAATCCTTGGGAAAAGAAAACATATAAAGGGTGAGCTCAAATTCCCAGTAAGGGTAAGCATGGAGAAAATATATTTGAACTTAAAAAAAACATGAACATAAAGTTTAAACATCAAAATCTTGAGAAATAAATCTTGTAAGTACATAAGGCATAGATCATAAAGGAACATTAATCATGATAAAATAGAATGGGAATAAAACATGTAATTGTGGCAAACATTAATCACATTATATGATTTCCATAGTAGCCAAGAAATTGCTTCCAAGACCATCTTAGTGGATAAAGTCCCTTACTGAATCGAGTTCACTCCTCGTTCCAGTCCTGTATCACTGAACCAGATTAACTTTCTGTTCCAGCCATGTCTATCTCTTGAGATATAAATCTTTACCCAATGCATTGGAGGGATATATGGGTCTCACCCATCTCATAATGAAATCATTCTTTCGTGTGCCACAAAATAAACATACATCATTCATAATAACCCAACGAATAAAATGGGTTTCATAAACATCACCCTATCATAACAAAATCCATATAAAAGAAATGGATATCATTTAATCATAAGAAAAATCAAACCATGTAAATAATAGACACATTATACTTGAAACATAATCATAATGTCATCTTAAATGGAAAATAGTTTTGATAAAACACTTGAAATGAATTCTTGGGGAAAATATCCTTTCTTCTTCAAAATGATTTTATTTTCACAAAATTCCATTCCATTTTAAAAGAAAAGGATTTTGTTGAAAATAATCATGAAATCTTGTAGAGGAAGCTTCATGAAAATAATGCGTTATAAAATCGTAAAAATCCATTCACGCCGTATAAGTTAAAAAAAACATTCTCCTCGTACTTTTGCCGGGAAAGTCAAAAAGTTCCTCTTATGGTAAAAAAAGAAATATTCCTTCCATAACACAATGTAAAATTAAAATATGGGTAAAAATGAATTTAAACATACATGGAAGAATATTAGACACTTTATTAAAAACATTTTTATGGACATGGATGAAAAATATAACCCCAGTAAATACTTACGTATAAGCAATCTCGGATAAAAATGAGATTTGCAAAATTATCCCTTACCTTATGTCCAATTTCTTCCGTATGTGTCTGAGACTCCTGTATAGTGGGTTTATAAATATTATTAACTTTTAACATAACCATAATAATATTTATGATATCATATATGATTCAATTACGACTTTATATTACTCGTTCAATTGTCAATTCCATGTTAATGCATCGTTTTGGGTAAAATCATTTCATTTATCATATGTGTTTTGACTTGTAATTATTCATATGATTACATAGATCATGATTACTTACTTCCAAAATTTAAAACATGATTTATATATAATATATATTCATAATATAAATATATATAATAGGATAAATGGAACGAAATACACCGTTCATGGAGACGGTAGACCATACGTATGCATGAACGTTGTTTTCATTTCCTTGTTAAACTGAATGGAAGTAAATGACATATATATATATACATAAATACAATATCATTATTATGTAATATTTTTCATGATTACTTATTATATATACTTTATAATCATTCTTGGATGATTAACTTGGAGAATGAATCTCATCGCGTCGTGGTGATGGTAGTCTGTACGTACACACAAGCGACGATATCATTCTTTTCATATTAAAATAGTATATAATTGGATGGTATATCATATATAAAAAATCATAAAAATGTTATATTTATTATTTAAATAATTTATACTTATTATTATACCCACCCAAATGATGAAATGTTTGAATAACAAACTACACCATGACATGGAGACGGTAAGCCGTACGTACGCACGTGTGTTGACTTTTTCATTCATAGGATGGATAAAATAACTAATATGGTTGTAACATTTTTATAATAATATCATAGTATACATAATATACTGGAGTTATTATTTTATAATGGAATCAACAATGAAGGAGGAAGTGGAAGAAGAATGGAACTTGAAATAGGTGGTGAGACATTTACCTCTTCTTCGGGTTCTTCCTTTTGATTTGATCAAAAGGGATCCATAGGTTGGCTTTATGACTAAAGGAAGACCTCTAGAATGAAGGGAGGATAGTTTAGAGAGTATTTGGGAAGATTTGGGCCGAGCCAAATGGCTTGGAAGGTGTGAATTAGAGTGAAGTTGGAGTGCCCTTTTTATAAGAGGGGTGAGGGGCACCTTAGAAAAAACATAAAATATTATTTTATAATAAATTCATATTCGGTTTATAATGGCTCCAAATTGTATTATTTAAATTCTAGGGTGGGTATGGGTATAAATCCTCTCAACCAATAGGTTTTATACAAGTTTAGGTTACCATTTTAAACTTATATTTTAGATTTAACTCTAAGTTAAATAATTTAACTTTTACCGCGTCTTCTTGTATTCTTACACTATATAGTCAATAAACTTACCATAGACTATAAATATAACCCCAATTTGTTCATTAATTTAATATATATTATTATATGAGTATTTTTGAAAAACTTTATATTTTTAGGACCATTATATGAATTAATAATATAATATTTGTTTTAAAAACTCTTTTATGTCAATTTTGACACTATTTGGTATTTTGTTTTTTTCTAAATTCATAACAGCATTATTACTTCAAAAAAAATTCTTCTAACCAACCCTAATATGGTATATTAACCTATAAAATTAGTTTAATTCATAAAAAGTATGAAATTACATTTATTTGGGTATTTATAATATCAATTATGTTAATATTTCATTAATAAGGTAATTACTGCATCATCATTGTGTCATAAATAAATTAAATTATTTAATGTCTAAAAATTATAAATAAAATACAATTATGTAGGAAATATTTTTAGATTTATAATTAATATTTATAGTCGAATTTATATTGTGTTTAACCCTATATTAAAAGTGTTTTAGTTATTAAACTTTGATTTTAACTCTTTTAACTCTTCTTTGAATTAAATAATGATAAATGTCCTAATCTAATCCAAGTGGATCTAAATGGGAATATTTTATTCCTAATATTGTTTTTGGTCTAATTACACATATCCAATATAATGAGGACATGTTTTGGGGTAATAATAATATCATTTTTAACCTTAATTACCCTATTTACTTTTAACCGTGGTAAATAAAAGTAAAAAGTTACTATTCACCAAAAATTATTTTCATCTCATTGAAAAAAAATTTACTTATTGATATCAACCGTGTCTCTCAGATTTTTGAAATTCAACTCACAGAAGCGGTAAAATTATGTTTTATGTAAATTTTCAAATGCTCATAGGAGGGTAAAAGACGGTGAAAAGTTCAATTAAATTTTTATATATCTAATTTTTTTATAAAATGACTCCAATAAATTACATTGAACTTATATAGGTATTATGTATCTATTTTGACTTAAAATAAATTTACATAAAATAAATTATTATTTAAATAAAAATTCGGTTTTAACCAATAACTGAGTGTTTTCACTATTCATCAAAAATTGAAAGTTTTCAGAAAAATACCAAAAATTAACCTTATGGTAATTTCGATATTTCGAATCCAAAAATGAATTCCATTTTGAAATATAAAATTTATAAATTTTCAAAAGGTGTGTATTACTATTCATAAACGACAAGTTTATATAATATTTTATTAACATATCATTGTTTAGTGAAACCCGGTATTGCGTACTACACACACTATCGAGGAAGGTCGCGATTGCGTGTAATGAAAGCCAAGTTAGGGCTGCGTGTAGTGCAATATCCCTTTGGTGTTTCGTATAACATAATCAAAACTTATTTCATTTATGCATTAAACAAAATCTATACTTAATGTTGCGTAAAATAATTTCTACAAAACGAACTTGAAATTGTGTGTAACACGAGCTAAGAATTGTGTTGCGTATACTGAAAGCTAATATGGTGTTGCGTATAGTACAAGCTAATCATGGTGTAGTGTACAATAGAAGACATCAAATAAATTAAAAATAATATACCTCATAAAATCTCGAGGTGTTACAGTTGTGTCTTCTCCTTGATTCCCACCCATAAAAGTTGCTAGCAACTCTCCCTGTCATTGCAATTGTTCTTCAAGAGTTTCAAGTATTTTTCTCATTTGTTTCAATTTTTCATCTCTATCATCCATTTATTTTTTTTTCTCAAAATATACTTGGGGTTTCACTCCAAACCCCACACCTCTGACATGACCGTATTGTTCTGGTTACTTCAAAGCCGCCGATAATAGGTCTGCATCTGCTACAAGAGTAGCTGATTCCTGTGATTGTCGGATATAGGAAAATAACTAATTATTTTTATGTAATAAAAATTTAAAACAAATCTTTTTATCGTCATGCCATACTTACACATATTTCCCACACTTTTTGTGTGTTCTCATCTACTAGATTCCCTTCCTTATTCACACGTGCCTCCTTCCATAGCACATGACGTGGGATGGAAGTGTCTTTGGTTTTAGACTCATCAATCTACTTATAAATATAAAAAGATAATTATGATGTTGTTTATTGGCATCTAACAATATTACTGTACATTTAAAATACGTACCATTTTCTTTTCTAGTGAAGCATACCCCATCCTTGCTTTAGGATAAGCGTATGTTGGTTTTGATGCACATTCCTTATTTTTAGTATAAAGTTGTTGTTTCATAAATGAAATATTGAAAATCAAAGTGATGGATAAACATATCCTCAAACAACATATTATCACCCACAATGTACCTTAAACTTCTCATCCCCACGACGTCCAATAAATGCATCCCATTCTTATTTGGATATTAGGTGAGTGTAGACAATGGGTGGGTGCGGGTTTATTTTACCTTTGGAATCTTTCAGGTGACATTTTGTTAAAATAGTTCGAAAACCTCGATGAATCCTTCCTGCAAGCCTTAGTACATAATTCTTGTGTGAATCGTCTACTATAAATGCACTCTGCAAGAGATTGAGAAGATCAAGACATTGTTTCATTATTTTATTTTCTAGTAAATTAAAGAAATAATATCATAATGTTACTATAATTTCTTCCCAGATCACAAACTTCAGCCCAGACACAACATGGTGCCATGAATCTATGTCAATCGGCATGCGTTTTCGAGTGAAAACTCCAATGTAACTACTAAACATAGCCTTATTGGGATTCACATGTTGGCCTCGTTCATTCCATCTGACATAAAATTTGATGCCTTTGCTTTTCGCCTTAAGAACTTTGACTAACACCATCAAACTACCAAACACCTGTATTTTCTACGACGTCGGTCCTTCATCCCTGGTCATTTAATCTATATCAACATCATTTATATGTTCATCTGAAATGGTAGAAACTACATGTTCTGATGGTTGTTGGACCTCAACACTAGGAGTAGCAACAGGTTCAGAAACTTGTTGTTGCTCTGCACTATGAGCAGCCGTAGTAGGATCAGTAGCAGCAGCAGCAACAGCTTGAGAGACTTGTTCAGGCTCAAGGTTAGGAGCAACAGAACGTGAAGAAGTTATTATCTGCAAAAGTGGTTGAATAGTTAATTTATATTACATAAATTCAGTAATGATAAGATAATAACATGAAGTAACAAGATCTATATTACAAACAAAATATAACCTATTTATTGAACTCTATTTTTTTCAAAGGATGAAGGGATTTGACACCTCTATCGATAATCCAAATCCCTTCATTGTGGTCTCCCATAACATACAAAACATCATCTACATTGGGACCGCTGTGAAATGATTGCGACATACAACTGAAAGGATTGACCTCAACTGAATTTTCATCAGACCCTTCAGTAGTTTTGGATGATAACAGAACAATCAACCACTTTTGTTTTGTGGGATCTGGAATATAAAAAACATGTACCACTTGTGATGCCATTATAAACTATTTGTCTTTGAACCCTTCTTTACAAAAATCAACTTTCACAAATCCCCATTCATCTATTTTAACACCACTATTGTTATCAACCCATTTGCATTGAAAAATAGGAAATTATAATGTCGTATAATCCAACTGCCATATTTGTTTGATAATGCCAAAGTATGACTAATTTTCATAAATTGGATTTCTTTCCTTACTACCAGAAACATGCATCGCTTCAGCCACTAGTGTAACTCCTCTATTTTGCATGGTAATGTCTTCATCATGTTCATCTGTATAGAATGTATTACCATTAATTACATAACCATTGTAAGATAATACATACACACTTGGTCTGGTGGTTAGCCCTCAAAGTCGTTTTGAAATTGAATTCAGATTTTCATCCAACTCCTTAATAATATGGTCCTAAAACCATACTATAAACTGGTGATTATGTGTATTTGATATCCATTTTTCAGGCCTTGATAGATTCAACAGTCTAATAATTTCTTTGTGAGTTTCAATATATGGATAAACCTCCCAACTATTATGAAAAAAATAAAGGTGGCCCTGCCCCCAATTTGTAATACTGATTTTCACAACATCTCTTCCAGAAATTCCCTCACCCTCAAGCATCCAGTGTGATGAGATTTTGGGAGACCAATTCTTTCCACATTAGATAGGTATTCGTTACAAAATTCAATGGATTCCTCAACAATATATCGCTCCACTATACAACCATCTGGCCAACTTCGATTTTTGACATACCCTTTCAAAATATTCATATACCGTTCAACGAGATAAATCCATCTATAGTGCACATGAACACAATGTTGAATCGCTATCACCAAGTGAATCATCAAATGAACCATCATATCAAAGAATGTTGGCAGGAATAACATTTCTAATTCACATAATATGATGACAATTTCTTTTTCCATAGCTGGAAATTTCCCCGGGTCTAAAAATTTGCTACATATAGCTTTGAAAAAGAATCAAAGTTTTGGTAATGTATGAAGAAAATTCTTGGGAAAAATGAAACATAAATCTATAGGAATTAGATATTGAATCCAAAAATGGTAGTCATGTGATTTCAAACCTTTTAACTTCAAATCATTCATTGACACAATGTTCTTTATATTTTATGAATACCCCCTGGAACCTTTACATCATTGAAGAAGTTGCAAAACTAATATCTCTCCTCCCTAGAAAGAGTATAAGTAGTTGGAGGAAGAAACATTCGATTTTCACCCTTCACGGGAGACAACTCTTCCCGTATTCCCATGTCAAACATGTCCAACCTTGCCTTAATTCCATCCTTTGTTTTTCCAGGGGCATTTAGTAACATTCTGATAACACTGTCACATACATTTTTTCCACATGCATCACATCAAGAAAATTTCTGACGTACAAACAATTCCAGTATGGTAATTCCAAAAAACTGATCTATTTTTTCAACCGATTTTCATAAGGTTTTTCAAAAATGGTTTACCAAAAATAGTGTTCAGATCTTTTACTTTCTCAAACAGCTGATCACCTATTAGTGGAGACGGTGTTGTGCGTTGTTCTGAACTTCCATTGAATAATGTCATCAAAAATCGGTACTTATGCAGATGAGGTAGAAATCTACGATGTCCTAGAAACACAAATTTTGATGAATGTTTCAACCTAATTGATTATGTATCTTCTTCGCACATGGTACACCCTTAAGTTCCTTTAATTATATAGCCTGACAAATTTCCATAAGTAGGGAAATCATTTATTGTCCCATACAACATCACTCTCAACATGAAGTATTCACTTTTATAAGCACCATACAACCTAACAACTGAATATCACAGTAACTTAAAATCCTCGATCAAAGAAGCCAGATAAACATCAATATCATTTCCTGGTTGTTTTGGTCCTGATATAATCATAGATAACAAGATGAATTTCTACTTCATGCATAACCAGGGTGGAAAGTTATAATTTACCAACATAACAGGCCATGTACTATGAGTGCTGGTTTGAAAACCAAAAGGATCAACTCCATCTATAGATAATGCAAGGCGAAGGTTTCTCGGCTCTTTTCCAAATTTAGGATACTCATGATCAATTTTCTTCCATTGAGGAGAGTCGGTCGGATGACATAATTTCCCATCTTTATTTCTTTTATCTACATTCCACGACAATTGTGTTGTAGTTTCTTCACTTCCATATAGACGTAGAAACCTTGGAATGATTGGAAAGTACTATACAACTTTCGTAGGATTGGATTCATCTTTCTTATATTGAGAAGCACCACACTTTGGGAATTCTATAAGTGATTTTTTCTCCTTGAAAAACAATATACAGTCTTTTGTTCAGGCATGTATTCTTTCATAAATCATACCCATTGAGCATAGAATTCGTTTATCTTCTTATGTCCATCTTGGGAGCTCATTATCTTCTGGGAGCATGTCATTCAAGAGAGCAAGTAGTTCTATAAAACTGACATCACTCCATCTGTTTCCTACTTTCAATTTATACAACTTCAGTACAACTGAAAATGTTGTATATTTAGTGCAACCAGTATACAATGGCGTCTTTTCACAACTCTTTAACTTATCAAACAATTTTGGGCAATCATGGAGTTCATCTTCAAATTTATTTTTCATTTCCTCAATACGACCTTCATAATCATTGACATCTGTAATCACATCCTCCATATGGTCTTCTTCATTATCCATATTTTTATTCATATCTAATGATCCATAAAATGCAGTTTTATCCCAGCCAGTAGCTACATTTTCTTTTTCTCCATGTTTATTCCAACATTTATAAATCCGATCTATTATTTGACATATCAAATATTCTTCCAACTCCTCTGGAGTAAGTATTATAGAATAACAACAACATAAACATAGAAAAAGAATTTGAGAAGGATCCTTTGCACGATCCTTTGCAAACTTGATGAACTCTTTCACTCCGTTCTCATACTCTATTGTCAAACGATTATCATCCATCCAATCCTTATTAATCTCCATCCTATTTGAATCTCGAATATTAGTATTTATGTTTCAAATAAACAAAAAAAAAGACTTACAAATATAGTAAAAGAGAACCACTTACTTATAAAAATAGATATTAATAGAGCCTAACCATTTCCAATAAATATTTGGAAATCAACAAAACCAGGATAGACCCCCCATCAAAATCAACACAGTTTCTAAACACAAAGGAGTTCGTTGGGATAATCACTTGTGTCATAGATGGTAAAACTCACATGAAATCATCCTCTATGGCTCATCCTCCTCTATTGGGTCAACCATTCTATGGTTAACTAGTCCATCCTTTTATACCTCGCCCACCTAAAATACATATTGATGAAAACCAGTAGCCAGCTCTATAAGTAAAGAAAGGATTATCATAAACTCTATAATAAGGAATTCATTAAATATAATTACTTTAGATTCAATATAGTTTCCTCAAATCACCCCAGTCCAAACACAAGAATAATCAAGAATGATACATCTACCACTCCTAGGTCTCTGCCCTACATTCAATATCATAATACCTAATATTTTTGGTAAGCTCAAGTTACTTACTTTAAATCACATGGGGGATAATCACTTGTGTCATAGATGGTATCCCATGTTATTCCATATGAAAATTTTAACAAGTATTATTGACCTATCATCCCATTCAATCCTCACGAGTGTCTAATTCCAAGCTCCATCTTAAGTGTAATATCAAAAGAATATATATTAATAAATTACACCACATCCACTTCCCCACTAATCTGGTCATTCTCACACTCTAACGGAATATTTCTTATGCTTAAACCCCTTCTATATAATCTTATAACCATATATACACACATACACATGTCACAAAAACATAAAAAACCATATCCACGTCACAACCACACATCACATCCTCATCACAGTATGATATCGCTAACATGAAGGAAATAAACATCATACTCTCCTCCTACAATGCACAACCCCCACTATGTATCCACACCAAATATACATAATCATGTCAACAAGAATATATATACACCAAAGCCTTAAATCTTTATAGGTCGTATATATACACCCACTGTGAGCCATTACAACTCATACTAAGTGTGAAGGGGGAGAAGGGAAGAGGGAGTGGTTCAATATGTGTTCCCTCTATAACCTGGATATTGAGAAAAACACTCAGAACTAAAGTACCCATATGGATTTCAATCAGGTTACTCGACTCAAGTGGTGGTGCATAAGAAATAATAAGAAAATATAATAAGTACATAGTCACACAAAAATCTTTCCTAAGGGTTTACACCAAACTTACACTGGAAACACCCTCGTCAACCATTTCCTTGTTACTACCACCCTCTTATAACCACTTCCATTATAATGCCACAAAAAATCCCCAAAAAATAACATAAGAATCCATATCAACATTACCAACTTCTCATTTCATTTAACATTATAATTTCATGGATTTTTAGTACTATATGCATTTCAATTGTTAACCATTTTAATGTAAAACCAATCATTAAATCACTACCCACTATAATCCATTCATTAATCATTAATAACATTTATTATATCTTTAACCATTTATTAAACATAATTATTCCAATCATTATCACTAATCATTTAACAAACCATCATTTATCATTTCCAACCCATCACCCATTACTATTTTCATTTATTCCAACCATATTCCATGCCAAAAGGAAACTATAACACCACCCAATAACAACTTAATTTTCATGACATGAAATATAACTGAACACATTTTAAAATCCATAAACCACTTATTTTCTGCCTAAATAGCTATATCATTGCTATCATAACCACAAAATAATCCATCCATCACTATTGTATTAATTACCACACCACATGCTCCCAACCACATCAATCAACCATCACCCTTATAATAATAGTGATAAATACCCCATACATAGTAGCATGAAAGGGAAATCATATAAGAAATTCACACTAAAAACTACCCCTTAAACACTCTATCATATTAAAGTAGAATTTATAGTTTGAATATAACACTTTAATTATAGATTTCCATACAACCAATTCATTACCTACCTTAAGTGACTAGAAAATAATGAAAGGTAATTATAACATATTATTAGTAGTAAGAAATTTCTTTCACAACATCAAGAATAAATCACTTAGCAACAACACCAATAAATCCATAAATATATAAGAAATATTATGGAACTTAATAAATCACATGAAAAACTCCCTCTTCACTTTAATTTCCTTTAGTGTAATTCATTATAGTATTTAGGTTAATCATTACTATCCATCTGATGGAAACAAAATAACATGACAATTCCATAATTTACACATAATAAAGATGGAGAAATTTCATGTCCCTGACCTCAACTAAAGATTTAACAAATATTTCATAAGATTGAGAAGAATAGTCAAATAAAACATGACTTAACACATGAGGGTTATCTAAAAGTCCTATGTATGACCATTAACCATTAAAACTATTACAAAAAAACACAAAAACCAAATCATCATTGCTTCCACATACTTCCTAAGAAGAAATTTCAAGAATATAATCAAGAACAAGAGAAAAGAAATTAACCTTAAAGGAGGAGAAGTAGGGAACCTTCTATGCTACATCAGGAGGGGAAGGCGCAACCGCCAGAGGGGGAGGTGCACGAGAGGAGCCTCCAACCATTGACAAATGGAGGAGTAGGGTTCGCGGGGATTAGGGTCGAGTGAAGAGGAGTAGAAGTAGGGTTTTTGGGGAGGAGGATCGACCGTAGGGGTTCAAGGGGGGGATAAGGACAAGGGATAGCGGCAAAGGTCCGGCAACGTGAAGATCGAGGGGAGGCGGAGGTCTAGCAATGCGAAGATCGGGAGGGAGTTTTTGCAGGGGTACATTACCACAAGAGCTTTAGGGTGCGATAAAAAAAGGACACTGTGCGACCGATTTTATAAAATATGGGACTACGGTTTTATCAGTGCTAAAAAAGCACTGATAAAGTCTACCTTTATCAATGCTAAAATTGTAGCGCTGATAAAGGAAGGATTTATTGGTGCTTTTTTAGCGCTGATAAAAAGACCCTTTATAAGTGCTAAAATTTTAGCACTGATACATGGATTCTTTATCAGTGCTTTTTTTCTTAGCACTGATATAAGTTGGTGCTTCCCTTGCCCGTTTTTGTAGTAGTGTATTCATATGTGATTTGTGAATCTATGATATATCATATTTAAATTTGGATTATTTGGACTTGATAATACATGTTGATATATATATTTATGAATGTGAATAATGTACAGGTGCGGAATGAGAGGTGTAGGACTTGGGTAGTGCAAGGAGGGTTATGCCTATCATTATGGGTTGCCTCATAGGATAGATATTCCTATATAAACTCCTCATTTGTGCCTATAAAATATTTTATTTTTCACCTTAGTGAACTATTATAGGTACTTCGAGTGTACATTTAGTGTATGAGATATACCTCTTAGAGTATGTATGAAGGTACTACCTAACGAAGTAGTTTATAATGTTCCTATAAGGGATAATGACCTTGTCCCACCACCAGATGTTCAGGTGGACGTAGCTGAGAATGATCCCATTCCTTCTCTAGTGGTTTAGGTGGTGAAACCGCTCAAATCTAGGGTCTTCTACATTGGTCTTATTCAAGGTAGGGGAGTTCCCACTACAATGGTCGATTATTCCTGAGACATCTAGATCCAGCATTATCCATAATTTCAGTGCAAAATAGGCCCTTGGGATGTTAAGGATTGGATTGATTTCATTGAGGAGATCTTTGATCTAGTGGAGGCCCTAGAGGATCGATGGATAATGATGGCTGATTTCATGCTTCAAGGACCTACCAAAAGGTGGTGGGGTGTTATGAACCAAGAAAGAATATGTGATGATATTACATGGGTGACCTTCAAGGATCTATTCATTGAGTAATTATTCCTAGATAAAATGAATCTGGATCATGCATATGAGTTTATGAAGCTTTAGAAGGGGCATATGTCGGTGTCTTCACAGTCTACTCATTTCACAAATCTACTTTTCTTTATTCTAATATTGGTTGGAAATAAGGCATAAAAGTCCCAAAAATTAGATATTGTAATCCAAATAGAGTTGAGGAATTAGGGCAGGTGCTATAACCTGAATACATATCTAAAGTTACTTTATAAGGCCTTAATGATCGACAATGTTTTGGAGGAGGACATAACTACATGTCTTCTTCTATCTCTTAGTATATTGACTGGAAGACTTCCTAATGCTACAATGGATGTCTCTTCTGGTAGGAAAAAATGAAGTATGGGGAGATAAAGTAGGGAGGTGGTGGGAAATCAGAGCAGATGAGGGTTTATTTAGCACCCTCTATGGGAGGAGGGGATCCTTAATGTTTTAACAATGGACAAAGTGGTCATTATCAAAAAAATTATCAAGTACCTTAGAAAAAGTGTCTTTAGTACACAAAAATGGGACATATTCCATAGTTATATTCACATGTTTTGCAAATAATATCTCATAGGGGCATGAGGAAAATGAAAACTATGACCTAGAGCTTTGGTCTGGGTCCTTAGTAGTAGACTCATACCCCATAAACTTTAGTTACCCAGACAAGTTATGAACTTTAGGGGTAGGGCCATTGATATGAGGTATACATAGTTTATGCAGTGAACAATGTCTTGGATAATGATAGAGAGGGACCATATACTATTTTATTTAAAATCTTGATCAAATCTATGTTATCATCTACCTTGTTTGATACGAGATCTTCCCATTAATTTATATCTTCTTAAGTTATTTCTAGTCTTAAATTACTGGTCAAGTTATCTTCCAAGATTTTATCTCTTAACACACCCTTATAAATGAATATGGATCATCTCTAGAGATTTTTAGGATGTATCATAGTATTTTTTGGTTATAGACATCTATGGGATTTCTTGATTCTTTATATGACAAGTTTTGATGTGATTTTCGACATTTATTGGTTAAATATTTATCAATCATGCATTGACTGCTACATGATATGTGTATAATTAATTATGCCTAAGGGAGATTTTTTTTATTGGAAAATGGGGTTTTAGAGAAGGAATAACATTTCTAAAATTAATATAGTTAAGAGATATTATAACACATATTGCATGCACAATTCTTACAACTAATCATGCAATAGCTCCCTCATCTTTTCTTCTAGTGGTGGACCATTATCTTGATGTCTTTCTAGAAGATTTCTCAGGACATAATCCTAGTAAAAACTTATTTTGAGATATAACTCTTTCTTGGAGTGAAACCTATACTAATTTCTTCATACTTTATGGTGTCAATTGAGTTGAATTAATTTAAGTAGAAACTTGAGGATTTTGAGGCAATAGGTTTTATCAGACCATGCATGTCCCCCTAGGGTGCTCTAGTATTGTTTCTGAAGAAGTTATATGATAGTATGGTTGTATGTTTGCTGAAAATTACTTTTTTTTATTATAGAACACTTTGAGGAAAAAGTGAGAAACCACATACAACCAAAGAAAACATAAGGATCGCCCCAACCCATCAAGTGAGCCAACAACAAGTCTTCGCCAACACAGGACTCCTCGACAAGCAGTCCCGTGCAGAAGCACGGGCACAGAACCGATGGCAAAGCCATACTCTCTCAAGCATCCTATTCCGAGAGACCTTCATCAATGAAGAATTAATGCTCTAATCCCCTTCCGGGGCAGGTCCAAGAAGCATGCTGAAAACAAACAAAAACAACACTTCAAAAACAAACATAAGGGGACCCAGAGAAACCACCGCTCACACAACCGAATCGCTCACATCTGCCAGCCATCTTAATTTATGTCTCTAACAAGTAATTTAATATTACCTAAATCTGTCTCCCTAAATAGTTTCCATGTTAAGGATCATAACTTTAAATCTGCTTCTTCCAATATCCGCTTCTCAAAGGTAGTCACAAGTTGGTCCCAAGACTGAATGTACTCCTCATCACTTATCTTCCCATGATTGAAACCCCCTACCAAAATTGAGTCTTGTTTGTCAATCCAAGAATATTTATCCTCATTAAGAGATACCTCTAGAGACCTCCCAATCATTTTAGTCGCCTCCTCCTCAGTAGAGTTGAGAAATAGGACATGTTCTATCACTTTATCTTCAGAGCTTAAAAGCGGGATTGAGGACTGACAATCCTGCTCTCCTGGCCTCCGATGTCTTGAAGATTCCATATTCATTATATTATCACTAAACTTCATCGTTGATCGAGTCCTAAATGGGGGAGGTAATGAAGAATAGTATTTCTTCCCCTTCCTCCTTCTGGAACCCATAGTGTTCTTCGAGTTTAGAGCCACATCAGCAGAGTGTCCGTGCACACTCCCTTTGGAAAATGTTGCACCCACTTCGATCCCCTCACCTGGAAAGTCAAAATCAGAGCTCAAAACCTCCTCTAAAAGGCCTTCAAATCTGTTGCGCAAAGTAATTGAATTCAGTCCCCCTTCCATCCCATCTCTGTTTGGAACTATAATGTTCATATCAGTCCCCTGACTTCCCTTACTCATATCCACACCGCCCACCCGTGACCTCTCAGCCATCGAACCAGAAAGGTCCTCTATCCCTTCATGTGACGTCTTGTCCAAAATAATTTTCCCCCCTTTCCCTGGGCTTCCACATGTGAATCCTCAAGCTGATGTTATTCCCCTTTCTCATGTGAACCACGGCTTGAGGAACTCTCCAGGTCTCTCTTCAACCTGCTAAACACATCCGCAACCACTGGGTTAACGTGATGAGATACAACGCCAGTGCCAAGATCCTCCACAACCGCTGCAAAATTACCCTCTACCTCCCTAACTGATCGTGCCTCCTCAACTGGGAAGAACAAATTCCCCCTATCTTTGGCCTCTTCACCCACTGCATACAGGCCTAAGTTTGTTGCCTCACAAACCAAATCAACCTTTTCATCAGCGCTGGCCGTCGGCTGAGTCGTGCCCTGCCCATCCCTATGACTATCCTCCATCGATTGAGGGACAACGCCCCTGCCCGCCAACGATGCAGGACTCTGACGACAGAATTCCAAAGCATACCCCAACCATTTACAAGAACCACAGAATTCCATCCAGCTCTCGTAAACAACTCTCTGCCTGCACCTATATTCTTCTCCGATCGTAACCCAAACGAAATAAAATGGAACCATGGATACATCCATCTCCACGCAAATCCACGAGCAGACCGGATAAAAGACTGCAGTAGTTCTTCTATCCGAGCATAGATACCTACCGAGTAGATTACTGAGCATTTGGATAACTGAGGAATTTTGAAATGGCAACGGGAGTTTAGGAAGACTAACCCAGATCGCCACGGTCGGTGAGTCCCGATTCAAGTGGAAATCGAACGACCACCAGAACAAGAAGAAATGACATCCATTGCAACGTCGAGGTACCTTCGACCAGGAACATATGAGGTCTTCCTCTGAAGAGAATCGGATCATAATATGATGATTATCAAGAAATATGACCATTGCCCTCTCCTGGAGATCCCAAGTATTGAATATGAACCTATCAAATGAATCGACTGACGGCCTTTGTTTCTTGAACCTTGCGATCAGAGTGAACTTCATAAGCGCAGAGGTTTCAGTGAACTTCAAGGTTGAAATCTAGAGATTTGGGTAGCCATCAAGGAGCTCCAGTACCTTCAGACCTAACTCAACATTCATGAATGGCAGAAGAAGATCAGGATTTGAGAAAGGGAAAAAAGGGGGAACCTCATTCCTTATAAGGGAAGATCCCTCCCCCGCAGCGGGGGGAGGAACCGGCACGGCCGCCGCCGCTGTCGACACCGAGAGAGGCGAGCCTCACTAGGGTTCCCCGAGAACATTATAGTATGGTTTTATGTGGACTAAAATAATTATATCTAGATTATAATTAATAATACATATCCATTTCTAAATATTGATGAATTGTGGAATCTGTTATGGGGATTTTAGTGGTTTTCTAAGATTGAACTATGATTAGGCTACCACTAGATCAAGTCAGAGAGAAGGATATCCATCTGCGGCTTCGCTGGAATTGGTCTCTGACCTCCCCAATATTCTGACATGTTGGTGCTCCTCTCTCTCCCCGGTGGATGTTGGTTTACTCTGCACATTGGCCTAGATTATTTGGGTCCGGCACAAAGACGTTGTTTTTCATCATGTCCACAGACCCTCCAAATTCTGGATGGATCGAGCTTCTTCTTGGATTGAAGATTGGGAAGGCCACAATAGATGTTCTATGTCGGGTGTTTCCCCCTACCCTCCTGTTCACTGGAATCCTCCAATGGAAGGGATTCTCAAGATTAATGTGGACGTCTTGCTTCCAAATGTCGGGCTTGTTGCCCTCAGCCTCCTTGCCCGAAATCATCTGGGGAAAATCCTTGCTGCAAAGTATGAACCACATCAAGAATTTTGGGAACTGGCAGTTGATGAAGCCAAGGCCATCCTTGCTGGAATGATGCTCACTTCTGATTGTGGATGGAGTGACATCATCATTGAGTCTGACTGTCTTTCCGTAATCGATGCTATCAATCACAACGATGGAGGAATCCAGGCGTTTGGCACCATTATCAGGAGAATTCTCTCACTTCTCCAATGCTTCTCATTGTGCACCTTCTAATTCACCAGAATAGAAGGAAACAACACGGCCCATCAGCTGGCGTCCTCAGGCCCATTCGGTACTAACCAATTCTGGCTGGACAATTTCCCTTCATGGATTCACACATGTACTTCTACTGATCTTTTTCATTAATGTTATATTCCCTTTTCAAAAAACTACACTATAAGTGTTCATATATCTCATTAAAAAGATATTTCATCCATATCTTGATTCCTTCATTGTGGTATTTGTTAATGATACCCCTATATACTCACAGACCATAGAGATTCATTCTAGAAATCTAGATATATTTTTAAGTACACTTTTAACACAATGTATCTATTCCATGATCTCAACGTATAACTTCTATATCTATGAGGTATGTTTTATTGGGTATGTAATCTCTAATGAGGTAATTTCCATGGAATCGGAGAAAGTAGAGGTTGTGATGTCTTTGGTACTACTTAGAAATGTGTTAAAGATCAGGAGATTCCATGGGTTTGTGGGATACTATAAATGGTTCTTTAGGGACTTTTACAACCTAGATGGGCCTATGAATTTGATTACCAATATGGCGGTGATGTTTGAGTGGAAAAATCAGTGTGAAGAGGCCTTCTTAATGTTGAATAGAATATTGGTGATAGCTCTGATCCTATTTTTTCAAAACCTAGGATTGGATATGACATTTACCGTGATGCCTAATATATTGGTTATGGATCCATGATGATATATAGGGATCAATTAATAAACTATACTTCTTTTTATCTATGAACCCATATAAAAAATACTTGACACGTGAATTGTTTTTGGATGTTAAGGTTTATTTTTTAAAGTGTTCATGCCATTATCTCTTTGGTGATAGATTTGTTGTATAAATGGACCAGTAAAGATTATGGAATATCTTCTATCAATGGTTCTTGAATCTTTAGTAGATGAATTTGATGAAGTATCTATAGAATTATGATTCTGAGATGGATTATGATCTTGGGAAAGTTATTCTATTGTGGATTCTCTTAGTAGGAATATAACGACCCATAATTTACATACATTGTTATTACTTCAAAATTAAAGCACACTTATTACAACATATAACAAAACCATGAAAGGATCGTATAGGTATAGTGTCTTTAGAAACTGGAAAGCATAAACAACTGGTCCATAAAGCATCTATTTTGCCTCCCATTTATTTCATCATATCTAGAGACCCTTTTTGGCATATTCTATTTAATAACCTTCTTCCTGACCTGGGGAAATAAAACATACAAAAGGGTGAGATCAAATGCTCACTAGGGGTAAACAAAAGAAATATCAATCACATCTTATACATAAGAACATAACTTTTGGAAATCTTAACCTGCAAAAGAGATCATAACTTCATAACAAGGGATAAATCATAGTAGTGAAATGTAATCCCAATAATCATAACTTAAAACATGTAAATTTGTGGCATACACACATAATCATAGAGAATCATTTCTTATTAGTCAAGACTCATTGCCAAGACTATCTTAGTGGACAAAGTCCATTTCTGAACCGAGTTCACTCCCCGTTTCAGTCCTGTTTCACTGAACCGGTATAACCTACCGTTCCAGCCATGTCTATCTCATGAGATATAAAATCTTTACCCAATGCATTGGAGGGATATATAGGTCCCACCCATCTCATAATGATACCATTCTTATGTGTGCCACAAAATCATAAATCACACATCATTGCATAACCCATGTAGTAAAAATGGGATTCTTAAACAACATGACATCATAAAACAATTCATATAAGATAAAGAAATTCATCAAAATATTTCCATCACAACATAATCAAATCCATGTAATAATAGGGATATAAATAGAACCCTATATTATCTTAGATGGAAAATAATTTTGATAAAACACTTGAACTCCATTCTTGAGGAAAATATCCTTTCTACTTTAAAAACCTTTTTCCTTTCTTAACATGTCATACAATTTTAAACTAAAAAAAGTTGATTAAAAATAAACTTGAAAACTTGTAAAGGAAGCTTCTTGGAAATAATGTTTTAAAAATCCATTCATGCCGTATAAGTTAAAAAAACATTCTTCGTACTTTTGTCCGAAAAGTCAAAAAGTACCTCGTACGAAAAACGACAAAAGATTCCTTTCATATCCTTTACTAAAAACTCACCGAAGGGTAAAATTGGATTTAAACAATTTTAGGTGGATAGAAATAATACTACATATTGAGGAAACATGGATGTGGATGATAAAATACACCCCAGTAAATACTAAAGTATAAAGAATCTCGGATAAAAATGAGATTGTGATATTTCCCTTACCTTAGGTCCGATTTGATTCGTAAGTGTCCGAACCTCCTATATAATGATTTAAATAATGTCATTGACTTATTCCAGAATCATAATCATTGTTATGATATCAAATATGGTCATATTATTAGCTTCTTATTAGTAATATTTCATTACTACTTGTTATTCGGGTGTTTATTACTTTTTGTTCTTATGCGTGTTTTGTCGAATAAATTCTTATTCTTCTTTTTAGGTTATAGATACCTCATTTCCAGAATGGTATTAGTGTAATATATATCATATTAATTCATTCAATTCATTTATATAATCATTATGAAATGAAGATCATGTAGAACGAGTCGCATCACATCGTGGAGACGGTATTCCGTACGTATGCACGAGGGATGATATCGTTCCTATGATCGGGTAATTGTATTGGAGTGTATTTATACTATTTCAGAATCAATATCACTTTATAATAGTCATATATAGTCATTATGTACACCATTATTCCCATCCAAGTAAGTTGGTGGTGGAAAATAGATTACACCATGGCGTGGAGACGGTATTCCGTACGTACGCACGCGCGGTGATTTCTTTTTCCGTAGGATGGATAGATGGTGAAATAGGGTTGTTTCATACTTATAATAACATATCAGTATATCAGTGATACTGATGTTATTACTTCATAATTAAACAACTAAAAAAGAAGAATTGGAAGAAGAAATAAAGATGAAAGAATCGGTAACGGACATTACCTCTTCTTTTAAGTGCTTCTTTGAGACCTCCTTTTAGGGCAATAAAATAGGTCTTTGAAGAAGACCAGAACCTCTAGGATGTTTCTAGGGAAGTGGAGAGAAGAAATTGGCAGGGTTGGGCCGAGCTTGAAGGCTCAATGTGGTGTGAGTAAGAGGGGGAGGAGGTGCCCTTTTATAAGGGAGGAGAGGGGCTCCTTTGAAAAAACTAAAAATATTATTTTATTATAAAGTCAAGTTCGGTTTTAAATAGCTCCAAATTGATTTATTTAGAAGCTAAGGTGGGGATGGGTCGAAATACTCTCATACAATATAATTTAGACAAGTTTAGGTTCCTATTTTAACCTTATCATTTAGATTTAACATTAAGTTAAATAATTTTACTTTTACTGTGTCTTCTTGTGTTCTTATACTATAAGGTTAATAAACTTACTATATCAAGCCAAACGAACCCCAAGTTGTTTATTATTAATATATATAACCTTATATAAGTCATTTTGCCGAAACTTAGATTTTTTGGAATAAAATAACAATTAATAATATAATATTTGTTTTAAAAACTATTTTATGTCAATTTTGACACTATTTAGTAATTGATTTTTGTGAAACTCATAACAGAATGATTAGTTCGAAAAAAATTAATTAAATAAATAATAACATGTCATATTAACCTAGAAAATTAGTTTAATTCATAAAAAGTCTCAAATTATATTTATTTGGGTATTTATAACATCAATTATGTCAATATTTCATTAATAAGATAAGTACTGCATCATCGTTGTGTCATAAATAAATTAAATTATTTAATGTCTAAAAATTAAAAATAAAATACCATTATGTAAGAAATATTTTTATCTTTCTAATTAATATTTATAGTCGAATTTATCTTATGTATAACCCCATATTAAAAATGATTTACTTATTAAAATTTGATTTTAACTATTTTAACCCTTCTTTAAATAAATTAATAATAAATGTCCTAATCTAATCCAAGTGGGCCTAAATGGTCATATTTTATTCCTAAGGTTGTTTTTGGTCAAATTACACTTGTCAAATAGAATTAGGACATGTGTTATGGTAATAATAATATCATTTTTACCCTTAATTACCCTATTTACTTTTAACCGTGGTAAAAAAAAAGTAAAAAGTTACTATTTACCAAAAAATTATTTTCATTTCATTGAACCACATTTTACTTATTGACATCAACTGTGTCTCTCGGATTTTCTAAATTCCACTCACAGAAGTGGTAAAATTATGTTTTATGAAAAATTCAGTTTTTTAACTACCACTTAGTGGTTTCACTATTCATCAAAAATTGAAAGTTTTCAGAAAAATACCAAAATTTCACCCTAGGCTAATTTCGATATTCCGAATCCAAAAATGAAGTCCATTTTGAAAAATAAAATTTATAAAATTTCAAAAAGTGGTTATTACTATTCATAATGGCTAGTTTTAATAATATTTTAATAGCATATCACTGTTTAGTGAAACTCGGTATTGCGTACGACGCAAGCTATCGAGGAAGGTCGCGGTTGCGTGTAAAGCAAGACAAGATAGTGTTGTGTGTAGTGAAAGATTACTTTGATGATTTACACAACATAAAAACAAAATATTTCACATAAAAGTCTCGGGTGTTACATTCTACCCCCCTTAAAATGGATTTCGCCCTCGAAATTCGTCACCTTGTAACAAAGAGATGAGGATACCTCTCCCTCATCATATCCTCAAGATCCCATGTAGCTTATTCTAATTGGTGGTTCCTCCATAAAACTTTCACCAATCGAGTGGTCTTGTTTCGTAGTACTTTTTCGCTACGATCCAAAATCTCTATCGACTGTTCTTCATAAGAAAGATCCTGCTCCAGAGGTACAACTTCTGAGCTGAGTACATGTGAAGGATCAGGTATGTACTTTCTCAGGAGAGATACATGGAACACATCGTGAACTTGAGAGAGATTTGGTGGAAGCGCCAATCGTTAAGCTACCTTCCCAACACGATCCAGTATTTTGAAAGGACCGATATATCTAGGGCTCAACTTCCCCTTCTTTCCAAATCTCATGACCCTCTTCCAGGGAGATATTCGTAAGAACACTTTATCACCCACTTCAAACTCTAGGTCTTTTCTTCAGTTGTCGGAATAACTTTTATGTCGACTCTGAGCTGCTCTTATGTGTTGTTGAATAGATATGACCTTTTCTACCATTTCATCAACGAGATCAGATCCTAATAGCTTTCTTTCCCCAACTTCATCCCAGCAAGTTGGAGTCCTGCATTTCTTTCCATAGAGAGATTCATAAGGAGCCATCTGAATACTGGAGTGAAAGCTATTATTTTAAGAAAATTCCACCAAAGGTAGGTGTTGATCCCAACCACCTTTGAAATCCATAGAGAAAGCTCTCAACATATCTTCTAGAGTTTGAATTGTTCTCTCAGACTGACCGTCTGGCTGAGGATGATAAGCAGTGCTGAAACTCAACTCTGTATCCAGAGTATGCTGAAGACTTCGCCAGAACTTCGAGGTAAATCTCGGATCCCGATCAGATATAATTGAAAGTGGTACTCCATGCAATCTTACCACTTCCTTTACATATATCCTGGCAAGCTGATCTAGAGATAAATCCTCTCTAATAGCAATGAAGTGTGTGGACTTGGTAAGATGATCAACTATGACCCATATAGCATTATTGCCTTTGGATGTTTTAGGAAGTCCTGTGACAAAGTCCATAGTGATGTTTTCCCATTTCCCTTCGGGTATGGGTAATGGTTGTAACATCCCCTTAGACTTCTGTCTCTCATCTTTAACTTGCTGACAAATCAAGCATCAAGAGACATATTTAGAAAAATCTATTTTCATTCCATCCCACCAGAAGTACTCTTTCAGGTCCCTATACATCTTCGTGCTTCCAAGATGAATAGAGAATGAAGAACTATGAGCCTCATCCAGCAGCTCCTTATTTAATTCGGGGATGGGAGGAACACAAACCCGATTCCTGAACTTTATTAACCCATCACAAATAAGGTTGAATTCAGGAACATTTCTCACCTTCTTTTATAACTCGACATCTTCTTTTCGTGCCTCTTTAATCTTCACATGTATAGATGGTTGAACATTCATTTGAGAAAGATAAGATTTTTCCCCTTCCATTATAATTCCAAGATCCATCCTTTGTAAATCCATAAATATTGGATCTTTTGTGATCCTCATCATGGATAAACTGGCATGGTCTTGTCGACTTAATGCATCTGCCACCTTGTTTGCTTTCCCAGGGTGGTAATGGATTGAGCAGTCATAATCCTTAATCAGCTCCAACCATCTTCTTTGACGCATATTCAGCTCCTTTTGGGTGAAAATATACTTTAAACTTTTATGATCAGTATAAATGTCACACCTTTTTCCATAAAGATAATGCCTCCAAATCTTTAATGCAAAGATTACCACAGCTAACTCCAAATCATGTGTTGGGTAATTTTGCTCATGGATTTTCAACTGTCGTGAGGCATAAGCTATCACCATATCATTTTGCATAAGAACACACCCCAATCCCTTCTTGGATGCATCACTATAGATCACAGTCCTTTCTCCACTACAAGGCAGTGTGAGCACAGGTGCACTGGATAACCTTCTTTTCAACTCCTTGAAATTCTCTTCACATTCTTCCATCCAAACAAACTTAACTCCTTTCCAAGTCAACTTGGTGAGTGGATTAGATAATCATGAAAAATCTTTCACAAAACGTCGATAATATCCAGCCAAACCAAGAAAACTTCGGATCTCAGTTACTGTTGTTGGTCTCTACCATCTTTCGATAACCTTTGTTTTTGCTGGATCCACAGATATCCCCTCTTTTGAGATTATGTGACCCAAAAATGAAACTTTTTGAAGCCAAAATTCACACTTGGTAAATTTGGCATAAAGATTATCCTTTCTCAGGGTCTTCAATATATTCCTCAAGTGATCTTCATGTTCTTCCTTGCTCTTTGAATATACAAGAATATCGTCTATAAAGACTACCACAAATTGATCAAGATAGTCTCTAAAGACTCTATTCATCAGATCCATGAAGATAGCAGGGGCATTAGTAAGACCAAATGACATCACTATAAATTCATAGTGTCCATACCTTGTACAGAAAGCCGTCTTTGGTATATACTCCCTTTTTACCCTTAATTGATGATACCTTGAACGAAGATCAATCTTGGAAAAGTATTGAGGTCCGCGTAGTTGGTCAAATAAGTCATCAATGCGTGGGAGAGGATATTTGTTCTTGATAGTGATCTTGTTAAGTTCTCGATAATCAATGCAGAGTCTCATTGATCCATCTTTCTTATTAACAAATAGAACAGGTGCTCCCCAAGGTGACTCACTAGGGCGTATTAATCCCTTATAAAGATTCTCTTGGAGTTGCTTATTCAATTCCTGCAACTCAATTGGGGCCATTCTATAAGGTGTCTTTGAAATAGGTAAAGCACCCGGTACGAGTTCTATTGAAAACTCAACTTCACGATTTGGTGGAAGACCCGGTAATTACTCTGGAAAGACATCATTAAACTCTCGTACAATGGGCATATTCTTAATCGTGAGTTTCTCACCAATCATTTGAGATAAATAACCTTCATTTAGTGGAATCAAGACCCATAAGATGGAAGGAATTTCCACTGGAAGGTTATGTTCATCCTTGCATTGATAGACGATCATAGATTGATCTGGAATATGAAATGTGACTTCCCTTCTTTGGAAATTGATATGAGCTCCATGTAGAGAAAGCCAATCGATGCCAAGAATCACATCAAATTCCACTATAGGAAGGATCACAAGATTTGCAGGAAGCACTTTACCACAAACTTCAATCGGAGAAGAATTATAAACTTTTGATGCGACTGTTGTGCCATTAGGTGTTGTCACAGCTAACTCAACATCTAATTGCTGAGGTAATACGATGATAACCTTAGAAAATTCTTCAGAAATAAAAGAGTGGGTGGATCCAGAATCAAATAAAACATTTGCTACTTTAGAGTGGATAGTAAGTGTACCTTTCACCACATCATTATCATACTCCACATCGCTGATAGAAATTTCATGTGACTTTCCTTTGTCTTTAGCCTTAAGAGTTTGTTGACGTCGACCATCATCATCAACCCTTGGATTAGGGCATTTATTGGCATAATTTCTCATCTCCTTGCACTTTTAACATTGAATTGTAGTAGGTTCATTCTGTGTATCCCTTCATTTGTTTGCATCATTAGACATCTTCTTCCCATCATCGCCGCATTCAAATGCCCGATGACATTCCTTTCCACATTTGAAACATTTACTTGTCCCTTTAAGACAACTCCCTCCATGTTTCTTTCCACACTTTGAGCATAAGGGAAAGCTCATCTTATTTTCAGTGTGCTCTTTAGATTTTCCTTTGAATTCCATTTTCCTCTTCCTATCAAACCCATATGACTGATGGGTTACTCCAATCTCCATCTAAACTTCTAGAGCACATCGAATGATTTCCTCATAGCTATTGAAGTCTATTATGGCTAAGGCCCTTCGAAGACTTGGTTTTAAGCGACTAAAGAATCGATCGATCTTACTCTCAGGTTGGATAATAATACCAGAAGTGTACCTTGCAAGTCTTGTAAAATTTGCTTCATAGGTACCAACATATTCATCATCCTTTTTCTTCAGTTTAAGAAACTCTTTCTCCATCTTTGTTCGGAGAATACGAGGGAAGTACTTATTGAAAAATAAGTTCTTGAACTCATCCCATTCCATGGACTCAATTTCATCCCTTTGCCTTGTATTCTTAATAAGATTCCACCATTGATCAGCATCACCTTCCAAATGATACACTGCTAAGATGACTTTATCATGCTGAGAACATTGAAGAACTAAAAATATCTTTTCAGTAGTACTAATCCATTATTTAGCAACTAATGGATCAGTAGACTCGCTTAATGAAGGTGGACGCTGCCTCATGAAGGATTCAACAGAATGTTTCTCCTTCCTTTGCTCGTTTGGAAGTCCTGCATGATTCATAGCTTGAGAAAGTTGTGTGAGCATGGCTACAAGATTTTGAATTACAGCTCCCATAACGTTTGGTTGCTCAGGGGGACAATCATTGTATTTCCCATCGCATTCCGCATTAACACGGTTCCTTCGGGTTCTAGCCATTGACTAAAACCAAGAAGAATAGTGTGAGCAACACTAATTATAATAGGAAAACCACATAATCAAGAATAAAATTTCACACTTAAGGTCTTATCCTAGGTTATTCATGGCCATTTCTAAAACACTAAGATTGTGTTCTATGCTTAGAATTATCCTTAGGATTCTTACTAAGGCTTTCACATCCTAGTTTCCAAAGGTTGACTATACCTTTCCTCTGATACCAACTATAACGACCCATACTTTACATACATTGTTATTACTTCAAAATTGAAGCACACTTATTACAACATATAACAAAACCATGAAAGGACCGTCTAGGTATAGTGTCTTTAGAAACTGGAAAGCATAAACAACTGGTCCATAAAGCATCTACTTTGCCTCCCATTTATTTCATCATATCTAGAGACCCTTCTCGGAATATTCTACTTAATAACCTTCTTCCTGACCTGGGGAAATAAAACATGCAAAAGGGTGAGCTCAGATGCTCTGTAGGGGTAAACAAAAGAAATATCAATCACATCTTATACATAAGCACATAACTTTTGGAAATCTTAACCTGCAAAAGAGATCATAATTTCATAACATGGGATAAATCATAGTAGTGAAATGTAATCCCAATAATCATAACTTAAAACATGAAACTTTGTGGCATACACACATAATCATATAGAATCATTTCTTATTAGTCAAGACTCATTGCCAAGACTATCTTAGTGGACAAAGTCCATTTCTGAACCGAGTTCACTCCCCGTTTCAGTCCTGTTTCACTGAACCGGTATAACCTACCATTCCAGCCATGTCTATCTCATGAGATATAAAATCTTTACCCAATTAATTGGAGGGAGATATAGGTCACACCCATCTCATAATGATACCATTCTTATGTGTTCCAGAAAATCATAAATCATACATCATTGCATAACCCATGTAGTAAAAATGGGATTCTTAAACAACATGACATCATAAAACAATTCATATAAGATAAAGGAATTCATAAAAATATTTCCATCACAATATAATCAAATCCATGTAATAATAGGGATAGAAACAGAACCCTATATTATCTTATATGGAAAATAATTTTGATAAAACACTTGAACTCCATTCTTGAGGAAAATATCCTTTCTACTTTAAAAACATTTTTCATTTATAAACATGTCATACAATTTTAAACTAAAAGAAGTTGATTAAAAATAAACTTGAAAACTTTTAAAGGAATCTTCTTGGAAATAATGTTTTAAAAATCCATTCATTCCATATATGTTAAAAAAAATTCTTCGTACTTTTGTCGGAAAAGTCAAAAAGTACCTCGTACGAAAAACGACAAAAGATTCCTTTCATATCCTTTACTAAAAACTCACCGAAGGGTAAAATTGGATTTAAAAAATTGTAGGTGGATAGAAATAATACTACATATTGAGGAAACATGGATGTGGATGATAAAATACACCCCAGTAAATACTAAAGTATAAACAATCTCGGATAAAAATGAGATTGTGATATTTCCCTTACCTTAGGTCCGATTTTCTTCGTAAGTGTCTGAACCTCCAGTATAATGATTTAAATAATGTCATTGACTTATTCCATAATCATACTCATTGTTATGATATCATATATGGTCATATTCCTATCTTCTTATTAGTAATATTTCATTACTACTTGTTATTCGGGTGTTTATTACTTTTTGTTCTTATGCATGTTTTGTCGAATAAATTCGTATTCTTCTCTTTAGGTTATAGATACCTCATTTAAATAATAGTATTAGTGTAATATATATCATATTCATTCATTCAATTCATTTATAAAATAATTATGAAATGAAGATCATGTAGAACGAGTCGCATCACATCGTGGAGACGGTATTCCGTACGTACGCACGAGTGATGATATCGTTCCTATGATCATGGAATTGTATTGGAGTGTATGTATACTATTTAAGAATCAATATCACTTTATAATAGTAATATATAGTCATTATTTACACCATTATACGAATCCAATTAAGGTGGTGGTGGAAAATAGATTACACCACGGCGTGGAAACGGTATTCCGTACGTACGCACGCGCGGTGATTTCTTTTTCCGTAGGATGGATAGATGGTGAAATAGGGTTGTTTCATAATTATAATAACATATCATTATATGAGTGATACTGATTTTATTACTTCATAATGAAACAACTAAAGAAGAAGAAGTGGAAGAAGAAATAAAGATGAAAGAATCGGTAACAGACATTACCTCTTCTTTGAAGTGCTTCTTTGAGACCTCCTTTTAGGGCACTAAAATAGGTCTTTGAAGAATACCAGAACCTCTATGATGTTTCTAGGGAAGTGGAGAGAAGAAATTGTCAGGTTTTGTCCGAGCTTGAAGTCTCAAAGTGGTGTGAGGAAGAGGGGGAGGAGGTGCCCTTTTATAAGGGAGGAGAGGGGATCCTTTGGAAAAACTAAAAATATTATTTTATTATAAAGTCAAGTTCGGTTTTCTTATACTATAGGGTTAATAAACTTACTATATCAATCCAAACGAACCCCAAGTTGTTTATTATTAATATATATAACCTTATCTAAGTCATTTGGCCGAACCTTAGATTTTTAGGAATAAAATAACAATTAATAATATAATATTTGTTTTAAAAACTATTTTATGTCAATTTTGACACTATTTAGTAATTTATTTTTGTGAAAATAATAATAGAATGATTAGTTCGAACCAAGTTAATTAAATCAATAATAACATGTCATATTAACCTATAAAATTAGTTTAATTCATTAAAAGTCTCAAATTACATTTATTTGGGTATTTATAACATCAATTATGTCAATATTTCATTAATAAGATAATTACTGCATCATCGTTGTGTCATAAATAAATTAAATTAT
Source organism: Viscum album (assembly GCA_963277665.1). Taxonomy (NCBI): domain Eukaryota; kingdom Viridiplantae; phylum Streptophyta; class Magnoliopsida; order Santalales; family Viscaceae; genus Viscum; species Viscum album. The sequence continues at coordinate 1,255,194,788 of OY728151.1, read as the reverse complement.
TTAATGTCTAAAAATTACAAATAAAATACCATTATGTAGGAAATATTTTTATTTTTCTAATGAATATTTATAGTCGAATTTATCTTATTTATAACCCCATATTAAAAATGATTTACTTATTAAACTTTGATTTTAACTATTTTAACCCTTCTTTAAATAAATTAATAATAAATGTCCTAATCTAATCCAAGTGGGCCTAAATGGTCATATGTTTTTCCTAAGGTTGTTTTTGGTCGAATTACACTTGTCCAATAGAATTAGGACATGTGTTAGGGTAATAATAATACCATTTTTTCCCTTAATAACCCTATTTACTTTTAACCGTGGTAACAAAAAGTAAAAAGTTAGTATTTACCAACAAATTATTTTCATCTCATTGAACCACATTTTACTTACTTACATCAACTCTATCTCTCGGATTTTCTAAATTCCACTCACAGAAGCGGTAAAATTAAGTTTTATGAAAAATTCAGTTTTTTAACTACCACTTAGTGGTTTCACTATTCATCAAAAATTGAAAGTTTTCAGAAAAATACCAAAATTTCACCCAAGGATAATTTCGATATTCCGAATCCAAAAATGAAGTCCATTTTGAAAAATAAAATTTATAAAATTTCAAAAAGTGGTTATTACTATTCATAACGGCTAGTTTTAATAATATTTTAATAGCATATCACTGTTTAGTGAAACTCAGTATTGCGTACGACACAAGCTATAGAGAAAGGCCGTGGTTGCGTGTAAAGCAAGCCAAGCTAGTTTTGTGTGTAGTGAAAGATTATTTTGATGATTTAAATAACATAAAAAAAAATATTTCACATAAAAGTCTCAGGTGTTATAAGGAAAATATTGGAGCTTGGGGAGTAACCATCAAAGAAGGAATGTTAGTTGATGATATTTTTGGATGAATGGTTGGAGGATTAATTTTAGGATTTAGGGGTGATGAAATGTGTTCCCTTGGTTATCATGTCAACATTGGTGGATTGGGTAATGGCCATACATAATTCAGATACCAAATTCTCAGTGATATGATAATGGTTGGTGGGAAGTGACCCAGTTTCAGGATGGCTGATTGATATTGACGATGTGTTTTTTATTCATATGAGAGTAGTGATATCTGATTCTATGTGGTAAGTGTTGATGAGAGACTTCCATGAATGTCAATGATTAGTGTACTTAGTTTTGAGGAACAAGTATCATGATATTAAGAGACACTTCTAGTTGCTGAGAATAAAGAGAGACATCATAGGTCTCATCTATCATCGCCCAACTTGTCAAAGGATTAAGGAAGAGAATCAGTGACCGAGAGGATTACTTAAGTCACTTACCATTTGTTTTTAAAAGTGGTACATGGTATTTATAAAATTTGTGATGGGGTTTCCCAGGAACCTTGAAATTCATGATGCTATTTGGGTAGTAGTTGATCGATAGATAAAAGTGGATCATTTCTTAATAATACGAGAGACTCGCTCTGTTGAAGAGTTTGTGAAATATTTTCATTTGGTATATTGTTAAACTACATGGATTGAATTATATTATCATATTAGGAAGATACATGAATTTTACATCATATTTATGTTGATTATTTTATAAGGATATAGGTACTCAGATGAAGATGAGTATGGCGTACTATCCAATGATTGGTTGAAAGTCAGAGAGGAAGATATAGATATTGGAGGATATGCCTCAAGAATGAATCCTATATTTAAATGGATCATGGGATGGTTATATGGACTTTGTGGAGTTCACATATAATAATAGTTTCTAGGATTCAATTCAGATGGAACCTTTTGAGGCTCTTTATGGTTTTCCATATCACTCACTGTTGTGTTGGCGTGAGGCAGGTGAGGTAGGTATCGTTTGGTTGAGTATGGTACGCGAGACCACCAAGAGGGAATAGTTGATTATGAAGATATTGTTTACCACTAATAGTTGATATATATCATATTCCAATCTTAGGATATGATATTTGGAGTTAACTATGTGCAACTAGGTTTTCTTGAGGGTGTCACCCCAGTTGGTTCATCATCATTTATGGAAGAAATAGAAACTAAAACCATGATTTTTGGTACCATTGGAGATCATTTATCATATTGGGATAGTGACCTTACATGTTTATCTTCCTCTATAATATTTATGTATAAATAAAAAGTTACATGCATATCATCTTTGGAGTATAAGCATGATCTTATGAATGTGATCTAATTTGAGGCCTTTGAGTTAGAATAAAATGCATAATTTGTGGAGAACTTAGTGTAAATTGTGGAAGAAAGTAAGAACATGATATGGTAAAAGATGGTACCATTTTTTTGAGTCTTATGGTAGTATGAATAGAACCAATAGGAGACATGGGAGTGAGATTAGGATTTTCAAAATCAATGCCCTAAGTTGTTTGATCTAGATCACTAGAAGTACTTATTAGGGATGAGAATCATTAGAGGGGGATATTTTTGAAATCCTAAAAATTTAAAGGTATGTTAATTTATGTTTCATTATACTTTAAATTTGTTTTGGAGACTTGATAAAGGTGTTCTAGGGATGGGAATCAGAATCGAATGAGTTGGAGTCATCTACCAGTAGTTTGGAGTTACTGGTGTGCCCTCAGCTAACCTGAACAAGGCCACCAACTAGACGATGGTGGTGGAAAAGGAACTTCATTTATGTAGGTCCCACTATCCATCCAGTTTCTAAGGAATATATTTAATAGATCTGTTAGGAACACCAGCCTACTAGAGGACAATATCTTCTAGCTAACAAGTCGTCAGCCATCCATTAGTGCTCAGACGACTTGGTAAGCAAGTGAACCTCAATAATTTCACTCAAAAATGTATTTTTAATATTATAATCCCTAGTTTAAACCCTAAATTGAACAAAATTTTCCTAATATATCACTTTTGGTGAATGTTTTCCTCTCCTCATATTTTTGTCACTCAAAGTCTAGATCGATCTGTTGGTTCCCATGAGGTAGGATTCATTATTCTTCTTCTTTTGAAATTGACATTAAATATAATTTTTTTTATTTATCTATGGATTATATCATGATATAATGTAAAATTCTTGGTCCATTGATAGACCAGAATTAGATCTAGAAATTTTGTGACCCTTCCTTGAACATGATCTAGATCTATCATTGATGGGGGTTTTTCTTTTGGTAAGTTAAATTGATTCAAGCATATGTCACCATATCCTTATTTAAAAATATTCTATAACCCATTTTTTTGAAGAATTTGGATAATTTATAGTGGTAATTGGCATGCAGGTTGATCTGGTTAGTGTGTGGGCATGACTTAGGTAATAACACTTACAATCTTGGAATTTAACATCAACATGTTTGATTAACACATGATTGCTTGATACATGATTGATTTCTTCTAAATTACACATTTATGTATTTTCATTACATAAAACTCTTATACATGTGAACTTATTTTAAGGATGCATTGGTGGTGTCCTGCTAGGTTTACAGACACCCAACACGTTCATCTCGATGCAAGTGAAAACTTCATGATCCAAGATCTAGGGAAGGGAAAGGGACCAACAACATGTAGTTGAAGAGATGAATCTTGGTAATTGAATGTGGTACTAGGAGAGACTCAAAATAGATTCCACAATGTCTTATTTATTTATTTTTGCTTTTCCTTATACTTTGGTTTGACCTGCAACATTGGGGGTCCATGATTATTACATCATTTTACCCTATGATACCTGATATTCCATTTGATACATCCTTTGTAATATTTTAGTTTTGAAGTGCCTTTTTGGGTTATTATTCTTTTCTTATTATAATTTTGGTGTATGGTGTTTGATAGTGAGGCTATAATCTACCCATTTCACCATTAAAATCCTTATTTCTAGTTAAAAATATCCTGTATATGAGGAGTCATGCATGAGGTTATATAGCTCACTGGCAGGGACAAGGTGATTCCAGTCTGCGTGTTGCAAAAAATAATAAAATAATTGTATACACAAAAAAAAATTATTATTAAAAATTTCCTTTTATACACTTTGCATTTTTTAAAGTTGAAAAAATATATTTATGATATAAATAATATATTAATGCTAATAAGTAATTGATAGGAAATAATAATAAAGATAATTAATTTTTAAAAAGAAATTTTCCTATAAAAACATTTTTTCACTTTATTTTATATTTCCATTTATATGATAAATTCCAAAATTTTAGAATTTGAAATTGAAAAATAAAGTTTATTTTTTGGTTGAAAATAATTTTTTTTCTAAGGATGTATTTTTTAATTATTTTGAAAATATTTTTTTAAGGTGAATAGTAAAAAATGCAGTTTTTAACAAAACCACGGTTTTTATAACATAATAATAATTTAAACATGAATTAAAAATTTTAAAAACATTTTTCTCAACCAAAGGTTAATTTGAGGAGTAAATTTATGTACTTAAAAATACTATGTTGAATTTAGAAAATCTATATTGAGCATTATGGAACTCAAGTAATATTTTATTTCATTAAAAAAAATTTGGTCTTTTCTTTTAATTAGATATCCACATGGTGGATTTCAGATTTGGTTTTATTTTGAAATAAACATAAATCATATTATTTTAGTAATAAAATAATTAATTTTATTAAAATAATAAACATTTATAATTTTAATGAAAACATAATTTTTATGCTTAAAAGTACACTTGTTTTCTAGAAACAGGTTTTATGTGTTATGTGCACTATTATTAATATTAATTTTTTTCACCCTTGAAATTTTAATTCGATAAAATATTTTTTATATTTGAAATTGGAATATTCAAAGTAGGTGATGAGGCCAATTGTAATTTTGGACATCAAAATAAATTATGAGGGTTAAAAAAAGAGTTACCACGGTAAAAGTAAATTATAGTAAAAGATAAAACTAAAGTTAAAAATTATAAAATTACTTAAAACTTTTCTATAAAGTAGTGGTTGAAGGATCTCTAAACTAAAACTCATCTCATCTCAATTATTTTCCACTTTTGCGGGCACTTTCTTTTAATAGTGTACTTCTTAGTATAAAAATGCCACTCCTCTCACTAATAAAATGAGCTATTCACCACACCATTTTTCCTCACACCATAAGCCCCTATGTTTGACCAAACTCTACCTAAATATCTCCCCAAACAACTATTTTTTTTATTAGTTTTTAATTTTTTTTTCCAAATAATCCTAGGGTTTTTTTTGAAAAATAATCCACAAGGGTGTTAAGGGTCTTCAGACCTTTGAACTTTTTTGGCAGAGGCCAAAGGCATTTGGGACCTTAATTCCGTTACTTAGAAAAATCAGTCAAAGGTGTTAATGGCCTTAATGTCTTTTCATGAACCCAAAAAAATTAATTTTTATTTTTTGTTATATATATATACAAATACAACAATTTTTTTTAACAAAATTTAACAATTATTAAATATCCAACAATACTACAATTAAACAGTCTAGAATTATGATACTGACTATCACATAGGGCTCTCCTTTAAAAGAATTTCCATGGAAATCCTTAAGGTTTCCAATGTGGGATTTAAGTTCTCCTTTTTCTGTGCAAGTTTAATAATATATTACTATTAATAATTAATATTTAATTAATTATAAATATTAATTACTATAAAATAATTATATTAATACCTACATAATAATTAACTATTAACATTTATTATTAAATATTAATAATTAAAAAAACTAATATTAATAATATTAATTAAAATATTAATAAATAACTAATTAATTCCAAATTAATTATTAATAGTTAATAGTTATTAAATAATTAGAAATTAAAGAGTATTTAATTACTTATTAATAATATTCATTACTAATTAACTAATTAATTATTAATTATTTAATAAATATTATTAAAAAATTACTAATAAATATTTTAAAATATTATTTAGTTGTGAAATATTAATAAAAAAGATTAAATTATTAAATTACTAGTTATTAAATAATAATAATAAAATTATTATTAATTAATTAACTAATCATTTCTCATTAATTTTAAAAACTAATAAATATTAATTAAATATTATTATTTTTTATTTATTAATATAAATTTCTATACATATTTATTAGAAATTAATTTTAATTACTAATAAATATTTGAAAATATTATTTATTAACTATTTAATAATAAAAATATAATTATTAGATATTGATTAATTAGTAATTAAACAATATTTAGTCACTTATTAATAATATTAACAACTAATTGAATAATTAATAATTAATTAATATATAAATATTATTAATTATAACTAAAATATTACTAATAAATACACATAATTATTATTTAGTTACTAAATATTTATAATAATGTCTAAATTATTAAATATCTAATTATTAATTAATTTTTTATTAAATTATTATTAATTAATTTACTACTTTTTTCTAAATAATATTTATTACTAACAAATATAAATTGGTAATAAATATTAATTACTAATAATAATGAATTAAATAATATTATTTACAATTTAATAATATTAATTTTTAATAAATAATAAATACTAATTAATATTAATTACCAATAAATATCTAAAATTATTCTTTAGTTACTAATTATTTATAATAATAATATAATTATTATTTATTAGTTAATTAGTGATTAAAAAATATTGAATTACATATTAATAATATTAATCACTAATTAACTAATTAATTACTAGTTAACAAAAATTATTTTTAACAAATAACTAATAAATATTTAAAAATATTATTTAGTAACTAAATATTTATAAAAATGATTAAATGATTAAATTAATAATTAATAATTTATTATTATTAAATTTTCATTAATTAATTAACTAATTTTTTTATTTAATATTAATTACTAATGAATACTAATAACAAATAAATATCAATTAAATAATATCATTTACTATTTAATAATATTAATTTCTAACAAATATTAATTAATAATTAATATTAATTATTAATTAATATTACTTACCAATACATATTTAAAATTATTATTTAGTTACTATTTTTGTAAAGAGGTTGAGGGTCTAACCCTTTTTTTAGATAAAAAATGAAATCCCCTTTTAAAATAGGTTGAGTGGGAACCTAATACATAGCCTATAGCCCCACAGTCACAAAGTCTTGAGGAATACATGTCCCAAAGGTCTAAGAGGTAGAATTCTTTATTTAAAGCACCAGAAAAACATCTCACAGCCCCCTACCAGAGCTACCACACTTGTGTTACCTTCCAAAGATGTTACATCGCCCCCTTTCGAATAGTTGCACCATGCTGGTCTGACAATGTAACATCCCATTAACTTTATTTAGGAACTTCAATCCTCTTGTTTTGATCTTATTATGTTTAGGTATTGTCTTGGGTTGTTTTGAGTGAAGTTCGATTTTTTTAATTTTATAGGGTTCTGCACAGTTGGTGCATGGTTAGGGAAAACTATGCGATTTTTCTGAGCAAATTGTGTGCCCTATGATGATCCACCAAAAGTGGGAACACAATTTTTACAAACCATGCGATCATCCCTCCAAACCATGAACCCTTGGATAATGGGAGTTTTTATAGTTGGCGTACGGTTAAAAAAACTATGCAACAAAACCATGCACCCCATCTAAAATCCTAATAAGGGTTTACATTTAGGGTGCATAATTACTATTAATAGTGTGGTCTAATAGGGAACATGTGCATGCAGGTTTTTAATCCCCCAAAAATTTTATTAAAAATACTGGAACCCCAAGTTTAACCCCTAATATCTCTCATTCGACCATAATATGATTCCTTTTTCTTTCGAGCTTCTCTAGAGGTGAAATTGACTCCTCCAACCTCTTCTCATTGCGGGTAAAAGCACAAGTATTTTTGTTTGATCTCCTTCATGTAAGTGGATATCCTCTCATTTTATTTCTATAAATCTTCCCTTATCTTCTTCTTAGAGAGTGATATATCATCATGTTGTTGATATATTTAATCTTTGATTTGATGAATCTTGATTCTAGGTTTGATATCTTGACCTTGGTCACCTTTGTTCATCATTGGAATTTTTAGTTGCGGATGTTAAATTGATTGATAATGTGATTAAATGTAGGTGGTTACATAATTAATTACCCAACAATTGAAAACCTAATTTTTTCATGTATTTTAGATGAGTTTTTAGTTGATTTAAAAATATTAATTTGAGATGATTTGATGTATGATTTAAAAAGGTCATTAAAATTGGGGGAAAACCCCAATTTCAATGGAATTGAAATCATTGGGCATATTTTTTTAAAAAAATGATGGATTTAATTTAAATTTGATTTGATTAAATTATTTGATATTGATTCTTAAGAAAAGTTGTCTTAAAATTAAATATGATTTGAAACTGAATTAATTTTATGAAAACCTATAATTTAGTTTTAAAATTGAAAAGGCATGTTGAACTTGAAATTGGGAAATTGAATCGTGAATGATTAATTTATTTAAAATGACTAATTTTTCAAGGAATGAATGAATGAATGAATGAATGATTTATTGAATCACATGTGAGTCTGAGTAGTTAGTAGATGATTATAAAAAGCATGCTAGGAACCTGAATCCCTATAAATGGATTGATGACGACGACACTAACTAAACTAAGTTCTACATGATTTCTCAAGATGGTTCCCATAATAGGGTGTTTATTGATTATCCTGATGGATTGATCCTTTGGAAGTGTCCACACAATCATTAGCTATGATGATGATTGAGAAGTGTGAGGATATTATATCCAAAAACTAATGTACTCTGGTTATATGACCATGGTTCTTTGTATTTTTGACCTAATTATACATTCCATTGTTTATAGAATTATTTTATTTATTCCATATAATTTATATAATTTTTTATATAATATTCATTTAAGCCTATTTTGACATATATCATCCATATTTTGTTTTTAAAGAAACTTTTGGTTTAAAATATGATAATTAATTTCCATTCCTTTTTTATTTAAATTTAAAGAATAAATGGTTTAATTGTTGTGGAATTAATTATGGAACACTTGGTGAGATCTAACTAACATTTTTGTCTCACTCCCTACCTTTTACTTCAAACATTTTTAGATCTTGTTATGATATGTCTTGGGAAAGGGAAATTACCACTTTGAGGTGGTAGTTACACTTGATCCATGAGACTATAGAGTGATGATGGTGATCAGTGGAGCTACGGTCTACTTATTACATAGGGATTGAGAGACTATGTATGGGGGAATGTTTCACTATCTTTTGGATTATTTTTTACTTTAATTTATTTATTTAGATGATTTTGGTACTTTTATCCTTGAAGAGTATTTGGAATATCGACTATATCTTGTTTTCTCTTCCAATGTTTCATTTTGATGTTTTCTTCTTGTGTAAAAACCATTCCCTTTGATCTGTGATGTTATTCCAAGTTCTAGTCAACAACCCATGGGGATCAAGAATGCCCTTTAGGCCACGTTAGACCCAACTAGGGTGTCAGTGTACCAGGGTATCCAGGATGGTTCATGAAAAAATGGTATCAAAGTTGGTTGAACTTCTTTCCTTGATGTCAGTATACAGTTTGGGATGTCTTGGTAGACATGAGGTAGGATTTTTATGACATAAAAAGTAGTTACAAGCAAGTTCCTAGATGTATCTCATCATAATGATCCATAAATCACCATGGGTGTTTGGGAAAAGCATACTTCAGGAATAAATTGATTGGATTCTATTCTTTTCCCTACCTTTAATATGAGTATATTAAAATCCCAGTAGTTTGGACTCTTTTTTATATAATTTATATTCATGCATATCTTAATTTAGTTGATGATATATATATCCTTACTGATGTTTTTCATGTTTCATGGTGATTTTTTTTAGCATCATACCTTCAAGGTGATGTTTTAATTGTCCACAGGAGGTAGTTACAGGTGAACCACAATAACTGAATCCTCTGATTGATCAAAAAATTATTGAGATATTGGTGTGTGCTACCCATGATTTGGGATAGACATCTTCACCCTTACCCATTCAGGTTCCCGCAGTAGTACATTGATGTGATGCCATTAAATATCATTATCAATGTTTTCTTCATTTGAAACCACTATCCTTTCAAGGATAGAATGATTCTCAAGATGTTGAGGATTGGTTGAAAAATATTGAACTGTATTTTGAGTTATTGGAAACTCCCAATTCGATTTAAGTGAAATATGACACCTTTAAGCTAGAAGGGCCTAGTAGGAGTTGGTGAGATTTGATGGTTACAATGAAGAAACATGAGGGCATAGAGTGGAAATAATTTAGAACTCTTTTCATGAAGTATTTTTATCTAGAATATTTGGTATTGGAAAATCCTATAGAGTTTCTCAAACTATAGTAAGGAAACCAAAATTTAACTCAATATGAAAACCATTTTTCTGAACTTGTTCAGTTCTCTCTTTAGATAGTAAAGAATCATAAACTGAATGATCGAAGATTTGAGGTGGGTCTCTGATGTCCCTCTAACATGTTATCTCTACCAGATATTGAGATCAATTGTAATTTTATGGTTCTCAAAATAAAACCTCTTGATGTCATTTTTAGTATGGGTTGGCTTATTTTTAAGTTCTGTGTGAAACGAAAGTGCGGTTGGGCCATCGACCAACATTAAATTTTTCCATAATCAGTGATTATTCTAGGAGCAATATGACAATGAGTGGCAGTCTCCACAAAATAGAATCAAATATTTTGATAAATAAGGAAGAGGCCCAAAAACTTTATAGAGGATTTTTCTCATCATGTTTATAATTAATTTAAATTTAATTTCTAAATAAATAAAATACCTGGTTCTTCAGTACTTTCTTCATTGATAATTTTGATCATCCGGGATAACCCTTTCGGATTGTCTCATTGCACTTGTGAGGATCCAAACCAGAATCCCTCTAGTGGTGATCCACATGTGCTACAATGTTCTCCGATTGACACCACTCAATTTTCGGGTGTTAGCGCAGTGAAGCGAGTATTTTTCATCGATTGATCTTGATCACTTGTTCTTCGATCTTGAATAACATCTCTCATTCAAGAGAGGGAGAGAGCATAGGAGTTGAGAGAAAATTTCTGACTTGGAATTGCTCTTGCGTACCAAGTTTCCCATACCTATCACAATAGATGTACCTGTTTATTTGTTGACATGGGGATTTAGTTATAATATTTAATTGCATAATAGTAATTAAATACATTCATAACCTTAGAGAAAACCCATGATACATAATAACAATAACCATGTCATTATTTGTGGTGTGCCAACTTGCGCAAAATGGAATCATAAATTAAATCCCATGACACATAATTATAACAACATTATTATTATTATTATTGTGCCAACTAGTTAAATAATTATTTACTATCTTAAAAATAATTATTTTACTACCAGACCGACCTTTTTCTGGACCAACCTTGGTCCATTCAAACTCCACTTCCATTTATTGAACACCCGAATAAATAAATAAATAATTTATTCTCTTAAATAAATATTTTATTCACAATCCTGTGAATAAATATTTATTTAATTTATGGAATAATTTTAACTTGAATAAAATTATTTCACTAGCTTGAGAATAATATGTATTAATTAAATTCAAATAGAATTTAATCGAGACCACCAGAAACACTTAGTGTGTAACCATCTAGGATTATTTCTCATTGGCATTAGGCGTACTTGCCTAAAGTCCAGGAGTACTGTCTAACAACGGGTCAAGGAACCCAAGAGAAAAAACTTAAATTCAAAACAATGACATCCACATATGAATTCTCACTGTGCAATATAGTCCCTTTATCTCAATATCTCATTAAGATGGGTTCATGATAGTGTCATTATCCTTTATGATTGATATGTCATTATTTGACTACCTAAAATAAACTCATCGTTACACCATGGACATGAAATTTGATGCGATGGTTCTATTTCAATCTAATGGCTAAGATATCAACTTCCATAAATGGAAGGGATAAATCCTTTCTCAACTTATCCATTAATAACATGCCACTCATGATGCACCAGACATACCCTACTTCTGGCCAACATATGGCCTGACAGTTTTCATCAGTAAATCAATGTGTGCTAGTCATGACATGTATTAATGGTTATATTAAAGTCTAAGGATCATTACAAATGTTTGTAGATAGGAATATCCAATTACACCAAAACTTGTGGAATTCTTATTGGAGGGTTTGTTCTCATAATCTCCCGTCTTGGAGATTTCCAAGTGAGAAATTCATGAGAAGAAGTCTCATCTACTTACGAGTACTCACACCTAATGGTCTGTATACTATGTGACCCATTATTGTATGTCATCCAACTATAGAGCTATATTAAAGAACATTTTCATAGCACATCAAGGTTCTCATCATATCGAGGAACTTCCATGACCTTGTCAATGTGAAAAATACTCCAGGACATTATTACACTATAGTCATATAGAAAAATGAAAAATATGTAATAAGATTCTTAATATTTAAATATATTAAATATCCATGTAATAAAATTAAAAACTATTGGTTATAGGACACAAACTCTAACAAACTCCTACTTGGACTAGAGCCAACTACCTACGACTTTCAGTTCTCTAGACCTCACATGATGATCATGTTTCAACTGAGTCAAGGATTTAGTCAAGGGGTCTTCCATGTTCTCTTTCATGGAAATAATTCTCACTGCAACTTTACCTATATGAGAAAAATATCTCAAGAGATGATACTTATGAAGTATGAGCTTTGTCTACTGATGCGACCTTGGCTATTTTGCAAGATCCACCACTATAGTATTATCAAAATAGAGTGTGATGGGATCTTTACTGCTGGGTACCAAATCCATCTCCTAGACAAAGCTTCATATTCAAAATACTCCTTTAGATGCCTCAAAAGATACAATATATTCGGACTCCACTGTAGAATATATAACCACACTTTACATTGAGCTCTTCTAGCTCACATCACCTCCATTCAAAGTAAAGCTACATCCCATTTGCGACTTCATGTCATCTTGATCAGTCTAGAAACTTGTATATGCATATCCTATGATTACTAGTTCATTATATCCTCCATTAACTGGGAACATATCCTTAGTATGCCTTAGATACTTTAGGATAGTCTTGATTGTGATCCAATGATGGTCACTTGGGTCATCTTGATATCTACCTACCGCACTCAATGTGCAGGCGACATCCAGCCTAGTACAAAGCATGAAATACATGGATGACCCTATCACTGATGTGTATGGATTCCTTTCCATTATCTTTCTTTCCCCATGTGTCTAAGGACACATTTTCTTGTAAATATAAATTCCATGTGATGCTGGAAATATTCCCCTCTTAGATTGTTCCATACTGAATCTCTTAAGTATCTTGTCAATGTATGTACTTTGACATAGGACCAATAGTATCTTGGACTTATCATGATTGATCTTGATCCCAAGAATATATACAACCTCGCCCAAGTCCTTCATAGAGAATCATTAATTAAACCATACCTTAATAGGCTTTAAGACTATTATCTCATTTCCAATAAGTAATATGTCATCCACATATACTTTAAGGAAAATGGTTGCACTCCCACTAAACAATTTATAGACACAAGGCTCACATTCATTCTTGATAAAACCAAATTACATTATGGATTCATCAAAATGAATGTTTCGTGACTTGGATGCTTGCTTTAATTCATAAATAGATTTCTGCAACTTGTATACCTTATTGTCATCCTTTGGAGTTATAAACCCTTCAGGTTGTGTCATGTAGACATCTTACTGAAAGTTCCCATTTAGGAAGTCTGTTTTGATATCCATTTTCCAAATCTCATAGTCATGGTAATCATAAATGGCCAATATAATTATGATGGATTTCATCATTGTAACTTGTGAAAAGGTTTCATCGTAGTCAATGGCTTGATGCTGCTTGAACCCTTTTTCAACTAGTCATGCCTTATAGGTACTGACTTGTCCTTCCATTTCCAGTTTCTTCTTGAATACCCATTTGCAACCAACAGGATTTATATCAACTGGAGGATCTACCAAAATATAGACTTGGTTTTTGTACATGGAATCCATTTTAGAATTCAGGGATTCTTGACACTTGCTAATGTTTGTGCCACTTACTACTTACTTGTAGGTTAGAGAATCATTATTATCCACTAAAAACGAGTCACCATCCTCAGTAACTAGAAAATCGTACCATTCTAGTTCTCTAACCTCTCTTGTACTCCTATGCAGTTCTTATGTCTCTGGAATAGTTCTTTCTTCCATGGGGATCTGTGGAATCTGTTCTTGTATCAACTCTTGTGTACCTTGAGCCTAAACTTCATCAAAATCTATCTCACTCCCACTATCTATTTTGGAGATGTTCTCCCTCTCAAGTAATATGGCATGTCTTGACACTAAAAAATTTTTTTATGAGGGTTTATATAGTTAATATCCCTTTGTTTCCTTGGGGTATCCTATAAAGGTACACTTTGTTCCTCAGGGTGCAATTTTGTTACCTTAAGAAGCCTTAACAAATGCATCGCTTCCCCACACATGTAAATTTGATAACATGGATTTCTTTCTACTCCAAAACTCATATGGAATACTAGTTATCGATTTAGTTGGTACTTGGTTTAGTATGCGCATAGCTATTTGTAATGAATATCCCCAAAAGGATAATGGAAGACCTGCATGACTCATCATTGATCTCACCATGCCCAACAAGGTGTGGTTCCTCCTTTTTTCTCACACCATTCCAATAGGGTGTGTAAGGAGGATTGAGTTGGGATAGGATCCCAAACTCTTGTAAGTAATCAATGAAGTCTTTATTAAGATATTATCCACTTCGGTCTGAGCAAAGTTTATTAATCTTATTACCAAGTTGGTTCTCAACTTTATTCTTGTATTCTTTGAACTTATCAAAAGAATCCTACTTATACCTCATTAAGAAGATATATCCATATCTACTAAAATCATTAGAAAAAGTTATGAAGTATGAGTACCCTCCCCATTATTCAACTAGAAATGGTCCAAACACATCAGTATGAACCAATTAAAGAATATATTTAGCTCTTTCACCTTTCCCGCTAAATGGGGCTTTGTTAATTTTTCCTTGTAAACATGCATGACACACGCCAAGTGGTTTTAGTTTGAAAGAATTTAAATATCCATCTTGATGTAACATTGTCAAGCGTTTCTCATTTACATGACCTATCAGTGATGCCAAAGTTGGGTGTGGTATGAGTCATGTGAAGTATCTTTGTTATCGATTTCCATTACTTGGTTTGTGTAATACAACATGTAAAGACCATTTTATAAATGTTCCCTACCAAAACAAATGTTATCTTTGTAAAAGAAGAAACATTCATTTCCAAACATGAAAAAAATCCAGTTGTATCTAATCTGGATACAGAAATAATGTTTTTAGTAACAGACGACACATTATAACAACCCTTTAACACCAATATCATCCTAGTGGGAAATGTGAGGTGGTAGTCCACAACAGCTACAATAACAAGTCTAGCTCTGTTGGTAGCTCGTAGATCTACATCCCCTCGGTCAATCTTCTTAAATCAAATTAGTTCTTGTATTTGGATACATATGTGATCACAAAAAGCTATATCTAATACCAAATTTTTAGAAATAGATAAATTGAATTTGATAAAAAAAATGCACCTAAACCTTCCCCTTTCTTCTTAGGCTGGGTTCAGTTTTTGTTCTAGTGGACTTTCTTGCTACATGTGAAACAAACTGCCTCATGTTACCTTGGCTACACTTTGATCTTCTTTTTCTTATAAGGGTGTGAATAATATTTGGGATAAATCTCTTTTCCTTACCTTTACTCTTATTAACCATAAGTATAGAAGGTTTTTCTCACTTCATATCTTTCTCCACTTGGCAAATGAGGATAAGAATATCAGATAGAGACTTCTCAATGTTGTTCATATTGAAATTAACAACAAAGCTGGAGAAGATCTAAGGGAGTGATGCGAGAATGAGATCGATGCCTAGTTATTCTGAGATTTTAAACCCTAGAACATAAAAGATCTCAATATAGTCAATGATCATGACTATGTGAGGCCCATCTGGGTAACCCTCTCCAAGATTACTCTGAAATAGTACCTTGGAGATCTCAAACTCTTCTTGTCTTTCTCTCTTCTTGTAAAGACCAAATAGGTGATCAAGCATTATATAGACATCAATGTTTTTGTGAGACTTCATGAGATAACTAGACATCTATGATAACATCAAAAATTTAATTTCAACCATGTCGTTCATATGTTTCTCATAGACTAAGAACTCTTCGTCACTTTCCTCTTGGGCAAGAAAATTAGGTAATGCTGACTCCAGAATATAAGACTTCTTTTAATGGTGTATAATAACATGAAGGCATCTAAACCATTCTTGGAAGTTACTTCCAGTGAGGATGTTATCTTTATATATAATTAATCACAGGGATAGTGTGGTTGAGGAGATTTTAATTTTTTTCTACAATTAAAAGAGCATATGGTTAGAACTTTCTTGATTACATTTTATGAGACATAATAAATTAATTTTATTAAGTCCCCTACTATTTTATCAAGTCCAAATGACCTTCACCATTGAACTCAGAATGTCCAGTTTTCATGACATTCTAGTGGAAAGGATATATATTCACCTTCGCATAACCCAAAAAATGTTTGGTCAAGATATTTGAATGTATTTAGGTAGGCTGGTCTTTGCCAACTATGGGCTTGCAGCTCCTTGATCCATTGAGTGGACTCCCCAATCCTCAAATCCTGACTTGGATTTTCCTAACACTTGCCTCCAATATTACACCAATTATAGCAAGGGCTACCCATCTCAATGTAATATGGTTAATCCAACCTGAAACCTTTCATAAGGATTTCTTGTATAAAACTAAGTGTCCCAAAAATGGTTGGTCAAACACATAGTTTTATTGAGTCTTTCCCTTAATCAAGTAACATAAGGCTTGATATGACTTAATATTTTGATGATATATTTTTATATCTTATGTTTTAATTTCCTTATTATCATTATCCAATTATTGTTAATATTAAGTGGAACTTACTTAAGTGATTAACCATGTCTTGATAATATTTACACACAAGCCTGGTTTATTTTAGTTCCATCCCGCATGCTTGTCAGTTCATTAATTATGTGATCACGACAACACATCAATTATTGTCTCTGCATTACACAGTTACCGGTTGACTTTGTCATGTATGGTATACATGGTTTGACCCCTAAATTGAAGGAACTATACATCATGTGCAGTGGGCCACATGGCGTGTAATCTATTAAGTGTGTGCCTATCTGTCCCGATCAACACATGATGTAGAATTAAGTACACTACATGAAATAAATACACACGACTTGAGTAATTTCTGAATTACTCATGTTGAGATGAACATGACTACATGGTGTTTAGTCCAAATTACATGGAGTGTATGGAAGAGAAAGTGGAATGTAACTCCGAACACACGGTGTGTACTTTCATATCACTTGGAATGAATTGTCAGCGCCTCTTCATGATTTATCTATTTTAATTTTAATAAAAAAGTAATTTGTTTCTGTGAAATCTGTGAGAAACAAAAAGAGGGAGAACAAATCCCAAAATCCAGATTAAAAGAATGATTAACCTTGAATTGAAAAACTAAATTATTAAACCATAAATCATAAATGAATTATTTAAATAATTATAAACTATGATGACCTCCCTCTGATACCACTTACAGGTTCCAGACGCAGCGGAAGCGCGGTTGGGCCATTTCCCAACTTTAATTTTTACCATGATCAATGATTATTCTAGGATCAATACGATAGTGAATGTCATTCTCCATGGAATAGAATCAAATATTTTGATAAATAAGGAAGAGGCCTAAAACCTTTAGAGAGGATATTTCTCATCATGTTTATAATTAATTTAAATTTAATTTCTAAGGAAATAAAATACATGGTTATTTGGTACTTTCTGGATTAATGATGTTGATCATCTAGGATGACCCTTTAGGATTGTCTCACTGCACTTGCAATGATCCAAACCATAAACCCTCTAGCGATGATCCACACATACTCCAATGGTCTCCAATTGATGCCACTCACTTTCTGGGTGCTAGCACGGTGTAGAAAATGTTTTTCACTGATTAATCTTGATCGCATATTCTTCGATCTTGAAGAATGTCTCTCATTCTTGATAGGGAGAGAGGAGAGGGGTCAAGAGAAAATTCCTGACTTGGAATTTCTCTTGCGTCACAAGTTTCTCATACCTAGAACAATAGGCTGGCCTATTTATTTATTGACATGGGGATTCAGTTATAATATTTAATTGCGTAATAGCACTTAAATACATTCATAACCTTAGAGAAAACCCATGCTACATAATAATAATAACCGCATCGTTATATTTGGTGTTCCAAATTGCGCAAAACATAATCATAATTAAAATCTTATGCCACATAATTATAACAATGTTATTATTATTTTGTTTTGTTCTCACTAGTTAAATAATTATTTACCATCTTGTAAATAATTATTTTACTATTGGATCAACCTTGGCATGAACCAAACATGATCCACTTGAACTCCACTTCCATTTATTGAACACCTAAATAAATAAATAAATAATTTATTCTCTTAAATAAATATTTTATTTACAAACTAGTAAATAAATATTTATTAAATGTTCAATAAAATAGATAAATATATTTTTATTCACAATCCCATGAATAAATATTTATTTAATTTATGAAATCATTTTAACTTGAATAAAATTATTCCTCTGTCTTGAGAATAATATTTATTAATTAAATTCAAGTAGAATTTAATCGAGACCACCAGAAACACTTATTGTGTGACCCTCTAGGATTATTTCACATTGGTGTTAGGAAGACTTGCCTAAATTCCAAGAGTACTATCTAACAACAGGTCAAGGAACCCCGGAGAAAGAACTTAAAGTCACAACAATGACATCCACACAAGAACGCTCACTATGTAATTTAGTTCCTTTATCTCAATATTTCATCAATCTAGTTTCATGATAATGTCATAAACCTTTATGCTGGATATGTTGTTCTTTGAGTACCTGAAATAAACTCATCATTACACTATGGCCATGGAATTTCTCATGACGGTTCTATTTTAATCGAAGGGTCGAGATATTAACTTCCATAAAGGGAAGGGACAAATCCTTCCTCGACTTATCCATTAATAACATGCCACTCATGATGCACCCAACGTACCCTACTTCCCACTAACATATGGAGTAATGGTTTTCGTCAATAAATCAAAGTGCACGAGTCATGAAACATATTAATGATAATATGAAAGTCTAAGGATCATTATAAATGCTCACAGATAGGAATATATAATGAAACCAAAACATGCAGAATTACTATGAGAGGGTATGTTTTTATAATCTCCCATATTGGAGATTACCAAGTGCGAACTTCATGAGAAGAATCGTCATCTTCTTATAAGTACTCACACCTAACGATCTGTTTAATATGTGTCCCATTATAGTATGTCATTTAACTGTAGAACTATATTTAAAAATATAGTCATAGCACTTCAAGGTTCTCATCATAGCGGGGAACTTCTATGACCTGGTCAATGCGATAAATACTCCAGGACATTATTGCACTATAGTCATGTAGAAAAAAGAACAAATATATAATAATATGTTGAATATTTAAATATATTAAATATCCATCTAATAAAAGTAAAAACATTTGGTTCTAGGACACCCACTCTAAAATGGCTTAGATTGACTATTTCCTCCAATGGTTCTCCTTTACTACAACTGATGGGGCATTATTTGTTTTTTAGGGAGAATGGGACATGAGGTTGACTAGTGAAAAACCTATTTTTCAGAGATGGGATGGGTAATATAAGTGTTTTATTTTGAATTAGAGTGAGAATATTTGGTTAGTGATGTTCCTCAGGTTTTCATCGTGTTTCTTGACATGTTTCAATCTAATTTATTTTTTGGATTTTCACTAGTATACGAGGTGTAGTTTTCCATTGATTTGGTACTAGGTAATCGTTGAGTGTCTATTACTTCTTACCATATGGCACCAACTGAGTTGAAATAGTTTAAGACTCATTTGGATGATCTATTGGATAATTAATTTATATGCACGAGTGTGTCACCTGGGGTGGAACCTATGATTTTTTGTAAAGAAATGTGATGGATCACTTTTCCATTATATTAATTACCAAAAACTCAATCGAGTTATGGTAAGGAACAAATATCTATTTCCATATATTGATGATCTAATTAAACAACTGAAGGGGGTGAAGTGGTTCTTGAAGATTGATCTTCGGTCTAGTTAAATCCAATTGAGAATTAAAGAATCTGAAATCAAGAAGACTGCCTTTTGGAGTAGGTATAGATATTATCAATATATTGTTATGCTTTTTGTTCTAACCAATTATTCTATAGTTTTTATGGAACTAATGAAAATTATATTCCATGAGTACTTTAACTCATTCATGGTAGCATTTATGGAAATCATTTTGGTTTACTCTAAAACCAAGGAATACCATGTTTTTCATTTGATATAAGCTCTATATTTTTTGAGGAATCATTGAATTTAAAAGATTATTTCAAAATGTAATTTACATATTCGAGATGTGAAGTTATTGGGACACATGGTCTCTGATGTGGCCTTAAAAACACATGTTTTGCCACAACTTTTTAATTAATTTTTATCAATTTAATTATTTATTTTAACACTTTTTAATAAATAATGGCTCTTTTGTATTTTTATTATTAACTTTAATAATTAATATTTTTTTATAAATTACTCATGTATTATAAGATTTAAAGTAATTAATTTATTTCTTACTTTAATTTTATAGTATAAATGACTTTTTATTTATCTTGGTAGTTTCTGTTTGCAAATTTTAATAATCTAACATTAATTAATTAGGTCTACCTTTGCACATAATTATTTAGTATTAATTTAACATTTCATGTATTAAAAATTAATTATTATAACCTAATTATCATATGTCTATTGATAATTCATTATTTACTAATTTTAGTTTTTGGAACAAATTAAATTTATTCATATTTTATAATTTTAAGTCTTTACTCAATTCAATTATTATATATGATAATAATTAATTGTCTATTTTAATTAATTTATCTTGTTATAGTAGCAACCATTTTTCTTTGTAATTTTAATGTTTAAATTCTATATTAACATTTAATAATTTAGTTGATTTTTAATTTTAAATTTTTAATATAATAATGATTTAAGTTTTATAAATTAAAGATAACAATAATTTAACTTAAGTTTAATTGGTTTCATAAATTTATTAAATTTTATTTTTTAATTAAATTTTTAATTGTTTTAATTAAGTTTTAGTTTTGATTAATTATTATGTTCATTTTTAATTTAAGTTTTATTTTATTTTATTTATTCTGTTTATTTTGCAGGTTCACGGTTTTATTCCGGTCACAGTGTCTCTATGCACCATATCTCAAACTGTCTCACTATATTCCTCTTATGGTGTCTCCTACCACTGGTTTTGGAATCACGATTTCTTTCTCACAGATTCGCAGTCACCATTTATATTTGCACCGAAACCCCACGCACTGTTTTATCTTTCACGGTCTCACCGTTTGGTCACGGTGTCTCCTTCTACTGTAATATTTTCATGGTTCCACTGTAAACCTGCCACTGTTTCCTTTCCTTTCCTCTTCCACTGTGAGTCCTTTATGGTGTCTCACCCTCTCACATTGTTTCCCACACACCAACATTGCAACTATCCATGCACCATATCCCTTTCCCACATCATGTTCTTTTCCACTGTTTCCCCCTTTCTCACACAGCAAACTCATTCGACTATTTTCTTTTTTCATCACCACCGTTACCTCCTGCAACACTCCCTCACGTTTTCACTACACTGTCATAGCAACACCCAACCGAGGGGAGTCTGACGTGTTAGAGACCTGTCTGTCGCTGCTGATTTAACTCTCATCGCTATAGCTAAAGGAGCTATATCTATAAACGCCCAAACCTATTGTGTGCCACACTATCACCGATGGAGCTTGAGGCTGAGTGAGGAGGAGCTATGCTATGGTGATATGTAGTCTCACTATAAAACTGATACCTGTAGTTGGTCACTACCATAGAGGATCTGTCGTCGCGAGATTATTTCTACTCGTGTACTCAAGCCGCCACTGTAAGGGATGGAGTCATCAATGCCTTTCCACTGAGGCTGATCCGAGGGAGTTTCAACTAAGCTACAATGGAGAAACGAGCTATATGAGGAACTGAGAGTCGTTGCGCTGTGAAGAACCGAGCGGGTACTTGATCTAACCACCTGTATCTGATGTGCGAGGAGGAGGAGGTCGAACTGAGTTCTTTTTTCTACTTTTGATTCATCGCGGTGAAGAAATAGAGCTGCCATGAAGAGTTTAACCAAGACCGAGCTGAGCTGATGATTCCACTATGAAGAGGTGTGTGTCATCGTAGCAACGACTTCCTATAGAAGAAATTACTTCTTCCCCCCTGTGGCGCGTTGGAGAAAAAGACGGGGGGAAGAAAAAAAGAAAATAAATAAATAAATAATAAAAAAAGATAAAATATGAAATATTAAAGTAATAATAATATAAATTAAATTAAAATAATAGAATAAAATACACAACTAATTAACTATGTTTTTTATAATGTTAAACTTTATAATTAAATTAAAATAAATAAATTTAATTAAATACCTTAACGGGTATAATAATGATAAATTAACTTTTTTTGAATGAAATAACTATTAAATATATTAACAATATATAATTTTATAAATTGTAACAATTAAAATAAAACTATTTATTTTTATAAACTTAAAGTAATAATCTTAATTAACTTAAATTAAAAAAAGATTAAATACTAATACTATTAATTTAATGATTTAATAAATACTTAATTTTTAATTTAATTTAATTATTATTTAATAATCTTTATAATTAAATAAATTAATAAATAATAACATATAAATAATAATATAAATTAACAATAATAAATAAAATAATAACTAACGAATATTTAA
Organism: Viscum album; assembly: GCA_963277665.1. Classification (NCBI taxonomy): domain Eukaryota; kingdom Viridiplantae; phylum Streptophyta; class Magnoliopsida; order Santalales; family Viscaceae; genus Viscum; species Viscum album. The sequence continues at coordinate 1,255,171,821 of OY728151.1, read as the reverse complement.
TTTAACATTTAACATTTGTTTATAAAAGTTAGATTTTTAACGTTGAAATATTTAGTTATTTTTCTGTTCAAATTTCTCAGGTTCATTCAAGAGATGGGAAGACATCTATATTCACTAAACTAACTCAATGGGATTTAGTAACGTGAGAAAAACTAGCACGACGTGCCAGTCGAGAAAAAAGCACACGTTTGCGGTGCACAACTGAGGGACTTTTAAAGTCGGAGGAAGTGGTTGGGGACATGCAGTAGACGATGGAGGGTATAAAAACAGAGATGCCGCAGAATTTGAGGTGACACTCATTCATTCGCCGAACACACCAGACTCAAGTAAGGAATTGATTCGATCAGTAGAGAACCGGGAGCACTTCTCAGAGAGCCATTCTTCGGAGTTCCGAGGGCCAGGAGCAGTAGTGATTCATGCGAGCAGAGGGAGTTTTCTTCCTCTGTTTTCTTTCAATTATCTTCCTCTATAATTGAATTATTTTAGTATACAAAATATAGAAGATGTTAGGCTAAATACTTCTAGTTCAGGGTTTAAATTTAATCTACTGGTTAATATTTATTTTTCCTTCTCTTTACCATTTTAAATGTGATCAGAATTGATCGATGAGGTCAGTTCTGATTACATTTCAATTTCAACGTATCACCTTCACATAATCTCATAATTCCACATTCATATAGTGATTTTAAATGTGGATCAATTTTCATGAACATTTAGATGGACATAAGAGAATATAGGACATACGAAGAGTTTGTTCTGTGATCTTTTCAAACTATAATTCTCAAGTTGATTAAATGAGGAGTAGTGAACTCCTAGATTTTTCAGGTTGAGTGATTTATCTTCTGGTGAGGGAAAGAAATCACTATTTTTTAGTCGTATTAGTTGTAATGATTTTTGTGATAAGGAATGCTTTCAAAACCAGTATAGTTGATATTTTCCCCGGATGTATTTCTCTAGATTGTTCACTCTTCAACATTTTATTTCTTGGTTACTATTTTTTTAATTTGTTTCATTTTTTTATAAAGTTTAGAAAAAAAACTAAAAAAAAGTGTTGTTTCATTTGTGTATTATAATAAATAACAAAATATAAAAAAATAGAAAAATAGAAACTCAATCACACTACTGACAACAGTGGGGACTTTAGTTAGTTTTTAGAATATTAGTAGTCAAAATAGCCTTCCTTGTGGGTTCGACCCTGCTTTCCACATATACAATAGTTAGTAGGAATATAAATTTTAAACTTTGACTGACTTCAACGATGGTTTAGTTCAGTCTCAGAACATGGTATTTCAGTTGATCCTGAGAAGGTGAAGAAGATTATAACATGGGATCAACCGCGTAATGTTTTTTTTATTTAGAGATTCTTGGTCTTAACAAGGTATTACCACAGGTTCATTAAAGATTTCTCAAAATTGGATTCTACAATGATCACTCTCACTAAAAAATGGGTGAAGTTCAATTGGGATTAAAAATTTTATAATTATTTTGATGATTTGAAGAATAATTTTACATCTACAATAGTGTTGAATCTTCCTAAAGATGGGTAGGGCTATGTGGTATTTTTTTTGACACATTAGGTTTGTGTTTGGGATTAATCCTTATATTGGGTCATCATGTGGTGGCCTATGGTTCTAGATAGATTAGGACACATTAGAATAACTATTTGACCCATGATCTAAAACTCACATATATGATGCATTATCTTAAGTGTTGAAATAATTACCTTTTGGAGAAAGTTTTACCATTTATTCTAACAAAAAAAATTTAGTTATATCTTCCCTTAGAAATATTTGAACCTTTGGCAGAGGCATTGGGTGTAGTACCTGGAATCCTTTAATTTCAACATTTCCTATTCCCTTGGTAAGGGTAATGTTATTATTGATGATTTTAGAATTAAAATTATAACCTTGTCTATGAAAGAATCATCTTAAGAATGGAATTTCATGGTTATTTTTACTCAATTACATTTGGGAGTCTAGGAGGATGTGACTGAGATTGTTCTGACTAATTTTCAGCTAAAACCCTCTCTTCTTGAGATGATCCTTCTGTAAAAACATATTGAAAATGAATTTTGTGGAACTAGGGACCCTATTTATGGCGGTGACACCATTAGTGAGTGGTAACTATAATATCCTAAAACCTACACTCCTTGATCCCATGCTAAAAACATAAACATTATATTTCTTATTTTGATATTGATAAATGTGACCCAATTTTTTACATCCAAAACATAAAATATCAAAAGGAAATATTGGATCACTTATATACCTAGGGAAATTTTAGATTTAGATTTTTATGGAGTTAGGAAAAAATTTTAACAACCTGGATTCATAAACAACTACTTCAAAAAGATCAAAATAACCTCCCAATATATACAGATTTTCATATTCTATACCAAGTCTTCAATATCTCCCCCAAATTTCTTCACATACGAAACCATTCTAGAATAAAATCATTTAACATCATTCTTTACAACTTGGGGAATAGGAAACATAATAAGGGTGAGCTAAAATTCTCTGTAAGGGTAAACATAAGCATTAAAAAATAAATGTTATTAGTGAGAGTAAGATGATCATAAGGGTATGATGAAATAATCATTGTACATGAGGATAATATAGTGGAATTTATAACCATAAATACCTAGATCATCAATCATTAAAAATGTAATAAATATTTAAAAAAGTAAATAGTAATATGAATCAACAATCATGTTCTATGTTATGTAAATATTCATCAAAAAAATCAATAAAAAACTCGTAGATTTTCAACCATAAGAAGTAGAAAATACTTTTCTTTAAATATAAAATCATTTTCTTGTCTTGAGAAATAATATGATTTCAGTAAAAACACATATAAAGAATAGATAAAACATATAGGTAACTTAGGTAATCATTTTGATATCACTCTTACATATGGAATAATGATCATGGTTATAAATAGAGTCACCATCACGATTATAGTTTGAGTAACTATAATAGTTACAATTGAAATAACCATCATGGTTATGCTTGGAATAACCATTGCAGTATATTCCAATAATATCTTAGGAGAATCTTAATTGGTTAACACCATCTCTTTACCTAATGAATTGGAGAGATATAATAGTATCACCTGATTTTGATTTATAATGTAATCACCCATCATCATAAGAAATACCCAAGAACAATAACATAAATAAAGTACATCAATGTTACATTTCATTATAAAACTCTTATAATCATCCATTATTCCTTTAATAACATGATTAACACATGAAAAATAAACATGTTACGTGAAAATATCTTTGAAACAACCAAAATCCATCCAGATAAATAATGAGGATGGTATACATAAAAAATATACCTAGTGGAGCATATGTAACATAAAGGGTTATTAACATTGATGAATTTAAATACCATTAAAATATCATTAAAGTCATTATTTTGGAAAATAACCTTTTCAATTTGAAAATCACTTTTGAAAACAAAAATTCACAAAATATTATGAAAGAAATTTTCTTTGAAAATAAAGATGGAAACTTATTATGGAATCTTAAAATAAAAAAAAATAGTCATGATGGTAGAAAAATACTTTCATGTTGTGAATGTAATAAATAAACATTTTTTCAAACATTTTGTAAACGGGACTCTAAAGTAACCCATTTGGAAAATGTTAATAAATTTCCTTTTTTAAAACCTCTTAAAAGGATGAAAAATATATTGTACAATAGCTTTAGGAAAATATATATGTTTAGAAAATAAAATGTTGGAAAAAATTTTATAAAACATGGATACATATTGGAAATATTTATGATCTATAGGAAAATATAATATTAGTATCAGTTAAAAATGAATTTCTTGATGTTTGATTAATATTTAAGGGAAGGAAATGGAATGTAAAAAATGTAAAAAAACATTTATAACCAGAAGAGAATAAAATATATGTTGTTTTTATAAATAAGATCATATAACCCCCCCCCCCCCCACAAGGAACATTGAACATAAATAATCCCAGAAATAAATAATATTATAATATGAAGCCTTTCCCACATTGATAACTTTTCAATTAGAAGACCAATAAAAGAATAACATACTATGAAACATTAAATATCATAAAAATGAGAATATTCATGATATAAAATGTAAAAAAATGGAAGTAAATACACCCCATAAAAATGATAGGTTCGTAGCCTAAACGTATGTCCCAATAATAGGGAATTTGAGAAAAATAACCCTTACAAATATCATATCATTGAATTAACAATTAATAAATGGAGTTATTATGTGTAACAAATATAAATCCACAAAAAACAAGTGAATATAAATAATAATAAAAATATATATCAATTCAAACATAATCATGTCATAAAAAATTCAATGAAAATAGATATAACCCCACAAAAGGAAACTCAGTTAAGAAACCCTTTACCCCTTAATAACATTCATTTCAAATAAAAATGGATAAAATAATTAAAAATAAAGCATAAAATATAATTAAGTATTAATTATTAATTATATAACATGTAAAATTGTAGTATATACACCATATAAATTAAATTAGGTTCATAATAATAAAATATGCCTTAATGAAGGAAAATTGAAGCGAAATACCTTACCCTGAGTCCAAATCATCACATACATTCTTTATTTTCTGGAATAATAAATTTATGCTAATTATTTAATTTCTTTAGGACCATTTTAAAGTTTATTACTCCTTTTATTTCATTTATTTCCATCTTATAAACAATTACTTAATCACTTAATTTCACTTCTAATGTTTTGATAATATTTGGTTCATATGTCCAAAATGACATTGGTAGGTTAAATATGATTAAAGAAGTCACTATTCCATCATATATATAATAATATTAAAATAATTATAATTTTTATAATTAAATTATCCTTTTAAATCTGACCATTAAATGTGGTTATGAAAAATTAACTAAGTTACAATCATGGAGACGGTAGGCATACATACACATGAGTAACATTTCCATTCTTGAATGATCATTATGAAAAAAGGTAAGTATTATTTTATATTTACATAATGATTATAATATCAGAAATATTTTATTATTTTTATAAATACACTTATATATATCATCCAAATGATGTGGTGATGAAGAACAAATCACATCGCTTCATAGAGGTTGTAGTCTGCACGTATGCACGAACGATATTATCATTTTTTAGTGAATGAAAATGTAAGAAAGTAAATGATATATTATATATAAATAATGAAAAATATTTCATTAATATCATATCTAAACATTAATTCCATCATTATAATCCAAACATGATAGGTGGTGATGGAAAATGCATTACATCAGTTCGCGAGGTGACAGTCTGTCATACACATGAATGATGGTTTAGTTTCCCATTTGATGGAAGAATATATGGATATAGGTCATTAAATTAAAATAATAATATCTAAGTATATATAGGATATTGTCTTTATAATTTTATCATGGTCTAAGAATATTTTCAATATGTGAAAGAATAAATAAAACTAAAATATGTTGTTAAAACTATACATTTTATTTGAAAATTATCATTTTTCGAACACCTTAAGACCAATACAATTGGAATTATGCAAAAAATAATGCCTTATATAATGTGATTAGGGATGTTAGTATGGTATTTGGGTAGATATTTTCAAATATAAATTGGGTTTTAAGTGTGAATACATGAGAAAAAGTGGTGCCCTTTCATAAGAGAGTGGAGGGGTACTCTTGAAATTTCTGAAATTATTAAATTAATATAAATTAATTTTGATGTCCAAATTGATATAAATTGATAAAATTAAATATAATATTTGGAAGAGTTTAAATAATATCATAAAATTAATTTTTTTTAATTTTTGTGACTAGTTTGTTACCCATATTTTTTATTTTATCCTCCATTAACCATTTTCACACTTACCCCGACAACATGGTTGTTTATTCTTTGAGGGTCCTGATATTTACTATAAATGTGAAAAGGTATCATAAATAGACCATGTTTTATATTTTAAATAATATCTTAATTACTTTTTCTAATATAGGATTTTTATTAATTTTATATCATTTAATAAAATATTATTTTCATAAAATATTAATAATGTTAATTTAAGAGCTATTCATTTACTTTGACTTTTAAAAGATGAAGAAAACAAATGAAATTATAATAATATATTTAAATAAATCCCTAAAATTTTATGTTTAACTATAAAATTATTTTTTCACATTAATTGTTCCAAATTATACTACTTTTAATATTTTTAATATCATTTATTTTGTTTTTCCATTAATTTAAGAATTACTACATCAACAATGTGTAAGAATTTAAGGTAATTATTTATTCTCTAAAAATTAAAAATAAATTACCTTGATTAATATAAAATATTTTTATTTTAAAATAATATTTATAAATTATCATTTCCTATGGTTACCCCTACGTTAAATTTATTATAGTTATTAAATACAAGAGTGTGGCATTTTTGACTTTTCTTTACATAAAATATTATAATGGTTATAATCAAAGACCAATGAAAAAAGGTAATATAACTAAATCATGGGTGATTTTTGATGAAATGGACTAATATGATAAAATTAATTCAAGTTTTAGGTTTATTTTCTATTCCTTATCATATTATTGTTTACCCTTAATTTCTTTATTTACCCACATCTTGTTAACAAAAATTACTAATGCAATTATTCATAATGTCCAAAAATAAAAGGAAAATATTTAATAAATTTGGACCACTTATTCAAAATATGCAATCCATTTTTCAAAATTCAAAATACATAAGTAGAAGAATTTAATTTAAAATTAAATCAGAAAAACGTGATGAAAAATAGTTTTTCAGAAAAATGATTTTTTAAAAACAAAAATGTTTTTATACTAAATTAAAATATAAAACTCATTTTAAAAACCATAATCTAATTATTTTAAATCAAAATTAATAAGTAAATTTTCAAAAAATATCGAAAATTGAATTTTACTTTTTAAATACTTTAAAAGAAAACACAATTTTCATTAAATGTCATTATCTTTCACTATTCATTGAAAAATCAGAATTTTTAGAAAAATATCAGAATTTCATCATAGGATAATTTTGATATATTAATTTAAAAAATGATATAATTTTTATAAAATAAAATTTATAAAAATTCAAGAAATTAAATATATTATTCTCTCAAAAACAATGCAATAAAAACCATTTTTAAAGCATTTTTTGATGAATAAAATGCCTTAACTAAAAATGAGTGTGGATTTCCTAATAATTAACCATTAAATGTTTATTAATTAGAACCTTTATACGTATTTCAAAAATTATTTAATCTTATTCACACTCACCAATTTAATGGCTAGTTTATAATGGTAATATTTAAATAATAATATTTCTTTGTTTGTTTAAGCTAGATGTTGCATATGTTGTAGGATATCAAATATAGTCTTTTTTTAAAATATTGGGATATTATAGTCATTATATTGTGAGGGTATCTTATGTTCCCAGAACTAGTACATTGTGACTTTACATGTGAGAAATGTTGTGATGGGGGACTATCATAATTCCCAGTGGTAAGAGAATCCTAGTACCACAAAGATGTTATATGATATGCAGTGATGATTCTATTGTCCATGTATGAGACAATACATCACTGAATTTGTTTCTCATTGTTATACTTTCGAATAGGTCAAAGATGAATAGAAAAAACCTTTGGTTCTATTTTATCTAATTCTTATTCCAATTTGAAAGTATGATGAGATTTCTATCAATTTTTTGGTTAAGTTTCCATGTACCCAATGATGGAATAATAAAATATGGGTAGTGATTGACTAGATAACCAAATTGGATCAATTCATACCCATTAATGATGCAACCAAAGTTAAGGACATGAGAAGTCTTTATGTGAAATAGATCATCATATTGAATGGAGTTTTATTCATAATAGTTTCTGATAGGGATCCCTGATTCACTTCTCTATTTTGGGGAGGCCTCCATGAGATGTTGGGATCCCAAGTTATATTGATCATGGTGTATAATACATAGATGGATGGCTAGATAGAACGAGCTATAAAGATATTCGAAGACATGCTATGAGCTTTTGTTCTTGAGTTTGATGGCGCTTGGGATGAACATTTGGGACTGGTTGAGTTTTCTTATAATAATAGTTACCAATAATCAATTCAAATGGATGATTTTGAGGCCTTGTATTACCAGCCTTGTAGATATCCTCTCTATTGGATGTAGATTTATGAATCTTCCCTAGTTGGACCAAGTTTAGTCTATGAGATGAAATCAAATATCCATTTGATTCATCAGAGAATGGTGATGATGTAGAGTCTATATAAATTTTATTCTTGTCATTGAATTAGACCTTTGGAGTAATCTTTGTTTGTGCATAAGATATTATTTTTGTATGTTTTTGTTTTATTTTGTTTGATTATATATTATTTTACATCTGTTTTTTAAACCCTTTATGAATTTGTTTGATTTCTTTTCTTATCTATTTTGATGATATATCAATCCAATTTATTTGGATTTGATTGATTATTGTTATGTTGGATGAATAATATATTTATCTAAATTTCATTAGTTTTTAGGAAGTCTGAAAATGCTTCTCTTATACTCTAAAAATTCAATGAAGTTACAGCTACTGTTTTAGAAAATTTACAGTTTTCAGTTTTAAAAAGTTTTTTTATTTATTTTTAGTAACTTCTATAGATATCATATTCGCATGAAACATGATTTTTTAGAAATAAAACTTGTCTATCTTGATTTTATTAGTTTTCCATGAAGTATAAATTTTTTTTATGGTTATTTAATTATCTAAAGTTCTACAATTCCATTTCACAGCTGCAGTTTTCCAGAATGTTTTTGTTTCTTTTTTTAAAAAATTTATAGATCTGTAGATGTTATATTTATTCTCTTATTGATTCATTTTAAAGATAATTTTTTTTACTATAAATAAGTATTTTTGACCAAATTATAAATCTTCTATTTAGAGACCTTAAAAATTCATTGAATTTTGTTAAAGTATGTAGTCCAGTTTTTCACAAAGTATGGTTCAACCACCATACTTTCAAAATAGTGAAAAGTTATATTCATACCCTATATTACATTACTATTCGTTTTGGAAAAGTATGGTTTGGAAACCCAGCATTACTATTTATTTTCTACGCTACGTTATTGTTCATTCCCTATGCTATGTTACTGTTCATACCCTACGTTACGTTATTGTTCATTTCAACAAACTATGGTTTGCTAACCTACATTACTGTTCATTTCATATGCTACATTACTATTCATTCCATATACTATGCTATTGTTCATAACTTAAATTATGTTACTATTTATTTCTTTATTTATGTTGAAAATTTATTTTCTGTATATATATAGATTATTTTCAACAATTTTTCTACTGGATAAATTCACATTAAATTTAAGGATTCTTATTGAAGAGTTTTTAATGTTTTTGGTGAAATATTTAAAGAGAAAAGTTAATAAATTATTATAATGTATTTTTCCAATAAATTCAGTTGTTTCAATTTTATTCATTTAAAAATATTGGAATTTACATTTGTCTTGTGTTGCTAGTTTTCATGAACTGTATTGACTAAGTTTAAATGAATTTAAATCAGACTTTTAAATCATTCAATGCTGCTATTATTCTGGAGATTTTATTGGAATATTTATTCAAATTATTTTCAATGCTTTTATTAGAGATTTATTCTATTGGAATAAAGAGGCAACAATGCTATGAATTTTATGGAGATGTTTGTGATAGCTCTTGGCTCAATTTATTTTGAATATCCATAGGAAGAGAAGCTACTAAAACTTTTGAATTTTTATTATATCTCTCTCTCTATATATATATATCATTATCTCTTATAGGTAATCTAAACAAAATCAATACACAGTATACACATTAGATAACATATTTGATACTTTGTTTTTTCAAAGATAAAGTGATGTGAACTTTGAATCTGGTGTGCATTTGAAACATCCTACGACACTCTGTTTCATCACTTGGACATTCTCACAAGTGCCAGATTATTTATACCTCAACTACAATTGTCTTAAAGATACATTCTAATTAAAATCTCAACAACCAGTACCTATGATTTTATTGTTTATCTTCTTTCATCTGGTTTTGAATCTGTAACACCTTTTCCCATCTCTCGCATGCACTCTATTTTTTCTGTTAATTATTTTACACACAAAATCATTATTTTTTATTCTATTTCCTTGGGTTATGACTCCCGGATTATAAAGTTATGATCTAAGGGTTGTGAATCCTTGTATCTAAAGTGAAAACTATTTGGTTTGTGACTCCCTTTATTTAAATTCAGGTTGTAAGGGTTGTGACTCCCCATACAAAAGATAGTGTTGTGGTTATCCCTTCACTAGAAAAAAATGTTGTAATTAGATTATGATTCCCCCATAAAAACCATTTTTAGTTGAAACATATCTCTCACTGAGTAGAGAGGTATAAGAGTATAAGTAGACCCACTTTGGACCTAACTAATATAAAAAACATCGTTGCGTTCTTTACTTTTTCCACTACTAATTAACCTTAATAAATAACTTTGATAATTAATTGAATTAATCAATTTTTTTGTTTATATTTTCTAATATGTTCTATTAAACCCCCTCTAGACCATCTTGCATTACCCTATCTGACCTAAAAATCTATTTTGAAAGGTTTTTAAGAGTTGCACCTCAACTGGGTCACCGAGTTCTTAGGAAATAGGGAAAACTTATGCTGAGGTTTGTGGTATCTTTTTAGATTATTGAGTGGGTTGAAAATGTGGCTCATTGTTTAGCCTTACTACCATAGTTGGCATCAATACAAAACATGTTTCATGTATCACAACATAGGAAGTATATTTATAACCCTTCTCATGTCTTGAGCTGTGAATACCTTGATGCTAAAACTAATTTTTTCATGACTGAGAATCTATTTATGATTTTTGATTTTAAGATAAAGGTTCTCTATGGGAGGACGATGCATTTGGTCTATTTTCTAAGGCAACATAGTTCTGATTCACATGAGACTTGGGAACATGAAACACTACTGAGAGAGAAGTGTCCTTATCTATTTGATATGGAATCTTCATGATAGTCCTTCTAGGGGAAAAAGTGTTTACGTCAGAGAGGTTGTAACATTACATTACCTTCTCTTAGGTACTTCTAGATGATTTTTTTTGATCTCCTTATGTTTGAGTCTTTTCTTATATTATTTTGGGTTAATTTTTATTTATTTTTAAAACAATTAGGGATATGAACTGTTGGTTCATGGTTAAGCCAAACCATGTAGTTTTTCCTTATAAACTATGCACCATATGATGAACCACCAGAAGGGGTGCAATGTCTTTCCAAACAGTGTGACCACCCTCCAAACTATTCACCCATGGAAATTTTTTGTTTGTATGGTTGGTGTATAGTTAAACTAACCATGTGGAAAAACCATGCACCCTATCCAGAATCCCAATAAGTTTGCATGTTTATGGAACACCGTTACTATTAACCATGTGACTCTACTAAGAACCCCTTCATGCAAGTTTTTAATCCCCCAAATATTTTATTAAAAATTATAGAACCACCAGTTTAACCCCTAATCACCACCATTAAAATATAATCTGATTCCTCGGTCTTTGGAAGCTCTCTAGAGGTTAAATTTACTCCTCTAACCTCTTCACCTTGTAGATTAAATCACTGGTGATTACATTCAATCACATTCTAGTAAGTGGATCTCCTGTCATTTGATTTCTCCTAATATTACCTTATATCCTTATTTAATAGTGATATATTATCATGTTATTGATAGATATACTCATTTATTTTACAAATCATGATTCTAGGTTTTATCCCTTGATCTTCATCGCCTTCTTTCTTCATTGGTGTTTCCCATTATGGTCATTGATTTGATTGATCATGCGATTAAAGGCAGGTGGTTCCTTAATTCTTTAACCTACAATTGAAACACTAATTTCTCGATTGATTTGAAATGAGTTTTTAATTGATTTAAAAACCTAAATTTGAGATGATTTGATGTATAATTTGAAAAGGGAATGGAAATTGTGAAAACCCTCCAATTTCAATGGAATTGAAATTATTGGGTGGATTTTAGAAAAAATGATTGTTTGAATTGAGTGTTGATTTAATTTTTTTCTTCTTGATTTTTTTTCTTAAAATGAATGATGATTTTAAAATTCATAAATTTAATGAAAACTTATGATTTTTTAAAAAATTGAAAATTCATATTGAAATGGAAATTGGGAAATTGAATTGTGAATGATTAATTGATTTGAAATGAATGGTTTACCTAAGAATGAATGAATGATTTATTGATTGAAGTATATGTGAGCATGATTAGTTAGTATGATATTAGAAAAATCATACTAGGACTTTGACTCCCTAGAAATGGATTGATGATGAAAACACTTACTAAAAAAATTCATTAAGATTTACCGTGATGTGTCCCCTAATGGGGTGTTGATCGATTATCCCAGTGGCTTGAGAATTTGGGAGTGTTCTCATATACTTGAGTTGTGATGATTATTGAGATTTTGATGATCCTATAGCTAAAAACTAACATACCTCAGGGAATATGACCATGGTGCTTTGTATTTTTTACTTGATTATACATGTCATTTTTTATTGAACTTTTTTATTCATTCTAACTTATTTATATAAATTTTTTATATAAAATTTTCGATTAATTCTATTTTGATATATATTTTCCATATTTTGTTTTGAAAGAATGTTTTTTTAAATATTAAAATGAATTTCCATGACTTGTTTTATTCAAATTGAAATCATAAATGGTTCAATTGTTATGGAATTGATTATAGAACGCATGGTGAGGTATTAATGGGATTTTTATCTCACACCCTACCTTTTCCTTTGAGTGTTTGTAGATATTGTTATGCTAAGTCTAGGAAAAGGGAAAGATCCACTTAGAGCTTGTATTTTCGCTTGATCTGTGTAATTTTGGAGTGATAATGGTGAATGGTGCATATTTTGTCCACTTGTTACACAGGATATGAGAGAATATATCTTAATGGATGTTGAGTTTTATTTTGGATGATGTTTTACTTTAAGATGTTTATCTGTATTCTTGTATTACTTTCATCCTTGATGTGTGTTTGGAATACCGAATGTATATTGTTTGTCATTATACTATTCTATCTTCATGTTTTGTTCTTGTGGAAAACCATTCCCTTGATCTATGATATGATGCCAGGTGATATTCAACAACCCATGGGGATCAGTAATTCCCATTAAGACATGTTAGGGCTAGCTTGAGTATGAGTGTACTAGGGTTTCTGGGCTAGTTAATGACAAACACAATATGGTCGAGCACCCCAATACCATAGTGGAATGTGGGGGAGGACCAAACTATAGGTTCCAACACACTCATCTCTCTTTAGATCCACCCACCTGAGGATTCTTATGTTACCCTTACCGCACCATCAACCTGATGTTCCACATCATTTAATTGAAACACTATTTATAAATCCATAGAGCTGGGTATCTATCCTTTCTCATCAGTAAGAATCTATATGGATGAATGATGGGTGTCATCATATCCATATTTCTTTCAAGGTCTCCCACCCAAGGACACTTATATGCCTGTTGTATACCTGCCAGATGCATCAAGTAATTTGTCTATTCTCAACATGTATCATGTATCCTAGAATATTGGCATGGAGGCCTAAAGGCCCAAGGAAAGATACATGCATCGAAGGCCCAATCCTAAGTCCAAAAACCCTAGGAATAAAATTTTACATGACCCAAAGGATATGAGGAAAATTTTCATTCATAGAAAGACCAAAGGACAAAGAAAAACTAGATCCCACTTGATCGGCTCTCGAGCTGCGTCGTTACCCGACTGATTTCTCCACCATCGTCACTATTGACCAAAAAACCGACATCAACCAACCTTATCCTACTATATATCCTCATGTTATCATTATTTAAAGAATCTCCAACTTTGGACACCCAGCATTGCATGACCCTAGAGCCGTCATGCAGCCCTCACGCGTCTTCACCTAAGGAACCCTGAAAGGATGCCAAACACTCACCTGACACTCGACCTCAAAACCATCATCTCTTAATAGACCTTGAGAAGAAACAAATCTCCCAATGACTGTTGATCCATAGAATATATCATCAGTAGAGCAGCAATGAATCCCATAAATGAAGCTATATTTGGAGAGAGAGGGGTTTCATGCACCAAACAAAGACCGCCAACCCCGATTACACCACACAACCCAGTGAAAATGATGCCACCCCAAATATGATGCATGTAGTGTGACAATTAGGGAAAATACAATCTGCACAATGAAGCTAAGAAGATAACCCTAGGACGAAAAGGAGCGTCGAGGAAGAATCCACATCGAGACAGGATCAGAGGCTGAGAATTGTTGCTAGAAGAAACCCTAGAAGGAAGGGGAAACCTCTCGGGAGAAAGAAATGAGAGAAAATGGAGCCATCAACTCTTAATTATTCATCAATTACTAATTATTTATAATAATAATTATATAATTATATATATATTATTTATTTATTATTCATTTTATTTATTATTAATTAAATATTATTTAATTACTAATTAATTAAAATTTATAAATTATTGATAATTAATTTTTAATCAATTAGTTATTTATTAATATTATCAATTAGTAATTAATATTTATTAATAATTAATATTATTAATTAATATTTTTAATTATTAATTAATTGTTAATTAGTTAATTTTTAATATTTAATAGAAAATGTTAATAGTTAATTGTTATTTAGGTATTATTATCATCATTATTTATTAATAATTAATTAGAAATTAATATTAATTATTAATTAATTAGTAATTATTAAAAAAAATATTAATTATGTGCATGAAAGAGGGAACCCAAATCTCACATTGGAAATCCATAATGATTTTCACAACAAGCCTCCTTATAAAATAGATCCTTAGGTGAGGGTTTGTGTCATAATTCCGGACTGCTTTAATTGTAGCAGTGCAGGATTTTTAATAGTAGTTAAATTTAGATAAACTATATATTTTTTTGATTAATTATATATATAACAAAATAATAATAATAATAATTTTTTAGTTGATTAAAAAGTTGGTGGGGGGTCGAACAACTTTTTTTAACCTCAGGTCAAAGGAGTTAAGGGCTTTAACACATTCAAGGCTTAGCTTTTAAAATATTTTAAACCTAAACATATTTTGATTTTTTTTTGAAAAATTTATAAAAAACCCAACACTCTTATCCATATCCTAGAGGTTATGTTCTCCTCAAAATACCACTTCTCAAAGACTTAATATAATTATCAAAGGAGTCATTCTAAGGAGTATGGTAAAAATTCCCAAATTACCCCCTTTCAATTATATTTCTTTAAGTCTTATTCTTCTACCTCAAAGTATATTAAAAATCCTAAAATAATAACATAAGTATAATTATTATACATAAATGTTATTATATTTATTGAACAATTATTATGTATCTTAATCCATCCTCCCTAGAAAAATGAAAGCGTTGTCTATATGTATGTGTAGACTACCACCTCCATTGAGGAATGTATTCCATTTTTCATAACCACCTTACATGTATATTTAAAAGTGGTATTTAATGAATTAATATGATATTTATAACCTTATTAATATTCCATAAAGATAAATAATTTTTTACCTTATTTCTATTTTATGAAAAATTTAAACATCGTCTATGTGTACGTGCGGATTACCATCTATCTCGAGCGATATGTTTTTTTTCATCACTTCCCTACATAGATTTTTATAATATATATTGGATTATTATATATGATATTAAGGATTAATATATTTTATAAATATGTTTAATAAATGGTAACAAAAATATAAATTTTAATTATAATTTAATCTTTTGATAACTGTGAATTACCCAAAACAAGCTCATCATGGATGATATTTTCCTAAACTATGTCCATAGTTTCCATTAAATAAACATAGGAACTCATAAATCATTAAAAAATGATTTCAATATCTTTTATTATCTATCAAAAATGAACTTGTTATCAAATAATTGAGTTTTACATCACCAATATAAAACATAAGAGAAACAATTAAAACATAAGATAATGAAAATAAACTTTAACTAGATAATGAACGTATAATGAATGATTATAATTCAAAAATAAAAAAATAAAATAAATATGAAAAAGGTTATTAAATAGGTTATTAATATGTTCATTTTTATGATACAGGAGGTTAAATCACTTTTTTAGAAGACAAGAGTAATGGTAAGAGGTTTTCTTGACTCAACTTCTTTTCTTAACTCATAAAAATTATACCTTGCCTGTGGTTTTACAAGATTGTTTTCATCTATACTAATATTATATTATAATACCTTTACTCATTATTTTATAGGTAATTACATTTTAATACCAAATACATATTTTTTAGTGTATTTATTTCTTTATATAAAATGTGACAAAGTTATGAATAATTCTCATCCTCCCTAAATAAGCTCTTTTTATTCCATGTCCATATTCAATATTATCTATAATGTTCTCATTTATTATTTTGAAATCCAAATATGTATTATTTTTTTATATTATAATTTTTATTTAAATATTTTAAAATTTAATATTTATCACTCTTTTTATGATGTGGGTTTTAATAAATGAATTTTTAAAATGATGGAAATATTTTTTCCCTTTACCATTCATACATTTTATCTTCCCCTACAAATTTATATGGATAAAATTTATGATTTTTTAAGAATATGCAATTGAAATTTTCTTCAAAATAAAGTTTTAAAAATTATTCATTTTAATTTCTCAAAAAATATATTTTCAAAATTGAGTCATAACATCTTATTTTTTTTTACAATGTTATGAAATATTTTCTAAAGACACTTTTACATTTCTCTTCCATAATCCAATTTAACTATAACACATCTATCTCCTATAGAATTATGTTTTATGAATAACCCTTTTAATTTATTTATGAAATACCCATTTGGGGTTATTTCAATTTTATATATCAACCAATATAATTCTATAATACATTTTATGTGATACCATTTCGACGATATTACAAAATAAATTTTTCCCATGAGTTATTTATGATATGATGAATGATTAATTTCAAGTGGAACACATATGTATGGATAATTTATTTTTGGAATACTATATATACCTCTTATTCCTTGTATAAGGATTTATATCTCATGAGATAACAAACATGATTATGTTTATTCACAAGTGCGGGTGTAATTGAATGACTCAAAAAGGTGATGTTTTCCTATGATAATGTTTATTCCATGTTACTAAGGTATTCTAATGTTTATGTTATTCTCCCATGATTAAATATTATTTTTATATGTTTCTAATATATATTATATTTTTTATGATTCCTTGCTGACATTTTTTCCTTATTTTTTTATATCATGATCCTCAATGATCGAACATTTTTTTATCATTATTAGTTATGATTATATGATATTTTTTATAAGATATTTATCCCATATTCGTGTTTTCTCATGTGCATATGATCTAACCATTATGATTGATTTATAATTATCCCTTATCGAGCTTTTGAGATCACCCCATTCTTATGTTTCCATTCCCTAGGTTATGAAAATGATAATAACCTATTAGAAGTCTAGAAGGGGTTCAAGTTTAGTTTGATTATAGGGGAATTTTTATAAGTATTGAAAAATAATTTTTTTATGTAGTTATTCCTCATGGACACTAATCCTTTGGTTATTGGGATTATGATATTATTTTTGAGATGAAATGTTGAACATATGGAAATTATGTAAAATAAAAATATGTTGAACTTGGATCAACTTACTTGGTATTAAAGTTATTATGTAATTTATGTGTTTTAGCATTGGATACCAGACTGAGGGTCCAAGGTACCTCAAGGAAGATATATTTTATGTACACATTTTACTCAAGAGTTCATTACTAAACACATCATATATGCTTATGAAATAATAATTCATAAATTGATTTCTGATCAACAAAAGAAAAGATCTAATCCAGGGTCCTTTAGTTATTTTCCAATCCTCATTTAACTAGTTGACCATTGCTCTAATCCATAACCATCCAACCATCCCATGAATTTATAAAATTATGGCCAAAAACCTTTTCCTCAGTCACCAAGATCCTCTAACCTTCTAGTAAAGGAATGAACACCTGGTAATTGAAGCATAACATGGGCATGCAAGTATATATGATGTTTGTAGGCACCTTACTAAAATTACAACATAAATTTAAATCCAAAATTAAATTCACTTATCTAATGAACTATGTAAAGCTCTTATAGAGGCCCTAAAGAACCCTATAAAGTTTCATATATCAGTGGAAATCATCAAATCATATCATGAATAAGTAAGTAAACATAAATAATGTGAGTCAATTATCTCTTTCTTTGGGGAAGATGTGGGTGCCATTTTTCAAGGCTATATTCCCCCTTTTTATGTCATTGTAAAGCTCAGTGGCCTCTATTTGAACCAATGATTGGATGAAAATATACTTGGGATCAGTATTATCTTGAATAAAACACTCCACCATCTTGGGTAGATAGAGACTGATCTATAATTTTATAAACTAACAAATTAAAGGTATGATGAGATCAAGTAGAATATTCTTAGGATGATCTTGTTATATTTATAAGTGACTTGGTATCCCAAATTTATTTCATTTTAGTCTCTTAGGACACCAACTTCAATGCCTTACTAGGAAGGGATTTAGTATACTTATATGTTGACATCATCTCATTATTTCATAAGTTCCAAAAATACTCCCTCAACGGTTTGGTGGGTGTGCTAAAGGGAGATTCTATACTCTTCAATTCATGTGAGAAATGTTACATTGATTCTATTTATTACAAAATAAGTGTAAATCATACCAAAACTTGGGAATCTAAATAAGTAAATGATCTTTGTTGAGCCCCAAATGTACACTCCAAGATCCAGTGCTCATAAATAACTTATCTATATACAATCTTTGAAATTAAAGAAAGAGGCCATATTTTAAGCATAAATTATAACAATATCACAAAAAAATATTGAGTTACATACGTTGAGTGACCATTTAGGTCTAAAGTTTTATAGAGTTAGGAAAAACTTTTAATTAAAAAACCCCATGTCTTTCTCATCAAATGGAAATTTTTCCACTATATAATAAAATAATTAATTCATAACAAGTCTTCAAAATCTCCCACAAATTCTCTGCACAATCTATTCTATTAGACATATCATGTGTAAAACATTTATTTATTACTTGAGAAAATAGAAAAATAATAAGGGTTGTTCTCAAATAATCTATAATCTAAAAATATTTGATAACAATAAAATATCATAAGTGATAATAAGATGATCATAAATAATATATCAGGAAATATAATAAAAAAATTCCACAATTAAAAGAAACTCTGAGCATAACATAATCATTATTAACGTATCAATAAATAAAAACAAGGATAATAATAACATGTTAGTTTTTGATTAAATACATAATTATGGATAGCTAATTCCATGACATAAGCCAAGACATCATGATCTTAGACAGCATGATATTATCATCAATTCCTTGTTCCTAGGAAATATTTTGTTATGGGAAAGAATACCCCAAAATACCCAAGCTAGTTTGTCTCATGAGACCTATCGATGAATCAAGGGGTTATTATGGTGACCCAACTATCACTAATTAAGTCTAATTAATTCATTGTATTAATGAATGAATAAGATATAAAAAACAAAACCTATATTCCTTAATAATAAATAGGAATCTATATTTGATTAATAAGTATTTGGATTTTAATTTTTTTTCCCAATTAATAAATGAAATAGATTTCTATATAAGCATCCCTCAAAATAATAACATATTAAGAATGTGTTATATCATTAATCTAATAATTTCTCCAATAAACTGATTTATGAAATCTAGGTGAACACCCTTCAGTCAAAGGAAGTAAATATAAAGTGTTCACAAAAGATATGTTTTGGAAGAGAAATTATGCATGTAATTGAGGATGATTTGGAAAGTCTAATGCCATGAGAGATTTTTGTGAGTTTAATCCCCCAAAAGAAAATAGTAATAGAGGATTTAAATGGTAATACATGGTCAATATATACACCACAAAAAGGAAACAATTGATGAATATTAATTATATATCAATGAAGGAAAATTGAGATAAAAAAACTCTTGTTGTAATGTTAAAATAAGAATCAAAATAAAATGATAGGAATAACATGAAATAGAGAGATATTAATTTTACATGAATTCTATAGGTAATTGAATACACAATATAAAATAATTTTTTTTAAAATACCCAACATGTCTCACATAATTTAAAATAGATACAAATAACACTTGCAACTTTAAAAAGTTTCAAATTAAAACACATTAAATCATAGAATTTAAAATAGAAACTTAAATATGATAAATAAAGATAGAATCATGATATAAAATATAAAAGGATAAGTAATTAAACCATACAATATAAAACATGGTTTATAACATAAACATGTCTCAAGGAATTTCAATTTGAGACAAAAAACCCTTACAAGTAACATAATCATTATTGTAACAATAATTTTATAATGGGGTTATAAGGAAGAATTGTAGAACCCAGAAAAGAAGGAGGAAATAAAATACTAAGTATTTATTAGGCAGAATAAATCAATATTAGAACAATAAATTTTCAATAAGAATTTTTTTTAACTCAATAGAATAAAATTTAGTTAGTACAAACCCTTACAGCATCATATATTTTTGAATAAAACCCCCTTGAAGGATATGATTTCAAATGAAACACAAAATATCATGAATAATAAGAGGATAATGATACAAAATATTAAAGTGAAATTATATAAATAATTAAAAATTAAAAATAATTTATAATAATAAATATGACTTAATAAATTAAATTTGAGACAATAAACCCTTACTATAATTTATAACTACCACTAAAGAACTTGAATCTCTTTGAAACCTTGAACTTTATCTTGAAAGAATCATTAGAAATGAAGGCATTTGGATAAATAATTAATACCATAGGCTTATAAAATTAAGTGAGGATTCTCGTAGGATAAAAATGGTATATTTTTATGAATAAATTTGAAGGAATGGGAGTGCCATGAAGGGGTGAATGTGTCCCATTTTATAAGTGAATAAAAGGAAAATATTGTGAACACCCATTATTTTTCAATAATGAAATAAAAATATTCATGGATTAATTGTTCAAAAATTTATAAATAATGTAGTGTCGTGTGATAATGGTTCTATAAATTCTAAAATAGGTATTTATACACATGTTTTAAAAAAATTTGAAGTCATTTGTTCTTATATTTTTTACTTTGACCTTTTTTTACTGGGGTAAATTATTTCTACCCAAGAAACTTATGTTTTAGTAGAAATATAAAATAACCCCTCTTACCATTTTTAGACCTAAATTTATTCTCTATTTAATAAAATGAAATATCTAACTTAGAGAAAATTATCATTTAAGTTAAAATATTGTATATATAGATAATTTTTTTTGAAGGAAAATATTTTTTTCAGCATTATGTATTCTAAATATTTTATAGTATTGATTAAAAATGAAATTACTGATAATTAATTTAAATATAAGTTTAATAATTATATTAAATTCAATTTTTATAGTTTATTATTTTATTTTATTAGATAAAAATTACACAATATTAATAAAAACAATTCTTTGAAAATAATAATTTTACCATTATCATGCTCATTAACTTTAATCTTAGTAATCATACATTTATGACAAAAAATGAAATTGAATATATTTAATAATATTATCATTTTGGTATAAAATATAAATTCAATTTTTTAAATTTAAGTTCTATAAGTGATGAAACTAAATTTTCAATATAAGAGAGTAAGTGAATTTTTAGAGTAAAATATTACTTATGTTAATGATATAGGTGGGTTTTATAAATAAAAAATGTAATTTAAAATGATTTATTTTAATTATATATATTTATTTATTTATAAAAAGTTTTCAAAAAAATATATGTTATTATTGTATTATGATATTGTTATAAATGTGATGGTTTTAACAATATCAATATTTTTTCATTATTTAGATAAAATCCAATGTTTTCATACAAATCCAAATAAATTATACTAAGATAATATTTAAATTAAAAATCAAAAAATGAAATTATTTATATCTAATTCATATTATAAAATTTTTAAATTTACTTTTTTAATATGAAATAATTATAATAACTATTTTTATATAAAAATAAACTTATTTCTTTCTTTAAAAGTCAAAATGAGAAATGTGTAAAATACATGTGATAAATAACTTATTACATCAATAAATAAAAAATTATATCATCCTAATTTCTAGTTACAAAGCCCCCAAAAGATCTCTACATAAGATCTTTGCATAAGGTATTCTCTTGTAGTAGTCGAGGATGGTGATTCCACTAGTATAAATCTTATGGAAATTTCTCTGAGATTAAATTTGTCTTCCATACAATTTCAATCATACCATAATTTTTTGAGTTAAGATTGGTATTTGTCTATATAACACCCTAGTGAAGATAAATCCTTCCCAATCTTGGATAAATAAGCTTTATAAGGAAGTATTCCTCTACCTGCTGACATTTATTTAATTTTTGTTTGTAGATTTCATAATATTGTTACTTCCTTTTATACCCTCTAATTTAATAGCTATATTATAATGGAGATGTTTTATTTTAAAATATAAAATTATATTTTTAGTCCAGTTCTTCGTGTAGAATAATCTATCATCATAATATTTACTTAAAGAAAATACATAGTGATGTCTGGGGCCATTACATCCCCCACCTAAATAAATTGTGTCATTATAAGTTTAATTATTACTAACTAATGAAAAGTTTAGGGTGTAATTAAGATAAAAAAGACCCTGAATTTAATTTAAAATGATGTTTCAGCCTTAATATACTTGTTATAACTAGTGAAATCATATTTTCCCTCATAATAGGAATATAACTAATGTTGAGTTACATGCCTTAATATAATGTTAACAATTGTTTCAAGGAATTTTATGTCATACTTGTATTAATAGGTGACCATGGGTTTATTTTTAGATGTTTTTTTCTAATATTGTGAATTAACATGGAATCTATGTTAATAATCCCAATCCATGCTTAATATCACATCAAATTTTATTAAATTAATGGTAATATGATTTATAGGTGGAAAATTATTAAAAATATATAATAGAGAGGATTTATATACTTGGGGTACAATAATCATACCATTGAAAGTTTTTTTAGTAATTAAACAACTAGTCATTAGGGTAGTGATTTTATGTAATTAGTAAACATACTAAGAATATAGGGGTATGTCACGACCCATCCTTGGGGCCCGTGTCGTGACTACCCCAAGCCCGCCTTCCATAGGCCAGGGGATGGCGACTAACACCAAAGGCGTAAATCCCTAAGCTGGTAAGACATTGCCTTTGTGAAAGTAAACAAACACAACATAGTACGCAACAGGAAGTAAAAACTAAGTAAAACTAAATATAGAAGAGTGTGCTGGAAAGTAAATGATCCAGTGTACAAACCCAACTGAACAAAAAGTACAAGAAAAAGGGGACAAACAACTGAAAGTAAAGAGCAGATCTTAGATCGTCTTTCGAGGATTCCTACCTGAAGGGTAGGTATAAATGGCCACCTCAGCACCCATGCCTGTTAGTCTCCACCGTGTGCCGACTCGTCGCAAGGTCCACCTCCGAGTAACGTCCAGTTGTGGCGCTCTCGGCCTCCGCCAGCACTGTCCGTCGTCTGCATCCAACACAACGAGGTGCAGGCATAGCCCGTGTAGGGGTGAGTATAACGATACTCAGTAGGGACCCCGAGACCCGCAAGGTCTCACAATATCCACTAAGGATAAGAAAAAGAAGAAATATACAACCACAAAATATCAACCAGCCCTACTTAGGTATATGACCATACATATACCTAAGTTATCGGTCACAGTCCGACTCCAACTCACGATCCCAAGCACAACTCAGTCCACATAGGAATTAAAGTCAAACACCATGATGATAATGGTTGAAAGACATGACTCAGCTCACACAGGTATGCAACAATTTTAGAGAGATACAGATGATCAGATGTAGCCACTCGATCATCTAAGATGTCGGACCCACATAGGATACAGTCCAGCTAAGCTGTCGGACCCACACAGGATACAGTCCAGCTATCTCATCTAAGTTGTCGGACCCACACATGATACAGTCCGGCTATCTCATCTAAGATGTCAAACCCACACAGGATATCGTCCAGCTATCTCATCTAAGTTGTCGGACCCACACAGGATACAGTCCATCTATTCTAGAGTAATAGAGATGATCAGATGTAGTTACTGATTCATCTAAGCTGTTGGACCCACACAGGATACAGTCCAGCTACTCTGTCAGAACTATCGAACCCACACAGGATTCTGGTATAGTTGTCGTCATCATCGAACCCACAGAGGATTCCAGTACAGTATTCATCGCAGTAAAACCCACACAGGATTCCGGTACAGAAGTCGACGCAGTCGCAACCAGATCTAGGGTTCCCGCACACAGCACGATCGATTCCAGGAGGGTCCGCTCCTCGAGCAAAGGGTTCGATACATCAACTATCACTAAGTCCTCAGTTGATGTATCCCGAAGCTCTGTCTCGTCAAAAAAAAACCAACGTGATAGATGACACGTCAATCGGACGCCCGGTCTGAGAGTTATCTGCTTTTCCTTTCCAGGGGCCCGGTTGTATTTACGCTCATCCCAAACCCGGCCGTTTTACAATGTTGTCCGAAACTCACATAGCATATCGCAAAAGGACCACCTCGTCGCGAGGATCCCAATGCCATAGATGGTGCGTCAATCGGACGCATGGTCTAGAAGATATTTACGTTAAAGCAAAACAGGCTCGGCTTGTCAAGCCCTGAGGTCTGGCGGGACGGCCCAACCCGGTTTGGCGGGTCTGACCTGGCTGGGAGTCGGCCCGGCCCGGTGGAGGGCGGCCCACCTAGGGACTCGGACCGGTGGGTCCGACCCGGTTAGTGGTTGGCCTGGCC
Source organism: Viscum album (assembly GCA_963277665.1). Taxonomy (NCBI): domain Eukaryota; kingdom Viridiplantae; phylum Streptophyta; class Magnoliopsida; order Santalales; family Viscaceae; genus Viscum; species Viscum album. Next base: position 1,255,146,768 of record OY728151.1, on the reverse strand, counting down.
CGGTGGGGCGCGGCCCACCCGTGGACTCGGCCCGGGTTGCGGGCCGGTTCGGCTCACCCGGCGGCATAGAGCGGCGCCATCCCTCCTTGCTGCCTGGCCTGCCAAATCCGGCCGGTTGTTTCCACCGTGAGAGGCCCGCAGTTGCGGACCGTGGTTCCTCCGCACGCGGCGCCCATAGGCGTCGCGGTTTCCTTCATCCCGGTCGGCATGCGGCCGGTCGGTTCGCCCGCCGAGCGGCCCACCACGGTCTTCTCCACAGCGCGGCACCAAGTGGGCACCATGGTGCTCCAGCTCGGCTGGCTACAGCCGACCGGTTCGGTTCATTTGAGCGGCCCGTAGATGCAGGCCGCGATTTCCTCCACGCGGCCGGCGCGGCGATGCCAGTCCACCGCTATCGTGGCCCAGATTGGTCGCGGTCTTTGTTTGCCGCCTCCTTCAATCACTACTGCCTCATGACCAGGGCCTCTTCCTCCAACGTGGTGCAACAGCACCACACCCTTCCGGCTCCTCCTCTGTCGCCAAATAAACCAACAAGCAATGGAGGTACGCTGGACCGTGTTGGTTCGGCCTACGCCCTCCATATCAGATGATATCATTTGGCCAATGACGAACCAAGGTATTCAACGAAGAATGAGGTACAATAATATTCAATTAAAATTATTCATAACACCTACCGCGATTCAAGGTACGTTGTCGAAGTCGTGGAAGACGACGTCGCGGAAGTCCGGCGTCGCGGAAGATGGACGTCGTTCTGTCAACGTTGGAGGGAAAGACATTGGCGATGTTCTTCGTGGACAGAATATTCTCCCTTAGCGCGGAGAAAGAAGAAAGAAGATGGGTGTTCTTCGTGGGCGTCATCGTTCTTCGTCGAGAGAGGAAATTGTTCTTCGTTGGAAGAATGCCCTCTCTATTCTCCAAAGCTCAACCAACACAAAATGTGCCAACCCAAAAATAATAGCTTGGGTATTATTTTTTTCTTGATATGAATTTCAAAATAACACAAATTTAGTGATCCATTTAATTAATTGGTAATTAATGAAGTGAGCATTGGCATCTTTAATAGAAGGAGGTGAAAGGTTTCAGAGTTAAAGGGGGTTCATGGGAGTTAGAGGGGGAGTTAAGGGGTAAGGTGCTCGTGTGGGCCCCACCACACATTATCCTCTCATGAGAGGTTATGTGGGGTGTGGAACCCACCTCCAACTCCTCTTTAGAGAAGATAACCTCCCCCTTAAAAAAAATTATGTAACACCTAATTTTTTATTTATTTGAATAACAAACCCCAAAAATTAACTTCTTCTCCAGATAAAATGAAACTACGTTAAAAGTCCCCTTAATCGAATACCAATGTTGCGAGTTCATAAGTGTCCTTGGATTTCAATTCCGAGAACCTGTTCAAAAGATAAAAAAATCCCGCTTGTACGTTTACTAAACGTACCTGAAAAATACTTCAGAAATTGATTCGGGCACACTGGGCCTCGGAATCAGGCGCCGTCAGAAACTACGGACTTGTAAAATTCCAAAGAATTTAAGAAAAAACAATTCCTTGAAATTTCCAGGTCTTTACATTACCCCCACCTCAGGGATTTACATCCCCTTAAAGCTACAACACACACTAGGGAAACAAAAGAGGGTACTTAGCACGCATCTGAGCCTCCCACTCCAATGTGCTCTCCTGGAGGTTCCCATGCTGCTAGCGAACGCGCACCAGAGGAATTGACCATCCACGCAGAACCCGCTTCTATCGATCCTCAATCTCCACTGGGACCTCCATGAATGTTGCCCTATCATCAATGTCCAGCTCCCCATGGTTGATGATGTGGGACGAGTCATGCATGTATCTCCTCAGCTGAGATACGTGGAAGACTTCGTGCACCCGATGCAACTAAGGTGGAAGGTCCAGGTGGTAAGACACCTCACCTACTCTTCTGAGGACCTAGAAAGGTCTGATGAATCGCATAGATAACTTTCCGCCTCGTCCAAATCTCTGTAGACCTCGTAGAGGTGAGACCTGTAGGAATACATGGTCGCTATCCTTCAACTCCAGTGTTATCCGTTTCTTATCAGCATAGGACTTCTATCTGCTCTGTGCAGTCTTCATCTGCTCCTGGATGATCTGCACATTCTCCATCATAGCCTGAACCATCTCTGGTTCTACAAGTGCTGACTCTCTTGGGTCAGTCCAGCACAGAGGTGACCTGCAAGGTCTGCCATACAGTGCCTCATAAGGGGTCATCCCAATGGTGGAGTGGTAGCTGTTGTTGTATGAAAACTCCACCAAGGGTAAGTGATCCTCCCAATTGTGACCAAAATTGAGGTCACATTCACGGAGCATGTCCTTGAGATTCTGAATGGTCCTATCACTCTGACCATCCATCTGAGGATGGAAGGCGGTGCTTAAGCGAAGCTGCATCCTAAAAGCCTCCTATAACCCCTTCCATAGCCGGGAAGTGAAATGAGCATCTCGACCGGAGACGATAGTCAATGGTACACCATGAATCTATACGATCTCTTGAATATAGATGCTTCCCAAAATCTCTACTAATCCCTTCTCTCTGGTCAGTAGGAAGTGGGCCGGATTGGTGAGTCGGTCTATGATCACCCAGATAGAGTCGTGTCCTCTAGATGTACGTGGAAGTCCCATCATTAAATCCATGGATATCCCATCCCACTTCTCCTATGGAACCTCTAAGGTTTGTAACAAGCATACTGGTACCTGGTGCTCCGCCTTCACTTTCTAACAAGTGAGGCACCGAGAGAAAAACTCTGCTACTGCTTTCTTTATACCTGGCCACCAGTGCTGTCGTCTGAGGTCCTGATACATCTTCGCCACTCTTGGATGTACCGATATAGGGGAAGTGTGAAACTCCCTCAACACCTCCTCTTGTAGTGAAACTGGTACCATGGTATGTCCTTTGAAGAGGATAAAATGCTCCCTACCTTCAGAAAACCCATCAGGTGCCTGCCCTGAGGATATCTGAGCAGGTCGTGCCTCACAGTCAACATCCCCATGCTGCACCTCTCTGACTCACTGAAGAGGTGGAGGAGTGACTGTGAGATACTACAGAAAGTCTTCTCTATCTCTATCCACAAAGGATATCCGCAACACGGCTAGCTGCTCTGCCGCCTCTCCTAGCAGCTGAATGCCTGATATCCTGCTGAGAGCATCTGCTACAAAATTCCCCTTCCTAGGATTATAGAATATCTCGAAGTCATTGTCTTGGAAGAACTCGAGCCATCGCCGCTGTCTCAGGTTCAGGTCATTCTGCAAGAAGATGTACCTGAGACTCTGGTGGTCAGAGTAGACTATAAAACGATCTACCATCAGATAGTGCCGCTACTTCTTCAAGGCGAAGACCACTGCTGCGAACTCCAGTTCATAGGTAGCGTAGTTCTTCTCATGCTGTCTCAACTTCCATGAACCATATGCGATCATTGCTCGCTCCTACATCAGGACACACCTGAGTCTAGTCCCTGATGCATCGCAGTAAACTACGTACCCTACGCCCTCCTCTAGTAGCCTCAAGACGGGTGCACTGGTTAACCTATGCCTTAGCTCCTGAAAGCTCTACTGGAATCTCTCTGACCACACTAACGGTTGTCCCTTCTTCATCAAAACTTAAAGTGGTGTTGTGACTATGGAGAAGTTTGGCAAAAATCTCCGATAATACCCAGCCAGTCCCAGAAAACTCCAAACCTCCGTCACACTCCTGGGTGGCTCCCAAGTAAGCACTACCTCGATTTTTGCTGGATCCACAAAAACTCCAGCCTCCAAGATGACGTGTCCCAGAAAGTGAACCTCTCAAATCCAGAATCGGAACTTCAAGAGATTACATTAAGCTAATGCTCTATGAGTGTATCCAATACCACCCGAAAATGGTAGGAGTGCTCCTCCTAAGTAGTCGAGTAAATCAGTATGTCGTCGATGAAGACTATGACAAAATGATTGAGGTAAGGCTGGAAGATCTTGTTCATGAGACTCATGAACACTGCTGGAGAATTGGTTACGCCGAAGGGCATAACCAAGAACTTGTAATGGCCATATCGACACCTCAAGGTCATCTTCTACACATCCTCATCTTGAACTCTGAGCTAGTGATAGCCTGACCTGAGGTCTATCTTTGAGAACCATCGTGATCCCTTGAGCTGATCAAAGAGGTCGCCAATCCTCGGATGTGGGTACTTATTCTTCATGGTCACCTGATTCAGGTGACGATAGTCAAAACAAAATCTCAAGATCCCATCTGCCTTCTTGGCGAACAAAATCAGTGATGCCCAGGGTGAAACACTAGGTCGGATAAATCCCTTCCCCTGAAAGTCCTCCAACTGTACCTGCAGCTCACAAAGCTCGGTGGGAGCCATCCGATATGCTGGAGTAGATATCGGTGATATCCTGGGGTACATGTCCATGTAGAAGTCTACCTATCTGTGAGGAGGTAGTCCTGGAACATCACTAGGAAAAACATTCATGTACTGATCTACAACAACAGGAAAACTCGGACTCCGCACATCAACCGCTCCAAGGATGAGACAAGCCAACTGATGTGTGATCGGCTACCCCCTCTTCTATGTAAGTCCATCCTGCAATGCAAAGGATATCTTCTTGCTGGTGAAGGTGAACCTGCTCCCATCCGTGTGGATACACCGCACTTTGCACCTAATATAGTCAATCTGAGCTAGGACTGTAGATAACCAGTCCATACCCAAGATGACGTCGTAAGGCCTCGACGCCGCTACAGGAAGATCCCAGCTGAAGCTCTTGCCTCCTAGAGTAATCTCACACTGTCAGAACTAGTTCGTAATCATCGATTATTCTCCATTAAAAGTCTATAGCCGCAAGGATCGATCCAACGGCTCCGTCGTAATTTCCGATCTCTGAACAAGGGCAGTGGAAATAAAAGAATGACTCGCACCTACATCTATAAGTACTGAAGAAAAGGTGGATTAGACATAGATAGTACCTCAAATCATATCTGGTGCACTGTGGTCATAGGCCTAGACTTCTTGGAGCTAAGCCCACCTCTGTCCGCCAGCTCCCTATGGTCGGGGTGGACCTCCTAGTGGTGGTGGTGGTAGAGCTTCGAAACGTTGTCCACCACCCGCTGCTCGGCCAGCTCCTCTGCGACGTCCGCCTACTCCTGGCGGACCACCATAGTCAAACCTTTCCCTCTTCTTGGGAGGTCCCTCTACTATCTTCTAATCATCTTCATGGAGGGTCGGGCAGTCACGATCCATGTGGCCCTTCCCGCCGCATGCATATCACTACTTGCTCCTCGTATAGCCGTCTCTATTTCGTGTGCCCCGCACAACCGAACCTGTATCCTAGGATCGCCCACCTGATGGGCTGGTCTTCTTGGATCTCTGCGACATCTATCTACTACCAGATGCAGAAGACTCCGCTACGTGTCACCCTATGGTGGGTCTCGCTACTGGTGACTGCTCTGCGAGAAAGCTCTCCACTAGAAGGGTCCGCTCCAGTACCCCCGCTTGAATCGGAATGCTAAAGGGAATCTTCGAAGCCCTGATCTCATGCCTGAGTCCCTGATCGAAGGTCCGAGCCCTGAAGAATAGGTCTCGTACCATATCTGTGGAGTAGCGTGAAAGGTCAGTGAACCTCGTTGAGTACTGAGATACTGACATGTTGCCTACTGTAGATGTAGTAACTACTGAATCTGCACCGTTCGAAGGGTGGCTGGAACAAACACTACCCGTAACAGGCTCTCAAAGTCTATCCATAGTAGTGATGCCTCATCATGCACCTGGAGCATCAGGCTCCACCATCTACCTGCTGCTGCGTGCAGAAGACTCGTGGTAAGGATCCCCATAAGGTCGGCTGGTATCCCTACCAATCTAAAAACTCTCAGGATAGCCTCCATCCAATCCTCAGCTTCTTGTGGGTCCATCTCTCCCCAGATTCTGGATGGACTCTATCGCTAGAACTCGTGCAATGCACTCAGGCGGTGTGCACTCTCTGATGCTGGAGCTGGTGGTATCGGTGGCCCAGCAGGTTGTGGTACCGCCGGTGCCTGCACTATGATGGGGCCTTGCATCGAGGCCTCGTCGCTCGGTGGGCTACCATCTTGTACGTAACTCAGAAACCTAGCTGGCTACCTTCATGGGGCCATCCTGAAAAGAAACAGGTGCTCCATGGTCAAAATAGTATACCTGGTGAGCTGACACAAAGTAATCACGAAGAAAACTTTTTCAAAGGAAACGCACATGCAATCATTGTTTTCATGCACTGAGTTAGAGATCAGAAGTCAGAGTCCTAGTGTATGGATACGTTGGCCGCCGCACCAACACTGGACTCCCTGGACTGAAAATGACACTCAATACTCTTAACACTATTTCATCACAGAAAAGAATGATCATATTACTGAGTTCTACGGTAGAACCGACTCCTCTGATACCAATTTTTCACGACCCGTCCTTGGGGCTTGTGTCGTGACTACCCCAAGCCCGCCTTCCATAGGATAGGGGCTGGTGACTAGCACCAAAGGCGTAAATCCCTAAGATGGGAAGGAATTTCCTTTATAAAAGTAAACAAACACAATAGAGTACACAACAGGAAGTAAACACTAAGTAAAACTGAATACAAGAAAGTGTGTTGGAAAGTAAATGGGCCGGTATACAAACCCAACTGAACAACAAGTACAAGTAAAAGGGGACAAAGAGCTGAAAGTAAAGAGAAGCTCCTAGATCTTCCTCCAGGCTTTCCTACCTGAAGGGTAGGTACAAATGGCCACATCAGCACCCACGTCCGTCAGTCTCCATCGTGTTCCTACTCGTTTCAAGTTCCACCTCCGAGTACCGTCCAGTCGTGGCTCTCTCTGTATCCATCAACACTATCCGTCGTCTGCATCCTATACAACGAGGTGCGGGCATAGCCTGTGCAGGGGTGAGTATAACAATACCCAGTAGGGACCCCAAGACCCAAAATTTCTCACAATATCCACTAAGGATAATCAAAAGAATAAAGATACAACCACAAAATATCAACCAACCCTACTTAGGTATATTCCCATACATATACCAAAGTTCCCTGTCACAGTCCGACGCCAACTCACGAGCCCAAGCACAACTCAGTCCACACAAGAAGTAAATTAAAACACCATGATGATAATGGTTGAAAGACATGACTCAGCTCACATAGGTATGCCACAATTGTAGAGAGATATAGATGATCAGATGTAGCCACTGGATCATCTAAGCTATCGGACCCACACATGATACAGTCCAGCTAAGTTGTCATACCCACACAGGATACAGTCCAGCTATCTCGTTTAAGCTTTCCAACCCACACATGATATAGTCCAACTATCTCGTCTAAGCTGTCGGACCCACACAGGATACAGTCCAGCTATTCTAGAGTAATAGAGATGATCAGATGTAGTTACTGATTCATCTAAGCTGTCGGAACCACACAGGATACAGTCCAGCTCCTCTTTCAGAACTGTCAAACCCACACAGGATTCCAGTACAGTTGTCTTCGTCGTCGAACCCACGTAGGATTACATTACGGTATTCATCGCAGTCGAACCCACACAAGATTCCGATAAAGAAGTCGACTCAGTCGCAGCCAGCTCTAGGGTTCCTGCACACAACACGCTCGATTCTGGGAGGGTCCACTCCTCGAGAAAAGGGTTCTATACATCAACTATCATGAAGTCTTGAGATTATGTATCATGAAGCTCTGTCTCATCAAAAGAAACCCAACGTGACAGACGGCGTGTCAATCAGACGCTCGGTCTGAGAGTTATCGGCTTCTCCGTTCCAGGGGCCCGGTTGGATTTACGCTCATCCCAAACCCAGCCATTTTCCAAAGTTTTCCAAAACTCACATAGAGTATCACAAAAGGATTGCCTCGTCGCGAGGAACCCATTTCCACAGATGGCGCGTCAATCGGACGTGTTGTCTAGAAGATATTTACGTTTAAGCAAAACGGGCCAAGCCCGTCAAGCCCTGTGGGCTAGCGGGTCGGCCCGACCCGGTTTGGCGGGTCCGACCCAGCTAGGGGTCGGCCCGGACTGGTGGAGCGCAGCCCACCCAGGGACCCGCCCTGGTGGGTACGACCCGGTTAGGGCGTCGGCCCGGACCGGTGGGGCGCGACCCACCCGCGGACCCAGCCCAGGTCGTGGGCCGGTTCAGCTCGCCCGTCGGTGCCACCCCTCCTTGATGCTTGTTTGGCCGATGCCGGCCAGTTTTTTCCGGTGCGAGTGGCCCGCATTTGCGGGATTCAGTTCCTACGCACGTTTTTCCCATAGGCGCCGTTATTTCCTTCAGCCTGGCCGGTTCACCCGCCGAGTGGCCCGCGCAGCGGGCCACAGCCTTCTCCGCTGCGTGGTGCCAAGTGGGCACTGCGGTCCTCCAGCCCGGACGGCTACAACTGGCCAGTTCGGTTCGTTTGAGTGGCTCGCAGATGCGGGCGACGGTTTTCTCCATGCGGTCAGCATGACGGCGCCGGTCCTCCACCGACGTGGCCCGGCTTGGCCGCGGCCTTCGGTTGCCGCCTCCTTCGATCACTGTCACCTCATGACTGGGGCCTCTTCCTCTAGCACAGTGTGACGACACTGCACCCTTCCAGCTCCGCCTCCGTCGCCAAATAAACCAACAAGCAATGGAGGTACGCCGAGCCGTGTTGGTTCGGCCCGCACCCTCCGTATCAGATGATATCATTTGTCCAAGGACGAACCAAGGTATTCAACGAAATAACGAGGTATAATATTATTCTATTAAAATTATTCATAACCCCCTACCTCGATTCAACATACGTTGTCGAAGTCACGGTAGACGGCGTCACAGAAGTCGGGCGTCGCCGAAGACGGACGTCGTTCCATCAACGTTGGAGGGAAAGATGTTGGCTATATTCTTCGTGGGCAGTGTCTTCTCCCTTGGCACGAAGAAAGAAGAAACAAGATGGGCGTTCTTCGTGGGCATCGTCGTTCTTCGTCGAGAGAGGAAATTGTTCTTCGTTGGAAGAAGGCCCTCTCTATTTTCCAAAGCTCGGCCAACACAAAATGTGCCAACCCAAAAATAATAGCTTGGCTATTATTTTTATTCTTGATATGAATTTCAAAATAACTCAAATTTGGTGAGCCATTTAATTAATTTCTAATTAATTAAGTGAGTGTTGGCATATTTAATGGAAGGAGGTGAAAGTTTTAAGAGTTAAAGGGGGTTCATGAGATTTAAAGGGGTATTTTAGGGGTTAGGTGCTCATGTGGGCCCCACCACACATTATCCTCTCATGGGAGGTTATGTGGGGTGTGGGCCCCACCTCCAACTCCTCTTTGGAGAAGATAACCACCCCATTAACAAAAATTATGTAACACATAATTTTTTATTTATTTGAATAACAATCCCCAAAAATTAACTTCTCCTCCCGTTAAAATGCAACTGCGGTAAAGGTCCCCTTAAGCGAATACTGACGTTGTGAGTTCATTGGTGTCCTCAGATTTCAATTCTGAGTACCGGTTCAAAAGATAGAAAAATCCCGCTCATACGTTTACTGAATGTACCTAAACAAAACTTCAGAAATTGATTCTGTGCACACCGGGCCTCGGAATCAGGCGCCGTCAGAAACTGCGGACTAGTAAAATTCCAAAGAATTTAAGAAAAAAAATTCCTTGAAATTTCCGGGTTTTACAGTGTAGGTTGAACAATATATGAATAAAATACTCATAATTCATGAGTGGATGATCTGTGTTCCTCACTCCACATTATCTTCAAAACTCACTTCCATAGTTGTGGATTCATAGTAACTCCCTTTTCTTTAAATTTGATGGTTCCTATCATCTTAGTTAGACCTTGTATTAAGGAATTGACTTGGATAACTACTAGGTTCCCCACTTTTATGATAATGAATTATCATTGGTACTTTAGGAAAAACTCGCTTTCTTTTCTCAACGTCCACTGAGCTCTTCACTTTTCCTCAAAAAACAATTTTTGAATGACCTCCTTTACCATAGATAAAACATATTCTCTTACCTTTTAGACCTTTTTATTGGTGTTTCTTCCTACATTTTTTACATGAATGAAATTGAATCTTTTTTCCTTTATCATCTTCATCACCAAGAATTTAATGAGACTTCAGCCTTCTCTTATTTTCTATGTTAAGCAATTAAACTATGTTCAAATCATTAATCATAATTCTTAATAGTTGGTTAAGCATAATCCCAATGTTTATAACTATAGATACCATCCCATTAGTTTTTTTTTGGGAAAATATCTGCATTTTCCATATTACCTATTGCTAACTTGGTTCCTTCAAAATTAATTGATTACTAAAACCAAAAGTATTTAATCATGAGGGATGAATAATTAACACCATAAGATATTTATTTTAAGATAAATACATAAAAAATTCAACAAAAAAAGTATTGTTTTTTGAAATTATTATATTATATTTTAGTTCAAACTAAATCACTCTCATTTTAATTTTAGTTTATTTAGGTTTTATTTCATCGTTATTTTTATCCTAATTTTTTAACATATTAAATCACTTGTAGTGGATTCAAAATAGAATTTGATTCACCAAAGAATATCTATTGAGACTCTCAAACTAGTTGTCAAGTTAGGCCTATTTCATGCACTCGGTGAAGATTGTGTTAATACCCAACACACCCTTTTCTTGGTTATTACCCATTAGTACATCTATGCTAGAGCCTAATTCCACTTATTGTATCCAGAGAGGGATGCTATTATCAATAAATCCACCCAATATCTACATTACAAATATTTTAGTATGTTACAATATACTTAGACTTATTCCTTAGATTTATCCCTTGGGTTTTCACTACAATTCACTTATCCCAATCCCTAAAATATTTGATATTATTTCAAATAACCTAAAGGATTATATATAACATTGAAATTATGATAAACCCTAACTTATCACTCATTAAATTATCCTCAACTAACATCATAATCTCCAAAGTAATCTAATCCCTCCTTTGAAACCAACTATGTAGCTCTCGACCCATACTCCAAGATATAGTGCTAATAAATACATTCATTACATACTAAACTTGAAATGAACTGATGTTCCCCAATTTTAACCATAAATAATTACAATATCACTAAAAAAATTGAGTTGCATATATTTGAATGACCTTTTAGGATTAGATTTTTAGTGAGCTAGTAAAAACTTTCAAATAACAAATTGCATGAATTCCTCATTAAATGAATATATATTTTTTACGATATATGAAACTTCTTAATCCATAATAAGTCTTCAACATATATCTCTTAAAAATTCTCTACACAAGTTATTATATTTGACATATCATGTGTAATATATTTCTTTATAACCTAGGGAAATCGAAACATAAGAAGGGGTGGGCTCAAATTCTCAATAAAAGTAAACATAAGTGATAACAATCAAAGATCATAATTGATCATAATATGATCATAAATAATATAGTAATAATAGATAATAAAAATAATTATATAATCAAAAGAAACAATGCACATAAGATATACATGGTTGAAATATTAGTAAATATACAGATGGATTATAATAAAAGGTTCCTTAGCGATGAAATCCCTAATACCAGAAAACTAATTCCATGACCTAAGCTAAGACATAATGATCTTGGACACCATTAACTTACCATCAAGGCCCTGTGTCTAGGAAATATTTTGTACTGGGAAGGCATACACAAAAATATCCAAGCTAGCTTGTCTCGTGAGACCTATCGATACATCCAGGGAATATTATAGGGAACATGCATCACTAATTAAGACTAATTTATTCATCATACAATGTAATGAATAATATTTACAATATATAACCAATATTTCATAATAATCAATAAAAATCCATATTAGAATAACAAGTAAACTTATTTTTAAATTTTCCCCAATTAATAAATGGAATTGATTTTTATATAATAATATCTAAAAATTACATCGTATAGGGAAATATATATTAGGTTAATTAAATATTTTTTTCTAATAAATATATGTATGAAATATTGGTTAATTACCTTCAATAAATAAAAGGAAATATAGAGTGTTCACAAAATAAATACATTGGAAGTAAAATTATTCTAGTAACATAGGATGATTTTGAAAAAAAAGGTAGTGATATATTTACTTGAATTTAATCCCCTAAAAGAAAATAGTATTATAGTATTTAAAAGGAAATACATTACAAATATATACACCAAAAAAAAAGGAAACAAGTAGTTAATACTAATCATATCTCAATGAAGTAAAATTAAGATACAAAAACCCTTACAGTAATGTTAAAATAAGAATAAAAATATCATGAGAGGAATACCCTAAAATTGAAATATATTCATTTTAAATAAGGTAAATATGAAATTAATACACCATATAAAATAAAAAATACCATGAAATATAAAAAATGCCTCATGGAATTGAAAATAGAGATAAATAACACTTATGGATTTAGAAACTTTCTAATCAAAATCACTTGAGTGATAGAATATCAAATGAAACATTAAATACCCTGAATAATGATTGATTCATGATATAAAATATAAAATAGGAAGTTATTACACCATAAAATAAAAAACATGGTGTATAACATAAACATGTATCAAGTAATTGAAAAATGAGACAAATATCCCTTATAAAAAACGTAATCATTGAGGTAAAATTCATTTGAAAATGAGGTTATAAGGAATAATTGTACAACCATGGAAAATAAGAAGGAAATATAATAACATGTATTAATCAGGTATAATAGATCAATATTACAAAAATATAGTTTTAATAAAAAATTTGTAACTCAATGGAAGAAAATTGAGTTTGCACGAACCGTTAAAACATTAGAATGATTCAAATGAAAACCCCTTGAAGGATATGATTTCATATGAAACATTAAATACCCTGAATAATGATAAGATCATGATAAAAGATATTAAAGGGGTAATAGATAAACCATTACAAGAAAAACATGGTGTATAATAATAAATATATATTGAGAATTTAAATTTGATACACAAAACCCTTACCCTAATTCACGACTTCCAATAATGTGCTTGAATATTTTTGGGACCTTGAAAATTCACTTGAAAGTATCATTTTAAATAAAGGAATTAGGCTAAATAATTGAGACTAGATTCTTATAAACTTTATATTTTTTTTATATTAGGATAAAAATGGTATATTTTTATGAATAAATTCTAATAAATGTGTGCGTAATGAAGGGGAATAAGTGTCCCCTTTTATAAGTGAGTAACATAGACCTTTTGTGAACACCTATTATTTTTTAATAATTAGATGACATTATTCAAGGGTCAATGGTTCCAAAAGTAAATAATGGAGCATGGGGGTGATCTTGGGTCAATAAAGACTCAACCAATTATATCTACATATGTGTTAAAAATGTTTTATGTCATTTGTTATTATATTTTTTCTTTTACTTTATTTATTTTTACTGGGCTAACTAGTTTTTAACCAAGTAACTTATGTTTTTATAAACATATAAATAAAAAATATAACTAAATCTGGGTGTGATTAATCTAAATTTAATATTAATATAATTTAATTTCTAATTTATATAAAATTAACTTTTAAATTAAAACATGTTATATATAGAAACCCGTTTTGTTGAAAAAAGTTGTTTTCCCCATTATGTGTTATTAATATTATTTATTTTTTATTACAAATTTAAAAAGTGATATTTTATTTAAATATAGTCTTAACATTATATTAATTTTAATTTTGATAATATATTAATTTATTTTATTAGATAAAAATTACACAATATTAATAAAAAATTCTTTGAAAATAACAGTTTTACCGTTATCATTGTTATTAAATTTAATAGGAATAATCATAATTTCATGAAAAAAAATAAAATTGAAGTTATTACATAATATTATCTTGTTTATTTTAAATATTAAATCTATTTTGTTGTATTTTATTTTAATAAGTGATGAAACGTAATTTTTTAACATAAGTGAATAAATCGGTTTTAGAGTATAATTGTACTTATGTTTCCAAAATGATATAGTTGGGTTTTATAAATACAAAATAGTAATTTTATAATGTTTATTTTAGTTATAAATATTTATATATCTTTTATAGATAAATGTTTGAAAAAATAGTTAATTCATTCTTTTATTATGATAATGTCATAAAAGTGACAGTTTTAAAAATATCTATATTTTTTCCACTATTCACATAAAAATAAATGTTTAAAAAAATATAAAAATTAATCATATGATAATTTTTTAATTATAAATCCAAAAATTAATTTTTTTTATCTAATTTGGATTTTTAAATTTATAACATTAGTCAAATTGTGAAAAATACATGTGAAATATAACATATTATATTAATAAATACCTAAATATAACATCTTAAGTTCTAGTTACATTTCCCAATATATATATATATATATATATAAGATCTATGTATAAGCTATGATTAATTTTAGTTGAAGTTGGTGCTTCATATAGCATATATCTTAGGGAAATTTCTATGATCTTGAATTTCTCTTGCAAACAATTTCACTCAAATTGTAACTGTTCATGTTTGGATTGGTAAGGATATAGAGGAAACCGTAGTGAAGATACCACCTTCTCAAGTTTTGATAAATTAGATTCATAAGGAAGAATTACACTACTTGATTCCATTTATTTCCTCTTTGTTCGTAGATTTTTTAATATGGTTACTTCCTTTTATAACCGATAAATTAACGACTATATTATAATGGTAAAATTTTATTTTAACATATCATGGTTTCATTTTAGTTTGGTGTTTCATGTATAATAATCTATTAATATAATATTTACTTAAAGAAAATACATAGTAAAGTTTTGGGTTGTTATAATCTTAATGGACTAACATCTTCCATGAAAAATACTTCAGATGATATGAAGAGTAGTTTCTCACCACCAATTCAACAGATCAGAGTATCTATTATAGATATATGAAGATACTTTATTATTCCAAAGTAAAATGAGTTCTCCATAATTAACTAGTTCTAATATGAGTGTAATGTGAGTTTAATGTTGAATAAATACTCACTTGAGGTATGCTGGAGTATTTTATCTATTCTCTTTAATGCATATCATGCCAATGTATACCATAGGATTGGGTTAAATAATTTTAAATTAGTTGAGCTATGATATTATGATGCACTATGAAAAAGGAATAGGGAAATGAAATAAAGAATTTGGATGTTGACATCCACCAATATGGTTTCTATATATTAGTAGGTTCAGATGATTGTTCCTAAATATTCACCCCTCTATAAGAGGATGATGCCACTTTGAAATGATTCATGTTAGAGGAGTTTAGTTCCCCCACCCTCCCTCACATCTTCGATGAGGAAGATATGGGTGAATCCCAACCTATATTTAATTAAGGATTTTAAACCACCATTAATGAGTTTAAATAAGTGAACTTATGTATAGATAATGACTCAAGATCTATATTTATCAACTACTTCATGTCACTTGATGAGTAGTATAAATACATCACATTCTTGAAACACCACCATGATGTATTTTACTATAATTAGAGTAAAATTATAGAACTCAAACCTCAGGTCATTGTATATCATTTAGTACTTCCTCTCATACATTTATGATATAATAAGTCACCTAGAATGATCACCCCTCACATAGTTCTATGGATGAGGTTGAAGTTGAAAAGTTGATTAGAGCCACGTTTTTTAGGGTGGTATAATCTCCCATGTGATTATTTAACACTGTCCTAATCAAAAATAATAATGGAAAAATAAGTATATTCCTTGACTTATTAGATATTAACCTTCACTTCATGATGGATGAATTCTCCATTTCAGTCAATTTTTTTATTGTTGTTATAACCAATTTAAAACCCTCTCTTTCATGGATAAATATTTCAGATACAATCAAATATGTATAGACCATGAAGATAAATAGGATAAAATGTTTAGGGAAACCTAATCCACACACTTATACCTGATTATACCCTTTGTTTTTAAGAATGTTGAGTGACTTACCAATGGTACATGTATCTAATCTTTATACCCCTTTTGGGAATAATGGTGGAATATTATGTGAATGACATGGTGTTAGAATCCCTCTAATTACATGATCATATTGAATATCTCGAGATGGTGTTCACCATGTTACACATCGATAAAATATAGATAAATCTCTTGAAGTGTGCATTTGGGATCACTTCAGGGAAGTTTAACTAATTTGGTATCTTCTATAGAGGCATCAAGATTGACCCCAGGAAGATCAAGGCCATCATTAAAATTCCCCCTCCATGTAATTTTTGAGAGTTGAGGAGTTTTAAATAATGTATAACTTATTTATGTAGTATTATCACCAATGTGGATGGTTAATGTAACTTTTCATGGATTGTGATGAAAGGTTCCACTTAGAATTGGGATGAATAATACCAAAGTGTGTTCAATAACAATAAGTAATATTAACTTCACCATCTAATCTTAATTCTAGCTATGTAGGGAAGAACATTAATTCTCTATGTGGAGGATTTAGAGATATCTATTGATTATTTATTATATAATAAAAAATGATGGTAAATATAATAATCTATACTACCTTAATCGAATGATGATAGATACTGAAGATATATATTCTACTATTAATAAGAATTTTATTTCCATGGTCTTTAATGTCTAGAATCTATTTCATTATCTATAGAATCACGAGGTTCAATTAATCTCCCTCACTAATAACTAAAGTACATCCTTAGTAATCCAATATTTAATGAACAATTAGCACAATGGACAATGGTACTTTAGTAGTTTGAACTTGAGTTTATCTCTTAGAAGGTTTTTTTTATTTCCTAGTGATACACCTGATGCTTGAAGAATTTACCTTGGAAAAAAATTCTAAGATTAGGAAGATTTCTCCATAGAAAAAGAATTAGTATACTTAAAAATATAATTTTATGGTTTCTACAAAATACTAATTGGTAAAGGAATGGATAACCCTTAACTTAGTAGAGATAGTCTTGGAGTTTCATTCATTTCCCCTTTAAAGACAATCATTCCATATTCATGCATCCTTTTATAGGGATGCAGCAATAATGAGGTTGAATATTAAGCCCTCCTTATTAGCCTCAAGTTTTCTCTTGATATGCTAGTTTCCCAATTGTATGTGATAAGTGATTTTTAGATGGTCATAAAATAAATCAATGGTGACTATGCTATCAAAAGTGAAGAAAAAAACCCTTTATTGATAATACATGTGAGGTAATGTGAATTTTTCCCATAAAACCAAATGTGTCCCATGTTTTGTGATCCTAAAATGATCAAGAAGATTTTATGACCAACCTAACTATGATTCTCCCTAACCTAGACTAGTATGACATAGAATTCCATGGGAAAGAGAAATATGTGAATGAACTCAACAACATCTCTTT
Source organism: Viscum album (assembly GCA_963277665.1). Lineage (NCBI taxonomy): Eukaryota > Viridiplantae > Streptophyta > Magnoliopsida > Santalales > Viscaceae > Viscum > Viscum album. The sequence goes on along the minus strand of OY728151.1, from coordinate 1,255,129,407 downwards.
AGAGAAAAGTCCCTCAAGCACCCTTATCATACAAAAAATGTCTAATTGGTCAATCATAATTGTGGAGTACCTCCAACATAGAACAAACCTATTGAGTTGAGTTGAGTGAGAATAATTTTTCTAGGAATAAATAATTTTTTTCATTTGTGACATACTTAATTTGGAGAAAGTTCTATATAATAATAAATTTGATGGAATTCTATATTTTTCATCATGGGAAAGGATATTTAAAATGATATGAATTAGGTCATTACTGGTTCATGTGGGGGTAATCAAACATGGATGAATCAGTCCCGCAAAATCTGGTGGTTGGGGTAATTTTGGACCTCCATGATTCATGTTGTTATTGAATTTACCAAAAGGTTCTATACATGATGAGTGCCTTCTAAATTTGTTCATCAACCTCCATAGCTAATCCATACTACCCAATATTCATGACACATTATTTTATAGGGAATCAATGTTATGGGTTTGTATCCTTTGGTAACAACATGATTTTTTAAGTTTATTCTTACAGCTACCAAATTATTCTCAAGATGTACTGAATCCACTCCCTTGAATGAGGTTAAGACCAATTTCATGATAAAATTTTTGAAATACAACATTATTAAATTTTTTAGAGTTCCTCACATGATTCTCACAAATAAGAGAACCAATTTCTAGGCCTCTAAGATTAAGAAGGTGTATGTTAAGTACAACATTAAATACAAACATACTGCCTAATATCATGTGATAGAAAATAGTAATATTAAGGACTGAAAATATTCCTCTCTAAACTTTGATAGAATATAGTATAATAAAAAAATAATATTTTGCCTGAAAACCTTTCCAATACATTGTGGGAATATCACACCATAACTCGAACTTCCACATAGGTGATCCCTTACTCCATGGTATATAAAACACCAATAATGTTTCCCATACAGGTTTAGCTAAATTAACTCTAGATGGTTGCCTATGACCAATTATTATGAGATTAGCGATCAAAAATTTGGATATAGGAGTTGGAAAACCTTGATAAAAATAGGTTACAATCATTGCATATCCAAAAAGTTCATCAATATTATCCGGTTCAATATTTCAACAAGATGGTTTTACTTTGTATATTACTATAATTTGATTTGGTATTGGTATTAAGTTTATTGATGATATGTTGAAGAAAACCACTAAAGTTGGAACCTAAGTGTGAAGGTCCCTTTTTTGTTCACAATATTTACTCCAAAGGTGCATACTCAATGATAACCATGGATTGAGGGCACATCACACTAACCAACAATGCTAGATTCCTGAATAAGTAACATGCATAGACCATATCAATACAATCATCATTACCCCATGATGTTAACCTATAAAAAATTTGACATGAAACAATATGATAATTTTCCTTGTTGCATGATGTTAAACTGAATGGGAATTATCCTTACCACACTATGTTAAAGTGCATGTGAAATTTCCTAAAAATAAGAAATTAAAATACCAGGAATAATTTATCATATGAAGTCATTAAAATACATGTATGTGTCCCTATCATAGGATAATAAATTATTTCATGTCTCGATCCTCGCTATATGACCATAAGCTATATTGCTCACATATTTTTTCTATAAAGATCAAACTATAGAACTTTGATTTAGGCCTCACCTAATAGGAAGATCCTTTTATTCTAGCATCAGTTACTTACCATAATTCCCTTATACTCTATAATATTTCACCAACCATGGTTATTCTAGTGTTTTTACTATAAAAACTCTTCAATAGAAATACATGTTGCTTGATTCATGTTTAAAAATATATATAGTGATGGCTAGACATCCTATTTAGGCATATCCATGAATATTTCCTTTCCTCCATTTCATCACAGTGTCAAGTGTCCCACTATTTACATTAATATACCTTTAACCACATGATATAGAGGTTTTGTTCACCTATAAGGATATGGTATGAGATCTATAACCATAAACTAGGAGCTGCCCATTCAATCTAACTTATATGATCTTAAACTATACAATCCCTCACATTACATTTTCCCCTTTTAATGCATGATTGGGTTCTCACTCTCATGTTTCATGCTATTTTTGGATTTTTGTTTCATAAAAACCCATGTTGGCCCATTATACTCCCATATTTATTGGTTTTCTCCATCAATTTACTTAGTATACAATAGTATCACCCCCATTTTTAGGTATTTAATTATTTCTTCATATCTTTTTAAGCTATGAAAATGTCAAGATTAGTTTAAAAAGTTATAGAGGGGGGGGGGGGTTTCAGAGGTTTTGAGAGGGTTTTTAAGGGAATGTGGATATATCATGGTTAGAATAAATTATTCATAGTATCCTGTAAACTATGTATGGAAAATGGGTTTTTTTTGTAGGTGCATATTTGAAATCATGGTTTGGGTAAACCATGTGACCAAACTATGCACCCATGGAATTTTTGGGGAAATTGGTTTTTTATGGTTGGTGTATAGTTTACCAAACTATGAATCCACACTATGTAACCCTAGGTTTTTAATAGCATAACCCACATAGTTAGAACATGTTTTTCCATACCATGCAACCAAACCAAGCATTATTTTAAAGAGTCTCAAAAATTATATTTTAGCTTAAGTATCCCGCACCCTTAAAAAAATATTTCTTCCTTCTTGGATAGGTATCTTGAAGCTAGAGGCTACCTTTGGTGATCATGAAAATACTATTGATTTCTCATCACACTCTTTTGAAACATTTAGGCTAGGGATCAAAGGTAAGAATCTCATCACCCCTTATTCTCTTATCTCCTCCCATTTTTTGGGCAGAAACCCTAATTTTGGGTTTATAAGCCTATATCTTGTGTTTAGGGTATGTTTTGATGTGTCTTTAATTATAATCCATCATATAAGGGTTGGTATATCCTTGATCAATAAATTTATGGTACGATTCTTATAGAAAATATTGTTTGATGTAACTAACTTCTCTTTAACTCTCATTCTTACAAGAATTATATGGATTATGGTTTTTAAAATCAAATGATTGGGTTTATTGGTGGGAAATAACTATTAAATTATCTTTGTATTATTATCCTGTTGTTGTTTCATTTTTTTAAATAATGGTTGTGGGTAACACCCATAATGTCTTTGGTAAAATGACCACGTGCTTATTTGGTTTTCAAAATAATAAATTTTGGTATGTAAAATTGGCATCAAAATGGGTTGGAATGAGTTTATATTGCATTTGGATGGGTTATTATTAGTTATAACCTAGATACTAGTGTTGTTTAGCTATGAAAATGGATTGTATTTAGATGTGACGATTTGGGTCAAGAGGGATTGGTTTCCACTCATGAGTTTTGTCTATTTAGTTAGTCCCTATTTGATAGGGGATGCATTGGGTTAGTGACATGGCACCTATAGAGGATGGGCTAGTGAATTTCAAGGGGGAGTGAGTTCATATAATGGGTGTGTATTGTAGTGTGAATAGTTTAAACTAGTTATATATATATATATATTATTCACAGGTTTTTATGATTATCTTTTATTTTATATAAAATATAATCTAATTTTTTTCTATTCATATAGTATGTGTGGTAAGTATTTTGGGGATTTCCTATTGGTTTTATGTACTCACCCCCCTGTATATACATCTTGGTTCATATAATGATATTGTTCAATGTGATATAGGAAAGGGGAAGACCTATTACTTCTTGGATTAGAGCACCTTAATGTTATGGTCATTGGTGATGGAGGTGGGAAATTAGATATGGTAGTGCTATGGATATTGATATAGTGTTGTGTTTGGCAACCTATTTTCCCTTTTTGAGTCTTTAGACTTATAGAATTATTTTGAGATATTTTTTATTGTTGAATCTCTAATTATTTTTATTTTATGTTTCCAAAGTTTGGTATAGTTTTATCATTCATTATATTTATATTCTTATATTAGAGTTATTCTATTGTAGGTTAATTATTTTAAGGGTAAATCATCCTTTGATGATGTTTTTAAACCTATAATTTTATTTCTAAAATTTGTTTTATAGGGGATTCACTTAAGGTTAGTGTAATTTTGATTCTATGTAAGGGTGTGGATTGGACTGATATGTTACAATGATGATGTAACATTGGAGTGCTCGAACTCCTCTAGGAAAGATACATAAATCAATTCTTTTATCAATGGTACATGATTCATTATTACTATAATAATGATGATCCACTAGGAATAATTGAATTCACCATCCCCATATATAATTCACCAAATATTTCTCCATTCCCAACTTTTAGGATCACTTATCCCTTAATAAACTTCCTATATTCTCTACACAGTTTCACATGACCACAAATATGTGATTTGAATCTGAAATCTAATAAACCTAATTCAGAGTAAGAGAAATAAATTTCTATAAAATAAATACCTGATGTTTTCAAACCATCACCTCATTGATTCTTAAACATCTTCAAGAATTTAAGATAATTCCTCTCCCAATGGCCAATTTTTTAAAAAAGAAACATAGTCCTTAATAAACAATTCCAACTTTATGAGGTTTTAATATAAATATTAAATATTTGGAATTTATAATCATTTTATTATTATTAGACTTGAATTTACCCTTTCCCTTATTCAACAATGTCAGAGGGTATGATATTTTTAGGATTTTTTTCTGTTGTTTTCCACATATTGAGACCACATCAATGAACATATCTTTCTTGAGAGGGAACACAAGCCTTTCCCTTTTGTTTATGTGCCCAAACATTTTGTGCATATAATTTGAAATAGGGGTCCCTTTAGACCTCTTGAACTGGAAAAATGAATTTATTTCCCTATACCATTCAATTAAATATTACTCTTGTAATATTTATTTAAGGTATTTAATCATATTTAATGCCTCCATTGATTCATGTTTCTTCTTAAAATTCAGAATCATGTCATCTATCAATAAACATGGTACATACAAATCATATTTCCTATGATTCTTTCAAGAATTATTTTGAACACAAGTACTATTAGAAATCGGTTCACATATGATAGCTTACTCCAGAACATAAATTTCCTACTCATGTTGAAGAAAAATTATAAAATTATTATATTAATCAATTAAGGTATTTACATTCATTTTTTTCCTTCTCAAGAACACATCTCAATAAAAAAAATGAGCTATATTTTGATTCCATGAATATTCATAACAAAATATGTGTCATTATTAGGGTCATGTATGTTATTATTCAATATGTAATTTTATTGATTATAAATCTAGTAAAATAATAAACTTCACTAATATAAATTTAGTGCTCCAATATCTATATTTCTACATTTATTAACTAAATTAAGATTGTGTTTTAAGGCATGTATATTTAGGTAAAAAACTCTTTTTAATTGTATTAAATACAACTCTAGGATTGTTAAGTGAAAAAAATATCAGTAAATTCATCTCATGAATATTCTAAACTCCATGACTCTAGGATCCAATCCAATTATATTACTCATTCAAGTGTCACCAAACATTAATATATTTATAACTATTATACTTTTATCTTAACACAAGATAGATTGTCAATTCTTGACTAAACATGGCCCATATATTTGATCAATCAGGGCCTTGAAGAATGTACTTTTAATTGGAAGGAATATAAAACAATGATAATTTATTAAAAAATTTATATTTAGTCTCATCATTAACATTTTATATATCACATACATTCCATATGTGATTATATTCACTATAATTCAATAGTATGTATCACATACATACCCCAAGAATATCATACATATTAATGACATAATTAATTTAAATTTTTATAACATAATATTTTTAAGACATTGATCATAATACATAGTAAATTTTTATATCACCACATCGATTTTAGTAAGACATAAGATCTAAAATTATTAAGGGGTCTAGTGGACTAGAGCATAGGGAATGTGATATTTCATATAAGGGAAAAGAAGATACCCATTACCTAGAATTTCCCTTGGGAGGACTGATAATATCATCATACTTTACATCATTTTTCATGTGAGTCTTAAATTTATTTTATATCATTTTTAATGCTATATGCCTACGGGACTATGGGTCTATGGGCCAAGCTTGTTTTGGGTCCACCCTTACCCAGTTCAAAAGGGATCTTGTTTTCTTTTTTCTTAATAAAGGGGCTTTCCCCCAATCTTTTCAATATTTATTGAGTGTAGATATAAAACCACTAAAGGATAAGTGGGATCATATCCCACGTATTAACACATTGAATATAAAATCCATATGAACCGATTGGACCACTCCAATACCCAAAAACATTGGGCTATATAAATCATTGCATCAACAATGATGTTGTTGGGTAGAGAGCCTCACTTTATAACACATGCATGACTGAGAGTTCCTAAGAATCAGTTAACCCATAAACTTTTATTTTTACATATGAGGGTTTTAAAGGTGATACCAACTCTTATCATGTTGTGGAAGAAGTAATAAAACATATCAAATAAAAGGAAAAGTACAGGAAAACACAATAATAAAATAATAAAATAAAAATACCTTCTAAACAGGTCTGAAATATTTCAATTGAACATAAAATGATGAATTCCAGAGTTCTTATAAATTCAATGATAATTTTAATCACAAATTCCTTGGTGGAATCCTCTACTAATCCAAGTGATTCTAGTTACTCCTCTAAGGAAAATGATTAAAGGGGAGAGAAAGACACTAGAGACCAACTTATATTTGGAAACCTATGGAGCTCTCTCTAATGAGGAATACTAAATAACATTAAGGACCACATTTTCTTTCTATGAAAGAAATAAATTATAAAACCCCTTATCATTGATATTCATAGGTAGAGGGGAATTCAATCCCATTAAAGGTATAATAAATAGATTCCAATTGTCATTTGAAACATTAAATAGCCACCAAAAGTGACCTAAGTACAAAAAAATAATGGTGGATACATTAATGCATCTATAAATTAGTTAATGTTGGGAAAAAAGGTTCTTCAATGATCTTTAAAGGTAGTTTTATATATTTCCTTATTATTATGGGATTTGGAAACCCATTGCATCAAGACCAAGACTAAATCCCATTTGGGATTTAATATTTCTTCTTATTTATATATAAATAACATATATAAATCATTATTTATATTAAAACATGAAATTTATAATTTAATTTAATAACTATTATTTAATTAAAATTTTCAAATGTGAAAAATACAAATCATATTTATGTTAATAATAAAAATAAACACATTTATATATGAACTAATAACATTTTTCTAAAAATACCAATTAGCATTATCTTTTGTGTGACCCCAAGTTCCCTTGGTAAAGTTGGAAATAACTATGAATATCATTCATAATTATAAAATAAGAGTAATATCTATTATCATATCATAACTTCTAAAATTATAAAGGGTTCTGGTGTGATCAAATCCACCACATTAACATTAGTTAAGTTCCTTTGTCATTGAAACCATGACTAAGAATTATACAAGGATAATATTAATCGTATATAGAATATATTTTTTCATAATTCCTAAGTTTACTAAATATTATATAATTACATCATATATAATTATATTGGAATGATCATGAACTTATATAGTCAAAAATATTTTTAAGAGTATGATGTTATAACTTTTTATATAAGCGGAAACATTCTACATTGGTTAATAAAATCCATCCACTGGATTAATATCATTCCCAACTACCTTATATTAAGATATGTTCTTAAATAACTAGATATCAAAGTATAAAAATTCATAGGTAGGGAACCTATTTAACAACCTCAAGTTGAGGAATCCATATTCAATGTTCACTAATGTATCAACAATGACACATATATAAATATCCATTTAGTGTAATTCAAGTGGTCCAATTCTAATTTAAGTTCACTATATTATATCATGTTAGTGATTAATTGTATCTCCATACAAGTGATCCAACTCGCACTAATATTAATATATCACTACAAACTAATATAATGATCATAAATAAAGGATAACCTAGAAATAAATATATTCTAGGGAGTTTTTATCATATCATTGAACATGTTCTATAAAAAAACATAAATAAATGATAATTTATTTTCATTAATATACATTAAATGATACAACATATCCCTACACCAATAACACCAGACTAATTATAGAGAAGAAATGCTATTAATCTCCCACTTGTACTGAATATAGTTAGTTATATATCTAATATGAAGAGAATTGGTGTGTCTTTCATGGTTTTTTTTGTATAAGGGTATTTGTTAGGGGATCTAAAATATTATACTCTATAAGAACCTAAAACATGATAATATTGCCTTAATAAATTATCTCTCATTTGAGATGAAATTAATGAAGAATATTTTTAGATCTATGGTGAGACATAGGTTCCTTATCTTGTGTAACCACTCTACTATTATCACAGTAGAGTTTAATCAGATACATAATTCTTGGGACTACCCTTAATTTGGTATTGAAAATCTTTATCCAAATAGCTTCTTTAGACACATTATATGTGGTGATATATCCCATTGGTAGTTTCATGATTTTTTTTCATCTCACCACTCCACCATTCCTGAAAAACATTTATCCTGAATGATATCTAAATCCATATTTTCTTGATTAGGAAATATTATCAGTGTAACCCTTTATAATGAGCTCTTCATCACCACCAAAGTCTCAAAATAAATCCTTAGTTCTTCTTTGTTCTTAAGGATATTCTTCATTAATACCCAATTTCTTTCATCTATGAAATAAATAATACATAATTAACCAACTAATTATGTATATGTAATATTACTCATGTGTTTATATTATTGAATGTTTTAAGGACATTGTGTCTTCAAAAGACTCTTTCCATGTAACAATGGTAGAGTAACCTTTTTAGAGTTTTTCATGTTAAATATATTTAACAATATACAAATGTTTATGTTTTAAAAAATTCATATCATTCATTTGGATCTATCTATATAGATATTTATACCTAATATTCAAGATTCTTCACCAAGATCCTTTATTGAGAAAAAAAATTCCCAACTGATTTTTTAATGATAGTAATATTAGGATTTCATTTCTGATGAGAATCATGCCATCCGCGTACAATACTATAAATATGAAAATTATCCCACTAAATCACTTATATAAACAACATTAATCTTCATTTTACATAAATTCTAACTCTTTGATAGCTTCATCAAAATAAAATACTCAAATACTGAGAAGATTTATTCAACCCATATATATATATTGAAGAAGCTTATAAATATTAGAAACATTTATTTGATCCTCAATAAATTTAGGTTATATCATATATACATACTCAAAAAATTCCTATCAAGGATTTTGGTTTTAACATCCATTTGATATATCTCGTAATCATAATGTAAAAAAAGTTTCATTATAGTAAATACTGTGAATTTGTTTAAATCATTTAGATACAAAGAAATATTTTTAGATGGTTACTATAAAATCCATGTAATAATTCTTATAGAATAACCACCTACATCCAATTTATTTTTCATTATCAGGTTGAACTATAAGATTCCAAACATAATTATTGTATAATTATTCCATTTCAAATTCAATTGATTTTAACTATTTATCAAAGTTATAACTCATTATAGACACTTGGTAGGATATTGGATCATCTCATTTGAACATTACATCACTTTCACTAGAAATTAGAAATCCATTTCTCTTGAGTTCTTGGTGAAATATACCAAAACTTCTTGGTTCTTATGTATATTGAGTCAGTTCATTTAACACAATCCTTTGTGTTTTTGGATCATATGTCTTACAAATTTCATCATCTTATTGGTATTTAAATTCCTTAAATTCAAACTTACTCCCACCAACTATTTTATTGATAAATTCCATTTCTATAAGGAAAAAAAATAGAGATATAAACACTTTGTTCTCTAATGAATTATAAAAATAATAACCCACTTCCTTTGTGAGATATCCAAAAAATTGACATTTATTTTATTTGGGTTAAAGGTTCTTAATGTAATATGTTTTTGTATTCTTTACATCCCCAAATATACATGAAAGAAAAATTGGGATGATTCCCTATTCATATCTCATGAGGTTTCTTTTGAATACACTTTGATATAAAGTAATTTATTGTAAATAAAAAAATTCTTGAGAATAACCCCAAAGAGAAATAGAAAGTTCTATATGAATCATCATTGACCTAGCCATATCCAAAAAAAATTGATTCCTCAATTTAGATTCACCATTTAACTTTTATGTTTCAGTTGGTATGAGTTGTGATACTATACCATATTCTCATAGATAGTCCTTTTTTGACTAAACTATTTTACACCTAGACCAGATAGAATCATTTTTATATTTTTTTCCAAGTTAAGTTTTCATTTAATTTTTGAACTCATTGAAAATTTCAAGGTATTCATACTTTTATTTCATATTTTAGACATACCCATACCTGATGAAGTCATTATTAAAGGCAATTAAGTACTAAGATCCACCTTGAGCTACTTCACTTATAAGACCACATATATTATTATGTATGAGCTCAAATAAATCATTATCTCATTTTTATTTACCCTTAAAAGGTTATTTGGACATTTTTTCTAATAAAAATGATTCACATGCATCAAATAATTTCTAATTATTAAAATCCAATAATACATCATTATGGATTCATTAGATACGATTCTTATTTATATGACCTAGGTGACAATTTCAAATATAAGTGAAATTGAAACCATTAATTTGAACCTTATTATTTAAATTATATATTGTATTTTCACGATCTAATATATATAATCCATTAATATTTTTGGAGAACCATAAAGCATTTCATTTATATACATAGAAAAATATTTTTACTTTATTACAAATAAAAATCCTACCCTATCTAGGTAGGATACATACAATAAAATTTATATTTATTTATGGTACATGATAGAAATATTACAACAATAGAAAAAATATACGAGGACAAAGAAAATTCACTATCCCTATAGATAATTCAAGAACTCTCAATATTTTTCTAACTCATAGGACCACTTATACCTTAATTGACCTCCTCTATTCTCTAAATAGATTCACATTACCACACATATGTGATGCGCATAAAATATCTAATTGTCTCATCTAGATGTTTATTTTAGGTACTTACTTTCCTTTTTTGACTATATTTCATTTGGGTTTTATCTTGGGTCATTTTGGATGACTATTTGAAAATTTTAGAGTTTTTGGACATTCATGGTTAGGAAAAATCATGCAGGTCTGCACAGAAAACCATGTACCTTGAGTTGAAGTTCTAGTGGATAGCCCATAGTTAGGTGAATGGTTAGAACAAACCATATATCATACCCTTTAAATTATGACCTATGATAAAGTCATGTTACACAGTTAGTACATAGGTTTTTAAACCATGCGGCTAAGCCCTGTGGCTCTTCTCATAGCTCAGAAAGGGGTACATTGTTAGCACACATTTTGAAAAAACATACAGCCAAACCATGTGATAAAATATAATTTCTCCAAATTTTCTTTTCAAGAATAAAAACTAATATGTTTTGGATCATTTCTCTTGTAGTGGAATAGTCTCTCAACCAAATAGTTTCCTCTTATAGTTTTTTGATATTCCTTGCCTCTATGATTGTTGTTGATGAAATTTTGGATGTTATATCTAGTTTTTCACCGGTATGTGCCTGATCTTAGTCGTTATTTATGGTTTTTCTAGATACACTCTTCTCTCTTTGAATATAACCTTACATTGGGGATTTTTATTCTACATCGATGGTTTGTGACTTGATCTAATTGGGGTTTGTCATTCAAATCACCATTGATTGTTATGTGTTCTTTGAGAAACATTGTGGTAAGTTAATTTTATCTATATAATTGTTCTAGAAATATTTAAATGGAGATTTATTATTGGGAATTATTGATTTAGGATTCCTTCTCAATTATTAAGACCCTCAAATCATCTTGTCTTATTGTGTTCTCATGGGTATTATTAATCCAATTTTTTCAAGGAAGTTGGTTTCATGATTCATATTTATTATAAAAACCTTGATTACTTTATCTTTGAATTTTGTTTCTAAATGGTTTGAAAAAAAAATTTATGGTAATATCTTGGAAATTGATTTTGAAATGGTTTTAATGTAAGGGAAAATATTTTAATAATTGTTTTTGGATTTGGAAATGTTTTTGAAAATGGATTTCTCCCTTAGTTTGGTGAAAAAAATATTTTAAAGCATAATTTGTATGGTATCAAAGTTGAAATACCCATGTATGGATCTAATGTGGTTAACCTAAATTTGATCGATGATGAGCCAATGAGCCATCCTCAGGGATAAACTATTTCCCCCTAGAAATATTCTTCTATTATAATGTGTGCACCAATTTTCCTAAGTTTTGAAAAGGAACCACTCTTGGGAGTATAGTAATACCCCCTAGACCTATTTTTATAGGGTAATGTTCACACCAGATGGATTACTAATCATGATATTGTTATATGGACCTCATTGACTTGGAATTATTGATATCTATTAGCTTATTTTCTCTATTTATAATCTTTTATAAGTATATTTGGAATGATTATGGATATTATTTGAGAACTATGTTGTTGGGATGGTTTTCTAATTTGTGAAAGGGTTGATTCATCCATGTTTCAAATTAAATTGTATAAATATTTATCTCATTCCTTACCTTTTTTTACTTATGAATAATTGGTTTCTTTTATAAAGAATGATTAAGAAACACTTGGTGGGATCTTTATGATCTCGTTTTATCACACCTTTCATACACATTTAGGTGTATATAGATATTATTTTATCTGGTGCAAGCTCGGGAAAGGAATCATAGGGTGGTGTTAGGTTTATTTTTTAGAAAGGTTTGAGAGTATGAAGGTGACTTTATGTCACGCAAAGTCAGGTCTTAGTAGTTTTTGAGTACTTTGATTATTTTATGTAACGTATAAAATGTTTTTCCTAATGTTTTTATATATTCTATTTCTATATTTGTTTGTAATGATGAATTTTTTATATATCTTTTACCACCCTGTTACATGTTATTTGTGGCTAAATAATTCCCAAATAGTTATATTTCATTCTCATTCACTTTTTCCCAGCCCATTGGGATCAGGAATGCCTTTCAGGCAATGTTAGGATCAGTTCATATTGAAGATAGTTGGTTAATCATGGTTGGTTCTTGAAAATTTTGTTTTATATAGTGGTTTTATTATTTCCATTGTTAGTATACATTTTGAGATGTCTTGGTAGATAGGAGATAGTAATGTGGGGACTTAAGGAGAATGTTGAGAGTGAGTTCCTCAAAAAATCCCATTGTGAAAATTATTAATTCACCATAGTTATTGGGAAATTTGTCTTTAGGGATTTATAGAGCTTTAATACTTGTATTTATTTTGTATAAATATTTATAATTATATTTGACTAATGTTATTTTAAACTAGAATTAAATCATGGATATCATGTTCTTGTGTCTTTTTTTATGTTGATGTATAATACCATGCCCCTATAATACTCCGACCATTTCCTTGGGAATGTGAAGATAATGAACTATAGTAGGGTAACCCTCCATTTTATCATAATTTTAATAAAGAGATAATGTGTATGGCCCGAGCTATGGACCAAGGTGTGGCACCTTCCCCTATTCAATCTAGGGAGACAGAACCTCAATGTAATGAGGATAAGAATCAAGACTAGGAATTTCTTCACTAGAGACCACCATATTTTCATGGGATTAATTATCCTCAGGGGGTGGAGGATTTTTTGTGAAATCTCGAGAGAATTTTTGAATTATTAGAGACTCCTAACTCAAAAAGATATCTAAAAATTGAGTATATGAATCAGTCGGTGATGAAGTATGGTAATCATTTCACTGAGAAACCCATGTTTTATTCTGAGGTTGTGTCAAATGAGAAGAATATATCTAAAAGCTTTTATATGGGTATTCAAGAAGATATCTATTCATAGTTATTTATGTTAAATTTAACCACCTATATTGAGGTGGTGTATAGAGATTTGATGATAGATATTTACCTGGAGGTTAAGTTAGGATTTATTGGAGTTCCTATTTACTCTAGTAGTGGATCCAGTGGTTCTTACAATGGAAAGATGAATCCAGGTTAGTTTTATGGGGTAAGTAGTAGTGGGTCTTCATAGAGTTATCTTACTATACCATCATCATCAGATAGTGTATTGATATGTTTTCAATATGCCTACATCGGACACACGTGATTCTTTTTCCCCATGCCACCAAATTTTTGCAAATCATGTGGGGCCAAGGTTAATTGAAGATGTATTTTGGGATATATCTTCTTCTCTCTATGGTATAATCTCTTCAACACCTAGATGATATATGGAGTATCCAAATGCTTCCTGGACTATAGGGTTCTTGCTATATTCCTCCTAAAAAAAGAAGTTACATGAAATTCAAGTGTTTCCAGAAGATGTTAATACATTTTATACTATTGTGAGAGGCACCATTTTTTTCTTCTACCTTAGAAACTTCTTTATTTGATACATTTTCCTATCATTACTTTGTATCAAACAGTATTGTTGATCTTCTAGAACTTTCAATGGAACTAATTCCTTTCATTATGGAATTAAAGAAACCTCTAGGAAAGAATGAGGATTAGGGTTTTCACTTTCTCTCATGATATTTATTTATGTGATATTTATATAATTTTGGGATTTCTTGGTTATCAACATATAACTCTTTGATGTTATTATCATGATGGATTTGTTGATCATTCACAAGGATCAGATCAATTGTTATCATCAGTCAGTATTCATCACTGCTTCTAATGGGTTCTCCCATGTGGTTCTGGGATAATGGGATCCATGGTCCAGTTAGGTGGGGCTATCTCTTATAGATTATAGTAATCTAATGTTATTTTCTATATCTACATTAGAATAGTAATATAGTAGTGGAATCCTTATTTCATTATTCAATGAGTTTTTAAAAGTGTTTTATAATGACTTCTTAGGTATTCTTCTAGAGTGGTAGGTGGAGTTCTTGATTGACATAGTGTCCATAACTCAACTGATATAGATGCCTTCGTATCTTATAAATCTAGATAAATTTAAAGAGATAAGTATTAAGTTGGAAAATTTGAGATCCAAGGGATTTATACTCCCAAGTGTGTCACCTTAGGCAACCCTAGTGCTATTTTCCAAGAAGGATGATGAAAATATTCATTTATGCATTGATTATCATAATCTCAACTAAGTAATGGTCAAGAAAAAATATACCTTAATTTTTATTGATTATTTATTCAACTAGTTAAAAGGGAAAAGTGGTTTTATAAAATTTATCATTAGTTAGATATCTCCAACTCAGAATCATGGTGTTAAATATTCGAAAGACCACCTCCAAAAGCAGGTATGTAAATTTAAAGTAGCTTGTGATGTTTTTTGGAGTAACTAACACTACTAATATCTTTATGAATTTGATGGAAATTATTTTACACCAGTGTCTTGAATCATTTTTCTTGGTTTCCATGGATAACATCTTGGTGTACTCGAAGACTGAATAAGATCATGTGTGTCACTTCATGCACATTTTGTGAATTCCTAGAGATCTCTATCCTTATTCTGAATTAGCAAAGTTACAATTCTAGATTCAAGAAGTTATGTTCTTAGGACACATAATTTTAGAACATGGTATCTAAGTTGATCCTAAAAAAGTTGTGGATATCATGTTATGGGAATAACCACTAAATAACTTTGAGATTCATAGTATCCTGGGTTTGGAAGGATATTATTGGTGATTCATAAAGGATTTATTGAATATTGATTCACCTTTGACCTCTCTCACACAAAATGTGATAAAGTTATTATGGGATTCAAAGTGTCAGACATCCTTCAATGAGTTAAATCAGTGTTTGAACTCAACATTAATTTTGAATTTTCTAAAGGACAATCAGGTATATGTGGTTTACTTTGATTCTTAAAGTTTAAGTTTGGGTTGTATCCTTATTTAGGGATATCATGTAGTGTCTTATGTATCATGTCATCTTTTACCTCATTAGAGTAATTATCTCACTCATGATTTATAGCTTTTAGTGGTTGTGCATGCCCTTAAAAGTTGTAATCACAATCTTTTTGGGGTAAGGTATACCATATTCTCTGACCATAAAAGATTAGTAATATCTTTTCTTAGAAATATTTGAACCTTTGATAGAGACATTGAGTTTAATAACTATAGTAATTCAACTTTGAAATTACCTATACCACTGAAAAAAGAAATGAACTTTCTACCTCTATTAGCAATAAGTAACCTTAATAGACTGTAAAGGTGGAAAACGATGAGTGGAAATTGATAGGATTTTTTTCTTAAATTCACTTGGTATTTAGGGAATAGGAGTATGGTAATATTCTAGTGAGTTTTTATATAACATATTCTCACCTTGAGATGATTCTTCAGGAGAAACAAATGATTAATGAGTTCCGGAGTATCGTATATTATTTATATGGAGGTAAACCATTGATGAGTGGTATCATTACTTAGAGGGTATCTGTAATACCCCAGGTAAATAAAGAATATGACATTTTTATATTTATCCATATTTGTGAATAAAATGTTAATATTAATTTAAAGGGAACGCTATGCTCGATGGCTTACCCAATACGTAACAACGAGTTCCTTTGAAATCTTACATTGCACTCTAATAATAAAATAATATTATTTTAAATGGTAGTTAACGCCTAGACGTTGTATTGGCGGGAATGAATAGAAATAACTAAAATATGATTATATATGTTTGTTAAATGTTTTTAGATTTATCCAATAAATAATAAAGTCTCAAAATAAGAAAATAATTCAATTTTAAGCATAAATATTCTAATATTCTTTAAAAGGTCGATTAACCGCCTTTTGATGGAGAACCTCTTTTAAATACACTTTTTGAAAATTTTATGTGTTATATTTGACAAAATAAAATTCTTCTTTAAAATCGGGACATCAAAATTTTCTTTGTGTAAATTTTTGGTAATTTTACGATAAAGTTCATTTTTAATGAATAAGTGAAAAATGTTGTATTTTTATTCAAAACCTCTTTTTAATCTAATTTATTTATATTATTAGACCATATTTTTAATTGGTTTTAAAGTTAAATTAGAATATATTTTTACCATTTAATCCAATGGTGGTCATTGGAATTAATTTTACTTTGAAATTGGACTTAAACTAGTGTCAATCTTTTAATAGATATTGTTTCTTAAAAACACGCTATTTGTTTTGACAGTGGGAATTAATTATTAAATTAATTAATGAAACTTATAGGTTTCTAATTTTGTAAAATAGACATCATTTTTGAATTCGGAATATCAAAAATAGCTTAGGGTTATTTTTTGGTATTTTTCTGAAAAACATCAATTTTTGATGAATAGTGAAACCACTAAGTGGTAGTTTAAAAACTGATTTTTCATTTAAACGAAACTTTACCACTTATGTGATTTGAATTTCAAAAATATGACATACATGGTTATCATTAGGATTTAAAATGTGATTCAATGGGATTAAAATATTTTTTGGTGAATAGTAACTTTTAAGTTTTAATCGCAATTAGAGGTAATTAGTGTAATTTAAGGTAAAAATAATGTTTTAATAATATTAAATGACCTTGACACATGTCTCACCCTTATTGGATGAGTCATGGACGACCAAGACAATCCATGGGTCAACTTGGGGACCCCATGGAGGCACTTTGGTAGGAAAATGACATTAATACCTTTTTATTTAAAGTTAAAATTAAAATGCCACAAACATGATTTGTTCTACTAAAACAATTTTTAGATGGGTTATACAAGTCATATTTTTGACTATAAATATTAATTATAAATATAAAAATATTTCCTACATCATGATATTTTTTATATAATTTTTAGACATTAAATAAATTTAATTATTTATGACACCATGATGATGCAGCGATTACCTCATTATTTAACGATTTAAATAAAATGAAAAGATAATGTAAAATCTAAGACCTACACTTGTAAAAAACCTATTTTATGTGTGTATTTAGAACTATTATCACCTTGTCCTCGAAATATATAATTTTGGGACCTTTAAAATCCGAAAATCATTTTATAATAATGTTACTTTTCAAGACTTTCCAAGAGTGCCCCTCCTCTTCTCTTATAAAAGGCCCCCACCTCTACCACCTTACCCACACCTCTCAAGCCTTTGTCTCAGACAAACCCTGCCCATTTTGTCTCTCCAAATCCCTCTCTTACTCCTAGAAGCCTCACTTTGGGCTGAATTATTTACAAGTAAGCCTTTGAGCTCAAATCAAAAAGAGTTACCCGATTTAAAGGTAATGTCTTCACTTGTGTTCTTTTGTTTTATTTTGGTTCTACAAACCCCTAAACTATTTTTTATTACTTTATTTTGTAAAAAAACAAGTATCTTAAATATACTAGGATGTTTTTATGTGAATTATTCTAGCTACACATACACACACCTCCGTCTAATGGTTAAAGAACATTCTATTTCTGTGGATGATGAATTACTGGCTCACGAAACGATGATTGTTCAATATTCTTTTAACACCTTTAAAGGTGGACATTATGATGTCACTGTATTTTATATATGATATATATGGTATTTATGTTTTCTATATGCTTCTTAATTTTATATTTAACACATACCTTTATTCTTTTCATGTTGTGAAAAAGCGATAATTTCATATGAGGAAGTGTGGACTACCGCCCCCTCAAGTGATGTGACTTGTTCATGCAATACATGGAATGTATAAAGAATGAAATTAATGAACATATGTGACCTATATAACATATATATTATACTGGAATTATAATATATATATCTCTCATTTATTTCTAATTCCCTTAATGTGACAAAGAAATGAAAGTAGCGTTCATGCGTACGTACGACTTACTGTCTCCATGAACGGTACATTTCATTTCTTATCACCAAATGTTTTGTACTATTATAAGTACATATATATAATGGATATATATTTCATATATTAAATATAAATGATGGATATAATTCTGGAACTATAATACATATATCTCTCTTTTAGCTTTAATTCCATTAATATGAAAAACAAATGAAAGTAGCGTTCATGCGTACGTACGGCCTACCGTCTCCATGAACGGTGCTTTTCATTTTTTTATATCCAAATGTTATGTAATAGTATAAAATTAATATGTACTGGATATATATGATATTTGAATCATTAATACTATTCTAGAAATTATTTACTTATAACTACATGGACAATCATTTTCAAACAAGTTCATTTTTGACTCATGTACCAAACATCGACAAAAACGTCTGATATGAAATCACATTATTAACCAATTATTATTAAATTATAATATGTGATATGAACTGAATAATAATATTTAAAGAATATTTTTAACCAATTATAAATTGAACAAAGTTTATTATTCATGAATATAAAGAAACGAATAAGACAAATCGGACATGAGGTAAGGGATCCTACCCCTCTATTTCTTTTTAAGTACACTCTTTTATGTCATTACTTTTAAGCACATATTTATTATGATTGGGATGATATTTTATATTACTCTTACTTTACTTTTTACGTTCATATTATGAGAGACCATATTTTCTCTCATCAATCCATTTTGGAAGTTTTGAGTGGCGCCGTTATGCTGCCGAATTTTCGTAAGAGATCCAACCTCTGTCTTTCTTTTTAAGTACTCCCCTTTATGTAACTTCTTTTAATATCCTCTTTGTTATGTTGGGGGATGTTTTTTTATATTAATCTTGATGTAAATTTTATTTTAATATGATGATAGACCCTATTTGATCTCATCAATCCATTTTTGGAAGTTTTAAGTTGCGTCGTTAGGCTGCCGAGTTTTCGTAAGGGATTTTTCATCTCACTTTTATTCCCGTGAGATTTATGCTACATTTTACACAATTTCCTTTGAGTGGTGTATGTACTTACCATTATTACACTCATTGTGTAATATAATTTCATTTATGGGTATTTACATATTCATTGTATGACCCTTCTTCAATGGGGTGTACGTTTTGAAAGTTACCCAAGTCGGTAAGGGAACCTTTCACCCTCCTCTTATTTAAAAAGACTTCTTTTGTTATGTCTTTTAAATTCCATATTATTATGTTGGGGCATGTTCTTATATATCCTTATTGCTGTAAATTTAATGTACAAGTGATGAGATACCCTTTTTATCTCTCATTAACTCATTTTCTGAATTTTGAGGTGACGTCGTTAGGCTTTCGAATTTTTGCAAGGGAACTTCTTAACCCAATTTTGATTCTTTGGGATAAACTTGTAATCCTTGAATATTTCATTCTATGAATATGTGTGAATAACCTCTGATTTTTTTACACTTAATATCCACTTATATTTGGTTTATTCTTTTGTCACACATAATTATGTAATTGATTTATCCTTAATCCAAGGATTCCATCTTTGTAAGGGACTTCGTCTCAATCTCCTTTCATTGAGGCATATTTTGTTCTAATACAAGGATTTCATTTATACGGTGTATAAACCCCTTTGACTTTTAAGTTTATACAAAAAGGAATCTTTTTATACGAAGAATTTTACTAAATGACAAAAAATAATGTTTCTTTTAACGTACGCGGTGACAACGACCTTTTCTGCCCCTGCGAGTTTTATTTGGTCTTTGGCTTCCTCAACAAGCCATAATGTTTTTAAAATGAAATAAATACCATATACTATTTTATGTATTTTGGTATTGAAAATGGTTTTTATAATGGATTTGTTATGTCAATATATTTAAGTGATATATTGTGATCAAAGTGTGGAAATTTTTTCTTTCCATTATATTTGTTTTATGTCTTATGATTTTATAATGGTACTTGGACATTTGACAGGTGGTTATGTGATAAACCATATGACGGGTGGTGCCGTGAATACCAAGACGGGTGGTTATGTTATAACCTCCACTGCATTGGGTATGGAAGTTGGCCGTATGGCTATTCCATTAAGTGATATGTGTGGAAGTCGACCGGATGGTTATTCCACTTAAGTATGTTTATGTCCCAAGTTACCTTTATATGTTATGTGTTCTTTATATGGGTTTTATGGTAATATTTTGGTTACAAAAGGGTAAGTAATGATCTTTTATTCAATGAAGATTATTTTATTCTTCATAAAGGAGAAACGTATTACCTTTATAAAGTATTCTTGGTTTACTGGTTGTTTTGAAAAACTAACAGTTTTTCTTCTTTGTGTATCCCTTACTGAGATTTTTATGCCCATCCCAAGTTTTTTTCTTGAAATGTTTTTCAAAGGACATAAAGTTGAATAGGGTCCAGGATGGGATCAAGGAAATGTCAGGCTGTCTAAAACATGGAACTAGACATGTTTCCTTTTTAGAGTTTTTATTTTATGGAAACTTAGTAGAAGTGTCTACTTTGTAATCTTTTGAGATGTAATAGTTATGTCCTAATTCTTTAAAACTCTAAACCTGAAAATATCCTCAATGTGAATTATTAATTTAATTCAATATTATGTAAGGTTTAAGGCCGGGGCCTTGTAGTTGGTATCAGAGGGAGGTTTAGATAACTTTAGAGGTTAGGGTATTCTCTAAGCATAAGTGACATTACCATAATGGCTGGGATTTTAGAAAAAGTCATAGTTTTTAGATAAAGTGAATGAGTAAGTATATCTTAGTGTTTATCTTCCTCATTAGTACATGATGGTTTTGTTGATATACTCACACTGAAATTTTTTTGGTTTTAGTAAATGGATGGATCTATCAGGCACCAAAGTGACAATGGATTTGAAGGAAACTGTGGTGCTTCTCTGATTAAGAGACTGGATGAAATGGGGGATTCAATGAGAAATATCGTGGTTATTCTAAACAAACTATCAGGAGTCATGATCAACCACTTGAACCTTGGTTATTTTTCTAATGAATCATGTATGAGAGAACCAACTCGATATGGAAGTTCATGTGATAATTATAAAGGAAACCATTAGGGTTTATATGATCCTTACTTTTTAGGTAATTATGGGTTACTATATGTTATGATGAAAAATGAAAGGCATGATATAAACATGAGGTTAAATTGTGTTATGGTTATTTTTGAAGATTTTACCTCTTTTGGGGAATGTTTTAAGGATTATATAGTTTTCTAAAAAGGACAACACATAGACCGTGTGACAACCCGTCGCGTCGGACAAAGCTGCGGGAATGGAGCCCACAACCAAAGTGCGACTTGTATTTATTGCCTACCACTGGACTACGTGAAGTCCCTGGTTGGTATGACTTATTATTTTTAGTTATAAGATTTTATGAATCAAGAGTAAGTGAATTTTGGGTTATCTATGGAAATTATTAACCTATCATGGAGGATATGTGATTAGGTTAATTACTTTTCAATATGAGACTTCAAGAGCAACTGATGTTATTTGGAGATAAGTGTTAATTTGTACCTTGGAAGACTATGTGATTAAATCCTTCAAATATTTGGGTTTCAATCTTATTTTGGTTTACTTTGAATAATTTTATGGACAAATCGTTTATCGAATGGTCTTCGTTGAACTTTGGGTTTTGTTGGACAAATTTTGGAGATTAAGAATAGATTTTCTTTTTATAAAGGGTTATCCTTTTCTGGATGATCTGATCTTGTTCTAACAATCTTGGTTTTGGTAAGGGTCTAAAGACATGGGAAATATATAGTTATTTTTTTGTATTAGGTGATTCTCTAGAAGTTTATTATAGAACTCTTAATGTGAACAAATCTTCTTAAATACTCATCATTTGGGGAAAGTATGAGTTTGTGTAAGAAATCTAGTAAAAGTTGAAAGTCAACATAACAAGTAAGTATGTTTCCTTAAGATCAAAAATAAATTCCTCAATGAAAAGTAACTCAAAACAAAAAGGTTGTCTATTAACTTTTCCTACTGGGGAATCGAATACCGTTTAACCCACCACAAGTTTGTGATTTTCTTATGGTTAACTTTCTCCTAAACATGTTTTCTATCACTCTCTATCAGAACATGACCCTTTGTTTTTTCTTCCATATCCATGTTTTCTTACATGGAATCCTAGTATGGGTTAACTCGAGTGACCTCTATACTTCTCTTTCTTTCTTTTAAAGTGATTGTTTTACCGACTCTTGTTCCGATGTGGGACTTTCAATGATGTTTCCAAGCCCAATTTTAAAATTGTGAGGATGGAATTCCCAAAAGGGGGGAAGGATGTAACACCCCAGGTAAATAAAGAATATGAAATTTTTATATTTATCCCTATTTTTGAATAAAATTTTAATATTAATTTAAAGGTAACGCTATGCTCGATGGGTTACCCAATACGCAACAATGAGTTCCTTTGAAATCTTATGTTGTACTCTAATAATAAAATAATATTATTTTAAATGGTAGTTAACGTCTCGCCGTTGTATTGGCGGGAATGAATAGAAATAACTAAAATATGATTATATATGTTTGTTAAATGTTTTTAAATTTATCCAATAAATGATAAAGGCTCAAAATAAGAAAAGAAATCAATTTTAAGCATAAATATTCTAATATTCTTTAAAAGGTCGATTAACCGCCTTTTAATGGATAACCTCTTTTAAATCCACTTTTTGACAATTTTATGTGTTATATTTGACAAAATAAAATTCTTCTTTAAAATTGGGACATCAAAATTTACTTTGTGTAAATTTTTGGTACTTTTACGATAAAGTTCATTTTTAATGAATAAGTGAAAAATGTTGTATTTTTATTAAAAACCTCTTTTTAATATAATTTATTTATATGATTAGACCATATTATTAATTGGTTTTAAAGTGTAATTAGAATATATTTTTACCATTTAATCCAATGGTGGTCATTGTAATTAATTTCACTTTGAAAATTGGACTTAAACTAGTGTCAATCTTTTAATAGATATTGTTTCTTAAAAACACGCTATTTGTTTTGACAACGGGAATTAATTATTAAATTAATTAATTCAACTTATATGTTTTGAATTTTTTAAAATATAAATCATTTTTTAATTCAGAATATCAAAAATAGATTAGGGTGAATTTTTGGTATTTTTCTGAAAAACATCAATTTTTGATGAATAGTGAAACCACTAAGTGGTAGTTCAAAAACTGATTTTTCATTTAAATGAAACTTTACCACTTATGTGATTTTAATTTAAAAAATATGACATACATGGTTGTAATTAGGATGTAAGATGTGGTTCAATGTGAATAAAATAATTTTTTGGTGAATAGTAACTTTTAAGTTTTAATCGCGATTAGAGGTAATTAGTGTAATTTAAGGTAAAAATAATGTTTTAATAATATGAAATGACCTTGACACATGTCCTACTTTTATTTTATGAGTCATGGACGACCAAGACAATCCATGGGTCAACTTGGGAACCCCATGGATCCACTTTGGTAGGAAAATGACATTAATACCTTTTTATTTAAAGTTAAAATTAAAATGTCACAAACATGTGTTGTTCTACTAAAAAATATTTTACATGGGGTTATAAAAGTCATATTTTTGACTATAAATATTCATTAGAAATATAAAAATAGTTCCTACATCATGATATTTTTTTTATAATTTTTATACATTAAATATATTTAATTATTTATGACACCATGATGATGCAGCGATTACCTCATTATTTAACGATTTAAATAAAATGAAAAGATAATGTAAAATATAATACCTACACTTTTAAAAAACCTATTGGATGTGTGTATTTTGAACTATTATCATCTTATCCTAGAAATATATAATTTTGGGACCTTTAAAATCCGAAAATCATTTTATAATAATGTTACTTTTCAAGACTTTCCAAGAGTGTCCCTCCTCTTCTCTTATAAAAGGCCCCCACCTCTACCACCTTAAACACACCTCTCAAGGATTTGGATCGGCCAACCCCTGACCATTTTGTATCTACACATCCCTCTATTACTCCTAGAAGCCTAACATTGGGAAGAAGTCTTTCCAAGGAAGCCTTTGAGCTCAAATCAAAAAGAGTTACCCGATTTAAAGGTAATGTCTTCACTTGTGTTCTTTTGTTTTATTTTGCTTCTCCAAACCCCTAAAATCTTTTTATTCATTCATTTTGTAACAACACCAGTATATTCAATTTACTAGGATGTTTTTATGTAAATTATTCGAGCTACACTTATACAAACCTCCATATAATGGTTAAAGAACATATTGTTTCTGTGGATGGTGAATTACGGCCTCACAAAACGATGATTGTTCAATATTCTTTTAACACCTTTAAAGGTGGCCATTATGATGTCAATGTATTTTATATATGATATATATGGTATTTATGATTTCTATATGCTTCTATATTTTATATTTAAAACATTCCTTTATTCTTTTCATGTTGTGAAAATGCGATAATTTCATATGAGGAAGTGTGGACTACCGCCCCCTCAAGTGATGTGACTCGTTCATGCAATACATGGAATGTATAAAGAATGAAATTAATGAACATATGAGACAGATATAACATATATATTATACTGGAATTATAATATATATATATATATCTCATTTATTTCTAATTCAGTTAATATGACAAAGAAATGAAAGTAGCGTTCATGTGTACGTACGGTTTACCGTCTCCATGAACGGTGCATTTCATTTCTTATCTCCAAATGTTATGTACTATTATAAGTACATATATATAATGGATATATATGTCATATATTACATATAAATTATGGATATCATTCGGGAACTATAATATATATATCTCTTTTAGCTTTAATTCCATTAATATGACAAAAAATGAAAGTAGCGTTCATTCGTACGTACGGCCTACCGTCTCCATGAACGGTGCTTTTCATTTTTTTATCTCCAAATGTTCTGTAATAGTATAAAATGAATATTTACTAGATATATATGATATTTTAATCATTAATACTATTCTATAAATGATTTACTTATAACTACATGGACAATCATTTTAAAACAAGTTCATTTTTGACTCATGTACCAAACATCAGCAAAAACGTCTGATATGAACTCACATTATTAACCAATTATTATAAAATTATAATGTGTGATATGAACTGAATAATAATATTTATAGGAGGTCCTTAAGAAATTATAAATTGACCAAAGTTTATTATTCAGGAATATAAAGAAACGAACAAGACAAGCCGGACTTGAGGTAAGGGATCATACCCCTCTCTTTTTAAGAACACTCTTTTATGTAATTCCTTTTAAGCTCATCTTTCTTATGATTGGGATGTTATTTTATATTACTCTTACTGTAATTTTTATGTTCATATGATGAGAGACCCTATTTTCTCTCATCAATCCATTTTGGAAGTTTTGAGTGGCGCCGTTAGACTGCCGAATTTTCGTAAGAGATCCAACCTCTCTCTTTCTTTTTAAGTACTCCCCTTTATGTAACTTATTTTAATCTCATATTTGTTATGTTGGGGGATGTTATTTTATATTACTCTTTCTTTAAATATTATTTTAATATGATGAAAGACCCTATTTGATCTCATCAATCCATTTTTGGATGTTTTAAGTGGCGTTGTTAGGCTGCCGAGTTTTCATAAGGGATTTTTCATCTCACTTTTATTCCCGTGAGATTTATGCTACATTTTCCACCATTTCTTTTGATTGGTGTATGTACTACCCATTATTACACTCCTTTTGTAATATAATTTCATTTATGGGTATTTACATATTCATTGTATGACTCCTCTTCAATGGGGTGTACGTTTCGAAAGTTACCCAAGTCGGTAAGGGAAGCTTTCACCCTCCTCTTCTTTTAAAAAGACTTATTTTTTATGTCTTTTAAATTCCATATTATTATGTTGGGATATGTTCTTATATATCCTTATTTCTGTAAATTTAATGTACAAGTGATGAGATACCCTTTTTATCTCTCATCAACTCATTTTCTGAATTTTGAAGTGATGCCGTTAGGCTGTCAAATTTTTGCAAGGGAACTTCTTAACCTAATTTTGATTCTTTGGGATAAACTTGTACTCCTTGAATATGTAATTATATGAATATGTGTGAATAACCTTTGATTGTTTTACACTTAATATCCACTTATATTTGGTGTATTCGTTTGTCACACATAATTATGTAATTAATTTATCCTTAATCCAAGGATAACGTCTTTGTAAGGGGCTTCGTCTCAATCTCCTTTCATTGAGGCATATTTTGTTCTAATACAAGGCTTTATTTTATATGGTGTATAAACCCCTTTGACTTTTAATTTTATACAAAAAGGAATCTTTTTCTACGAATCGTTTTACTAAACGACAAAAAAGAATGTTCCTTTTAACGTACGCGGTGACAAGGACCTTTTCTGCTCCCGCGAGTATTATTTGGTCTTTGGCTTCCTTAACAAGCCGTAATGTTTTTAAAATAAAATAAATACCATATACTCTTTTATGTATTTTGGTATTGAAAATGGTTTTTATAATTGATTTTTTATGTCAATATATTAAAGTGATATATTGTGATCAAAGTGTGGAAATGTTTTCTTTCCATTATATTTGTTTTATGTCTTATGATTTTATAATGGTACTTGGAAATTTGATGGGTGGTTACGTGATAAACCATATTACGGGTGGTACCATGAATACTAGGACGGGTGGTTACGTTATAACCTCCAATGCATTGGGTATGGAAGTCAGCCGTATGGCTATTCCATTAAGTGATATGTGTGGAAGTCGACCGGATGGTTATTCCACTTAAGTATGTTTATGTCCCAAGTTACCTTTATATGCTATGTGTTCTTTATATGGGTTTTATGGTAATATTTTGGTTACAAAAGGGTAAGTAATGATCTTTTATTCAATAAAGAGTATTTTGTTCTTCATAAAGGTGAAAAGTATTACTTTGATAAAGTATTCTTGGTTTACTGGTTGTTTTGAAAAACCAATAGTTTTCCTTATTTGTGTATCCCTTACTAAGCTTTTTATGCTCATACCAAGTTTTTTTTCTTGAAATGTTTTTCATAGGACATAAAGTTAAATAGGGTCAAGGATGGGATCAAGGAAATGTCAGGCTGTCTAAAACATAGAACTAGACATGTTTCTTTTTAAGAGTTTTTATTTTATGGAAACTTAGTAAAAGTGTCTACTTTGTAATCTTTTGATATGTAATAGTTATGTCCTAATTCTCTAAAAATCTAAACCTGAAAAGATCCTCAATGTGAATTATTCATTTAATTCAATATTAATTAAGGTTTAAGGCCGGGGCCTTATAGTATCATTCTTTTCAGGAGATGATATATTGACCCTTATTCTGCAAGAAAGGATAATTTTAGATATTGTTATCACTCTTTTTTGTTTTTCCACCCTATAACAACAAAGATGTTTTATGATAAGAGTCATTTTTTCAATGGCATGGTAAGAAAAAATATGTTGTTGAATTTGTGCATTGATGTTATAAATACCAACAAATTAAGGCTGAACATAATAATCTTTCTAGTTTTCTATATCCTCTTCACATTACATCTTTTTAGTGGAATGAAATTTTGATGGATTTCATTGTTATTTTTCCAAAAAATCCTTGAGTTAATAATTCTATCTAGGTGTTGATCGATCAGTTGACCCAATTGTCTTGTTTCATAATGATTCATGAAACCACTAAAGTGGAGGACCTGGGAATGTTGTACGTGAAAGAGATTGTAAGGATACATTGGATTCCTATATCTATTTTCTCTAATAGGGACCCTTATTTTACCTCATGGTTCTAGAAGGGTCTATAATAGGAAATGGGAACTTAGGTCAGGTTGGGTAGAATATATCATCCTCAAATGGATGGTAAGATGGAAAGGGATAAATATATTTGGCAATATATGATTCATGCCTATGTCTTGGACTTAAAAGGTTTTTGGGTCATCCATTAGGGGCTGATTGAATGTAATTATAATAAAAGATACCAATCATCAATTTGAATGAAACCCTTCAAAGATTTGTATGTATATCATTGAAACCCTTCTCTCTGTTGGTCTGAGGTTAGAGAATCTTCCTTAGTTTGACCAAGTTTGGTCCAAAAAAAAATTAATATTCATATGGGTTTTAGTGTTTTTTGACAGATTAAAGACAGTTTTACTCTTATTCAGTCAACATCATTATCCTTTTTATTTTTTGGATAGTGACCAAGTGTTCCTAAAAGTCCCTCCTTGGTTGGGTCATCGACAGTTAGTAAAGGAAGTAAAACTTTCTCCTAGGTATGTGGGACTATTTGAGATTGAGGAATAACATGGAAAGGTGATGTATCAATTAGATTTACCACCATATCTATCTTTGGTCCAAAAAATCATCCTTATGTATCAAATTGAAATGTGTTAGATGGAACCATACCATGTTTTGAATTGGGAAGACCTCGATATAGAACCTTATATGTATATCTTTGAGTAACCATTTCTAGTTGTTGATTCTCTAGTGAAGGTTTTATATGGATAGTATATAACATTAGTTTTAGTTATTTAGAAACATGGTTTTTATTCTCATGAGACTTGGGAGTAGGATTATTTTATAAGGGAGCAATGACCTAATCTATTTGGGGGTTAACCTTCTTCGACTTATTTTTCTGGAAGTAGAAACAAATATAATGGGGATATTTTTTATATCCCGATATTACTTTTAGGTAATTAATTTTCTTTTTTTAACCATATTCATTTGGGTTTTATCTTGGTTCACTTTCAGTGGATTTTTTAGTTTTTTAGAGTTTATGGTCCTTTTTATAATTGGCACATGATTAGGGAAAACCATGTGGGTCAGCCCAAGAAACAGTGAACCTTGAGTTGGGTTTCATGAGGAGGGATCTCAATTAGGTTCTCAGATAGAAAAAATCATGTAGAATACCCTTTGAATCATGTGACCTATGATAGAGGTAGTTTCATAGTTAGAAAACTTTTTTTCAAACCATGGGGCCAAACAATGTGTCTCTTCTAGTAACTAAGAAAAGGGTGCATAGTTTTTTCAAAACTATGTGATCGAAATAAATTTGTCAAAATTTCATTTTTAAATCCTGAAACTCATCTATTTTTTCTCATTTCTCTTTTTTTGAATAGTCTCTCAACCAAGGAGGTTCCTCTTAGATATTTTTTTATATTCCTCAATACCTTTTGATCATTATCGATAAATATTTGGGTGTTGTATGTAGTTTTCCATAGGTATGTGCTCGATCTTTTTCATTATTCATGGTTATTCTATATCAATTATTCTCTCATTTAATGATACCTTAGATAGAGGCCATTTATGGTATATATATGTTTTTGAATTCATTTAATTGGGTTTTGTTGTCCAGATCTCCATAGATCATTGTGCATTCTTTTAGAATCTTTATGGTAAGTAAATTTTCTCCCTCTCATTGTTCTAGAAATTTTTAAATGGATATTTATAATTATAAATTATTTATTTAGGATCCGTTCTTGATTACTAAGATCCTAAACTCATCTTGGTTTATCTTTTTCCCATGTGTGTTGTTATTCCAAGTGTTTCAAGGTAGGTAGTTTCATTATTAAACTTTATTATACAAAACCTACCATTATTTCACATTTAATTTGGTTTATAAATGGTTAGAAAATGTGGTTTGGGAAACTATTTTTGAAAAGGATT
Organism: Viscum album; assembly: GCA_963277665.1. Lineage (NCBI taxonomy): Eukaryota > Viridiplantae > Streptophyta > Magnoliopsida > Santalales > Viscaceae > Viscum > Viscum album. The sequence continues at coordinate 1,255,098,887 of OY728151.1, read as the reverse complement.
TTGAAATGGTTTTAAATAAATGGGAAATATTTTGATAAAATGTTTGGGCATTAGAAACATTTGTGAAAAATAATTTCACCTTTGGTGTTATTAACAAAAATGGTTTTAAATCATGATTTGTATGGTTTCAAATATGAAACGGTATTGTATGACTCTAATTTTGTAAACCCAAATGTGATTAATGATGAGTAAGGGATCCATCATTTGGGATGAACTATTTCCAATATACCTATTCTTCTAGGGAAATAAATGCATCGGGTTGCCTAAGTTATGGTAAGGAGACACTCTTGGGATCATTGTCCTACCACCTAGGCCTATTTTTCTTGGGTAATGTGCACACCAAGTATACTACCGATCATGATATTGTTATAAGGATCCTCATTGAATTGGAATTGTTGATACTCATGGGATTTTTTTCTCTATTATATTCTTTGAAAAGTATATTTGGAATGATAATTAAAATTATTTGAAAACCATGTTATTGGAATGTTTTCTTAATTTATGAATGTAGTGATTTATACATGTTTCAAATTGAATTTTGTAATACTTTATCTTATGAATTATCTTTTTTTACATTAGAATAATTGGTTTGATTTATAGACTTATTATGAAACACTTGATGGGATCTTACATATATCTTTTTCTCACACTCTACATACAAATTTGGGTGTATGTAGATCCTTTTTTATTTGATGTAGGTAAGGGAAAGGTACGATAGAGTGGATTAGGGTTTGTTTGTTAGTATGTTTTGAGTGTCTGAAGGTGATGTTATGTCACATGGAGTTAGGACTTAGTATTTGTTTTGTACTTTGGTTTCTTTATCTACCTTAGCACTTGTTGTCCTAAAATTTTTACCTTTTCATATGCTTTATTTATTTGGTACACTGATATTCTTTTTTATATTTTATCACCTTGTTACAGGTTCTTTGTGGCTAAATAATTCCCAAATGTTTACTCATGATACCCAATAAATTTTCACCAGTCTGTTGGGATCGAGAATTCCCTTCAGGCTGTGTTATGACCAGTTCATGTTACAAATAATTGGGTAATCCAAGTTGCTTCTTAAAACTAATTCCCATGATATAGAGTTTGAGGAAATGATTTCTATAACATAAATAAATGATTTGATTAAATAATCACCGTGTCGATTCTTAATAATCTTCAGGTACTAAAGATAATTCCTCTTTGAATTCCCAGTTTATATTCAAAATAAACATTTTCATTCAATAAAAATATTGAAATTATGAGGTTTTAATGAGGAGATTAAATATGAGGGTTTCTAATAATTTTCTTCTTATTGTAATTAAATTTACTCATTACCTTATTCAACATCATTATAGGTTGAAATCATTTAGGTTTTCTTATGTTATTACCAATATATTGAGAAGACAAAAATGGGTACAATCAATCATGTTCATGTTAAAATTAATAATTAATTGATTAAAAATCTCAAAAATGATTACATGACCACATTAATTTCTATATATTTATTTATAGTGAATATAAACCTTTAAATATTATTTATGTGTATAAAAATTTTGAGCAACTGTGTAGAAATCAGGGTCTCTTCAATCATCATTCAATATAAAGATGACTTTTTCCTCATATAATTCAATTAAAGAATTCTTATGATGGAGCTATTTAAAGTGTTCAATAATATTGAACACCTCTATTGAATCATGTTTCATTTTAATCTCATGAATCATGGTATATTTCATTAAGCATGATGAATCCAAAGAAACTTTCCTATGATCCTTATAAATATCCTTATATGTATGAGGACTATGTATAGTAGGTTCATCTATGATTGATTTATCTAGAACATATATTTTCTCCTCAGGTTTGAGAAAAATTATCATATTATAATACTTGTAAATAAAGTTATTTCCATTCAATTTTTCCTTCTCCATGACTCTCAATGAAAATATATGTTAGTATTTGAATCCATGAATATTTATATCAAAATGAGTGTAATAATTAGTATTATTTAAATTATTATTAAATATGGTTTTTATTCAATATAATCCGTTTAAAATAATAACCTTAACTATTATAAATTTATTGGTCTAATATCCATATTTCTACATGTTGTAACTCAGCTAATATCATGTCTTAAGGCCTGAATATTTATGTAAACAAATATAATTAATTATATCAAATGAAACTCTTATATTTTAAGTGAATAACATTTTACTCAATTAATCTCATGAATATGGTCAACACCATTCCTATATGTGTTGTTATGATTAGATTAACTGGTCAAGTTCCACCCAAAATTCCCATAAGGATAACTATTTCCATTTTTTCCAAACATAAGATACATTATTGATGTTTGAATAAGAATAATCCATCTATTTGATTGATGAGGGTTATGAAGAATGTTATTTTTATTTGAAGGTATCCAACACATTGATATTTAATGAAGGATTTTATATTTAGTCTCATAGATAACATTTTATATATGAAATGAATACCCTATATGATTATATTCATAATAATTCAATAATATATATCATATAAATACTCCATGAATTTCATGAATATTAATTACATCATTAATTTTCATTTATATCACATACAAATGTTTATGAATTTAATAACATTACATAGAAAAATTCTATATCTCCATATTGATTTTAGTAATACATAAGATACATAATACTTAAGGGGTTTGGTGGACTATATCATAGGGCATGTGATTGTTAAATTAATTTTACCATATGTGAATATATCATAAAATTATACAATACACTAATATTTAGTTTATTTATTTTTCAATTATTGAATATGGATTTGATACACCGAAGAAGCAATGGGATCATATCCATTATATGAACACATTGAATGTGACATCCATATGAACCTATCAGAGAAATCCACTTCCCCAAACACCTTGATTTATACAAATCATTTCATCATCAATAAAACTATTGGGAAAATATCCAAACTTTATAACATGTTAATTCATGAGAGTTACTAGGAATTTTTTAACCCCTAACCCTTTGTTGGATACTATTGTATGGGTTTAATGATGATATCTACCCTCAATATGTATCAAAATCAATATTAAAACCCAACCAAGAACATGAAAAGTCAATAAAAACATATTAAAAAAACCATAAAACAAAAATACCTTTTAAACATGTTTAAAATATTTAGATCAAACATGAATTAAAGAATTAAAGTTTCCTTCAGTATCCCCAGATAACAAAAATCACAAATTCTTTAGTGGGATCCACTTCTAATCAAAGTGAAGTTAGTCACTCCTCTTAGGAAACGATTGAAATAAATAGAGAGAAAGACACTAGAGAACCTCTTAGATGAGGAAAACTATATAGTTATCTAGAATAAGGAACACTAGAGAACACTAACAAACACATTTTCTTTCTGTCAATGAAATGAATTATAAAACCCCTCTACCTTATTATTTATAGGGAAAGGGGAATTCAATATCCTCCAATGAAGTGAAATTCATAGAAATCCAATGAAGGTTCAACAAATAGACTCTAATGGCCATTTACAGTATTAAATAGCCACTAAACAAGGATTAAGTACCAAAACATCATGTTAAGTGCATTAATGAGTCTCTAAATTAGTTAATATGGGAAAATAGGATACTTAAATGGCCTTTAAAGGAGGGATTACATATTTTCTTAAATTTATGGGATTTTGAAACCCATTATATCATGTCCAAGACCAAATCCCATTTGGTATTTAATATTTCCTCATGTTTATGTATTAATAATATAAATAAATTATAATTTATTTTATAATGTGACATTAATTATTTAATTAAATAAATATTATTTAATTTAATATTTAAAATGTTCAAAAATAATAATATTTATGTTAAAAATAAAAAAAAAATATTTATATATGAATTAATCACATTAGTATAAAAATACCAATTTTCATTATCTTATGTGAAACCCTAAGTTCCCTTTATAAATTTTGAAAAAACTATGAATCTCATTCATAATTATAAACTAAGATTAGTATTAAGGAACACATAAAAATTGCGTCCCTTTTGAAATTTGGGTTTTTTTCTCTATGTCTTTGAAGTCTATGAGGTTTTTCCCCTTTACCCTTAAAAGGGGTTTTATCCAAAAATGAATAAAAATTTAGGCCTTCAAGCATTCAGTGAAGACATAATAGAAACACTATGTTCCCTTTGTCATTGACATCAAGATTAAGTATAAGACATGAATAATGTAAATCACATATAACTTATCTATTTTATCAATTCAGGAGTTAATTGAATCTCATATATTTACATCAAATGTAATTATCTTGGAATGTACATGCAATTGATCAGTTAAAACTCAATTGAGGTTTCTAGTGTTATAACCTGTCATATGGGTGGACCTGAACTATCTTGGTTAATAAAATCCATCGACCTAATTATTATCATACCTAATTACATTCTATTAAAGAAATTTATAAAATTATTTTAGATAGATATAGAAGTGTTAAAATTAAAAAGTAGGTAATCTATTTCACAACTTCAAGTTAAAGGATCCACCATCAATGTTCAGTTAAGTAACACTAGTGATACATATATGACTATCCATGTGGTTTATTTTAAATGCATCAATATTAATACAAGTTCATTAACTTATATCCTATTATTGATGAGTTATATCTCAATATAAGTGATCTTAATCACACTTATCTTAACATATTATCACAACCCACTATGATGATCATCAATCAGGGATAACCCAGCAATATATATTTCTAGGTATTTTTATCATATTCTTTCCCATGTTCTACAAAAAAACATAATTCAATGATATTTTCTTTCTATTAATATACATTACATGATAAAACATGTCCCTAATACAATAAAACTTAACTACTTTAGGACATAAACACTAAAAATCTCCTACTCTCACTAAATCCAGTCTCCCTTGTATTTAATACCAATAGAACTAGTGAAAATTTCTCACTAATGTTGCATAATGGACATTGTTAGGTGATCAAAAATATTATCATTAGAATGAACTCAATGAAAAAAATATGACCTCTATCAATCATCTCTTATATGATATGAAATAGATGAAGAATATTTTTGGATCTCTGGTGAGACCTGATTTCATTATCTTGTGCAACTTCTCCACTATTATCAAAATTTAGTTCTATTAAATGAATGATTTTTAGGAATACCACATGTTTTGTAATGAAATTATTTAACCCAAAATATTATTTATCCACATAATATGATTTTATATATTCAGTTTCTATTATTTAATCAATAACCATATACTTTTGTAACTTTTCAAGTTCATTGATCCACCATTTAGAAAATACAAAAATCTTGAATGATATCTCAATTCATTGTTGTTAGTTTAGAAACTATCACTAGTGTAAAACTTTATAGAGAGATCTTCCTCACCAAAAAAAGCTAATAATACATCCTTAGCTCTTCCCAAATACTTAAGGATATTCATTATGAATACCCAATGACTTTCCCTAGGATTTTATTCGTATCTACTCACTATACTTAATTCATAAAATACATTGGTATGAGTATACAACATAATATACATGATTGGTCAAACTACCAATGTATATGAAGTATTACTCATGCATTATTATTCTTCAATAGTTGGAGGACACTATTTCTTTAAAATTATAAATCTATGTAACATTGGTAGAGATCCCTTTTTATATTTTTCCATGTTAAACCTTTATAATACTTTACCAATGTATGTGTTTTTACCAAGGAAAAAAAAATTAGATATATATATATATATATATATATATATATATATATCTTCACACCTAATATGTACAATTCTTCATGAAGATCCTTTGTTTCAATAAAATATCCCAACCAATTTTTGACTAGTTATAACATCAGGATATCATTTTTGATGAGAAGTAAGTCATCCACATTCAACAATAGAAATAAAAAATTGATCCCAATAATCCACTTATATACACATGGTTCATATTATTTTTTGATAAAGTTAAACTCTTTTATAGATTTATCAAAATGAATATTTTAACACCGATAATATTACTTCAACCAAAAAAATATATCATTATATTTAATAAATCCTAGAAATATTTCTTTAATCCTAAAAACCTTTATGTTGTATCATAAATATATATCATCAAAAAATTACCATTGAGGAATGTGGTTTTTAAATCCAATTGATAAATTTAATAATAATAATATGACATTATAGCTAAAATAATCGTATTGGTTTTAATCATAGAAATAAGAAAAAAAAATGTTTCATCATAGAAAATACCATGAAATTTTTAAAAAAACTAAGATACCAATTTAAATTTTTCGATAGAAACTCTACCATCCATAGAAGTCTTCTTACAGAAGAAACCTTTGACTTAATGGGTTTTTACACCTTCAGGTGGATCTAATAGGTTTTAAACCTAATTATTGTTCTTGGATTCCATTTTATATTCTAATTATATTAACCATTTATCAAATTTAAAACTCATAATAGCCTCTTTGAAAGATGTTGGATCATCTTCTTTGACCATTAAATCACCTTTATCAGAAATGATAAATCTATATCTCTTAGGTTATTGATGAAATCTATTAGATATTATGGGTTCCTGTCTATATTGAGTTAGGTAATTTTCCAAAACCCTTTGTGTTTTTAACTCATCCATCTCATGAATAACATTTTATTATTGGTATTTAACTCTATAAAGTTCAAACATACTCTAACTAATTATTTTTGAAGTAAATTCCCTTTCTATAAACATATTATTCTGATCTATATAGACTTTATAATCTGATTGATTATACAAATAATGACCCATTGTCTCTTTGGGACATCCACTAAAAAAATTATTGTATTTGGGTTTAATTTTACTTGAGGTAATATGTCATACATATGATTCAAAACCCCAAATAGTTATTAAATACAACTTTGGATGCTTCTAAGTATGCATATTATGTGATTTATTTTGAATAGATTTTGACAGAACATGATTTAGTGTAAATGAATTTGTTTCTATATAATAACCCCAAAAAGAAATAGAAAGGTATATATGGTTCATTAAGGAATTTACCATGTCCCGCAAAGTTTGATCCCCCCTTTTAGATACACTATTTGAATTTTGGTGTTCCAAAAGGATTTCATTATGATATAATACCACAACCTCCTAAATATTCCTGAAATTATTGACTCAAATATTATACACCTTGATTAGTTCAACATGTTTTATTATTTTTATTAAGTTGATTTTTTAATTTATTTTTTAAATATATGAACATTTAAAAGGTTTCATACTTTTTTTTTCATAGGATACACATTTTTTTGGTTTTTGAGGATTGAAAAAAACTTGTTCAAGGCATCATGATACAAATGAGATCTCAAAACCAGGATCACCATGCCATGAAAATAAAAACCATGTGTATAATAAATGAAGAACTTATGTGTTACTTTTACTAAATGTGGTTACTTATCATTTATTTCATGAAAAACATATTTGATATATATCACTAAGAAATAACCAAAGGAATCTTCCCTATGAGGTGTATCCATGAACTTAATGAATCTACCAATACTTGAGTGGGATACTCCTCACGAACATGATATACTTGAATATCTTAGTAACTAAGGTAGGAGAATGAAGATATCTTATAGGATATATAAGATATATTCTAAGATAATTCATAAATTATTAGGAAAGTAATGCCTAAACACACATATCAATGGTTTTTACCTCCTTATACTGGGTTTGGGGATTAACCTTGATCCTCTAAATAATTTATTTGTACATTAAATAACATATTACTGAATGTATTTGGTTATAATAGTTATAAACTTTGACTACCTAAGTGTTCTCCAATTCATTTCACAATATCACTAATAGAAGTATTATATTTAAATTTGGGATTTTAATATTTTTTTATTATATAACCATCATTAATTTATTTGAACATCATCTATATCATCAATTGGCATTAAAACGGATCATGTTAGTGTTTTAACATCTATTTTTATTATAACTAATGTTAAAATTAACGTTTTATAATTGTTTATCATTTAAATGATGTTAAAACATTAATTTTAGTATCATTAATAATATAATTAATATTAAAAATATTTTAAAAAATATTAAAGGAAAATTATATATATTTTATCTTTATTTTGTGACCCTTGATTTTTTGATACCCTAAGTTGCATTTCCTACAACTATTCTCCATCATCTTCCTTTGACTATAATCTTACACATTTTTCACCATTTCTCCTATATCATTCCTAATTATCCATAATTCTCTCTTTTTCCATTGTCCTTGGCCACAATCTACCCAATTGACATGTGTTCTACGTCTCTTCCAAGTTCTATTTTCATTTGCTTAAAAATATATTTTTAGTCATAATCTTATTTCATTTTCTGAAATCAAGATTCAATCTATTATTTTTTTGTCTCTCTTGTTCACATATCCCCTTCCTACATCTCTATATTTTATTAGATAAATTTTCATTTTTTATGTTTATAATATTTTTTTAATATTTTTTTAGTTATAAATTTAATTAATTTATTTATTTATATGTACATCTTTATTAGTTATAAATTTTATTGGTTAAAATTTTTTTATAATTTTTTTATAAATTATTTTGTGATTATAAATTGTTTATGGTTATACATTTTAATTATAATTTCTTTATGGTTAAAATATTTTGTGGTTATAAATTTTTTGTTAGTTATAAATTTTTTGTCATAATTTGTTTACAGTTATAAATTGTATCCATTTTGTGGTTATAATTTTTTTGTGAGTAAAATCATTATGGGTTATACATTTTTTATAAGTTAAATTTTTATTTTTATTTTATTTTTTTGAAGATTTATATTAATAAATTATTTGTTTATATTTTTTATTTTTATATATGTATATAAATGTTTAATCTATTTGTTTTAAATTTCTACATGTTTATATATTTATATGTTTATATGTTTTGAATTTATCTGTTTATCTATATAAATAAATATTTATATGTTTTAGTATATTTATAATTTGTACCATTATTTTAGGTAATCAATGGATAATAATTGGATAAATTCATGAATAACTATAAATGAATATGAAAAATGAGATGATAATTTATTATAATTTTCCAAAAGGAATATTTAAAATAGAGATGTGTTTTTTTTTCTTTACATGAAGTGTTTGAATATGATAAAATTAAGGTCCATAGAAATCAAAGACCATATTATTTTATATGGTTTTAATAATATTTATACACGTTGGATTTGGAATGGTGAAATAAAAAAATTAATATCTAACATTGATAAAGATATTTAGTATGAGACAGAGGATACAATTTATGAATTAATTCATTATATTGGAATTAAAACCATTGAAAACCAAAAATTGTAGAATGATTTTATAAAGATACTAAAAACCCACTATTCCTAGACTGTATTAAATTTTTAGTGTTATCAGTGGTGCTGATATTGTTTTACTTAAAATAAATAAATGGTTGGAGTAATAAAAGCTTCGTAGAATTTCTTAAACTTTTAAAATAGTTACTTCTAAAATACAACATGCTTCAAAATTATAATTACGATGAAAAATTAATATTATGTTCATTGGTATTGAGATATAAGAAACTAAATGCTTATACCAATGACTATGTACTATATAAAAATGAATATAAATGTTTATCAAAATGTTATAAATGTGTGAAATCATGATATAAAATGGATGAGAGATACAACTATGATTCATTCTTAAGGATAGGTACCAAATCTATTGTTTAGTAAATCTGATATCTTTATATAATTACTCATTTGAAGAACATATTTTCAAATTGAAATGATGAAAGGAGACTAGGATGTCATATAAATGAGATAATCTCTAATGGAATGATACATTAACCCACTGATTCCCCACAACTAAACAAATTTGATCAACAATCCCCTAATTTTGGGAATTAAGTTAGAAATCCAAGAATGGGATATTGCACAAATATAATGAATCTATATACAATATCTAATAGGAAACATAGTTCATGGCATATTATGTTGGTATTTTACAAATTTTCACCATAGATATGTATAGAGGAAAAATATTTTGTGACGATCATGATGATTTTTGTACCAAAATAACATGGAAATGATATTGGACTTTATATGTTACCATTGAATTATGATTTAAACTTTTATGGGAATTTGGTGTTAAATTTATTGATGAAAACAAGAAATTGAATTTTCTTTTGCGTGTTATGGTAATGTTCACTATAAAATAATTTATTATATACAAAAAATTATCTATATATAGTGTTAAGGGACATAAATCTTATCAAATTAAATAAGAAATTAATTCATATCATTGATTAAAAAATGGGATAAAGACATTTTGAATTGGTCAATGGATATTTTTTCCAATGTATCACCACTATAAAATATTAAAAATTAATTTAAAAGTTTACAAGAGAATGATTTTCCCCTATAAACCATGTCAAGAAAAGAATATTATCGCAAGTTGAAAAAAATCTATGTGACATTTGGGAAGATATAAAGTTCATGTCATAAAAAAATACAATAAATAACTGTTCCATCTTATTTATTATAACTTACTGGAGTTCTTTGCAGTAAAACAGAACATTGATGTTATACATGTTGAGAAAAACATATTTGATAGTTTGAACAAAAGTTTATTAGGTATAAAAAGAATGTAGAAAATGTATTTCATGCAATATTAGATTTAATATCTATGAGAATAAATTTAGAGTAAGCTCCCACCATGAAAGAAAAAAGAACATATTTACTTCTTCATTTTCACACATTAAGAAAGTGTGAAATGATTAATTTCTATAATTTTTTTCATTTTATTAAATCACTTAATGGGTATTATTCAAATGTGAAAATTTTGGTTCCATTGAATGATTTAAAGTCAATAAGTAAGAAATCTCGCGACAATCATGTATAGATCTAACAACTATTACCAATTGCACTACATGGGATATTTCTAATGCCTATTTGAAAGTCCATCATTAAGTGTTGATACTTTTTCAATTCCATTTGAGGAAAATTCTTAGATCTAAATTTATTAAATTCATTATAGAAAGAAGTTATCCTAATACTTTTTCAACAATAAATTTATTTTTCAGCATAAATTTTTGATATAATTGTTCATTTGATTATTCATTTATTGTGAGAGATAAGGATATGTGGGAATATATATTTACATTGGATATATCATTATGAATGATATATGAAAATAATTAATGGATATGTTAAAAAATTTCATAGACCATAGGACTCAATTATTAAAAAATATATATTATAGGAGGTGGTTTAGTTCTGTATTGACTATTTTTATGAAGTGGGGTGTGTTGGTATCCCTATTTCTTAGTATCCGGTAGTTAATAGTGAAGGTAAGGGGATATATGGATTAAAATTGAAGTTAATTACTTATGATATAGTGATGAAGGATCATTTATAATTTTTTAACTACATTGCTGAGGTTCAACCATATATATCATCACACATTTCTAGGTTGAAGTTATAATATACAAAAAAATAAAAATAAGTTGATTAATGAGCATAAAAATACATTTTTTCATGGTTGAAGGAGAAAACTAAAACAAATTTATTTTCATTAGAAAACATGGAATGGTTATATGGGGGACTACATGTTAATCTAATCACATAGTCTATATTTTACATTAATGGATACACATTTAGAAAAAATAATCATACAAATAGTACTATTAAAAATAATAGGGAAATGGTTGTGGTTTTCATAATGATTTTTTCAAGTGAAAAATATAAAAACCTAATTTATGAATCAACATCATATTTTTGTGTTATTAAAGATATTTTGGAAATTTATTTTACTAAATTTTGAGTACTAGTGTTTAAGTGTAACTAAGTTGATAGTATCAGTGGTCTAAAACATAATGATTATGGACATACACTTGTTTATTTAAAAATATTTAGTTTAAATAGAAACCATTTATTATAGAAATGTATGATGAGTATATATTTTTTTATTTACCAATAAAATTATTATTGGTGTATTGTTTTAGTAGGAAACAAATCATTTGGATGATGAATATATCGATGATGTTGCTGTCTTATGTGATATTTTTTCATCAATTACAAGATTTCTTAAGGATAACAATGACTATGATATAGGAATGGTCCATACTATATGAAATGATCTCAAAAAATAGATATGTTAAATCACTTTTTTAATCACCTAATTATTCAAGTAAATTCTTGTTTTATTTTTTATGAAACTGATACTTGTGGAAACTCTATTTTTTAAATTCAATAATTTTAAATCTACAGATACTGATCATTTGTGTCAATTTTTGTATGATATTTTATATTTATTAGTTTCAGTTAAACATTTTTTGGTTGAAAAAGTCTTAATTAATTATTGTTTTATGGAAATTACATATGTAGAAAACAATTTCTTAACTTGGATATTTAAATCTATAGATATCGACCATTTCTTCTATTTTTCATATTCACTAGTTTTAGTTAAAAAAAATTAATTAATGAACCCTAAAATAATTATTTTCTTATTAAACTTACACATGTAAAAAAATATTTTTTAACTTAAATATATATACATATATATCATTTTTCCATTTTTGAAGTAGTTTTTATATTCATCAGTTTTAGATGCACATTTTTTTATTGAAAAATCCTAGTATCGTTATTTTTTTGTGAAACTTACACATGTAATGGAACTAATTTTTTTACTTGGATATTTAAATATATAAATTTTGATCATTTATACCATTTTTAAATTAATTATTATATTCATCAATTTTATTTATAATTATTTTGGTTAAATAATCTTGAAATAATTATTTTTATTTGACTATTTCTTTATAATCATCATTTTATGATATATAAATTTCTTTAGTCTTATTAGTTAACATAATAGATAATATTTATTTTATATTATTTAAAATCAATGTTTTTTACTTCTAAAAATTATTTAATTCTAATCAAATATATGTACACAAAGTTTCATTACATTCAACTATTTAAATGATGGGCATAGAGGAAAAGGAACATTTATCATGGTATGTCGGTGTTTTATCATATTAATATATCTATAATAATTAAATTATATTATGAAATTTGTTTGTAAGAATTATTTGCAGCACCAATGGTAAGCGTACTATGGAGAATTATTCTTCTTCTACAATGAATATTATACCCATAGTTATTAGATGTTAGATTACATGTTTAAAAAAACATTCACATTCTTGTGGGGAGAAATGCTTAACAATTTTGTTTTTGATAATAATGGCATAGTTTTCATGAATACAAATAAATTTAAGAGTTTTATAGACTTTTAGATCTATTATAATATTAATATTTTATATCCTAATTGGAGGAGAATCAACTAGATGAAAAATATCAGTTAGTGGAGTCTGTAGTAGTAAAATATCTCAATTGATTTATTTTTTCAATTATTCGATTATTATATATTTCATATGAATAATATTTAATCTATTCAATTACAGATCACATTCAACTATCCCAATACGAAATAAATTAAGAATAAGTGGTTATATTTTGACACAATTAGATGGATGGATTTTAAATTAAAATTGAATTTAGTTTATATTTTTGGAAATAAACTAAAGGAAAACCCCTTCCTCAAATATGAGTTTTTAGATATAGATACATGGAAGAAGTTTATCACGAGTTGGTGTGAATAAGAATTTTTGGTATGATAATTATTTTTTATAAAATAAATTTATAAAATCACTTGTTAGTTACTTATTGACTTATTTATTTATTCTTATATAATAGGCCTCTAAGAGATCACACCAATAGATTTAGTCACAAAATGTATACCATTATATTTTATTATGTGGAGGGTATCCTTTACCAAAGAGAAAATCTTTGTTGAAAAGTTAGATGAATTAAGAGTTAAATCTAGTATTGTCTCTTAAGAGGTTCAATTTATCCCTCTATCTCCATACACTTTCCATGAAAAATCAAAAAGTGAGGGAATGAAAAAATGGTAAGTTTCTTACTGATCCATTAAAACAAGTAACTGTTGGGATTATTAGAAATTAATTATTTTTTATTGAATATTAGTTTTTTTAATCAATTTAAGTAATAAAATATTTACATATATCATTTCAGGAAACCTTTTAAGAGTAAGAGATGTAGGGTAACTTTATCCCTTTTGGTAGGATGAATATAATTTTATCTTTTTTAGGAAAGTAAGAACACCCAGGACATATAATAGGATATGATGCGGGTGTCAGTATGATAATTGCTTTGGTCATTCTAGTACAACACCAAAGGAGAAAAAATATAGGGGAGAAATAATATCCTTTAAATATGATATATGATAGATGAATCAATTATTCAATGAATGGATTAATTTTTCTATATATGCTATTTTTATAGAAATGGAATGAGAAACACACCCTGTACAAACTTTGAACCCATATCCTCTACATATTTATTCAAACCTGAATATGTAATATGAGTTTCATGTTGGGGATCCTCATTTAAACAAGAAATCATATATAATTTGATAGATTATGTACATAATTAGATTATGTAGTTGGATAAGTTAAGAGTAATGATAAATGATATTATTGATCCAATCACTCTAGTGTTGTTTCCTACTAAGGAAGTTACTAGAGTTAGAGAGATCATGAGTAATTTTTTACTTTATCCAACTATCCATGTTCTTCAATTGGCATATGAGGTATGTGTTTTTTTTAAATTTTATTTACTTTTTATTTCAAATTTCATTCAATGTTTTTGAATATTTAACTTATATATATATATATAAATTATAATTAATCATTACTAAAAAAAGATTTTTAGGAACCAACACCTTCAGATACTTCTCAGGTTTCTAAAGGGATAACAAACATAGCATTGAATTATTTTATAGTAGTAGATTTAAATGAGTTTTTGTTAACTTCTAACATATGTGGGAGAGGAAAACAATTAATAATAATTAAAATAATAATGTATATTTTTATCAGGGATGATCTCTCTATACTTATGTTTTAGTTACTTTCCATGCAAGTAAACCTAAATTTAAATTTTTATTTCATTAATTAAATATAACTTATAAAGACTCAGTTTATTCCTAATATAATTAGGTATCTCCAACCTTTTTTCATTAAAAATGAGAGCACATACATTTATGGTTTTATTGATCAATTA
This sequence comes from Viscum album, assembly GCA_963277665.1. NCBI lineage: Eukaryota > Viridiplantae > Streptophyta > Magnoliopsida > Santalales > Viscaceae > Viscum > Viscum album. The sequence goes on along the minus strand of OY728151.1, from coordinate 1,255,083,728 downwards.
TAAATTTCAATGTCGATGTAATATCTAGATAAGGATTCTAGAGTTAAATATTCATCTAAAAGATTAGAAAATACATAGATTAATTGTTGGTTTCTTTCCTTCCTTGATTGATAAGAATAGTAATATAATTATATTATAATATTAATTATAATTCCATTAATGTTGAAATTTTTATATCTTTGTGTAAATTGGATTTTATGTATATTCTTCCAACATGAATACAAGATATATTGGTTATACTCTTTACTCGGTGGAGTTTATAAAAAATTTCAAGTTTCATTGAATTTATAAGTTTTATTCTATTATATTATTTCTTAAATATTAAATCTTTCATGTTACATATATTTTTTAATTAGTATATGAAGATATATGTGTTCATGAAAGGAGTTTAATAGAGTTCACTTATCAATAAAGAAACTAAATTAAATTAATTATGTAAAAGTACAAGTAGATAAATTTTATATTTGTTAATACTTATATCTTATTACATAAATTATGTTTTTTATTTTTGAAGTGTTTTTAAATAAATACAAAGTCATTATCAAAGAATAAGTGATAAATGTTCTTATTATGTTGTATGATTCATTTTGATATTATCATAATAGGAATGATAATATATTTTTAAAAGGTTAGTTCTATTAGAAATATTATTTTATTACCAAATATATTGTATTTTTAATTTCATAACATTTAATTTTTATAGGTTTTATGGGTGTTTAAAAATATTCGATAAAATTATACAACCTTAAAGGTTTATTTGTAGACTATTTTATAGGTTTTATTAATTTGTAGATATATATCCAAAAGTTTATTATATGTGTATTTTTTTGTTAATCGATAAATTTAGAGTTGAATAAATACCCAAAGCATGAGAATCATTTTCCCCCAAAGGGAATAGATGAAAGAAAGACTATATAGGAATCAAATGACTAGGTTATGTGATCATGTAACCCATGGTGGGCCCTGTGATCACATAATCCTTGAAACATCACGTGATGAATCAATGAAAAATAATTCAATCCCTAAAAACATTTTCATACCATCACATGAACTGTAATTTATCATGCAATATCCCATTTATAGTCATGTGATTTACTCCATTGAAATTGGGAAAAGGGATTAAATTATTTTTGTGATCAATTCATTAATTATGAGAAGGCCCTTTGACATGTCATATTGACAACATGATTCTTCAATGGACAGCCGATGGAAAAATTCCATGGGATTCATGTGAAGAATGATGTAAATTATGAGATAATTATAAAATGAAAGTTATGATATTATTCACATGGAGGTATTACATGGTTCACATGATAATTTTATTGATCATGTGATGTCCCTTGTACATGTTGGCGTGATCATGTGAAATACGTTAGACATGTCAGCCTAATCATGCGAAGACCCTTATACATATCAGTCTGATCATGTGAAATCCCTTAGACATGTCATCCTGATCACGTGAAAGCCCTTATACATGTTATCCTAATCATGTGAAAATAATTAGAAATTTCATCCTAATTACACAAAGGCCCTTTTAAATGTTGTCTAGATCACACAAGGGTCTTTGGACATTTCATGTTAATAATGTAAATGCCCTTAGACTTTTTAGCATGGTCATGTGAAATCCCATAGACATGTCAGATAAATCATGGGAAGGCCCTTGGAAATATCAGCTTAATCATGTGAAATCCCTTAGACATGTCGACCTCATTAAGTGAAGGCCCATGGAAATGTTGTTATTATCATGAAAAATCTCTTATACATGTTGGACTGATCATGAGAAATCCATTATACATATTGGATTAATCATACGAAAGCCCTTGGAAATGTTTTCCTAATCACATAAGTCCCATATAACATGTCATCCTAATCACATAAAGTCCCTTGTACATGTCAACCTGATCTTGAAAAGTCCCTTAGAAATGTCATCCTGGTCATTTGAAGTCACTTGGACATGTTGTCCTGATCACATGAAATCCCTTAGACATGTTGGTCTAATCACATGAAGGCCCTTATAAATGTATTACTAATCATGAAAAGTCCCTTGAACATATCTGTCTTGAACATCATGAAATGCATACATATGGTCTTAGACATTCAACTTGAATCCCTGGACATGAAACCTTTATTATGCATGTGACCCAGACATGTATTGGGTTCAAGGAATCCATAATAATATATCAATAATGTGGTAAATTTTTATCACATGATGAAGAGATTATTCTACTAATTATGTGTGACTCAATCGATTGGATCATGTGAAAATTTTTAACTTATGCGGCTGATCCTCCCACTAACTCAAGTTGAGGTGTGAGTCTTGATATACATACAAAGTGGCATAGATATAGGGGTATTGATGGAAATAAATCCCCCTATGACAGAGTAAAGGAGAGGAGGAGACACACAGGAGTGAACTTTGTGGATTAGAGGTATCATACGATTGTAATACTCTTCCGCTTAACAAATCTTGATGAGTAACTTAAGGAGAATTGAAGGTGAATGAGTCACATGAGGATGGATCATGATATGAACTATTGATCATGAGACAATAATGTGATCATCTAAACCCTCATAGATCATGTGATTTTATGACCCTCACATCATTGTATGTTCGCATGACTCCAAAGGGATCATGTGAAGTAGGATACCAAATTCTATTCATGCGGCGTGCATGACCACTCTACCTTTACACGATTGCATACCCCATACCCTAGCACAACTACATGGATTAAAATCCTTCACATGAGGTGTGTTAAATTTTTTTATTTCCCTTTTAGATGACTATAAAGGGATCAAAAATGTGCATGACTTCCCTTCCTTCACATAGATCACATGACCCCATGATGTCGCATGGCTGCATGGCACCCATGTGACTACCTAACCATCCCAAGGATCTCACTCATGCTCTCCTAATACCTTATCCTTACAAAAAGACCATATTTATTTAAATGTTCTCAGAAACAACCTAAATAATAAGTTTAGGATTATAAATCTATAATCCCAACCATGAATCCTTTCCCATCAACTTTTACTGGACATGTGAACTTAGAGCCCCATAATGCCCTAAAAAATACATTGTAGACTTCACATCACTATACCTATTTAGAAATTTCATGCCTCATTTTATCATAGATATATAATCTCAGTGGGAATTTAAATCACACAACACCTCTTATGGAAGCCTCAGTGTGTAATATCTATACGAACTCAAAATTGTATTATTTTCAACATGTTTTATCTTCTACCATCTCTTTTTTCTCATACCAAGCATGACTCTTGTAGGATTAGATATTTTTGATGATCATGAAAATATCGTGATATATATGCCCCCAAACATGTGAATCCACATTAGAATAAGTCCTTATATTTCATAAATCCAGGGGAAATAATCCCATTGGTTGTAATCATATTTCCCTACACATCGGCGACTAAAGGGACTCAGAACTATGTGGACACTAATTCAAATCTTCACAGGATATATAGAATGGATTCTTAAGGTCTGAGTTTTATACCAAAAATATTTTTCGTAAGCTATTTAAAGATATCCATATTCCCCATGATGAATTTAATACCCCTCTATAGCCTTAAAATTATAATTCATTTGCTAAAAACTCATGGATCCATGTACCCCATTAGCTCAAAATCAAACATCAGGGTTGCCTTAGTGCGTAAGTCAAACACCTATTAACAATACATCTTATATTATGTTATCTCTTATTTCTCACACCAATCATGACTCATGTGAGCTTAAATACTTCTAAAGATCAATTTTTTAGCATTTTTCCTTCCTTAAATATAGACATCCTCTCTAGGTGTAAGCCCTGACTATATACTCTTTCCCTTTAAAGGGCCATTATCCCAATCAAGAAAATATCAGGTCAACCTTAGCATGTAATCCTCACTAAAATATCATGTTGAACTCATTATGTAAGGCCCACTCAAATATTAGAGATACCTCAATGTGTAATCCCTACTCAATTATCCGGGAGACCTCAATGTGTAAGCCTCGTACAAATATCAGGGTGACCATAGTGAGTAATTCCCTCTCAACCATCAAGGAGACCTTAATTTGTAAACCCCACTCCACTATCAGGGTGACCTTAGTGTGTAATCATCGTACAAGTATTAGGGATTCCCTAATGTTTAATCATCATAAAATTTAATCATATTATGCCACCATGAAATGTTTCCAATATCTTTCTTCCTCTTTATCTCACACTGATCATGACTCATGTGGGATTATAGATCAATGAATATTTCTCCATTAGTATAGGGATAATTCCCTAATATGGACCTTTTTTCTTATGTAAGTCCAATTACATCTTATATTCACACAAATGGATGAGACAAATCAAGGAAGAATTTGATGCATAAGTCCCGCTCAAACCTCTTTCATCGTTCCTTTTATGACACTGATGCCTCCAACTAAACTACAATGACTCTTATTCCTATTATAAAAAGGATATATAAGATGCCTTCATAAGGCCTGATCTCCAAATCTAATATTAAAATGACCTCATACTTTTCCTTATTTTTTGATGTAAAAATTCATTGTATGGTCATGTACTAACTATGTGGGATTTTATTATTTTCTTTCATAGGATGTGTAGGACACCTTCTAGAGGTTCAATCCCGATTCTAAAATAACAATCACCTCCCTATGTGGTAATAAATTCTAGAGTTTCTGATCATATGTATTTGAAACATATCAATACCCCAAACCATTAAAAATAAGTATTAATGTACAACAAGATGGATTAAGTAACACCTTGATTTTTTATAATTTATTTTGAATATATTTAATTACTTCAATATCTTGAATTAAATGCAACATCATGCTTTAAAGAACTACGATATACTATTAATATTATCATTTAAACTTGACCATTATAACCTAGTTGTTAAATTTGGAGGTGTGAAAAGGAAGAGGATTTTTTTAAATTATTTATAATGTTTTCAGATAAATAAAATATATTTATAAATAAGTACTTAATTTTTTGTAAGGTCTTTATGTGCGTCAAAAATACCTTTTTCTCAAAAAAATGTTTTTTTTCTGTGAAAAAATAAAATAATTATTTTTTAATAGTTATAGAAAATATATTTGATAGAATAAAATTAATTTTTTAAACCTACACATAAAAATTATCTTTGAGTTATTTTTTGAAAATTTTATTCAATGATTAATGTTTCAATAAATAGTAAAAAATACGTATTTTCATTAAAAACTGTCTTTTCATTCAAATCATATAAAAAATATTTTTTTGATATGGTTTTAAAATTAAAATTAGGTAAATTATATATTTATTAATCCAATTTAGTTCATTTTAATCAATTTAAAATTTATTTTTATACAAAAACTTTTTAAACTATTAAAAATTTTCTCTTTGGAAAACCTTTTTTTATTACGTTTGTGGGTTTAATTTTAAATTAAATTCTCCCACATATGTGAATGGAATTTGGAAGAATATATTCCATATTTGTAATATGAATAATTTAATTTATATAATAAGTTCAAATTAATTTTTTGTTAAAATGAATACTAAAAATAGTAAAATTAATTTCCATGGTTAAGGTTAAAATAGGTTTATTGGGGGTTAAACTAAAATGATATGGAGTAAAATTACCTATAAAGTTATCCAAATACCATTTTATGGAAATATTTATGACTTATAATATATTAAGTTTGATAATGAACCATTTTTTATCCTTTTTAATGTGAAAAACATGGGTAAACTTTATTCTTTTAAAAACTTCCATGTATGTCCTCCCCCCCCCACTTATAAAAGGCCACCCAGTATCCTCTCATATTCACAATTAAAAAACCATTTAGATTTCAAATACCTACCCAAATATATTACTTAATTCCCTCCCAATATACTAGAGGAATTATTTTTATTATTAATCCCTCCTAATAAAAATTTAGGTGTAAACCTAAAGAGGTTCTTTGAAGAATAGTTATAGTCCTTAAATTTGAGTTGTCATTTTATTTCTTCCTATAACTCCTTAAAATATTCCTCAATTATGTTGATATAATAAATCTAATATGTAACATATACTGAGATTTTATTATGTTAGTTTCATAAAAAATATCCATATACTCTTCTATCAAATGGGAAATGAAACAATCAATCATGTGTACAGTGGAAAACTGCCTCACGAATCTATGTTATTCATTTACCATCACCACCTCTTCCAGATGAATATAATGATAAATTAAATTTTTATATATGATATTTATGATATTATTATACTTATATAATTATAATACCATGCCTACCTTCTTATTTTTCATCCCATTAGAAAACAATAACATCACTCGTGTGTACAACAGACTTCCACCTCACGAACCGATGTGATGTATTTTTCATTTTTATTTTACTTGGACGGTAATTGGGATATATTAAATGAATATATATTATATTTTTAACATAATTTTACTTCTTTAAATATCATATCAAATATACCTTCTTACTATTCATTCTCTGGGGGATATGATAATGTTGCTCATGTGTACGACAGACTACCACCTTGTTAAGAGATGTGATTCATTATTCACTAATGATTTTAATGGAAGGTAATAAGTATAAAGTTAGTAAATATATATGATATATATGAAATCATAATTATTCTATAATTTTGAATTATTATTTACCTTTCTTTTGTTCAATCCATTAAAAAATGGAAACAATGTTCATGCGTATATACGGCCTACTGTCTCCATGAACAGTGTATTTCATTTAAATATATAATGAATGTATAATAAATTTATATAATATTTAACATTATAAATATTATTTAACCATGATCAAATTAAAATGATAAAAAATACGAAATCCAAAAATACATGAAAAACAAAGCAGTGACTATCTGAAATGTGATTTTAACAAGGAATTGTAAATAAATAGGTAATAAAAGATCAAAATTAAATCATATATAGTATGTTATATATAATTATGGTCTTGGAAGAGATTTATAATAAATTTATATTTATTATATATGAGGTTTTAATGTGTACAAATGAGGTTGATACACAAGGTAAGGGATTTTTGTTTCAATTTGTCTTCATTGGGACACACGTTATGTTATACACCTGTTTTCTTTTATGAGGTGTATATAAAGACCCTTTGACATGTAATATCATGAATATATTTATTCTAATTATATTAAAATTTTCATTTAATTTTATTATTTTATGGGGACTATGATTCAAAGTTACCAAAGTGGTTAGGGATTTATGTTACAATCTTATTGTTTATCAGGATTTTTCATGATTACACTTCCAATGATGAAATATTATGATATATCTCTCAAAAAACAAATTTATTTTATTATACTATGGTTATTTATGTATAATAAATTTTTTCCTTTTATTTTCTTTTCTTAATGGATTAAATATACTAAAATAATTTTTTTATAAAAAACATTTTTATTTATCTCTTCAATCAAAAACCCTTTTCCTTCAATATTTATATTTTCTTAAACTGTTATAAAAAATATTTTAAAATATAAAAAGAATTTATTAAAGAAATTTTTACCCATTTTTTAATTTTTTACAAGTTTTTTTAAAATTAATCTTTATATCATTTTATAAACAAGCCCCATTTGTATTTTACAAAAAATGTGAAAGGAATAATTGTTTTAACATGCATCAGATAAACGAGATTTCCACAATCATAAAAATTATTTTATTTTACTATTCCTTTATAAGTTTCCAATTTTATCTTCAAATAAAAGTATTTCCAAAATAATTTTTGAATTTCTAGTTTTTAAAAAGTGATTTTCAAAGAAATTATATTTTCCTCAAGAAATGTTCTAAGTAATTTTCTTTCACAATAATTTTTCATATAAGATGAAATCATTTGATGTTACTTAATATTTATTGGGGATATGATCCAATGATACCATATTGATTCTTTCTCTAGATGGTTTATTTTTATTATGAAAATATTTTTATGAAACTCATTTATTTTCCATGGGATATTCTATAATGGATGTTTTATTAAACCCATTTCTTTTCATGGGTTCTTATATGATGAATGTTTTATAAAGGCCATTTATTTTCATGTGTTCTAATATGATGAATGTTTTATGATCTTGTGGCACATGTATGTATGATTTTCATTATGTGATAGTTTGGTTCTATATGTCCCACCAATTTATTGTGTAAAGATTAATATCTCATGAGATAAATAGGATTGGGATGAGGAGTAAACCCAGTTCAGAAAGGGGCTTTGTCCACTACGATAGTCTTGTGAATGAACCTTAACAAATATGATGGTTTAGGGAGTGAACCCATTTCAGTATGATAGTTTTTGAAATGATCCTTAACTACTAAGGAAATAATTTTTTGTGCTTATTTTTATTTCATAATTCCATGTCTTATGTAAATTTTATTCTCTTATGGATCATTTTCTTTGATTTACTTATGATTCACTCCTTATTAACTTCCAATATTTATGTCATGACTCAATATTTTGATCTTTTATATGAATGGTATTGTTTTTATATGTTATACTCATTTTCTCATACCCTTAATCTCATGTTATGTTTATATATTTCCCTTTTTTACCCTTATTGAGCATTTCAGCTCACCATTTATTATGTTTATTTTCCCCAAGTTATGATGATAGTTACTATGTGTGATTTGTCTTAGAAGGGTGATAGTTATGAGGAAATAAGTGGGAGACAATTTATAACTCTTATGAACTATTTTCTTATGTTTTTAGGTTTCCAAATTAATTATAACTTTACAATCCTTAGTTGTGTGTTTGTTTAATGTAATGAATATTAGTATAAAAATATGTAATATCTGTGTTTAAAAAGACCAAGTCTCTATAGTTGGTATCAAAGGAAAGGTTTAGTTATCCTTTTGAAATAAGGATGAGAAAAAAATAGTAATATAACTAGGGATATGTATTAGGATATGTCTAAGGATTATTCTAGGTATAGGAAAATATCCTGGAATATTGGTGAAGGGTAGAGCGAGTGGTTTCCTAGAAATACACCCCTTTATGGACACTATAAGTGGAAATGGTTCTCAAAAAAATATACCTAGGGGTAGTAACTCTAAAAAATTCATGTCATGCTTGACTAGATTGCCACTTGGTATTTGATAACTTGCCTTACTGTGTGCCTGGTTTGAAACTCCCTAGGGATATTCTTTTAAAATTCAAAAACTATATACAAACTATCATGAAGGATTTAAATAATGACAATGAATGACTTAGGTTAAGCCTAAGGTTAAATATATTTTAAATAAGGTGTCATGATTTAGACATAATATAAGTTATTCTTTATGATTATATAGTTTTCCACTCTGAGTATTGTCAATCACACTATGCTTTTGGTTTTAGTCAATTATTGGAACCCAAAGGTACTATGTTAATACTAAATGTAATAGACAATGAAATGATTTTCCTTCTGAGAAACCAAATGTTATGGGGGTTGGAATGAAAAATATCTTTCAAATTCTCAAAAAACATTCTCAAGTTATGAACCATGTAAAACTTTCAAATAAGAAAGGATGGAACAAAATTATATTGATTCCTTCATGATCCATGGTCCACCATCTTTTATTGGTTCTGCTGATCCAATAGTTTGTAAGAAACACATTAAGTACCACTGAAAATATATTTGTTTTTCTTCAGTTTTTGGAACATGAAAAATTCATTTTGGCTATCTATCTTTTGGAAGACAAAGTAGATCAATAGTGGACTCTCATAAAGAATATGAGGAAACATAATTAAATTTACTCCATGGAGTAGGATGAGTTGAAGAGATTATTTTTCAATAATTACTTCCATAATATTATATATAAAAAAATATATAAGGAATTTCTTGAGTTAAATTAGAAGGATGATGAATCTATTGATATTTATAAGGAAATTTTACAAGACTTCCGAGATACACTTATAGAATTATCATCCAACTTGAAAGTAAGGTTGATTACTTCTTCAGTTGATTAAAACCAAGTCTCTAAAGGGAGTTATCCATAAGGTACTTCTATAGCTACAAATAAATCATTCTATGTTATTTTAAGGTGCAAATTGATATTGTAGTTACCCATCAATCTCATGGGTTTGATAAGAAAAGAAATATAGAGTTCAAGGGAAACACTAGGAACCATGGAGAGAAGAATATGATCTTTTTTTCATGCTCGAATTATGGAAGGAAACATGGAGGGAAATTTATTAGGGGGACTGGTTAATGTTTTATGTGTGTAAATGAAGGGAATCAGGAAGTCAAATGCTTAAATTATGGGAATATGTTTTTTAATGATAAAAATAGTGATAAATATTCATATAATTCACCACCAACACTCTTGTTCATCAAGTGAAATCATTTTTGGAATAATGTGAGTCAATGAATTGATCCAATAGATAATGATGATGATAATACACAACATTCTATAAAGAAAAAGGACAAAGGTAAACATTATGAAATCATAATGGATGAAGTGAATCATGATAATTAGGGAACACTTATATGTCACTCCTTAGTTGGGAATTTCATATTGGATTTTTTATGAATAAGCCCTATGAAAATATTATTGTTTATCCTTTAGTGAAATTTGAGGTGATTGTGAGCATTAATTATCTTAATTTACATGGATTATAGAATAATGAAACCATATTTGATATTATATTGGTACAGGGATAAACCCAAGATTTCAATGGAAATTGTTTTGTATAAGATAAGAGATAATTTAAAAAAATAAAGTTTTTAAGTATTTATGTGTTTGGATTTCAAAATTATGTTGTATAAGTATTTTACCAATGATATTATGGTTATAAGAATAAATAAATATATAAGAATTGTGTTATTTTTTTAATCATATATGTCACCATATAAGATTAACTTAAGAGTTATGGATATCATGCTAGGTTTAGGAGTTTAAGATTGATCATAAATTTAAAGACTTAGACACACATTTGAGGTTTTATATGATGGGTGTTTATCAAAATTAAGGATATTTTTTGACACATTTATGGAAATAAAACCCTTTGGTTTTGTATTTTTTTAGTAGAAAAAATTATTTGAGGAGGAATTAGATTACATTTTATGGGAATATGATTAAAGTTATTGGTAACCTTTAGGGTTTATCTTATCATTGATATTAAGGTAGTTATAGGTTATTATAATTTCATAATTTTTTAGGAAGTATATTAATATAGTTTTGGAAAAAGGATAACCGATATGTCTAGTGAAAACATGTCACATCTCGCAAGGATGTGGGGATTGAACCCACAATCAAAGGGCTATAAGGGTATATCACCTACCGTTGGACTATACGAAAGAATATTTCTGGTGGGTCAACAAGAAGTGAGATATTTTTTAATATATATCATATTTCATTATATGTTAATAATTTAAGTATGTGATAAAATTTTATAAGGGGATGCTAGAACCATTATCTATACCAGAATGGAAATGGGAAAACATCACCATTGGTTTTGTCGTTGGACTCCCCAAAAAATCTAAAGGGCCTAATTCTATATGGGTTGTATTGAATCACCTTACAAGGTTAAAACACTTCACTAAAATTATAGAATATTTATATCTTGATCAGTTTACAAGGATATACATTAAGTAAGTAGTAAGGTTTCATGGAGTATCACATTCAAATGTATCTGATAGGGATTCAAGGTTTACGTTGATGTTCTAGTTAATTCTTCAACAAGATCTTGATAAAAGTTGAGTTTCAAAATTGTGTATCATATTTAGATATATGGACAGTCTAAGAGAAGAACATTTACCCTAGAGAATATTCTAAGATCTTATTTTGTGGATTTCAATGGTGGTTGAGATTAACTCCTTCTTCTAGATGATTTTTCATACAATAATAACATTCACACGAGTATTCATATTTCCCCATATAAAATACCTGTATGGAAATATGTATATAAATACAATGTAATGGGATGAATTTAGATAAATAAATTGGTACTAATGTTGGGCGAATAAATTTAAGAGACATTTAGAGCCATTTAGAAACACATAAGGGTAGTATAAAGTTGGTAGAAATATTATAATGACAATCATAGATGTGATATGGAATTTTAAGTTGGTGATAAGGTGTTTCTACGAATCATTCCATGGAAAAAGGTAATGAGATTTAGAAATAATGGACAACTGATCCCTAGTTATATTAGTCCCTTTGAAGATATTAATCATATCAGGATGGTAGCTTATCGATTATGTTTCCACCAAACCTATCTCAAGTCCATGATGTGTTCCATTTATATCTCCTGAGAAAGTTAATACCTAATCTTTCACATATACTAAACTCAGTGGTCATACCACTAGAGAATGATATTTATTTTGAAGAAAAATAGGTGAATATTCTATATTTTATAGAGAAAGTACCACAAAACATGATCACTTACCTAATCAATGTTTTTGTGGTGAAACTACCAACTTGAGGAAGCTACGTGGGAACCTGAGGATGTAATGAGACATAAATATCCTCAGTTTTTTGTACCAAAGAGATATAATTTCATGAGTGAAATTAATAATAAGGTGGTCAAAATTTAACACCCTGAGTTTATATTATTATTTTTCAAAATTAATTTAATATATTTGATATCTTGTATTAAATGTAACATCAAGTTTTAATGAACCATGATATACTAATAATATTATTATTTAAACTTAATCATTATAACTGAGACATTAAATTTTGGGGTGTTAATAGGAATAAATAAAATTTCGAAATTATTTATAAAATTTTCATATAAATAAAATATGTTTATAAATAATTACATAATTTTTTGAAAAGTCTTTATGTGCTTCGATAATACATTTTTGTCAAAAAAATGATTTGTATTGACTTTTGTGAAAAAAAATTAATTTTTGACACTTTTAGAAAATATATTTGATAAAAACTTCATTTTTTAAGTCTAAAAAATAAAAATTATCTTTTGAGTGAGTTTTTTAGAATTTTTTACAAAGATTATTTTTTTGATGAATAAATAAAAATAAAAATATTCATTAAAAATTATCTTTTAATTCAAAGAATATAAAATAAAAATTTTATCTTATTATGGTTTTAAATGAAAAATTAGTTCAATCATACATTTTTCAATCCAATTTAGGCAATTTTAATCAATTTTATATTAGATTTTGATATAAAAATTTTTTAAACTATTGAAAATTTTCTCTTCAGAAAACTGATTTTTCATCGCTTCTGTAGGTTTACATTTATATTAAATTATTCCACTACTATGAATGTAATAGTAAAAATAGATTAAATATTTGTAATTAGAAAAAAATATATATTATATATTAAGGTTAACATAATTTTTGGTCAAAATGAATTGTACAAATAGTAAAAATTAATTTATGAGGTTAAGGTTAAAACGGGTTTACTGAGGTTTAAAATAAAAAGATAAGGGTTAAAATGACATAGAAACATGTGAAACAACTATTTTTTAGTCATATTTAAACCTTATAACCTATAATGTTCTATAATTTTCCATTTTTAACTTTTTGGTATGTGATAAACTTGGGTTCACTTTATTCTTTTCAAAAATTCCATGTGTTTCCTCTCCCCTACTTATAAAAGGAAACACCATCTCATGTCCCGTTAATCCTTCCAAAACCCTTAATTTTTTCCAATACCTACTCAAATATATTAATTAATTCCATAAACACATCCTAGATTCATTATTTTTATGAGGAATCCCTCCTAATAAGGATTTAGGTGTAAACCTAAAGGGGTTCTCCGAAGAAGAGGCATAGTCTTTAAAATTGAATTTTCAAATTATTTATTCCTCTAACTAGTTAAAATATTATTAAAATATGATGATATATTAAAAATAGTGTATAATATATACTTATATTTTATTATATTAATTTCATAACCTATATCCATCTTATATTCCATCAAATGCGATACAAAACCATCAATCGTGTGTGCGACGGACTACCACCTCGCAAAACGATGTTATTCATTTTCCATCACCACCTCTAACATATGGGTATAATGATGGATTTAATGTTTATATAAGATATTTATGATATTATTAATCTTATTTAATTAAAATATCACACCTAACTTTTTATCTTCTAACTCCTTGGAAAACAATAATGTTGCTCGTATGTACAGTGGACTACCACCTCGCGAACCGATGTGATGTTTTTTCATTTCTATTTTAATAGGATGGTAATATGGATATATAAAATAAATATATATCATATTTTTAACATAATTATAATTCTATAATTATCATATCACATATACCTTCTTACATCTGATTCCATGGAGGATATAATATTGTCGCTCGTGTGTACGGAGGACTACCACCTCACGAAGTGATGTGATTCGTTTCTCACTAATGTTTTTCATGGAAGGTAATAAATATAAATTTAAAAAATATATGTGATATATATTACATCATAATTATTCTATAAATTTTAATTATTATTTAACTTTCTTTTTTTCTATTTGTTAAAAAATGGAAACAACATTCATGTGTATGTATGACCTATAATCTCCATAAACAGTGTATTTCATTTTATATCTATAACATTTATGGATTACTATAAATAAATATATACTGAATATATATGATATTTATATCATGTTTAAAATTTTTGAGATGAATAAACCCTGATCAAATCAAATGGATAAAAATAGAAAATCAAAACATACATAAAACAGAAAGCACCTATTACCCGAAATGTGATTTTAACAAGGAATTGTTAAAAATGCGTAATTAAAATCCACAAGTAAATCATATATGGTTTAATATATATAATTATTTTCAAATAATATATTTGTTATAGATGAGTTTTTAATGTGTATGATGGAATCCAAGACATATGGTAAGGTATTTTTGTCTCAATGTTTCTTCTTTGGGACATACATTATGTTATGCACCAATATTAGTTTATGAGGTATATATACAGACCCTTTGAAATTTAATATCATGAATTTATTTATTATTTTAAGATTATAAGCTTCATTTAATTTTATTATTTCATGGGGATTATGATTCAAAGTTACCAAAGTGGTAAGGGTTTTATGTTACAATCTCACTATTTATCGGGATTATTCATGATTATGCTTCCAATTATGGAATATTATTATATATCTATAAAAAAGCTAATTTATTTTATTATAATATGGTTATTTATATAGAATAAATTATTTCCTATCATTTTATTATCTCAAATTAATAAAGATACTAAAATAATGTTTTTATGAAAAATCACATTTATTTCTCTCTTCAATTGAAAACCCTTTTTATTCCATATCCTTGTTTTCTAAAAATATTTTCAAAAATGTTTTAACATTCTCAAAATGATTTGATAAATCCATTTTAACAATTTTTAATTTTTCTAAAAATGTTTTAAGTAGAATATTCATGTCATTTTTCAAACAAGGACCGTTTGGATTTTACCAAAATTGTGAAAGGAATATTTGTTTTAACATGTACAGTATGAAGGAGATTTCCACCGTCAAGAAAATTATTTACATTGAATCTTCAATTATAAGTTTTCATTTTTATTTTAAAATAAAAAAATTTCTATAATATTTTATGAATTTATAGTTTTAAAAATGGTTTTTTTAATGAAAGGTTATTTTCCTCAAGAAATGTTCCATATGATTTTATTTAAAAATATTTTTAAAATTATGATGACATTATTTTATGTAAATTAATATTTACTAGGGATATTATCCAATGATACCATATTTATTATTTATCTTTATGGTTTATGTTTATTATAAAAAAATGTTTATGAAACTTGTTTCTTTTCTATGAGTTCTTCTATGATGAATGTTTTATGTAACCCATTTCTTTTCATGGGTTCTGATATGATGAATGTTTTAAAAGCCCATTTATTTTAATGGGTTCTGATATGATGAATATTTTATTATATTTTGTACCATGTATTTATTATTTTCATTATGTGATGGGTGAGACCTATATCTCCCTCCAATGAATTGGGTAAATATGTGTATCTCATGTGATAAACAAGACTGGAAATGGGAGTGAACTCAATTTAGTAAGGAAATTCTTCCACTATGACAGTCTTGGTAGTGAACCTTTAATACTATGATGGTTTATAGAGTGAAACCATTACACTATGATAGTTTGTAAATGACCATTGACTACTAAGGAAATGACTTTCTATGCTTATGTGTATGCCACAATTCCATGTCCTATATCAATATTATGCTCGAAGGGATTAAATTATTTAATTACCTTATGATTCATGTATTATGAACTACCAATAATTATTCCATGACTCAATATTTTTATCTTTTATATGTAGTGTATAGATTTAATATGTTATTCTCATGCTCTCATACCCTTATTCTCACGTTATGTTTAAGTATTTCCCTTGTTTACCCTTACTAAGAATCTAATAACATCCTTTCTTATGTTTTTTTTCATGTTATGATGATAGTTATTATGTGTGATATATCTAATAAGGGTGATAGTTATGATAAAATAAGTGGGAGATGATGTAGAACTCTTATAAATGAGTTTTTTATGTTTTAAATTTTCCAAAGGAACTATACATGTATGATCCTCAGGCATCTGTTTGTCTAATGTAATGAGTATTAATCTGAAAATTTATAATATATATATATATATTAAAATATTTAGTCATTATATAGATCCTTTGATACATAAAGATGGTGCCACTAATAGGATGTCCTTCTACATGCATGAGGATTCACATTGGTAAAATTCAACAACCGGTTGTTTTTTTAGGGTAACCAGTCTTGTACCTAGATATAGGAAATATTTAAAACACATCTTAAATTTATTAGAGAGTCCTAGAGTATGTGATAATTCCCACCCAAAAGGGTGTTATGAGCCTGAACACCCATCCTCTCGACCAATGTGAGTTCCTAAGAGTCATTGGTAAGAAACCCTAATGAAAAAATATCATTATAAAGTAGGCCCATAGATCATTATAGATATGAGAGATATTGGGAGTTTCTATAGATAAACAAATATTGATTTGATTGATTGTAAAACTATACTAAGCTTCCCACAATCTATCATCAGGCCAAAGATCTAGTCAAAAAATGGTGAACCCAATATGAATCTTTTAATAATTAAATATAATTATGTTTCTCATACCATATTCTATTTCATTATGAACATTCCAAATGAAAAAATAGCCAAAAGGACAATAATAATATATGGTTGTATTAAACATTTATATATGACTGAGAATATTTCATAGTCGCAACACTACATTGATTTGTGACCTTATTTATTTTTATTATTATGATTGAATATACCATTCTCAAAAATTTCACCCTGATTTGAATCCATGACATCATCAAGAAAATGTTATGGACCCTCAACTGCAGTAATGACCTTTACAAATTTTGAAACAATGTCTTCTACTCAACACCTTCAGTATCAAGTGGGAAACTCAATGTATATGGAGTTCCACTGACATGGTATGATCTTGAACCTTGAGGCTAAATATATAGGTCTTTAGGAAATGAAGCTCGCAATCTCACCTCACTCAAATATTGTTGTGAAAAAATCAACGATTTATGTCACCCCTACTAACAACTTTGTGAGATTATCATTATATCATTAGAATGAACACCTTATTCATAAAAGGAAGGTATATCAAGGAGTCGGTCTAAACTTCATCCTTGTTTAGGATCCACCCATGAGGTCTCTTGGTAATCGTCACCTCCAGCATCATCTTGCAAATTCCCCTTAATCACCTAATGAGGGCACTACCCGACTGGTTTCCACCTTGAAATATCGTATCTTGGAAAAAATGATATATCTTTAAGAATGAAAATATATGGAATAAATGGATTAGGCCAATATTCAAACTTTTATCATTTAATTCCTCTAGTATATTATAGTGGAAACCGATGAGTAGGTTCATAACCCTTCTCACATGAGCCAAGTCTTATCACACATCTCAACCACATGTAAGGGGGAGGCAAATATCCCCACCCCCACATAGGAAGTTCATTGGATTATTCCAATGGAACAAAGAGGAAATGAGTGGGAATATATCCCCCACTTAAATTGAATACATATGATGATATGTCATAGAGACTAAGAATGTGTAGGCCTATGTACCTGAATACAACCTTCTAAAATTCCAGTACATTTTTCCAGTGATAAAGGAACTTCGATGACATATTTAGGAAATTATATACAGACATTCACATATTCAAATCATAATATCTAGAGTATCATGTCAACATGTTCAACAAGAACAAATAGATACTTTGGAATAATTTCATATTAATTCTCATTTCCAGGAGGATTATCAATATTTTCCAATAAAGGGCAAGGCATGGGATCGAGCTCATATCCTCATTCTAACTGGGATTCATGAACCTAGTTTGGTAATCCCCTAAAGATAGGAACATATTACTATCAATGAAATCTGGTAGAATACTCTAATAGAAAATGATGATCTCGTATCCTTATTCTAACTAGGGCTCATCAACCTAATTGAGAAAGAACCTCAACGTAGTCTCATATCCTTGTCGATAAAGCTACTTGGAAAATTATAGTAGCTTATAGGATCCATGAACATATTTCATCTCCCACCGATTAAAGACTAAACAAGAATCATTCATAGGATGTACAGGAGGAGGCCCATATTCCTTCTCCCATTTGGAAGGTTTATTGGAATATTCTAGTGGAGAATGCATATCACAATCAGGTTTATATCCACCCTTCAACTAAGGATGACTAGAATATTCTTGAAACCACCAAAAGACAGGATCATATTCCCACTGATACTATCAAAGCTCATAGGAATACTTCAACAGATTCTTAGAAGTAGGCTTATTTTCCTAGAGAAACAGATAGTCATTATCATACTTAAGTGACTGTAACAATGTAGGCTCATATTCCAACTCAACCCCAAAATGCAGGTCATCCTATTTCAGTCATGATAAGATACAGCTCATATTTATACTCTTATTTATTCTAGGGTCCTTGAGGATATAAAAATTATATCTACAACACATCAAGGGTATGATGACTCTTCAAAAGAATAATATTATGACAACCACCATGATAGTCCTCCCTATGGTAGTATAGAGATAAATTATGAGGATTCTACCCCCAACATCCACTATGGATGACCTCCCCATGGATATATCTCTCCCAAGAAAGGAAATAATCCCCTTACGAAAACACCTTCATATAGAGAGGTACTCAAAACACTACGGTTCATAGTATATAGTTCCCTATTAAGCACTAGTGACAACTTGCCTCAATCAGTGGATGGCTGAGAGAAGAGACCTATGTGGTTTGACTAGGTTGAAGAATGTTCCTCTGATAAGGAAGAGGATGACATGGATATATAGAAGGATCTATCTGAAAAAAAAACTTCACACCATGATTTAACCCATCAGAACTTCTAATTATGATGTCATGGATCAGATGATGGAGGAGTCCATGCCTTACTTATGCTAGAACATGTGGTAAACCTTTAATAGTTAAAGGATAGGAGCCTCCCATATCAAATATACGAGGGTCACCTCCATGCCATAAATAGACTATAGTTTTAGATGGAACTAGAAGATTTATCCATGGCTCCAAACCTAAGATTAGAAAGGAATATTATGAGCCTACGACATAATTTGTTCCACATTAAAATAACTCTCTAAAAAATAATCACGGGATCCCTATCATACATCCATATTTGAGGATGGGGCCAGTATGGGGCATTGAAATTTACTCCGTCCTTGAGAGATAGAAAATCTCCCTAGACATAGAATCTAGAAGTGCTATAGCTGTATGAGAGATCATAGGACCAAATAATGTATGGGATAGTCAGTCATCTAATAAATATCCCCCATTTCAAAAATTAAAACACATTGGGAGTATAAGGAGAGGTCTATTAATAAGATCCTAATCCAAGACTCTTGAAAAAAGTGAACACATGTCAATTAAGGAATTTGAATTATTAGATTGTTTAATGGATCCCTATAGATTTTTATTCCCATAATAAGAAAACTCTGCACTCAAACCATGTGTGAGTAAAACTATTCCAAATAAATAAGATCACGATGGAATCCAACTTGGGGAAAATCCAGGTTGTAGGGATAAGGACATTATTACAGCCACCTCCACCCAAGGGTAATAAAATCCAAGAGGGTACCAAAAAAACTAGTAGTGACTCTAATAAACCCCATAACATAGGGTTGGGGACATTTTTATCTCAACCAATATCCTATGAATCATCAAATCCAAATCAGCAGTATCATAAAATACCAATGCTGACCCCAAATCAACCCCATCCTGTAGAGATGAGAGAAATTTTATCATCTCCCCCAAGGAGATAAGTATTCCCTAGGATAGGTAGAGACTACTAATGAATGGTACCCCAACCATTCCTTCCACCACATGATATACCCATGAAATTTATGTCCCACTTGTTGAGAATGGTCAAAAACTCTTTTAAAGTCACCATTTACATGCTACAACCAGGGGAGCATTTGGTGAATAAAATCAAACCCCATTGGGTCATAATCCAAGATGAACCAACTAGATAAGTGGCCTGATGGAAGACCCTGATGTGACCCTTAAAGAAGGAGAAAGTGGTATAGAACTTCACTATTACCTGGAGAGTGATAGGGTGACCATTGTCACTTGGTATTCCTTGGTGAAAGTCATCACCATTAACCCAGTAGACAATACTGAATGAGACACATAAACTGATAGGAATAACATAGAAATGTAACCTCAAGAGGTATGTGATGTTGATCCCAAAAAATGAGGCTACACATACATAGAATCAAAGGAGGAACCAGAATCTGGCACCCCCAAATGATGATTTATCACCTCATTAATGAAATTACACCAAGGATAATGGGAAATATGTGACTCCATCCCATCAACCACCTAGAAAAAAATATACCCTCTATTGAAGAATTTCTAGAACAATATGATATTAAGATATACAAACTTAGATATTTTAATAAAGAGATACATAGGGGAAGTATTAACATTAGGTACCACCATAAAGAAGAAACATATAACCTCACAAACCCCTTAGAAGAGAGATAATCTACTTTTAAGAATGGAACCTTAGCATCGTATTGGATCTGGATAGAGATGAACTGTTGAGTCAATAATGTTTCTTTATGACTTTTCCATTCCTCTATGTTTTGAAAATCATAAACACTCTATATTAAGGTAAATTATGTTTTCCCTAATAATTATCTTAATAAGAAAAATTTTCCTTCCCCAAGGAAATTCATCCTTATCTATGTTTTCATTGTTCATTTTATAGTTTCTCTAAATCTAACTCATTTTATTCCTAAGTCTAAAAAACAATTTCACATCCAAAATATAGGAATCCTATAAATCCTTGGTTATAGAGTATTCTATTTTTAGGATTCGAATTCAGACTCTGAATTCTCTAAAAATCATACTCTGAATAATATGAAAATCAGACTCCAAATTCTCTGAAAATCAGACTCCTAATTCTTTGAAAATTAGACTCTGAATTCTATGAAATTAAAACTCCAAATTCTCTAAAAACAGACTCTGAATTCTCTGAAATTCAAACTATGAATTCTTTGAAAATCAGAATCTTAATTCTTTGAAAACTAGACTCCGAATTCTCTATAAATCAGACTCCAAATTCTCTGAAAATCATACTCCAAATTCTCTGAAAATCAGACTCTGAATTCCTCAGAATTCAGACTCTGAATTCCACAAAATTCAGACTTTGAAATCCTCCAAATTCGGACTCCTAATTCCTAAGAATTTAGACTTCGAATTCCTCATAATTCCGACTCCAAATTCTTTGGAAAACAGTATCCAAATAAACATGATTTATAGTCTCCAAATTATTATCTGATTAGAATCCGAACTTTTTTTCTTAGACTCTAAAAAATTAGATTTAGTTAAGAAGCCTTATTTTTCCATATACTTGATATAGTTTTGAAACGATTTCATACATTCTATTTCTAACTAACCATTGTTTGAGTGACACATATACAGGTCCCTCTGAAATTCAAGGAAAAATATGATCATTGGAGGAGGGAGACGACCATTGGAGAAGTTCTTATAAATAATATCTCATTTGAATGAGCTCATAACCTGTTGATCACTATATATTTCATACCGCTTAAGTGATTTCTAGAGAGAGACTTTCATGCCTTGTGCATACTGAACATCTTGTTCATCTTGCTTCATGCGACTCTGATTGTTGCTGTGTACAATCAAGTACTTTGGGGGATAGAAAGACAGAGGTGCCAACTACCTTAATGTTCAAAGACTTATGTGGATAGTAAGACAGAGGTTCTTACTACCTTAAAGTTCTAGGGATTTCGGAGACTGCAAGACAGATTCCGATATTCCTATCGAGGGCTTACCCTGGTGTGGGTAAGACAGACTTTTTTGAAAGTAAAATCTAGGGACCTTTATCCAAGGTTGTTGGATACCTTACTCTTTGGGTTAAAATATTTAATAATTGTTACTTGTTTTGTTTCATGTTTAGTTCTATTATATATTGATAAAGGAAGGAAGTATAACCTTCTTATACTTTTTTGTTCTTTTGTATACTCTGATAAGTTAGATTATATATGCTTTAGGGTAGAATCTTTTCCTTGTAAACTTTCCTTAAGTTTCATTTCTGAAACCATATTTCCAGAATCTAGAATGTTTGTAGAACAACAAGAGGTCTTGTGAATTTACCTTATTTAACTTTGTTAAACATATTTTTCCTTAAGGTTAAAAATGAAATTTTTTAAACTTACAATTCACCCCCCCCCTCTTGTAATTGAGCATCTACATACATATTTCGATCCTACAATTGGTATCATAGGAGGTCTCTGAAATTCTTATATTTGCATATAAGTTTTATTGCTCAGTTTTCATTATTCTAAATTTTTTCCTTGCATAGTATTTTTATTATTATTTACAAAATTTTACTATTAACAAGTTTTGTTGAAAGATATTTTCTTTTAGATGGTAGGAATGAATGTTGGTTTGATTGAAAATCTAAATCCTACTAGACCACCTATATTTGATGGGAATGATTATGAGTATTGGAGAGATTGTATGAAGACTTTTGTTATTAATACTGGAGTGGACAACTTTGTTATGCTCACTGGAGATTACAAGATTCCTAATAAGGAAGTAATAACTTTCACCAATCAAGAAAAGTCAAAATATCAACTAAACTACAAGGTACATAATAATTTATTGTGTTCCATGACTAGGAATACATATAGTTAGATTTCTTCTTGTGAAGATGCTAATTGTATCTGGAAGAAATTGGAAGTTATACATTTTGGTAAATCCAAAGTTATAGAAACTATAACATCTATGCTTAGAGAATAATATCATGGATTTCTATTTTCTTATGGAGAACCAATATTCAATGTGAAACAAAGGTTTATGACTACTGTTAACAGTTTACAATCTATGGATGAGGAAGGTTTAGATGATGAATCTCTTGTGGATAAGATTATTTATATCATTCCTAATGAGTGGTAATCTAAGAGAACAGCTATTGATGAGAATAGGAAAGTATCTTAAATTACTCTTGATGAGATTTTTGGAACTCTTCTTCAACATGAGATAAGAATGAAAAGAGATGCTGATATGAATAAGAAAAATAATGATAATGGAAGTATAGAATTTACTACTACTAAATTAAATACTATTAAAAGGGTTACAAGATCCAAGTCTAATAAATTCACTGTTTTATTTGAATCTATTGAAAGTGAACATTCTGAGAATAAGCTAGATAATCTTGCTCGAAGGATGAACAGGATAGTTGGGAAGAAAGACTTTCAGTATAGATTTAAGAAGAAAGAAATAAAAGATAAGAAAGACTCAGAAGTCACTGGTTATGAATGAAAAAGAGTAGGGAATATAAGGTCATATTATCCTATGCTTAAGAAAAAGGATAGAAAGGAAAATAATTTTGAGAGGAATAGAAAGAAGTAATATAAAGCTAATGCTAAGAAAATTTTGAAAGAAAATGACACATATAGTGCTAGCGATGGTGACTCTTCTGCTGAATCCTTAGAGTATAATCTTCTGATCAGAAGAATCTTGGTCTACTAGCCAGACTACCCATTGAAAATCAGTTTCTAATGGCTAAGGTACAAAATGATGAATCTATCACAAATGTATCCTTTCAAGCAAATTATACTGATGATAAATACTATAAGTATTCAGATGAAGAATCTTCTTCTGATGAAGATAATATATTACCTACTTATGAATAAGTATCTAGGTTTTCTAAACTTCTTGAGAATGAAAATTCTAAACTCAAGAAAAATCATGATAAAGAAAATTCTAGAAATTCTATTTTAACAAAATAAGTATCATATCTTTCTAAAGATCTTGATAAGAAAATTTTTTATTTTGAAATTATTTCCAAAAACCTTGAGGAATTTAACTCTGAGAAGGATAAACTTTATAAGGATCTGGAAAGTGTAATTTCTAAGAAAAATATTTTAGAGACTAACTCTAGTTCTAAAACAAATGTTTTTAGGATGAAAACTTGGTTATTAAACAAAAGTCGGAAATATTTTCCTTGAGGAAGTGTTTGTAAAACTTTACCCCTGGTAAGAAAATTGTTGATAATATGTATTACCAAATTCAACCTATAAGGAATAATTTTGGATTTGGTTATACTCATTCTAAACCAGTTTTTAGCAATAACTATTTTATTCCTCAAAGTGCTCTATTATGTAATAAATGTCAGT
This sequence comes from Viscum album, assembly GCA_963277665.1. NCBI lineage: Eukaryota > Viridiplantae > Streptophyta > Magnoliopsida > Santalales > Viscaceae > Viscum > Viscum album. The sequence goes on along the minus strand of OY728151.1, from coordinate 1,255,059,031 downwards.
GTGGTGGGCATTAGGAAAAATTGTTATTTAAAAAAAACATAGTCTTTAGGTTTTCATAAAGTTTATTTTTCTAAGAAATTGTGGATTCCTAAAATCTTTCTTTTTGAAATTTTCGAATCCAAGAAAATTTGGATTTCAAAAGTCTAACACTCTTATTTTCAGGAAAATAAATAATGTACCAACAGCAATACATGATACATGGATAGTGGATGTTCCCGGCATATGACTGGTAACAATAACTTCTTTGAAAATATTATCAAGATAGAAAGGATGAAAATTAACTTTAAGAGATAATGCTTATGGAGAAATTATTGGTATAGGTAACATTGTTATTCTTGAAAAAACTTTGATTTAAAATGTTTTATTTGTTAAGGGTATTATGAAAAATCTAATTAGAATAATTCAATTATGTGATGAAGGTTACCTTGTGAATTTTAGGAATGATAAGTTCTTAGTACACAATTCAAAGGAAGGGTTTATTCTTTCTACCCATAGGCAAGATAATGTATACACACTAAACTTAGAGGACCTTAGTGCAATGGAGGATCAATCTTGTTTATGGAATAGAATTTTAGGACACTGTAACCTCAGGAACCTATGTAAACTCTCTAAGAAAAGACTTGTTAAGGATTTACCGGAGCTTAGATATGATTCTTCAAAAGTTTGTGATCCTTTTCAATATGGAAAGAAACATAAATCAAGTTTTAAATCAATCAGTGAAGTCTCAACTACTGATGAATTTCAGTTGGTGCATATGGATCTTTTTGGTCCAACACAAACTAGAAGCATTGGAGGAAAATATTATGTATTTTTCTTAGTTGATGATTACACTATATTTAGGTGGGTCTATTTTCTAGCAAAGAAATATGAATCTTTTTCTTATTTCAAAATCTTTAGAGCCCAAGTTAAAAATTATAAAAATCTTCCATTAATAACTAGTCATAGTGATCGTGGAGGAGAATTTCATAATTCTAATTTTGAAACTTTTTGTAGTAGAAAAGGTATTACTAATAACTTCTCCACACCAAGAACTCCTCAACAGAATGGTGTTTTTGAAAGAAGAAATTGAATTCTTCAAGAGATAACTAGAACCATGTTGAGTGAATATTTTATAACTAAACATTTTTGGGATGAAGCTGTAAGTACTGCTTGTTATATTATAAATCGAGTTTTAATTAGAAATTTTCTTAATAAAACCCCATATGAGTTATGGAATGGTAGAAAACCTATAATTTCCTACTTCAAGGTATTTGGTTTCAAAGTATTCATATTGAATACCTAAGATAATTTACATAAATTCACACCCAAATATGATGAAGGAATTTTCCTGGGCTACTCCACAACTTCTAAGGATTATAGAGTTTCTAATAAAAATACTTTTACTGCTGAAGAAACTGTATATATTAAATTTGATGAAACTGGTCATTTTGTTTTTAAACAACCTCAACCTACATCTTCAGATGTGTTTTCAAAAACTTATTATCAATTCTTGATAGAAGATCCTTATAATAAGGAAAGTGTTCAAGAAAATGTTTCTGAAGCATTTACTCTAGAAGATTTCCTACCATATGTTAATGAACAGGTTTTACACTACCCAAATTAGTTTTTTCTTAAGAATCATCCCAGTGATAGTATCATTGGAGATGTAAATCAATACATAAGGACTAGATGTTCCTTAAAAAATGAAGTAGAACATTTAGCATTGCTTTCTTAATTATAACCAAAAAGCACCGATGAAGCTTTATGTGATGATGATTGGATAAAATACATACAGGATGAGCTAAATTAATTCGAAAGGAATAAAGTCTGGACCTTGGTTGAAAAACCTAAGGAAACTTATTTTATTTGAGTAAAATGGGTCTTCAAAAATAAGTGTGATGAAAATGGATTCATTGTAATAAATAAGGCTAGATTAGTTTCTAAAGGATATAATCAATAAGAAGTAATAGACTATGAAGAAACCTATGCTCCAATATATAGACTTGAATCTATTCGTATTTTACTTGCCTTTGTAGCATTCTTCAATTTTAAACTTTTTCAAATGTATGTTAAATGTGCTTTCCTTAATATAAATGTTCAAGAGGTAGTTTTTGTCTTACAACCTTTTAGTTTTGAAGAAAAAAAACATCCTGAACATGTTTTCAAATTTACCAAAGCTTTATATGGACTTAGACAAGCCCCTAGATCCTAGTATGATATACTTATAAGATTTTTGTTACAAAAAAATTACGTTAAGGGAAACTATGATCCAACCCTCTTTACAAATAAAGATAAGAAAAATGTTTTGATTGTTTAAATTTATGTTTATGACATTATATTTGGTTCAACTCAGCAATCTTTAACCAATTCGTTTACAAATCTAATGAAATATGAGTTTGAAATGAGTATGATGGGTGAGTTAACATTTTTACTAGGTTTTCAAATTTCTCAAATACCAAAAGTAACTTATATATCTCAACATAAGGATATTAAAGATCTTCTTAAAAAGTATGTATATGACAACACTAAGAGTATTAGTACTCCCATTGGTACCTAAAATTCACTTGATCTTGATGAAGTTGGGAAACCACTAGATCAAAAATCATTTACAGGTATTATAGGAAGTCTATTATACTTGACATCTAGTCATTGAGACATAATGTTTTTAGTATTCCTATTTTCAAGATATCAATCCAATCCTAAGTAATCTCATTTAAAGGCAGTGAAATGAATTTTTCTCTACTTAAATGGAACAATGGATTTAGGAGTATTTTATATTTATAGAAATGATTTTTTTTTAAAAAAATTTCCGGATGTGGACTTTGGTGGAAATAGAATTGATAGGAAAAGTACATCTAGAACTTTTCATTTCTTAGGATAATAATTAGTTTCTTGGTCATGCAAAAAATAAACACTAAGTAGCACCTTCCACTGCTGAAACTAAATATGTAACAGTTGGAAATTGTTGTGCTCAAGTTTTGTGGTTGCAACACACACTCACAGACTATGGTATGAGTTGTACCAAAACACAAATATTGTGTGATAATACTAGTGTCATTTCCCTAAGTAAAAACCCTGCACATCACTCATGTGTAAAACACAGATATATTATGCATCATTTTCTTAGGGATCACACACAAAAAAGAGATATCATTCTTCAATTTATCATAATGCAAGATCAACTTGCTGATGTTTTCACAAAATCTTTACCCTTCGATAGAATTGAATACATTAAACAAATGTTCGGAATGATAACTATAAGGTAATTTTCCATATTAACTTTTTTGTTGAAACATATCTCCTTATAGTAAGTAACTCCTTTTCATAGGGGGAGCACATTTTCCTATTAATCAAAAAAATTTTAATCAAAATTTTCGTATTCAAAATTTTTGTAATAAAAATTTTCATAAACAAAATTTTATTAATCAAAATTTTCATAATCAAAATTTTAGTATTCAAAATTTTCATATTCAAAATTTTCGTATTCAAAATTTTCGTATTCAAAATTTTCATATTCAAAATTTTCATAATCAAAATTTTTGTAATCAAATTTTTCGTAATCAAATTTTTCTTTAAATTTATTTTAAAATTTTCAAAGTCTAAAGTTCTTCAAGAAGAATTTTCCTCATTACTAATAAATTTCCCAAAAATTCATAAGTTATGTTTCCTTTCTTAAATTTTCGTAATCATCTTTTAACATTTTGGTATTCTCATTTTGTTTAAAAAATTTTAGATTCACTCTTCCTTAAATCTGAATTTTTATCTTAAAAACCTCAAAATATTGGAACCTACAAAATTTCTTCTTCGGCTATCTTCTCAACCGTTAGATTTGATCAAGAGTATTTCAACTGTTAGATCAATCAAAAAAGATGAACCATCACCTCAAATTCCTATATAAGGACCCCTGATGGTTGTCCCACATCTATTCTCAAATATTTGGCGTGTTGAATCCCTGATGTTCTATTTAAGACCATTCTAAATCTTCAGGGTTTTCCTCAATTTCAAATGTCTGTGCAAGATTCTCCTAAAAAATAAATGTAATCTGTAAAGGAAATCTCGGAATGACGGATATATAAAGAGAGAGGTTAGTATATCTGAAATTATTTGCTAAGTATGATTCTATCATTTCAAAGAATATCAAGTTGAATGGCTGGGAGATCTTATGTGTATCAAAACCGAAGGCGTAAGATCTGGTTTATCCAGAGTTGTTGGTTGTATTTTATGAGACAGTAAGTTTATTCAATGAAGGAGGGAGAGACATGTTTTCCTTCAAGAGCTATGGAAATAGATACTCCCTTTCTTACACTAAGGCTTCAACCTTGATTGGAATTATATATGAAAGAGAAGCAAAGTTTTGTACCCACAAGCTACTAGATGTAGCAGGATCTTTTGATAAAGAGAAAGCTATAGAATGTCTTGGTCTTTCATCAGTTAAGACTCTGAAGATTTTTAATCTATCTACAAACTTCTGTATTCTTGAATTATGGGTGCAAGGTTTTATTATTCTGATAAAAGGGGATAAGGATTCCCTAAAGAAAAGTGGAATCTATATTCAAGATTTCTTGGTGAACCTCAGGAAGATAAACATGGTCAAGTATATCTTGGTTACAGTTGAGAATATCAAGAATGAATCTCTAAAATTTAAAATCATCATGTATCCAGCTATTCTCTCAAAGATTATAGTTATTTTCCTTAAGTCATTCAAAAAACCTTGTAGTTCTAATCCAAGAAATTTTAAAGTAATGTTACTAAGTGATGATACTCTGAGAATGAAAGTTGGTTTTTCTAGTGAATTAGAAGAATTATATGATTTGTCTGAAGCTAAAATTGAAGCTCTATCAAAGAAACCGTAAGTGGATGAAACTTTCAAGAAGGGTGTAAAGAAGAGGAAGTTGAAGGAACTTGAAGAGAAAGAAAAAATTCTTGTGGATAAGGAAACTCAATCAGAACCACCTAATCCAAAGAATCAAAAGACTTATCTAGATGAAGTGATTACTATGTGGAGAGAGGAGAAGAAGAACAGGAAGGAAGGGGAGCCTAGTTTTGGCTTGGAACCTATGGAGGAAAAAGCCTTGAAGTTGAAGGTTGCTAAAGATCTTGAGAAACAAGAGAAAGAAAAGAAGAAGTGAAAGAAAATATACGAGGCTGAAATTGTTCAATCCCTTCTCAAGGCTACTGATAAAGCCTCTAAACAACACCAGGTACCAAAATAATTTTTGCAATAATCAATTCATGTGACTCCGAGAAAGAAGGTAGTGATTCTAAAACCAGAACAAAAGGAATAAATTTTAAAATAGGAAGAAGTAGAAGAAGAAGAAGAAGAAGAAGAATGAAGTGGTGATACCGAAGACATGATAAGGAAAGTAGAGGATTGTCATGAGAAGGAGAGTCCTTCTGAGAAACTGTCAATCCGAACTTCTGAAGAAGAATCTTTAAAACTTTCTACACTAGTAAAAGAAGAAAAGGGTTAGGAAGAGGTAAATAAACTATCTAAAGAATAAAGTAGCAACCATGAATTTATTCAGCTAGAAGATCTTGTGATAGGTGCTGAGAAATAAAACCTTGAGGGAGACAAGATTTTTCAATTATCAGATAGTGAGCATGAATCACCCAAAGCAGAAGAGATCATTCTGAGAGATGAAAAGGGAAAGAAGGTGTTGGTTGATACACCTAGGAAATCTATGGTGAAAAAGAAATATGATGGTGCTTCATCGAAGAGGAAAGATTAAGAGATTGAAAAATAATCCTAACCAAACAAACACTTTGATTCAGAATCGTCCTCTCTTGGACACGATTTTGTGGTACAAACTTTGAATAAGTTGGTTGATACCATTCCCTTATTTTTAAGTATAGACACAAGATTCTAGATGCTTCAGTATTCGATAAATCAGAAATCAAATTCAGTTTCCATGCTTATGGATAAGTTTTTCAGACTCGAAGCTGATTTAAAATCTTTCGTCATTGGTTATGAAGCTCATAAAAGATCATGAAAGAATATTACAAATTGGTCAAGGAAGAAAATCGAAGACCTGAGTGCCTTTGATGAATTTCAAGAAAGTGTGAAAGATGATTTTGACACCGAATATAGGAATTTTAATGATCTTGCTAAGATTTATGAAGAAAATCTGACTCTCAAATAGACAACTCGGAAGCAAGAAGTCAAGGACTTGAATAGGAAGCTTAATTCTGTGGCTATGAATTGAAAGAGGGAAATGGATCTCAGAATATAGTTTTAAGAGAAGATTTTTAAGCAAGAAGAAGTTTTGAAGGCTCAGACAGATATTCTTAAGGCTCAGGAAGAAAAGATAAAAGTCTTGGAGAAGAAAAATGAAGATTAGGGTCAGCTGCTCAAGCATGTGGAAGAAGATCACAAGGAGATAAAGAAGCTGAAAACCATTGTAAATAATTTAATGCTGAAGGATAAAGAAGGATAATTCTACCCCATTCTTATATTTTGTTGTATTTTCTTCTTTATACAAATTTTTTCAATCATAATAGAATTTTGGTTGTTCTTCATATTTTTGGTTGTTTATTACTAATTTTTCATGTACCATATTTTTTTCCATTCTCTTTATTCCTTTTTTAAAATCAAAAAAGGGGAGAAATGAATGATAAAAATAATACTAAGTAAATAAGTGAATTCCCAATGTAAGGGGGAGTCTATCTAAGGGGAGTTTCATCAAAGAAGAATTCCTTATACAGAAAAAGGAAAAATATTTTTAAAGAAGCCAAGAATATGATCCTTAGGGATTTCAAAACCTAAGGGGGAGTTAGTCGTATTTACTATGATTCATAAGTAAAGGGACATAAGTTTTTATTTTCAAGACTATAAATAAAATCTCTAAGTCCTTATATTATTTTTTGTAAGGATGTTTGTGATTTCCAAAAAGGGGGAGATTGTTGAGTCAATAAGGTTTTTTTATGACTTTTCCATTCCTCTATATTTTGAAAATCACAAACACTCTATATTAAGGCAAATTATATTTTCCCTAAGAATTATCTTAATAAGAAAAATTTTCCTTCCCCAAGGAAATTTATCCTTACCTATATTTTTATTGTTCATTTTATAGTTTCTCTAAATCTAAATTATTTTATTCCTAATTCTAAAAATAGGTTTCACATCCAAAATCTCAGAATACTATAAATCCTTGGTTATAGAGTGTTCTGTTTTCAGGATCTGAATTCAGGCTCTGAATTCTTAAAAATTCAGACTTTGAATTATCTAAAAATTAGACTCTGAATTCTCTAAAAATCAGACTCTGAATTCTCGGAAAATCAAACTATGAATTCTCTAAAATTCAGACTCTGAATTATCTGAAAATCAGACTCCAAATTCTCTAAAATTCAGACTTTTAATTCTCTAAAAATCAGACTCTGAATTCTATGAAAAAAAAACTTTGAATTATCTAAAAATCAGAATCATAATTCCTCAGAATTATGACTCTAAATTCCTTAGAATTCCGACTCCAAATTCCTCATAATTCCGACTCTAAAATTCCTCAGAATTCGGAATCTAAATTCCAAAAAATTGTGACTCCGAATTCCATAGAATTCAGACTCAAAATTCCCCATAATTCATACTCTGAATTCCTCATAATTCAGACTCTAAATTCTTTGTAAAAGAGAATCTAAATATCCATGAATTATAGTCTCTAAATTTTTATCTGGTTAGACTCCAATATTTTTTTCTTAGAATCCGAAAAAATATATTTGGTTACGAAACCTTATTTTTCCTTATACTTGTTATAGTTATGAAATGATGTCATATATTCTATTTCTAACTAACCATTGTTTGAGTGACATGTGTACAAGTCCATCCAAAATTCAAGGAAAATTATGACCATTGGAGGAGGGAGTCGACCGTTGGAGAAGTGCCTATAAATAGGAGATCATTTGAATGAGCTCCTAACAGGTTGATCACTATATATTTTATGATGTTAAAGTGATTTATAGAGGGAGACTCCCATGCCTTGTGTGTACTGAAAATATTGTTCATCCTGCTTCGTGCGACTCTGATTTTTTTTGTTTACAATAGAGGACTTCAGGGTATAGAAAGACAGAGGTTCCAACTACCTTAAAGTTCAAGGACTTCTGTGGATAGGAAGAAAGAGGTTCCGACTACCTTAAAGTTCGAGGGATTACAGTGATAGCAAGATAGATTCTAATATTCCTATCGAGGTCTTACCCCGGTGTGGGTAAGACCTAATTTCTTGAAATTATAAATCAAGGGACCTTTATGTATCTAGATAGAATGTCCTGACACACCCAATTAGTATTCTACTCCTTCAAGAGCAGTTATTGGAACTTTGTGCTGAAAAAAATCTATAATGATATATGAGAACCTTTAATATTGATGAAATACTTATTTGTATTCTGAAGTTCTATAGAAATGGTACATCATCTAGTTTGTTCCATTCAGTGAAAAATGGAAAAATCATTTCCCATGGTCGTGGCATAAGAAAAGAGGTTTGAAAAAATGGAAACCACCATCGTCACACTCAAAACAGCAACAGTGACCACCAGAACACCCAAGAAGTACCCAAATCAGCCATAACCTCTTAATGAGTGATAAAAACAAAAAATACCCTTTATTGAAGAAAAATAGAGATCATGTCAACTTATGATTTAAATAATGAAAGAACAAATTATATTCCTTCTAAAATGAAAAGGTTACTAGTTAATTCCCCACATCCATGGAAAACAATCTCCTCAAACATCATGAGCATAAGAAACCCAATGAAGTCAACGTCAATTACTAACCTGAGAAATTAACCTTTCATAGGATACTAGGTCATACCATCTAGGAATTATTTGTCTTTAATGATATCCTCCAGGGTATGGATGATTTTGGATTGGTCATACTGGGAAAATCCTTAGTGGAAGTGACTGATGTGACCACCACCCAACTTGAAGAGGATGGTGAATGAAAGAAAGTTATATCCAGGTGTGAATAGAAGTTTGATAACTGGATGACCTGAAATATAGTTAACCAAGCTCACATTACCCTTAGAGAGTATATTCATAAACAGGTCATGATTCTAACACCTCAAGGGACACTATCAATCCCACCACCTAGAGGTAGATGTAATCAACAGAAGTAGGGAAAGTACCAAGGGAAATAGTCTCATACAATAACTACACTAAACTTGAATCTTGAATAATTATTTACATCGGTATTTAGAGTACAATCACCATCCCACCAAACATAATCTTCATCAGATTAATTGCTTATTTTTATATCTATTAACAATATTCACTCATTAGTCCCTTTCTCCATTGATGAATAAACCCTTGAATATGAGTTCCCTATACATGACTGGGGATATAGAGGCTAAGGACATATAATCCAAGGGCATGGGGGTGACGTGGTCATGGCTTTACCTAATATCCCAATCACATCCCTACCGAATCCATATACGTGGATGAGACCCATGGGTGATCTCTCTAATGATCCCAACAAGAGATTGGAGATGCCATAGAGACTTCTTTTGGTCCTTTAGGTCTGATTATTGTTCATGACTGACTAATGGGTGAAACAATTCTTGATCTACCCAAAAAAAGGGTTAGAAAAGTGTTACATATTCCATCAAGAATTTATCCCCCTTCGACCTCTGCCCAATCACCAAACTCTTATACCTCAGGAACTTTATCCCATAATCCACTTGAAAAATAGAAACCTTATACTAGGAATTGAAAGCCTCTGGTATAAAAATATGACATTTAAAATAATTGGAGACTTTCCCACCAATCTATCAATATTGAATTCTCTAAATATTTTAAAATAGTTTATAGAGGCATTTATTAAAGGCCTCCAGAGCCCCTAAGAGATTGAGACAAAAGTCACTGTAGGTGAGATTTAACAAGTGGAAACTTATCCCACATAATTTCATACCACTATCTCATTTATAGAGAAATACTAGGAAGATAACTTCAACAAAATATCAAACCACTTTATGTTTCAAGAAATCTTGATAATGTCAACATCCAAAGGGATCTATTTGAAAATGGTTATAGGATCAACCTCATCCGAGTCCATAACCTTTGATGTTTTGGAAATAATGAGGATAATGTATCCCCAATGAAGCTGAATATTTAGTGGTACATTAAGAGTGGAAAATATCTCCTCAAAAAGATCATGTTCAAGGCTTAATTTTGGGACCACATCTCTAATATCGAGTTCATGGTTATCCAGTAAGACACGACATGCAACGTCCTCCTCAGGAGACCTTGTATTCATAAGCATGTGGAATTTCCATCAATATTTCATTAATTTTTGAAATATTACATCAATTTAAAGGTTATCATATAGTACAATAATAACTTCCCTTTGAATCTTTTGAATCATGATACACTAGGTCAATCATTTATAATAGGGAAGGGAAACAAATAATGATCAAGGGTGAAATGAAGGTTACCACTCCCAATATCTTGGGAACCACCCTTGAAAACATTTTGAGTTTGGTCAGTAGTGATTATATACTTCCTATAAACCTAATAAAGGTATTAGATTTAAGACCAAAAACTTCACCAACACATGACCATGTGATGACATTTATTTCAGCTAACATTTTCTTATTAAAGGAAAAAGGTGAATGTCCTATCTGGATAAGGATTTTTTCCCCACTATGTCATTAGTAATTAAAAATTACCCTAAGTTACTCCCTACAACTCATTATGTTTATGACTCTCATTCCCCCTATAGAAATGGAAAGGAAAGAAAAAATCTCTAAAATAACCCAACTATAACTTTAGTAGTTTAGGGTGTCAATGTTCCTTTTAGTAACCTCTCATACTACATCAAGTATAGTGATACCCCTGTTTGTCTACCACAAATGAGAATACATCCATTAAAGATAAAATTGAAGAGGGATAGGATGACCATGGGTATTTAGGAAGTCATCTACACCACTATTGATGAGCCCAGGCAGGTAAATCATGGACCAAAAGAGGACACATGGCCTACATTGATCATTGTTTCCATACCTTACAAGGAGTAAGAGATATTCATTTATTTTCTAAATAAACATTGATAGGTGTTTTGTTGGAATTATACAGAGATTCCTTGAATATAAATTTATGTATCTACTCAACACCTAGGCTTACTGGATGGCCATCAATGTTTCAATCAGACTGCCAGGAGAATACACCCCTCTCATCCTACCAAGGTAGATTCCAAAGTTGAAAAATTGATCAAAGACATATTTATTTGAGAGGTGAAGTACCCAAAATGGATTTCCAACATTTTTCCCATTAATAAAAATGGTCATATTAGGGTCAGTATATATTTTAGGTATCTCATCCAGAATTTACTAAATGATGATTTCCTAGTACCGATCATGGAAATTTAGATCGATGAAACCACTAGATTCCAAGACCTTTCCATTATATATAGTTATTAATGGTATTATCATCTCAATATGGCCTCATATGATGAGTAATCCACTACCTTCAAATAAAATCATTGAATATTATGATACCATTTCATTCTATTTGGTTTAAAGAATTTTGGAACCACTTATCATTGCACATTGCATCATATAATCAAACCATTCTTGGGGAAAATTGAAGAGTTCTACATCACCTGATGGTTAAGTCTTGAAAATATTGTGATCACCACACAAATCATCAAAAAATATTTAGAAAGTTATAGAAAAACTTTTTGAAGATGAATCCTCTAGAATGTTATTTTGGGGTAACATTAGGGAAGTTCCTTGGCTTCGTGGTAGGCCACCATGGCGTCAATGTTGAACCAAAAAAGGATATTGAAAAGTTTTAAATTCAACCTCCTGTAAATCTTAAATAATTTAGAGGGCTCTAAGGGATCATCAATTTCATCAAGAATTTCATATCCAAAAAAGATGGAAGATTTCTCTTCTTCATTAATCTAATGAACAAGGAAGTTTTATACCAGTGGGATAAGGACTTCCATGAAGTTTTTGAGAACCTCAAGTAGTACCTATTTTATCCACCAGTATTGATGCCACCAATAGAAGGAAATACAATGATCTTATATGTGTTCTCCATGGAATGATCACTCAGTTCCCTCTTCACATAGAAAAATGATGTGGGGAATGAAAATAACCTCTAATACCTTAGCTGAATGATTTTAGATACTGAAACTTAACATTTTCATATCGAGAATAACTGTCACACACTCATATTTATAGTGTTAAATTTTAAGCACTACTTACAGCATAATGAATTCCACTTGGTCTCTTGTATTTACCAAATAAAGTATATTATTAGTCACCCTATGATGACTAAAAACTTGGAATGATGGGTGGGAATCCTGCAATAGTATATAATTCGATTCACGTTACAAAATGAACTCAAAGAGAACACACTAGATGATTTCCTCACAGCACATTTTACCTCAGAAACTGTGATAGTGGACACCAAAATTATAGATGAATAGTTTTTTATGCCATTGAAACCCATAAAACATATTAGGTGTATTTTTATGGAGCCTCTTAAATTTTCACTGGTAAAAAAATAGACAACCTGAAGCTCATATAGTCCGATCTAGGGATTGTCTTTATTTTCATGGACAAGGAATTTTTTTCCTACTCCTCATTTTCCAAAGGTTGAACTAATAATTAGGTGGAATACCAAGCCCTTATTGCAAGCTTAGATCTGACGACACAATTATAAAGAGACAATATAAATTTTAAAGGTAACTCAAAGCTAGCGATCAAATAGATCGATGATGAATATTTCATCAAAAAGGAAGAATTGGCCCCTGTCATTGATTATATGATGGAATTGATGGTAGAGTTACATTTTAACCAAAAATTGCATCACATACCTTGATAATAGAATCATCATGATGATGTATTGGCCAAATAATCCATGTTCTAAACTGATCATGACCTAGATGAGGTAGTCTTCTGCATCACACATCAAAGGGTAGTCTCAACAGTCATCATTTGTGACTTGGAGGAAATCAATAAGTTCAACACTTCCCCCAATCATGGAAAGATGATATCCATATTTATATGGATGAATCCCATTATATATTACCTTAAAGATGAAATCCATCTACCAGATCATGTTAAAAGGGAATATATCTATTGTTGGGTGGTGAAATTCACCTTTCAAGATGGTCCAAATGAACAATAATCCCTCTATTAACAAGGATTTGATGGATTCCACCTCATCTGCATTGTAGAAGGAAAGAATCCCACCATCATGAAGTTCACACAAGTTCCTATGGTGATTAATAGTTTGTATCCAATCTCTCCCAACCAATAAATAGGCTTGGTTAATTCTGGAAGATGATGATGCTGGACTGTGGGGAGTTCACTAGAAAGTGTCATTCATGTCAAAACCATGGGAATTTCTTCTATTAACCACTAGATTTGATGTATACAACCAAATATTCCTAGCTATTTCATGTATAGAGAATATATTTCATGGGGAAATATCCCCCAACTATAACTAAGAAGTTTAAGTACATCATTAATACTGAATTATTTTCCAAATGGATTGAGTCCATACCCTTTAAAGAATTTGACACAAAGAGTATCATCGAAATTTTAAAGTCTAATATAATCACCAAATTTGGTGTCCTCCACACAATATTGATGAAAAACGACACTGAATTATATTCTTATAAGTTTAATATGAGTATTACATTGATTCCAACCACCCATCTCACTATCATGCAGTAGAAAGTGGGTAGATAGAGGCCTTTAATAAAACTATATTGAATATACTTCACAAAATGGTGGAAAAAGACAAAAATTATTAGTCAGATAATATCTTTCATGATTTATGAGCTTACCGAAACACATCCCACAAAACCACACAAGTTACCCCATACACACTATTTTATGAAACAAAGTAAGTATTACCCATTGAGGTATAGTTTCCCTCACTCTAAACTACTATATATGCACAACTCTCAGATAATGGATAGTAATAGAAGCGGCTGTATGAGTTGTAATAACTTCATGTGGAAGGTTTACGTACACTGTACAACATAGAAGTATATTAGAATAAAATTGCATGATTATTTAATAAAAAAATTCACATCTGTTCATTCCTCAAATGAGAATTGGTATTGGTTCTTAGATCCCTGATGATACTTGGGAAGAAACCTCAAAATTTGGAACCCAAGTGCGTAGGGACGTACATCATACATATGTTCTATTCTAATAGAGGATACTCATTATCCATGATGGATGGGGAACACATCAAGCCCCCATTAATGAAAATTTTCTTAAGAAATACTTTGTGTAACTTCCACCATGAGGATACGTACTGACATCAAGACTTTAAATTGTATGGAACTGAGATCCTCACCATGTGACATTAACACTCATAGGACACATCATCATTTTGTGATGTTAAATTGCACAAAGAACATCCTGGTCACATAACATTATGTTTAATGTTAGCTTATGTCCTTACCATATGATTTTAAATTGTACAGAACACATCCTTACCCTACAATGTTAAATGACATGGAAAAAATCCTCACCACATGATGTTAAACGGCATGGAACACATCCTTACCACATGACATTAAACTACATGGAACATGTCTTGGTCACATGATGTTAAATTTTATGACATCTAGATCCCTTAATTTAAATATTTAAACTATATAGTGGTCCTTTTTGTTGGACCTTTAAATTCTTAGAATGTTTTTACTATATGCGACCTACCTTCCCTTTCATGTATTATCCTGATCAGCATAAAAGTTTTTTTCTATTGGGGTTTACTAGATCATGTTGAGTTTTCTCAAAAAACCATGCACTAATAAAATGTAGTACCACCTTCATCATGGAACCCAAAACTCATTCATAATAGTTTTCCATCTTTCTCAATCCAAGAAATCACTTCATTGGTAGTTCACTATACATGATTAAGATCTATGTAGAAAATTGAAGTTCCCCTATCCTAATGTTAGAGTCATATCTACATACGGTAATATATAAGAACTATGTGTGGATTTCTTCTCATCTTCAAGGGATATATAAAGATTCTTGGATCTTCTATTTCAAGAAAATCATTAATTATTATCACTCCCAATCCCATTTATCTTATATAGTTAGATACTTGTAGATATTTAAATCCAAATTAAAATGTGAATGTCCTCACGAGTCCACTATCATACGATATCACATGAAGTTAAACTGCACAAAAATTTCCTTATTGCATGATGTAAAAATACACGACATGAGGTCTTCATGCTTAACTGATCATTCCCTCTTATGATTTTGTACTTGGGAATCACATTTTTTATCCATTCACCTTAGGAATTTATTCAATACATATTATCATAGCCTTTAGGGTGCTCAAACCCTTCTTGAAGACTCCATTCCCTATGAACCAACTTCATACCCTCCATATGTGAGTTAATTCCAACCAATTACTTGAGTTAATACACTTATATTGGAACCCTATAGACCACAAGACCACATACTCTTGGTTCTCCCCTATATAATATTGGTAATAGGGACTGACTAATTTGAAGGGAACCTGCTAGGATTCACTAGTTAATAACAGAATTCCCTAGTGTTTTTTCTAAGGGATATGTTGCTCCCAAAGGAGAGGTCTCACTTAATCCCATGATCCACGTTACCAAATGTGTGTGATACAGGCTTCCACCATTACTAATGTTCAACTTGTACCCACATGTCTCTAATTCTCGATGACTCGGATATTTAGGGGTTATGATTTACAATTCCCATAACTGAACTATTTAATAAGATTCAGATACCAATGATGTTGCACATTTTTTCATCATAACCTTTATCGAAGTAATATTATAACATCATATTCTTATTCTATTTCATTTTTGGGTATTCATCTACTGTAAAGAACCTAATTCCTTGAGGTAATCATTCCTCCTAGTAATCCCATTTGTTCAAATTTGTGTGACCATGATACATCAGCCCCCAGGTCCCCATCACATGAAAATAAACCACAGGACACTATAGTCCTTATCACATGACATTAAACTATATGATTCTTGTTCTATCCTACAATACCTAAAACTTTTTAGAATGGTCCATATTATGAGAGCCACTACCTATATAAGATCTAGGTCCATGCAAGGATATGTGTCCCCATATCTATAAGTTTATGAAAAGTTTGAATATTTCATCCCCAAACTAGGATAGGATATAGAAACACTCTTTACCCATATATGAGATCGATCTATGTAGAGGGACCTTTAGTCGGAAAGGTTAACCAATAGATGTAACCCACCTCTCTATATATGAGCTAGATCAATACATGGGTATTTATAATTACCAATTGTGTCTTTATTCTCATTCCTTTGAGATATGTAGTGATTCACATATTCCCTAATCTTGGGCCCAACTAAAATGTAAAATAATTACCTATTCATACATATGGGTTAGACCTGTGCAAGGGTTTTTCTCTATAAAAACTATGTGTATCTTTCTTCTTGTTATCACATGATACATTGTGATTACTAGACTTCCTAATCCTGGGTCTATCCAAAATTCCAAAAGGAAATAAAACTACCCCTAAATATGAGTCAAGTCTATGTGGGGGGCATTTTCTCAAAGAACTATGTGTGGCCTGATTCCTAACACTTCGGGATACATAGCAATACTCTAATTTCCTAATCATGAGCCTATCCATAATATTCAAAATAAAAATTCTCCCTTAACTGTGCACGATATCAAAATGTATAGGAAATATTTCTTCATAATAACTCTGTATGTATTGATTCCTAACCTATTAGTATATTTTGTGACACCAAGGTATATTATCTTAGGCCTATATATAGGTTTTCCACTATAACATCCTACCCATGTTCTTGGTCCATTTTGAGATATGTCAACATTATTTGGATACAAGACTACAAATATGTATCCACTAGTAGAACCTCTCACAATATGATATCCCTTGACCTTCACAGTATCGCCAATAATTATTGATCATGCACTTAGATGATGGTGTGTGACTACTCATTGAAGGAGAACATTCAATATATCCTTTGTATGAGTCAGACCAGTGTATGGGATTTGTACATGGGTTCTTTCACTTATGAACCGATGCCCAAAATAACATGCCCCTCTCCCTAAAATATGAGTCAAATCCATGTTGGGGACACCTATAACCTCTTTGAAACTATGTATGTCTTTATTCTTATCCCTCAGATCAACCATCTCTAAAATTATCCACAAATTTCAAGAAAAATAAATGTCCCCTCAAGCCTTAGTGTTTGGACCTTTGAAGTAGTATTTTACTAACCTATTGTTTCTACTCTAAGGAAGGGCTTAATTATCCTTTCCTACACATTATATGGATTTTTATAGATGAAGAGTCACAAATATTATCTATGGCTTAAAACCAAATACCCATCTCTCCACATAGGAGTTAAATCTATGTGGGGATCCATATGATAACTAAATGTGGTTTGATCCATACTGTCATGGGATATGTAGTGATGCTTAGATCCATCAATCTCAAAACCATCTACAAAATAAAAATAAAATTTCCTCTCTCATTTTTTGTACAAGATAGATCTATAGAGAGGGATCTCTTTGAAAGATTTATTTGTGACTTAATTCCTTCCCTTTTGAAATGCATAGGGAAACCTGAGGGAAGCTCAAAAAAATAATTGAATATTCCCATAGATCTAGTCCACCATCCAATACCTTAAATTTTTTAATAATGGTCAAGTTATGAATACCTCATTTTACTATGTATGAATTAGATCTACAAATGTATTATTTTCACATGAGTCAAATTTATGAAAAAAGGGTCCTAATATATGGATATATATATCTATAAGATTATGCAAGGTCATAAATAACCTCCCATATTTGAATACCCCAACCAATGAAGGGTGTATTTAAGGATATGATTGCATAATTTCACATCATTTCCCACATCCTTACCACATGATGTTATACTACATGGAATAAATCCTTGTTACATGAAATTAAATTTCATGGAGGAAATCATTTTCACATAATGATAAAATTCACCACAATTACCTCTGGGTCGCATGATGTTAAACCACATGGTAGACATTTCCATGCTGCAGGAAGTTAAACTACATAGACCATAACCCATGATCACTCCTTATAAATAGACTATAGGATTCTGATCCTGGTTAACCAAATTTTGGGGTACTTCCATCATCTTTATAAGAACCAGAATCAGTTAGTGACACTTCATGCCATGGGTGTGTCTTAGATTACCATAAATCTTCCATAGACCTTGGAAAATAGAACTAAAATTCAAGGGACCCTTTTTTCTATTTTTTTCTACCATTGGATACTATATATGAGGCCATGTTCTATCAACTCGATGTTTTTTCCTTTCAAAATGGGCCTCTGGTCTTCATGAACCATGTAAATATCCCAGTGGAACATTTCACCTCACGGTGATTCACAATCATCCTCAGTGTGTTTGTATCATACTATTACTCATGATTCAAGAACCATGTTCCATGATTTACATTGTTTTAATCCCCTGTTCATAAGGTTATTAGAATACACCCAACCTTGGGAATCCTAATCAGGTTATTTTGTAACATTTCCATGATACTAGGTCTTTGTATTATGACTCATAAACTTCATGAACCTTTGTCAAATATATATGATATTAAAATTTTGTCCTTTATGGTTTAAATTTCAAGACCCAAAACTGTTAGTGAAAGAGACAAAAAAAATTTCAGGCTGAAAACCCACAAAGGGAGGTCTAAGAAAAAGTCAACTCTCTACTTGATAAGCTCTTAATCTCCAAAGTTTAGGTAAAACTTAGATCATGAGTGAAAAATGTTCAAAGATTTTGGGGCCTATATCATGAACCTATTAAAATATTATCCATTCTCTTTGTTATATTTTGGTCTTGGAAAAGGTTAGGGGAATGATTTTTTACATTGCATCGCCATGATAACATGTTCAGTATACAATGAAAAAATATTTAGGGTGACCAAAACCTTCTTGAATATTACATTTTAAATATTATGAATTCATATCTTTGAATTCTGAGTAGATACTCATGAATTACTTGTGTTGTTACACTTATCCATGAACCATATAGCCTGGATTCATTCCTCTCAATTCTCCCATTTAGTGTATTTGTAATAAGGACTGACTAATATGAAAGGACCCTTCTAGGATTCATTGGTGAATAAAAAAATTCCTTAGAGCTTGTTCCTAGAGCATGTCTTGGTCCAAGAGTACAGGCGCCCCTAAAAATGATGAGCAATTTTCATAGCGGTGTGTTATAAGGGATTACACCATTACTAATGGTCAAACCATACTCATTGATCTCCACTTCCCATTGACTTATATATTCCTATATCATGATTTATGAGTCCCATAGCCAAACTATTCAATTGGATTCAACATTCTCGATGTTCCATAACCATGTATTGTATATGTTCTCCAAGAAAGAGTATGATACCTAATTCTTGAACCTTTCACATAATCCTAGACCACATGGTGTAGTTCCTGAGTTTTACAACCATAGACTAAACTACCCAAGGGTTCAAGAACCATCCTTGTATAGTACTTCCTCCATACCCTAATTCATTAACCAGGTACTTGACCCCCACCCCCCAATCTTTTATATACCTTTAAAAGGAGTGTGGAATCCTCTGATTGACCATGCATTAGTTAAATATATATAATATCCCTTAACCCATCAAAAATAAGTGTCTTCCCCTTGTAAGAAAGGTCCTTAAATGCATGTGATCCCTGGTAATATTGTAGAAAAACTTGACATCTAAGAGTGTTTTCCTATCATCCCTGATGTGTCTTCCCCCTTCCATCATCCTTGAATCAAACTCAAAGAGGAGTGATTTACAAACTCCATAATCCAAGTATACAAGTGGACATGACATCCTTGACATTATGTCAATATCTACTAAGTCTCTTCAAGACAAGTGTGTAGGGATTCAGCACCCTTCATGAATACCCATCCTTCATTCCCTAATAAATGATGTAGGGTGTTGGAACACCTCATGAATATTCATCCTTCATTGTGCTTGACTCATGACCCTTTAGTCATGGTTCACATTTTCATGAATATACCATTTAGGAACACTATATTTTGTTTTTAAAAAAAATTTCCAAACTAGAATACTCTAAAATAAATCAAAAATAATTTCATAACTATTTTATCCTAAACTATAAAAAAAGATAGACCAAGCTATATGAACCTAAACTACAGAAAAATAAGGTTTGATATATATGACCCCAACTATAGTAGAAAAGGTCCAAGCCATATGATCATAAACTAAATCAAAATGAGTTATAAGATATATTTCCCTAAACAAAAACAGAATGATGTCCAATATGTTCAACCAAATTTAATAACACCTCATTAGTTTGGCTTGAAAGACCTTAAACTTCCAATGGAAAGAGACATGATACTCACCAGGATGAAGACCTAAAAAGGTATATCTGATCAGAATTCAAGGCCTAAATCATTAGAAACACACATTATATGATATTAGCAACATTGAGCATTAAAAAATGAAAAAGGCTCAAAACTTTCAAACATAAAAAACCCTTAAAAGTAATCTTGAGAAAAAATCGAGTCTATACCAGCTAATATTTTCACTAAAAACTTAGGGAAAATGTGGGACTAAAAAAAGGGATACAAAGCTGGTAGGGACTATTATATTGAATTAATAAAAAAAATTGATATAGTATTTTTAGGTGATCCCAGAAGGGATTAACCTAACTCATCAATAATGGATTATACAGTGATATTCATTCATAATCTATTTTTAGGAAAATCCCATTATGATTAGAGCATTTGAGTTTAGATTTATACTTTATTAAAGTGTTTGGTGATATTTATTATTTTAATCTACTAAAAGTGTCATGAATATTATAAGAGGTATAAAGATTGATAGCAACACACAATGTTTGAAGGATCCATTCATTGGTAGAGTATAAAGGATGGGAGGAACCTCAATAACTCATAGTTTCTCCCATGTTACTTCTAAAGGAGTATAAAAAGATTAAGACAAAATTTAGTTTGCTGAGTTATCCAGATCATCCAAAGTTCAACATGATATGTCAATTTCATGCCAAAGTGTCACCCACTATATTTTCTTCAAAATCACTAGTGGATGAAGAGAATCGATCGACGATGATAGATCATGACCCTATGTTTGGGTGGTTTCCAATAAAGATAAAACCTTTGAAAGATTTCCCTTCACATGATCTATGAATGTTACATGTTCTGTTATCTATATAGACAATTTGTTCATCTGATCATGAAACTAGAAGTCTTTACTTTGTTTTTTGTTGAAAAAACTCTAAGGATTCCCTTATCAACTGAAGAAAACAACTTATAGAATCAAATTTGAGTAGGTATCTTTCATGACAAGATAGTTACATCTAGGCTAGGATAATCCACTTCATAACTTCATTTAATCCTTGATAATTAAAGTCACCCACCCCTAGCTGATAGAAGAGTTGATGGAGTCACTACCATTTTCCATGAATTTATCACTAAAGGAATATT
Organism: Viscum album; assembly: GCA_963277665.1. NCBI lineage: Eukaryota > Viridiplantae > Streptophyta > Magnoliopsida > Santalales > Viscaceae > Viscum > Viscum album. Next base: position 1,255,037,572 of record OY728151.1, on the reverse strand, counting down.
GTAAATTAAAAAAAAAATATTGTACCAAATTCTTCTTCATATGACCATGCCTCTCGTAGTTGTCTTGAAAGATGTGTATGTGTGAGGGATGTTGACCATGATATATTTATTTTTCAATCACATTAAGGGAAGGACTATATTGGCCAATGAAGAAGTACAAGAAGTATCCACATTTACCCTCTCTTGGTTGAGAATATTCTTTAACCCTACTCTACTTAGCACATCGCCCATTATGGGTATGGAGGGACTAGTTTCCACAACAAAGTTAGCCTCTACATAAAATGACTAGTCATTATGATATATATGTTTATTTAAGGGGCATTCTATGTCCTGAATTGGTTCCATTTTAGCTATAATTTAGGGGTTCATAGAGGCATATGGTTAATCTAATTGTCGAATTGGTTGGCTCAATACACTATTTGGGTAGGATTCCATCCAAGCTTGGGAATATTCTTGAGATAGATAAATTTGATCATTGTTTTGTGGAAGTTAAATCATAGAATTAGAATCAATGAGAATCAAAATCGTCAAATATTGAAGAATAATATTGAGATGTTGTTCCCCTCACACACTAGTAACATAAATATAAGGAATCTTTTGAATACAAAAGAACTTACAGGAAAACTTATAAGGGGTGTTTAGATCATAGATGACTGGATTATTAAATGATATATAAGAACCCTATCTCAGAATGAGACTTTATATGACCTCTCATTAGGAGATCCACTTCCATCATCATTGCTCATCCCAAAAGTCATGAGGTACGGTATAAAATTGAAACAATTATACTTGATCAACATGTTAACAACATCATGGATTTCTAATAGTATTTTCTTGACCCAAGAAAAATTTAGTAGCCTAGGGAGGAATAGGGAATAAGGAATTTCTATTTTATTTTGATACCTGTAATACTAGATGTACTCACCTATCCAACCAAATTAAAATTGGAAGGGACTGTTAATCTGATAAGGGGTATTATCCTTTTGAATATAGACTATAAGTTGATAAAGACACAAAAGGGTTGTAAAAAATAGTTTGAGAAGTTTCCCTTCTACCATCCAAGACACTATACATACTAATCTGGATGCTCAAACATGCATCCCCATCTTGAAAAATCCATATTTTTATAAACATATTAAAAAATACTACCAATCGAATACTTTGACACATGCATGCTTTCACCTTGTATCCCCATGAAGTGTACTCTCCAACCTCTATAATGGTTAAATAAGATCCAGCTCTATACCAAAAATATTTATTGGGGTAGATATGGGGGGATAAAATAGTTCGTTGGGCGCCAATTTAATAAAGAAATATGCTTAACCATCCTTAGAATGAAATTATTGAGTGTAGGTTTATCTCCTTCATCAGCTTCTCTATCACAATGGTGAGAATATCCCATGCTAAAATGGGAGTCTTTTAGGGGCCATCTAAAAAATGTATGGTGGAAAGGAATTCATTATAAATATACCCAAGTGGAAGTATCCCCCAATATGGTAGACTTCCCATAGGCTATTTGCTATTTCTCCATAGGTTAATTGAAAAGAGTTGGTACCATGAAACCAATTACTGATTAATTACCTAATAATTTTCAGTGGATGGTAAAAAATGAATTAATAAATCCATTTCTCCTAACAGAGATAGATGATGTGAAGTTAATAATAAAATTATGGAAAAAATTTAACCCAAAATGACCATGACCATTCATCAGAAAAGTTATCACCAAATAAAAAATTCCATTTCAAACTCCATCCACCTTTCATATTTTCTAAAGAGGATATGATTATATTTGATTAACTCAAGTAAATAGGTTTTTGAGTGAGATTTCGACCATCTAGAATCATAGGGGAGTTATTTAATGCATAAGATGACCCCTAGAATGGCACTGGGATTAGATGGACATGTTCAAAGGAAATCACCTAAATACAGGAGAAGGAGGATAATAACCAAAAAGCCAGAAAATTTCAATTTGGTGAAATAATGATAGAATCGTCCAAAATGCAAAAGTTATATAGAGGTAGTATATGTGAAAAAGGATATTTATAAATATATACTGAAAGAAAATGCTTCAGAACCTCATTTTCATATAAGACCTGATACCAGGGATCAACATTGTGGTTCCCAGTTATCATATACCTCTAGAAAAACATGTTATATGAAGTCCTTAAACATGAGACCATATAGAACAAGACATTAAAAATATCATTCATTAGAAAAAAATGGGATCTTGAATGAAAAAATGCATGACTTGGATAGTGTCATGTGGATCATGTGACCAGTTCTAATTCACTCGGATCATGTAACTGTAATAAGATCATGAAAATCAATAAACCAATAGAAATTCATGTGATGAAACAACATAAACCAGGATACATGAAAAAAAAATTAAATGAATTACCATTGATTAGTTATTGTCTTGGTTACATGAGTCTTCTAGATAATGTGATCATGTAGCATGGTCACACAGATGGTTCTCATGATCGGATCATGTGATTGGTTCTCACAATGGAGTCTTACCACTACTAAAAATTTGGCCATTAATGACTGACAGGCGGTCGCTGACCTATTCCTCGGCCGAGAAATAATGACCACCAGTGGCGGTTGCTTTCCTGATCCTCGGCCGAGCTGCAGAGACCGCCAGTGGTGGTTGCAGTTCTTATGCTCAGACGAGCTACAGAAACCACCATTGGCGGTTGCTATCCTGTTTAGTAGGTGATTTATAGTGACCACCAATGGCGGGCTCTATCCTGGAGAATTTTTTTTAAAAAAAAAATCACAGTTCCCAATCAACAAAAACAGGGTACAAATCATAAAAAAAAGAGAAAACAATTCCAAAAAACATAAACATCAAGATCTTCATAAATAATAAATGACATACGTGCTTCAACGATCCAAATAGGTCCAATCCATTTCAATCTTCTGCTTCAATAAACCTACAATAAGATACAAAAAAAACAACTAAAAAAAACAAACGTAAATTAAACATATTTATTCAGTTAATATATATATAATAAAAATAAATCTAACAGCAAATTATGGGTGCTATAATAATTTAAAACACCCAATTTTAGAAATGTTATTATTTTAGGATTTTTTACCCTGTTTGGAGTCTTTGGTTTAGCTTATGGAAGTGTTTTGTGGTCTAAAAAGGAATGCTCTCCGCGTACACCGTGTGAAACTATTAAAAAAATATTTGTTCGTACCGCGTACACCGCACGTACGATTGACATTTCGTCTACTCCTACATATCACAAATAATATTACTATTGTTTTCATGAGATTTCAAGTCTTTCTGAGAACATTTTCTATGAATTCGACCGTTAAACATCATTTTGGTGTTTTATGACTAAGGAAATTCATTTCTGGTCACCGTGGTCAAACAACACATCTGATTGACATGTCGTCTTCCCGAACATTTTATAATTTACACCATGGTTGTTTTCGTATGATTTCATGGCATTCCGAGGTCATTCGCCTGGTTTTGACCACCCGGTGCGCCCTTTTCGAGCGTGTCGAACGGTTAAAAAAATTATTCCATCATACTGCACACACCGCATGTTCGATTGATGTTTTGTCTCCTCATACATGTCAAGAATAATATTCCTATAGTTTTCATATGATTTCAAGTCATTCTGAGGATGTTTTCTATGAATTTGACTGTTACACGTCGTTTTGGTGTTTTATGACTCCAGAAATGCGTTTCTGGTCACCATTATCAAAAGACACCTCTGATTGATGTATCCTCTACCCGATCATTTCAAGATTCACGCCACAGTTGTTGTCGTATGATTTCACAGCATTCTGAGGTCGTTCAGCTGGTTTTGACCACCCAATGCGCCCTTTTAGAGCGCATCAAACTGTTAAAAACCACATATTCGGTCGTACCGCGCACACTGCACATCCTATTGATGTTTCGTCTCATCCTACATGTCACGAATAGTATTCCTATTATTTTTGTGTGATTTCAAGTCATTCTGAGCACGTTTTCTCTGAATTCTACCGTTACACGTCGTTTTGGCATTTTATGACTCCGGAAATGCGTTTCCGGTCACTACGGTAAAACGACACCTCTGAATGATTTTCCTTCTTCCCAACAATTTCAAAATTCACACCACGGTTGTTGTCGTATGATTTCATGGAATCTTGAGGAGGTTCGGATGGTTTTGACCACCCAGCGCGCCCTTTTAGAGCACGTCGAACTGTTAAAAACAACATATTCGGTCGTACCGTGCACACCACACGTCTGATTGATGTGTCGTCTCCTCCTCCATGTCATGAATAATATTAATATTTTTTTGTGTCATTTCAAGTCATTATGTGCACGTTTTCTCTGAATTAAGCCATTACACGTCGTTTTGGCATTTTATGACTCCGGAAATGTGTTTCTGGTCACCACTATCAAACGACACCTCTGATTGATGTGATGTCTACCTAAATATTCCACAATTCATACCGTGGTTGTTGTCGTATGATTTCATGGATTTCTGAGGTTGTTCGGCTGGTTTTGACCACCCTACGTGCCCTTTTAGAGTGTGTCTAACTGTTCAAAACAACATATTTGGTCGTACCGCACACACCGCACATCTGATTGACATGTCGTCTCATCCTACATGTCAAGAATAGTATTAATATTGTTTTCGTGTGATTTCAAGTCATTATGAGCATGTTTTCTCTGAATTCGACCATTACACGTCGTTTTGGCGTTTTATGACTCCAGAAATGCATTTCCGGTCACTATGGTCAAACAAAACCTCCGATTTATGTGTCGTCTGCCTGACCATTTCACAATTCACACCACGGTTGTTATCGTATGATTTCATGGAATTCTGAGGTTACTCGGCTAGTTTTCACCACCCAACGTTCCCTTTTAGAGTGCGTCGAACTGTTCAAAAGAACATATTTAGTTGTACCGTGCACACTGCACGTCTGATTGAAGCGGAGTCTTCTTCTACATGTCATGAATAATATTCCAATTTTTTCATGTGATTTCAAGTCATTCTGAGCACATTTTCTCTAAATTCGACCGTTATAGGTCGTTTTGGCGTTTTATGACTTCGGAAATGCGTTTTTGGTTACCGCGGTCAAACGACACCTCCGATTGACATGCCATCTACTCGACCATTTCAAAATTCACACCATAGTTGTTGTCGTATGATTTTATGGAATTCCAAGGTCGTTTGGCTGGTTTTGACCACCCAATGAGCCCTTTTAGAGCACGCCGAACTGTTTAAAACAACATATTCGGTCGTACCGTGCACACCGCACGTCCGATTGACATACCGTCTCCTCCTACCTGTCAAAAATAATATTCTTATTGTTTTCGTGTGATTTCAATTCCTTCTGAGCATGTTTTCTCTGAATTTGACCGTTACACGTCGTTTTGGCATTTTATGACTCCGGAAAAGTGTTTCCGGTCACCATGGTCAAACGACACCTCTGATTGACATTACGTCTTCTCGAGCATTTTAAAATTCACACCATGGTTGTTCTCATATGATTTCATGGCATTCTTAGGTCGTTCAACTGGTTTTGACCACCTAACGCGCCCTTTTAGAGCATGTTGAACTATTAAAAACAACATATTCAGTTGTACCGCGCACACCGCATGTTCGATTAACGTGTCATCTCCACCTACATGTCACAAATAGTATTCCTATTGCTTTTGAGTGATTTCAAGTCATTTTGAGCACGTTTTCTCTAAATTCGACCGTTACACGTCGTTTTGGCATTTTATGACTCCAGAAAAGCGTTTTCAGTTACCGCGGTCAAAGTACACCTCTGATTGACATTCCGTCTACCCAACCATTTCACAATTCACACCATAGTTGTTGTCGTATTATTTCATTGCATTCCAAGGTCGTTCGGCTGGTTTTGACCACCCAAAGCGCCCTTTTAGAGCGTGCCAAACTGTTCAAAACAACATATTCAGTCGTACCGCACACACCGCACGTCCGATTGATGTTTCATATCCTCCTACATGTCAAGAATAATATTACTATTGTTTTCGTGTGATTTCAAGTCATTATGGGCATTTTTGCTCTGAATTAAACTGTTACACATCGTTTTGGCATTTTATGACTCCGGAAATGAGTTTCCAGTAACGGCGGTCAAATGAAACCTATGATTGACGTTCCATCTACCCAAACATTTTACAATTCACACCATGGTTGTTTTCGTACGATTTCATGGAATTCTGAGGTCGTTCGGCTAGTTTTGACCACCCAATGCGCCCTTTTAGAGTTCACTAAACTATTCAAAACAACATATTCGGTCGTAATGTGCACACCGCACGTCTGATTGACATTCTGTTTCCTTCTACATGTCACAAATATTATTCCTATTTTTTTGTGTGATTTCAAGTCATTCTGGGCATGTTTTCTATGAATTCTACTGTGACACGTCGTTTTGGCATTTTATGACTCCGAAAATGCGTTTCCAGTCACCGTGGTTAAATAACACCTCCGATTGATATGTCATCTACCTGAACATTTCACAATTCACACCACGGTTGTTTTCGTATGATTTCATGACATTCTGAGGCCATTCGGCTGGTTTTGACCACACAACGTGCCCCTTTAGAGCGCAATGAACTGTTCAAAACAACATCTTCGGTCGTACCACACACACCACACGTCTGATTGACATTATGTCTCCTTCTACATGTCACGAATAATATTCCTATTGTTTTCGTGTGATTTCAAGTCATTCTGAGCACGTTTTCTCTGAATTCGACTGTTACACATCGTTTTGGCGTTTTATGACTCCAAAAATGCATTTCCGATCACCGCGGTCAAATGACACCTCCGATTGATGTTCTGTCTACCGAAACATTTCAAAATTCATACCACTGTTGTTTGCATTTTATTTTATTGTATTTTGAGGTCGTTCGGCTGGTTTAAACCACCCAACGAGCCCTTTTTGAGCGTGTCGAACTGTTCAAAACAACATATTCGGTCGTACTACACACACTGCACATCCGATTTATGTTCCATCTACTCCTATATATCAAGAATAATATTCCTACTTTTTTGTGATTTCAATTCATTCTGAGCACGTTTTCTCTGAATTCGACTGTTACATGTCGTTTTGGCATTTTATGACTCTGAAAATTTATTTTCGGTCACCGCGGTCAAAAGGAACCTCCAATTGATGTTCCGTCTACCTAAACATTTCACAATTCATACCACGATTGGTTTATTATGATTCCATGGAATTCCGAGGTCATTTGGATGGGTTTGACCACCCAACGCGCCCTTTTAGAGCGCACCGAACTATTAAAAACAACATATTTGGTCGTACCATACACACCACATGTCTGATTGATGTTTCGTCTCCTATTACATGTCAAAAATAATATTACTATTGTTTTCGTTTGATTTCAAGTCATTCTGAGCATGTTTGCTCTGAATTCTACCGTTACACGTCGTTTTGGCGTTTTATGACTCCAGAAATGTGTTCCCAGTCACCACGGTCAAATGAAACCTCCGATTGACATTTCTTCTACCCGAACATTTCACAATTCACACCATGGTTTTGTCGTATGATTTCATAGTATTCTGAGGTCGTTGGGCAGGTTTTGACCACTCAACGTGCCCTTTTAGAGCACGTCGAACTGTTCAACACAACATATTCAGTCGTACTTCCCACACTAAATGTCCAATTGATGTGTCATATCCTCCTACATGTCACGAATAATATTCCTACTATTTTAGTGTGATTTCAAGTCATTATGAGCACATTTTCTCTGAATTCTACTGTTACACGTCTTTTTGGCGTTTTATGACTCCGGAAATGCGTTTCCAGTCACCGCAGTCAAAAGACACCACTGATTGACATGCCGTCTGCCTGAAAATTTCAAAATTCACACCACAGTTGTTTTCATATGATTTCATGGAATTTCAAGGTAGTTCGGTTGGTTTTGACCACCCAACGAGCCCTTTTAGATCACTTCGAACTATTCAAAACAACATATTCAGTCGTACTATGCACACCACACATCCGATTGATGTGATGTCTCTTCCTACATGTCACGAATGATATTCCTATTGTTTTCGTGTGATTTCAAGTCATTATGAGCATGTTTGCTCTGAATTCGACCGTTACATGTCATTTTGGCGTTTTATGACTCCAGAAATACGTTTCCGATCACCACGGTCAAATGACACCTCCGATTGACGTGTCGTCTGGCCGACCATTTCAAAATTCACACCAAGATTTTTTTTTGTATAATTTCATGGCATTCTGATGTCATTCGGCTGTTTTTACCACCCAACGCGCCCTTTTAGAGTGCGTCAAACTGTTTAAAACAACATATTCAATCGTACCGTGCACACCGCACGTCCGATTGATGCGTCGTCTCTTTCTACATATTACAAATAATATTCTTATTGTTTTCATGTGATTTTATCTCATTATGAGCATGTTTTCTCTGAATTTGATTGTTACACGTCATTTTGGAACGTTTGAAAAGCGTGTGTGGGGTGATCAAAATCAGTCAATGACCTCGGAATGAGATGAAATCCAAAGACAACAAAGGGTGGGTGTGTAACACCCCGAGATTTTATGAAAAATATTCTTTTTAATTTCATTAATGTCTTGTGTTTTACGCTACACCGAAAGGATCTTTCACAACACGCATCCTTGACTTGCCTTTCATTACACGCAATCGCGACCTTCCTCGATAGCGTGTGTAGTATGCAATACCGAGTTTCACTAAACAATGATATGCTATTAAAATATTATTAAAACTAGCCGTTATGAATAGTAATAACCACTTTTTGAAGTTTTGTAAATTTTATTTTTCAAAATGGTCTTCATTTTTGGATTCGGAATATCGAAATTAGCTTAGGGTGAAATTTTGGTGATTTTCGGATAACTTTCATATTTTGATGAATAGTGAAAATTACTAAATTTTAATTAAAAACAACTTTTTCAATCGAAATAATTAATATTGATAAATTATTAATTTTAGTGGTTTTAAAGTATATTTAGAATATATTTCTACAATTTAATACAATGTTGGTCATTGGATGTAATTTCACATTTAAACCAAACATAAACAAGTGTCAATCTTTTGATAGTTATTATCTCTTAAGAACACGCTATTTGTTTTGACGACGGGAATTAATTTTTAAATTAATTAATGCAACTAATATGTTTTGAATTTGATAAATAGAAATCATTTTTGAGTTCATAATATCAAATATAGCTTAGGCCTAATTTTTGGTATTTTTCTGAAAACTTTCAATTTTTGATGAATAGTGAAACCACTAAGTGGTAGTTCAAAAAACTGAATTTTTGCATAAAACTTAATTTTACCGCTTCTGTGAATGGAATTTCGAAAATCCGAGAGACACGGTTGATATCAGTAAGTAAAATGTGGTTCAATGAGATAAAAATAATTTTTTGATGAATAGTAACTTTTTACTTTTTTTTACCGCGGTTAATAGTAAATAGGGTAACTAAGGGTAAATATGATATTACTATTACCCTAACACATGTCCTAATTCTATTGGATAAGTGTAATTCGACCAAAAACAACCTTATAAATATAATATGACCATTTAGGTCCACTTGGATTAGATTATGACATTTAATATTATTTTATTTAATGAATAGTTAAAATAGTTAAAATCAAAGTTTAATAACTAAAACATTTTTAGTATGGGGTTATACATAAGATAAATTCGACTATAAATATTAATTTTAAAGATAAAAATATTTCCTACATAATGGTATTTTATTTGTAATTTTTAAACATTAAATAATTTAATTTATTTATGACACAATGATGATGCAGTAATTATCTTATTAATGAAATATTGACATAATTGATGTTATAAACAACAAAATAAATGTAATTTGAGACTTTTTATGAATCCCACTAATTTTATAGGTTAATATGACATGTTAGTATTGATTTAATTAACTTTGTTCGAACTTATCATTCTGTTATGATTTTTAAAAAAATCAATTACTAAATAGTGTCAAAATTGACATAAAATAGTTTTTAAAACAAATATTATATTATTAATTGTTATTTTATTCCTAAAAATCTAAGGTTCGGCCAAATGACTTATATAAGGTTATATATATTAATAATAAACAATTTGGGGTTCGTTTGGCTTCTTATAGTAAGTTTATTAACCTTATAGTATAAGAACACAAGAAGACACGGTAAAAGTAAAATTATTTAACTTAATGTTAAATCTAAATGATAAGGTTAAAATAGGAACCTAAACTTGTCTAAATTCTATTGGATGAGAGGATTTCGAACCATCCCCACCTTAGCCTCGAAATAAATCAATTTGGAGCTATTTTAAACTGAACTTGACTTTATAATAAAATAATATTTTTAGTTATTCCAAAGGTGCCCCTCTCCTCCCTTTTAAAAGGACACCTCCTCCCTCTCTTCCTCACACAACTTTGAGCCTTCAAGCTCGGCCAACCCCTGCAAAATTCTCTTCTCCACTTCCCTAGCAACATCCTAGAGGTTCTTTTATTCCTCAAAGACCAATTTTAGTGCCCTAAAAGAAGGTCTCAAAGAAGCACTTCAAAGAAGAGGTAATGTCCGTTATCGATTCTTTCATCTTTATTTCTTTTTCCACTTCTTCTTCTTTAGTTGTTTCATTATGAAGTAATAACATCAGTATCACTCATATACTGATATGTTATTATAAGTATGAAACAACCCTATTTCACCATCTATCCATCCTACGGAAAAAGAAATCACCGCGCGTGCGTATGTACGGAATACCGTCTCCACGCCGTGGTGTAAACTATTTTCCACCACCACCTTACTTGGATGGGTATAATGGTGTAAATAATGAATATATATGACTATTATAAAGTGATGTTGATTCTGAAATAGTATACATACACTCCAATACAGTCCCACGATCATGAGAACGATATCATCGCTCGTGCGTACGTACGGACTACCGTCTCCACGACGCGATGAGATTCATTCTCCACTTTAACCATTCATGAATGATTATAAAGTATATATAACAAGTAATAATGAAATATATGACATGGTAAATCTACTGGATTTATTTATATATATATGTCATCTACTTACTTCCATTCAAGACAATAAGGAAAGGAAAACAGCGTTCATGCGTACGTACGGACTACCGTCTCCATGAACGGTGTGTTTCATTTCATTTATCTATCTATTATATATATATATACACTGAATATATATGATATATAAATCATATTTTATATTCTAGAAGTAAGTAAATCATGATATAAGTAATAATAATGTCAAGAACAACAAGTCCAAACACCTACGATAAATAAAACAATTTTACCCAAAATGCTCTTTAACATGGAATTTACAAAAGAACGGGTAATATAAAGTCATAAGTGAACCATATATGATATCATAACAATGGATATGATTCTTTAATAAGTAAATGACATTATTTAAATCATTATACAGGAGGTTCAGACACTTACAAAGCAAATCAGACCTAAGGTAAGGGATAATTGTGCAAATCTCATTTTTATCCGAGATTGCTTATTCGTAAGTATTTAATGGGGTTATTGCTATCATCCATGTACATGTTTTATAAAAGTGTATTAATGTATGTTTAAAGTCCTTTTTACCCATTTTGACTTTTACCCCATGGTATGGAAGGAATCTTTCTTTTATTTACCCTAAAAGGTACTTTTTTACTTTTTCTGACAAAAGTACGAGAAGAATGTTTTTTTTAACTTATACGGCATGAATGGATTTTTAAAACATTATTTCCAAGAGGCTTCCTTTACAAGTTTTCAAGTTTATTTTTAATCAACTTATTTTAGTTTAAAATTGTATGACATGTTAAGAAAGGAAAATGTTTTTTGAAGTAGAAAGGATATTTTCCTCAAGATTGGAGTTCAAGTGTTTTATCAAAATTATTTTCCATCTAAGATAATAAAGGGTTCTGTTTTTATCCCTATTATTACATTGATTTGATTATGTTGTGATGGAAATATTTTTATGAATTTATTTATCTTATATGAATTTTTTTATGATGTCATGTTGTTTAAGAATCCCATTTTTATTACATGGGTTATGCAATGATGTATGATTTATGAATTTGTGGCACACATAAGAATGGTATCATTATGAGATGGGTGGGACCTATATCTCCCTCCAATGCATTGGGTAAAGATTTTATATCTCATGAGATAGACATGGCTGGAATGGTAGGTTATACCGGTTCAGTGAAACAGGACTGAAACGAGGGTGACTCGGTTCAGAAAGGGACTTTGTCCACTAAGATAGTCTTGGAAATGAGTCTTGACTAACAAGAAATGATTCTCTATGATTATGTGTGTATGCCACAATGTTTCATGTTTTAAGTTATGATTATTGTGATTACATTTCACTTCCATGATTTATCCCATGTTATGAAATTATGATCTCTTTTGCAGGTTAAGTTTTCAAAAGTTATGTGCTTGTGTATACGATGTGATTGATATTTTTTTTGTTTACCCTTACTGAGCATTTGAGCTCAACCTTTTATGTTTACTTTTCCCCAGGATATAAAGAAAGGTTTTAGGTATAAAAAAAAGAAGATCTTTATGGGAGATGTTGAAGATATTTCACCAGGATTAGAAGATTATATCCCAAGTTTCCAAAGACACTAAACTATTACGATCCTTGTGTGTGTGTTTTTGTTATGTACTAAGTATTCCGCAAATGTAATGTAATGTCAATGTACGTCAAGCATCTGGTGTCTACAGTTGGTATCATAGGAAAGGTTTAGTCAACCTTTGGAAACTAGGACGCGAAAACGTTAGTGAGATCCCTAGAGATATTTCTAAGGTATTTCTAGGGATGTCCCTAAGGATAGGTATACATATAGGATATAGTCCTAGCACTACGGTAATGATCTTATAATTTAACCTAAGATGTTAGATATTGAAGTTACTCCCCCTTTATTATTATTTTTTCATCTCACACTATTCTTTTTGGGTTTTAGAAAATGGCCGGAAACAAGATGATTCACGATAATGGAGGATATAATGGACAATGGAATGATATTCTTCATAAGCAATCAAATGAAATGGGATTTGGAAGTCCAAAAATCATTATTATGTCGAATCAGAAATCTCATAATATGATCAATAAAGTAAAATTTGGTAAGTTTCCTGACTCTGCTAATAAGAGAAATATGGAGTTTTCATGATGATCATAGAGGAAAGAAAGTTCAATTTCCCATATGTAAATCATATGGGAAGAGGCATTAAGGAGAATGTTTCAAAGGAACTGGAAGATGCTTTGTGTGTGGAAAAGAAGGACACAAAGCCAGTAAGTGCAATGGAAAAGTTTCAGTTAACACCATGGATGAGGTTAATGGTATTGCTACGACATCAACAATGGTTAAATGTTTTAAATGTGGAATGTACGGGAATTATGCAAACCAATGCCCTAAGGGAATGTCTCATGAAGAGAATCGGTATGGTCGTATGGGTAGTATTTTTTTTGATGATGATGAAGAGACTACAAATGATATGTGAGATGAAAGAATTGTTGAAGCTCGGTCAATGGTTTAAGAAGGTAGTGGAATGATTACATGTTTATCAAGTGTAATGTTGTACTATAGAATAAAAAGACATCTAAGGATTGTTACACTGTTGTCTTTCCTTAATTTTTGAAAGTTTATGATGAATGGTATGAGTAACAAAGAAAGGTTATTCAGATATTTTTTTTGGAAAGTGGATGATATGCGCATAATGAAGTGATAAAGAGAAAATGAAATGTTTGACAGTATTCATGAGCTCATGATTGATATAAGGACTAAGTGATATCATGGTTTGAGTATATAGAATTTTTGGAAAGAGTTAACTTTTGACAGCATTCATGTTTTCACTAAGGTTTAATTGGTATTCATTTTTCAAGAGAATACATGATTAAGGTATTCACATGATTGGAATGTGACCAACAAGACATATCTTATGATATATGGGGATCAACGATGGTATTAAATCTCTAGTAATTGTTTTCACTATATTATGAGAGTGGACTGTAGTATTATGGATAAGCCTAAAGATTGGAATGGATTATGTTGGACATAAGATAGTATTGTTTAAGGATAGAAGTTTTTCGATATTATTGATGGGATGTTATAGTAATATAGTTTTAGAAAAAGAACAACCTGCAGGACGGGCGACAGCCCATCGCGTCGGACAAGGCTGTGGGAATCGAACCCACAACTGAAGTACGACTGGCCTTTATCGCCTACCACTGGCCTACAGGAAGTCCCTGGTTAGTAGAAACTAGTTTTAATTTATTAAGAGGTATGATATATGAAGTATAAGTCCATTTTAAGAACCATATATGATTAATCTCACTATAGAATGACTTATGTATATTTAATAACTTTTGCTAACCTTTTGTTTGAGACAGATGGAATGACCCGTCATTCTATCACTTGATCTGCTAACACTTCACGAATAACAAATTCAACTTCATTTATTTAAGAGATGAAGTGGAAATTGTTCAAGGCACGAACAACAGTGAGATTGTACCAAAATAAAGTAAGTATTTATTCTAATTCAAATTCTTCAACTTTAGGGAAACGATCTTGAAAACCAAAAATGTTGTCCTAGTGCTCTTATATCTGATTAATCAGATGGTACCTTAGATCGTCACAAATTTATGGATTTGTGATTGTTGGATTTTCTATAGCCATGTTCTCTACCACTCTCCATCAGAACATGATGGTTAGATTTCTCTTCCATATCCATATTTTCACCTATGTGGAAACCCAGTGATTAGTTTATTTGGGTAACCGTTACGTTTCATAATTTTTTTTTAAAGATTGGTTTTGGAATTCCTTTTTACGATGTGGGTTTCGATTAAAGAAACTTTCGAATAGTAAACCATTTATAACCCCGACGAATTTTGAGGGAAAAATTCATTTTAAGGGGGGTAGAATGTAACACCCCGAGATTTTATGAAAAATATTCTTTTTAATTTCATTAATGTCTTGTGTTGTACGCTACACCGAAAGGAGCTTACACAACACGCATCCTTGACTTGCCTTTCATTACACGCAATCGCGACCTTCCTCGATGCGTGTGTAGTACGCAATACCGAGTTTCACTAAACAATGATATGCTATTAAAATATTATTAAAACTAGCCGTTATGAATAGTAATAACCACTTTTTGAAATTTTGTAAATTTTATTTTTCAAAATGGTCTTCATTTTTGGATTCTGAATATCGAAATTAGTTTAGGGTGAAATTTTGGTGATTTTCGGATAACTTTCATATTTTGATGAATAGTGAAAATTACTAAATTTTAATTAAAAACAACTTTTTCAATCAAAATAATTAATAGTGATAAATTATTAATTTTAGTGGTTTTAAAGTATATTTAGAATATATTTTTACAATTTAATACAATGTTGGTCATTGGATGTAATTTCACATTTAAACCAGACATAAACAAGTGTCAATCTTTTGATAGTTATTATCTCTTAAGAACACGCTATTTGTTTTGACGACGGGAATTAATTTTTAAATTAATTAATGCAACTAATATGTTTTTAATTTGGTAAAATAGAAATCATTTTTGAGTTCATAATATCAAATATATCTTAGGCCTAATTTTTGGTATTTTTCTGAAAACTTTCAATTTTTGATGAATAGTGAAACCACTAAGTGGTAGTTAAAAAAACTGAATTTTTGCATAAAACTTAATTTTACCGCTTCTGTGAATGGAATTTCGAAAATCTGAGATACACGGTTGATATCAGTAAGTAAAATTTGGTTCAATGAGATAAAAATAATTTTTTGGTGAATAATAACTTTTTACTTTTTTTTACCGCGGTTAATAGTAAATAGGGTAACTAAGGGTAAATATGATATTACTATTACCCTAACACATGTCCTAATTCTATTGGATAAGTTTAATTAGACCAAAAACAACCTTATAAATATAATATTACCATTTAGGTCCACTTGGATTAGATTATGACATTTAATATTATTTTATTTAATGAATAGTCAAAATAGTTAAAATCAAAGTTTAATAACTAAAACATTTTTAATATGGGGTTATACATAAGATAAATTCGACTATAAATATTCATTAGAAAGATAAAAAGGTTTACTACATAATGGTATTTTATTTTTAATTTTTAAACATTAAATAATTTAATTTATTTATGACACAATGATGATGCAGTAATTATCTTATTAATGAAATATTGACATAATTGATGTTATAAACAACAAAATAAATGTAATTTGAGACTTTTTCTGAATACCACTAATTTTATAGGTTAATATGACATGTTATTATTGATTTAATTAACTTTTTTAGAACTTATCATTCTGTTATGATTTTTACAAAAATCAATTACTAAATAGTGTCAAAATTAACATAAAATAGTTTTTAAAACAAATATTATATTATTAATTGTTATTTTATTCCTAAAAATCTAATATTCAGCCAAATGACTTAGATAAGGTTATATATATTAATAATAAACAATTTGGGGTTCGTTTGGCTTCTTATAGTAAGTTTATTAACCTTATAGTATAAGAACACAAGAAGACATGGTAAAAGTAAAATTATTTAACTTAGTGTTAAATCTAAATGATAAGGTTAAAATAGGAACCTAAACTTTTCTAAATTCTATTGGATGAGATTATTTCGACTCATCCCCACCCTATCCTCGAAATAAATCAATTTGGAGCTATTTAAAACCGAACTTTACTTTATAATAAAATAATATTTTTAGTTATTCCAAAGGTGCCCCTCTCCTCCCTTTTAAAAGGACACCTCCTCCCTCTCTTCCTCACACAACTTTGAGCCTTCATGCTCGGCCAAACCCTGCCAAATTCTCTTCTCCACTTCCCTAGAAACATCCTAGAGGTTCTGTTCTTCCTCAAAGACCAATTTTAGTGCCCTAAAAGAAGGTCTCAAAGAAGCACTTCAAAGAAGAGGTAATGTCTGTTACCGATTCTTTCATCTTTATTTCTTTTTCCAGTTCTTCTTATTTAGTTGTTTCATTATGAAGTAATAACATCAGTATCACTCATATACTGATATTTTATTATAAGTATGAAATAACCCTATTTCACCATCTATCCATCCTACGGAAAAAGAAATCACCGCGCGTGCGTATGTACGGAATACCGTCTCCACGCCGTGGTGTAATCTATTTTCCACCACCACCTTACTTGGATGGGTATAATGGTGTAAATAATGACTATATATTACTATTATAAAGTGATGTTGATTCTGAAATAGTATACATACACTCCAATACAGTCCCACGATCATGAGAACGATATCATCGCTTGTGCGTACGTACGGACTACCGTCTCCAAGACGCAATGAGATTCATTCTCCACTTTAACCATTCATGAATGATTATAAAGTATATATAATAAGTAATAATGAAATATATGACATGGTAAATCTAATGGATTTATGTATATATATATGTCATCTACTTAATTCCATTCAAAACAATAAGGAAAGGAAAACAGCGTTCATGCGTACGTACGGACTACCGTCTCCATGAACGGTGTGTTTCATTTCATTTATCTATCTATTATATATATATATATATACACTGAATATATATGATATATAAATCATATTTTATATTCTGGAAGTAATTAAATCATGATATAAGTAATAATAATGTCAATAACAACAAGTCCAAACACCTACGATAAATGAAACAATTTTACCCAAAACGCTCTTTAACATGGAATTTACAAAAGAATGGGTAATATAAAGTCATAAGTGAACCATATATGATATCATAACAATGAATATGATTCTTTAATAAGTAAATGAAATTATTTAAATCATTATACAGGAGGTTCGGACACTTACGAAGCAAATCGGACCTAAGGTAAGGGATAATTGTGCAAATCTCATTTTTATCCGAGATTGCTTATTCGTAAGTATTTAATGGGGTTATTGCTATCATCCATGTCCATGTTTTATAAAAGTTTATTCATGTATGTTTAAAGTCCTTTTTACCCATTTTTACTTTTAACCCATGGTATGGATGGAATCTTTCTTTAATTTACCCTAAAAGGTACTTTTTTACTTTTCTGACAAAAGTACGAGAAGAATGTTTTTTTTAACTTATACGGCATGAATGGATTTTTAAAACATTATTTCAAAGAGGCTTCCTTTACAAGTTTTCAAGTTTATTTTTAATCAACTTCTTTTAGTTTAAAATTGTATGACAAGTTAAGAAAGGAAAATGTTTTTTGAAGTAGAAAGGATATTTTCCTCAAGAATGGAGTTCAAGTGTTTTATCAAAATTATTTTCCATCTAAGATA
This sequence comes from Viscum album, assembly GCA_963277665.1. Taxonomy (NCBI): domain Eukaryota; kingdom Viridiplantae; phylum Streptophyta; class Magnoliopsida; order Santalales; family Viscaceae; genus Viscum; species Viscum album. The sequence continues at coordinate 1,255,019,254 of OY728151.1, read as the reverse complement.
ATAAAGGGTTCTGTTTTTATCCCTATTATTACATTGATTTTATTATGTTGTGATGGAAATATTTTTATGAATTCCTTTATCTTAAATTAATTGTTTTATGATGTCATGTTTTTTAAGAATCCCATTTTTATTACATGGGTTATGCAATGATGTATGATTTATGAATTTGTGGCACACATAAGAATGGTATCATTATGAGATGGGTGGGACCTATATCTCCCTCCAATGCATTGGGTAAAGATTTTATATCTCATGAGATAGAAATGGCTAGAATGGTAGGTTATACCGGTTCAGTGAAACAGGACTGAAACGAGGGTGACTCGGTTCAGAAAGGGACTTTGTCCACTAAGATAGTCTTGGAAATGATTCTTGACTAACAAGAAATGATTCTATATGATTATGTGTGTATGCCACAATGTTTCATGTTTTAAGTTATGATTATTGTGATTACATTTCACTGCCATGATTTATCCCATGTTATGAAATTATGATCTCTTTTGCAGGTTAAGATTTCCAAAAGTTATGTGCTTGTGTATACGATGTGATTGATATTTTTTTTGTTTACCCTTACTGAGCATTTGAGCTCACCCTTTTATGTTTACTTTTCCCTAGGATATAAAGAAAGGTTTTAGGTATAAAAAAAGAATATATTTATGGGAGATGTTGAAGATCTTTCACCAGGATTAGAAGATTATATTCCGAGTTTCCAAAGACACTAAACTATTACGATCCTTGTGTGTGTGTTTTTGTTACGTACTAAGTATTCCGAAAATGTAATGTAATGTCAATGTACGTCAAGCTTCGGGTCTCTACAGGGTAAATTGTGAAATGGTTGGGTAGACGACATGTCAATCAGAGGTTTTGTTTGACCGCGGTGATCAGAAGCACACGCCGCATGTCGTAAATGGCCAAAACATGTGCTTAAAGGTAAAATTCATACCGAACGACATCGACATGACTTTAAAACACAAGAAAACACCCTAATTATTATTCATTAGGTGTACAAGGAGACGTCACATCATTCAGCTGTATGGTTTGCGTGACATGGATAAATATGTATTTTTTAGGTGTTTTCCACACTTGAAATGCATGCGTGGGGGGGGGGCTGTCCGGGGGGGCTATCCGAGGTGGGGGGCACTGTCCGGGAGTGGGGGGGGGGGGATTGTCCAGGGTGGGGGGGTGTTGTCCGATGGGGGGGGGGCATAACGATGAATTGGCATAATGGCCAATTGTCCTAACAGCATAACAATCAATTATCTTAATGGCCTCAAGGTCAATTTTCCTAATGACCCAATGTCAGATTATACCATTTAACAATTCACATAATGACTTAATGCCCTATTGGAATAGTGGACTAACAAACAATTGGAATAATGGCAAATTTTCTAGTTGTACAATTAGAATAATGGCATAATGGCCTAATGTCTATTTGGCCTACATCCAATTGGACAATTGGCCAACTGGCCAATTTCCCTAATGGACTAACATCCTAATGAACAATTTACCTAAAGAACTAATATTCAATTTTCCTAATGAATTCTGAGGTGTGGGGGGGGGGGGGGGTTGTCCGGGGTGGTCCAAGGGCCTACAAATAGTGAACCTGAGCTCAGTCACCAAAAATAAGTTCCATGGTTTCTATTAGGAATCACATGGTTTTTTCTCCTGAGCTCAGTCTCCAATTTCCCTAATGGCCTAACATCCTAATGAACAATTGCCCTATTGAACTAATGGTCAATTTTCCTAATGAATTTCGGGGTGCGGGGGGGGGGGGGGTTGTCCGGGGTGGGACAAGGGTCTACAAATAGTGAACCTGATCTTAGTCACCAAAAACAAGTTCCATGGTTTCTATTAGGAATCACATGGTTTTTTCAAAACTATTCATAGAACATGAAATTGAAAACATTATAGAATAAAATGAACTAAAAATATCCAAATCATTAATCAGTTTCATGGATACTTATCAATTCGTTCACACAAACATTACATAAGGCCAAAACACACATAATACCCCCAAATATCAATAAATCTCACTAGGAACCCAACATGAACATCAGTAACAACCCTGACAATAAGAAAAGTAACACACCTTGTGAATATGATGTGTCGTGCATGGTCATGACTACTACTTCCATCCGGTGGGCCAGGTGCCTACAAAAAATAAAAATTATGATGATTTTCATAACAAAAATAATAGAAATTAAATAAATAAATACAGTATAAACCTACATCGTATGATCCCCTGCACCATCACCTGGATGCACATATTCCCGCAGTGCTCTAACCTCAGCGATCAATTGCGCATTTACCTCCTCGGAAGCGTGTAGTCGTGCCTCAAAATATGACAACTACTATGTCATTTGAGTAACAGCAGGACCAAAAACTGCAACACGTGATACTACAGAACGAGGAATCCATGTTCCATAGGTCAAACTATATCCATGCCCATCCCGACCAATAATGCGATGGAAGATCTCATCCCTTCACATGGGAAGTTGTCATTGGTCCTCTAGTAGCTGTTCTCACTCAACTTTAAATTGAGACTATGAAATATTTAAATATATATACATATATATGTTAATATAAATATTTATGTAAGTATTGGTAATGATTACAAGCACTTACTATCATTGCTACAGCCTCTGGATCATTACGATCACGAGTCCTCCACACCAACATTTTATCAGTCGGTGCACCTTGCTCCCATAACTATATTTGAATAGAATATAAACACAAAACCATATTGATTAATAAATTAAAAAATGAATAATAAATACCTCATGTCGGATCTGATACGCGTGACGCGTCCCGAGCCTGTGAGGTGGTCCCTACAACGATCGATTCTCAGAATTGTGTGATGACACCTCGTACATTCAATTAATTCAAATTTCAAAAAAAAATCACACATTCTTGAAAATATATATAACAAAATAAATATACAAACTGTAACACCCTCAATAGACCAATATTCAACTAATTCATGCCACTGAGCTGGGAGGACACCTCTCGGGACTTTTTCCAGAATGTCTGGGGCACCCACATTTGGCACCCAGTGGTCCCTCTTGACTTTGCCTTTATAATCTTTCCACATCTTACGACATTTTCTCATACACATAGGCCGAAACTCATCAGGGAATACTTTAAAAATTTTCTATTAATGAAAAAAATCATATATGTTAGTATTGTTTATATATAGGGAAGAAAAAAAGGTCTTTTTACCTGAACCTCCCTCCAAATACTATCTAATGTGTCCTGAGGGATAGAAGCCCAATCGTGTGTGGTCAATGGAAATCAATGTGGGTCACATATGATATGACCTAGCTGATGAATAAATGTAGGGGAATTCAATCCCACAGGATGAAATATCTCATCAAAGGAAACATCAAACGTCGTGTTGGAATTCCATGATAAAATGCCGCGACCAGGGCCTCTCTTATGAGAGGAAGAAGCAGTTGAGTCTGGTCCTGTTGAAAAAAAAATTATATATAATTTGACAGATGTTATAAATATATATATATATATATATATATATATATGTTTATAAATTACATAAAAAATAGACACAATGACATTCAAATATACCTCGACCCTGAGACATAGATGGCTCAGATGGATGATGTGGATCTGCTGCCTCTTCCCCTGACATGCCTGTAGTCATAGAAAACATTAGTAAGGGGACTATCAAAAGTGTAAAAAAGATAAATTGGATTGTTTTTAAAAAAATAAAACTTGTATAGTTGTTAATAAAACAAAAAGGTATTGAATAATTAGTTGTGAATGGATTTTAAAAAATCCGAAAGTTAACAAAACAGATATACAAATTATGTACAAAACCAATCAATGCATAGCCAAATTTCAGATTGAATTAATAAAAATTAAGAAGCACATGAACCAAATGAAGAATACCTCAATGGGAAGATACACCGACAATAACATGAAGAAACCAAAAGAGAAATAACCCTAAATATTTATAAATTAATAAACTTCCAAAAGTGAGGATTAAAACTTACAAGGATTTATAAAATGGTTAGATAATTTATGATATCCTAGGACATTCAATACTGAATAGTGGGAAAACAATTTTACCTTTCATTAAGCATGAAAATCGACTGTTTCTCCTTTAATGGACACTCTGACCCAATAAATATATTCTTCATGTTGAACTACAGTATGTTGATCAAGCTGTTAGGAAACAAACGGAATAGTCTCTGGTTCATCTTGTTCAAATAAAAACACTCCTCGCCGGGACATTTTCACAATAACTTGCCAACTTGGATTCAAAGGAAAAGTAACTAAGAATACTTGTTTCACTTGTGATGTCAAAATGAAAGGTTCATTATCAACTCTTTCATTTCCGTATAACATATAGTTAAAATTTCCAAATGAAAACTAATATTGATCGACTTTACATCCAAGCTCTGGATCAACCTAATTACACTTTAACAATATGTACTTCAACCTGTGTGCATATACAACTTCAATAATGTCTATAGATTGACCATAGTAATAACCATAATTGAAAAATGGACAACAAATGCCACTTTTTTGTGTTTCTTGTTTGTCGTTAACATCTTTAATGCGAAATCGAAAACCATTAACATCTATAGCTTTATAACGACAAGTCGTTATAGATGGACCCTCATCCAGTTGGATAAATTCTTCAGTTAGCGTGAGGTCCCCTAACTCCCTCAGCTTATGAACCTACATAATTCATAGAATTAAATAATGATTTATGCAGAAAGAAATTAGTATAATACTTCACTCATAATGAAAATCAATTTATACGTACATAATCCTTGAACCAATCATGAAATGACGCATAATGAGATTGTTGAATTTGATACTCAGTCGCACGATACATCTCTTCTTTCATCCCATTAATGTGTTTCTTGTAAAAGATAATGTGATGTTTAAATGATCAAATTATGCAAACAAAACATGTAAAAGTTAAACAATAAAAGTGATAAGACACTTATTGCATTAATGGTGCAACTGATGGATTATTGAACAAGATATATCGATGTGATTGTATCCACTCGATGTTGTCCATATCATATATAGTTCCTTCTCCAACTAGACCATCATGAATCCGAGAGGACTTATCTAATTTTGTTTCAACATCCGTAAGATATTCTGTACAAAAAGTATCACACTCATCCATAAAATAACCATTGGCTATTGATTCCTCTGGACGATCTCTGTTTCGTACAAATCATTTCAATGTACTCAAATACCACTCAATAGGATACATCCACCTGAATTTCACTGGACTATCAGCCATTACTTCATCAGTTAGGTGCACTGTTAAGTGGACCATAACATCAAAAAATAAGGGGGGAAATATTTTCTCAAAGTGACAAAGCGTAAGTACAATTAGGTCTTGAAAACTTTTTAAATTAATCATTCGTTGATTTCTTAAACAAAGTTGTATAAAAAATTACTCATCTCAATCAACGGCTGAACAACATTGGGGGATAAACAATCAAAATTGTGATTGGAATCAACTGCTGAAGTAGTATGTGATTTTCATGACTTTTCAACACTTGCAATATCCTGCCTGTCAGATTCACACACTTTGAAATATTAGAAGAGTAACCATCAGGCACCTTAAGAATCTTCAAAATGGAAAGAAATGTCTCTTTCTCCTTTGTAGTCATCGTATACTATGCAGCAGGCATATATGCCTTGTTTCATCAGCTAACTGTAAATGCAACTATTTCCTTAAACCCATTTCTTCCAAATCATGACGTGCATTAACATGGTCCTTTGATTTTCCGTTGACACCTAAAATGGTCCACAATATGTTATCACAAACATTTTTTAAAATGTGCATGACATCCAAATTATCCATTACCATGTTAGTTTTACAATACAAAAGACTATAAAAAATACTTTTCTTTTTCCAATTGTGACTGTGCTGCCTTCCCGCAGCACGAATATTATGTAATAGATGAGCCACCAAATCCTGAATTTCATATACCGTGCAGATGTTTTCTTCCTCAATCTGTGATAACATTTCAACTCCTATCATGATATTTGGTGCTGGGATGAACTCTCTAGAACCATCAAATGCCACTCTGTCCTTTCTGAACCTGTGCTGAGGGGGGAGAAAACGTTTGTAACCCATGTATGCCCATTTTTTGTAATGTTTAATCCATACAGATTTTTTACATTTATTGCAACATGGGCAAGAAAATTCCCCTTTCATACTCTAGCCTGATAAATTTGCATAAGCCGGGAAGTCATTGATTGTCCACAATAAAGCAGCCTACAGTTTGAACATTTCATTCATTTCATAGTCATAAGTCATCACACCATCACCCTAAAATTCATTCAATTCATCAATCAATAGATGAAGATAAACATCAATATTATCCCCCATACTTCTAGGTCCATCAATAAGAGTGGAAAGTAATATAAATTTTTGCTTCATAAAAATACACAGAGGAAGATTATACGGAACCAACACCACAAGCAATGTGCTATAAGTTGCACCAACCATAGACTTGAATGGATTGAAACCATCTGCTTCCAACCCCAATCAGACATTATGAACATCTTTAGAAAATTCGGGATGTCTCTTATCAAAATCCTTCCATGCAAGAGAGTTTGCCGAGTGGGTTAACATATTACTTTCATGAATTCTTTCTGCATTCCATATCATTAAATTAGAAACTTTAGATGACATAAAAAATCTTAACAACCTCGGTTTAAGGGGAAAGTAAAACATTTGATTTACGGAAATCGGTTTCCCCTATTTCGCAATCTGACTTTGATGAGTGTAATTTCCCCTATTCTCTTTCAACCTGGAAGTACCACAAACCATACAAATATCCAAATGGGAAGTTTCCTTTCTAAACAACATACAGTTGTTTCACATGCATCTATGGTCTCATATGTAAAACCTAAGTTCTCTGTCAACTTATGAGCATGGAAATACGGCTTGGGAATCTTAGCATTGACAGGAAGAAACTTTTTCAATAACACCAATAGCATATCGAATGATGTGTCTGACCACTGATTCAAAGTCTTCAAATGCAATAACTCCACGATAAACAACAATTTATTGTAAGAATTACATCTAGGATATAATTTTGTTTTTGCATTATCAAGTGCTTCATAAAACCTCCTTGAATCATGATCTGCACCAGAGTGAAGATTTATCTCACTGGTCTCTTGATTCTGGATGTCAATGACTTTAGGATCCAACCCACATACCATTTCAGTATGCATTTCATGCATTGGATTATTCATCCTTGCATCAACATCCATCTGAACTGTATCCGTATTTTGACAATGAACATATTCTTCTCCATGACGAGTCCAACTATTATAATTTTCATAAATCCGTTAAAGAATAGGTGCTCCCTCATAGTATCTCATTTTAATTGATATCTGTTAGCACATTTTATACATGGAAAACTAATATAGTCACTTTCAAATCCTCTGGTGAAGTCAATAAACTACATAATTCCATTGAGATATTCTCTAGACATTCGATTTGGAAGATCAATCCAACTATTATCCATAATAATATATATATAACAAAAATTTACACAAGAATTATTAAATGAATTTTTCATATCAAATATATTTAAAATAAATACTAACCAATTGCTTGTGGACCATTGATAAAAAAATCAAATTATATCTCTGAATAATAAACAATAGAATAAATAATAGAATGTAAGTGAAATCCCATGTCATACCTGATTGCGCTACAAGCCTGGAAGTGAGGGGAGTCGAAGGCGATGCTGTGGGGGAGAGGAGAGGTAGTGGAGGGGAGCTGGAGCCGAAGACGGTGCGGCGAGGGAGGGGATGGGCAGCAGCAGCGGTGGTGAGTCGGAGGAGAGGAGGCGGTGAGGTGGCGATGTGCAGTGAGGGTGGGACGATGAGGGAGGGGACAGAGGACAGTAGGGAGCCGAAGTGGACGGGCGGCAGCAGCGAGGGGATGAGCAGCGACCGTGCGGGGAGGAAGGGGACTGGGCGGTGGCGGTGCCGCATGGGAAGGGACGGTGAGGGAGGGGATGGGTGGCGATGGTGTGAAGAGAGAGGGGGACAAAGAGTGATGGGACAAGGGATGGCGGAGATCCGGAGTAGAGGGCAGCGAGGGGATGGGTAGCGAGGGGGCGGAGGGCGGAGGTCGAAGGGCTGAGGGTCGAGGGATAAGGGGGGGAATTGACGAGGGGGCAAAGGATGGAGGGCAGAGGGGGCAGAGGCTGGAGGGGGTGGAGGGCGAAGGGCGGAGGGCAAAGGGAGGAGGCTAGAGGGTGGAGGGGGAGGGGGCCAGAGGGGGCAGAGGGAGAAGGCTAGAGGGTGGAGGGCGGCGATTGGATGGGCGGAAAGGGGTGGAGGGCAGCGAGGGGGTGGGCGATGAGGGCATAGGGAAACGGGGGACAGTCGGCGGTGATCGAGGGAGGGACGCGGGGTACGGTTTTGCGAGGGGAGGGGGGAGGGGGCACCAAATCATTTTTTTAAAGCCCAAAAACCACTAAAGGCGGTCTCTATAGGCCACCTATAGCGACCGCCAAAGGCGGTCGCCCATGTCAGGGGGCTTCAAAGCCCATTTCTCTAGTAGTGTACAAAGTAATCACATACAAGATAAAATTTGAGAGCTCGAATAAAAATTCTTAAGTAATAGGTGAAATGGACAACCACTTACCTGATATTTATAGTGAATCTTGTGGAATACTAAAGGTCTCTTATAATACTAAGGGAAGCTCGAAAGACCAACCAATGAAATACCACGGGAAATAGGTGTGCATTTACTTCCTCTAAACAAAGTCCTTCATCTTTTCATCGAAATTCACTTTTAAGGGGGGGGGGGAGGGGTGAATTTGTTTTCTCCCACTAAATGAGAATTAGAAAATTTGGAGTTTAATAAATACCCAAATCATGAGTATCATTTCCCCATAAAGGGAAAAGAAGAAATCAAGATTAGATAGGGATCAAACTATTAGGTTATGTGATCACGCAAACCTTGGTGGGACACATAATTGAAAAATACTTGAAACATCATCCAATGAATTGAAGAAAATAAAATTATATCCCTAATAAGATGAAAATTCCATCACATGATGTATGTTTGATCACGTGACACCCCCTTGGGATTCATGCAACTGACTCCATGAAAATTAGGTGAAGGGATTATGTGCTTCATGTGATCCAATTATTTATCATGAGAAGACCCTTTGACATGTTAGGTTGATCATGTGATTCCTCAATTGAAAACTAATGGAAAAATGATGTGGGATTTATGAAAAAATACTATAAATGAAGGGATATTTATGCAATGTAAGTTACGATGTTCTTCACATGATGGTCTTATAAAGTTTTCATGATTAGTATATTAATCATGAAAATTTCCTTGTAAATTTCATATTTATCACATAAAATCCCTTAGACATGTTGTAATAATCACAAAAAGGCTCTTATACATGTCACCGTGACTATTAAAGAGACCTTAGATATGTAGGACTGATCATAAAAAATCTATTAGACATGTCATCCTGATCATGAAAATATCCTTGCACATGTAAAATTGATCACACGAAGTCCATTAGACATATCGGCCAAATCACATGAAGGCCCTTGGATATGTCAACCATATCATGTGAAGAAACTTTTAGATATTTTCCCGATCTTGTGAAATCCCTCAGACATGTCATCCTGATCATGCAAAGTTCTATATACATTTTAGCCTAATCACACAGAATTCCTTAGACATGTCATCCTGATCATGCGAAGGCCCTTTGACAAGACAACCTGATCACATGAAATACCCTAGAAATGTTATCCTGATCATGATAAATCCATTAGACATGTTGAAATAATCATGAAAAATTCTTTTTATATGTCAGCCATATCACGTGAAGGCCCCTGGACATGTCAGTCTGATCAAACATAGAACCTTAGACATGTCAGCCTGATCACATGAAATACCTTAGACATGTCAGTCTAATCATTTGAAGGCCCTTGGACATATTGACCTAATCAAAAGAAAAACCCTTAAACATTTTGAATTTATCACATGAAGGACCTTGTACATGTTGTCCTTGAACATCATGTGATTCATACATGTGGCCTTGGACATGTAACTCAAACCCCTAGATGTGTGCCATTTGTCATGCATACGACCCCAGACATTTTGTGAGGTCAAGGAAGCTGGTAATGGTGGACCAATCTTATAGATTTTGTTTTTCACATGATGAAGAGAATAAATTACTGATAAAATATGACTCAATCACATGAATTACATAAGAAATTTCTAACTTCTATGTATATTCCTTCTGTCAAATCAAGACGATATGTGTGGCTTTATTTCTATAAAAAGTGGTGTAGATACAAGTATGTTGATTCCTATAAATTCCCCCTAGTAAAGGAAAGGAGATATGTATACACACTATATTTAACTTTATATATTAAAGTGTTCACATGATCATAAGACTATTCCACTTTTCAATGATCGGTGAGTACCTTAAGGAAAATAAAAGGAGAATGAGTCACCTAAGGGTGGATCGAGAAATGTCCTATTTATGATGTGATGGAAATATGATCACATATCCCATAATCAGTTACATTATTGTATGAACCTCATATAATTTCCCATTTTTATGACTCTAAATGGATCATGTAAAGTGTGATACCACCTTCTCTTCATGCAGAGTGCATGACTACCCTGTCTTTATGCGATTTCATACCCCATGCCTTGGCTCACTCATGTGTCTTCAAAGCCTTCATGAGTGGTTCATGCCCTCAATAATTATCTATTCACATTAATCCAAAGGGATTATGATAAGCACATGAAAACCCTTCCTTCACATGGAGAGCATGACCTCATTTCATCCACATGGCCACATGGACCCACATGACTACATGATCCCCCCTGAGGGTGCCACTCATACTTTCATAAGAAATTATACTCCCATAATAGACATATTACTTTAAATTTCCTTTAACACTCCCTAAATAATAGTTATGAGCTAATATATATATAATCCAAACCATTACTCTATTCCCATCACTGGGCATAGGAATTGCGAAGTTCAAACCCCATAATTCCCTCACAAAAATCATGTAGCCTTCATATCACAATACCTATTGTAAAAGCTCATTCCCCCTTTTCTAATAGAGTTATACTCTCCATGGGACTTGTAATCATAAAAATCCTATTAGGGATAGATCAATGTGTAATCCCCATAAAAACTCAATCTCTTATTCATTTCAAATAGTTTAATCTTCTTTCATCTCTTATTTCTCACACCAAGCATGCCTCATGTGGGATTATAGATCTATGATGATCATGAAAATAACATGATACATATGTCTCAAAACAATGGCATCCAACATGATATAAGTCCCTAGATTTTCTAAACCCTTGGAAAATAATAACCTTGATTGTAATCATCCTTCCCTACACATATGTGGTTAAAACAACTTGAAACTACATGGACTTTTATTCTTGACTTCATAGGATATGTAAGACACCTTACTAAGGCTTGAGTTCCAAATGAATCATATTTTTCATCATCTATATTCACATATCCATATTCCCTATAAAGACCTTAATTCCCCTGTATTACTTCAAATTATAATTTATTTGGTAAAAAATCATGGATCCATATCCCCCATGGGATCATAATCAAACATTAAGGATTCGTTAGTGTATAAGTACCAAACCTATATGCAATGCATATAATATTATGCTATCAATCTTTTCTCATAGTGAGTGTGACACACAAGATCTTAGAGAATTTAAATATGCATGCCATTATCATGGTAACATCCTCAAATATGTGAATCCTCACTAGGTGTAAGACCTGACTATATATATCATATTTTCCTTAAAATGGCTATCATCCTGATGAAGAAAATATCAG